>JAIVEN010000007.1:3755000-5005000 GCA_026686845.1 Adenanthera pavonina
CTCTATTTTTTCTTTCAATTGTAAATGTGAAAAATTCGAGCAAAAGATGTAGTAGTGAAGCTTTTTCCTTTTTTTTTCTATAATCTAAAGTGCAAATTTTATTCTTAGAATTAATTATATATAATATTTAAAATTCACTCTGAGTAATAAGATTCTTTGATTTTTGTCATCATGATCTTCTAGCATTCTATGGAATTGGATTATGGAATTGCTTACTTTGCAAATCTATGGAATTGCTACTAATATAATTGCAACAATAACTAAATTGAATTTAAAATTACAAAATGAAGCCAAATACAGATATAACTATAAGTTCAATCTCATGTGATCAACAATTGAAATTGATTGGGTAATGAGAGTCATAATTGGAGTTATTGGTGACAAAGAATCAAAATAGGATTCAATAAAAAAGAAAAAAAAAGTTCTTATCACTTTACTTTAAAAGTTACTTCTAAATTTATTAATAGATTTTACAATTTGTCATTTAATTAATCAAAGAATTTTTCATTAATGGTGGATCTCACAACTCATATCTATTATTTGATTTTGTAATTTAATATTCTAAGGACTAAATTTTATGAGATGTTATTAATCATAACTAATTAATTTTAACACACACTCATATATATGATTGGCTATGATATATATATATATATCTATATTATATATATACCTATTTAAAATTTTAAATATTAATTTTCTTAAAATTGAGATCCACATATTTAATAATTTGGTTCACAAAAGCTTCTTGAATAGCTTTCAATTAAAATTTAAATATTTAACCATTTTAATATTGATATCAACTACTATAAATAGATATGAGCTCCAATATATTATTCATAAAACAATATTAAGTTTAATATAATATTGATATAAATATATGTATATTATATATATATATAAAGGAAAACAAAATTAAAAAAATGATTTAATAACAGTAAAATTTTCTTACTTATTATTCATAAATCAAATTTATTTGATATCTCTAACAAAAAATTTATTTATTTGAAATTATATTAATTTTAAATTTCTATAATAAAATTTAATGAGCATATTGGGAAAATTTTTTATTTGATATCAATGTGATTTTTACTTCGTAATATATATACGCAGGCATATGAATTTTTTTTATACTTTATTACCAGATATCTTAGGGCATCCTAGGTTCATTGTCCGTCCCAGACTAATCAAAACCCCACTATGTAGGATCTTACGGTGACTTATGGGTATAGACCCCACTGTGTAGGACCTTACGATTGTTCACAGATATCAATGGAAAGACCACTTTGAGGCCTTAATTTTCTTAATGCTACTGCACCCCTCAAAAATCGAAACTTCAGTCCCAAGAAATGCTGGTTAAACCCTCTTACCACTTGACCAGGCACTCATTGATATGCATATGAATGTTATATGACATATGATAGGATAAATTCTTACTTTATAATATATTATAATCGATAGACATTAAATCTATTTTAACTTAAATTTGACTTAAATATATACACTAAAAATTAAATATGATATATATTTACTTACGTGAGTCACCTAATTGTTTTCTAAAATTATATATATATATATAATCAACATATTAATTATATATAATTTTATGATTGAATTAATAAATTTTATTTGCTATATTTAGTTAACTAACAAAATATTTCAATTCTTATATCATTCTTTATGACAACAAGATGTAATAAAAAAATTATTGATTTAAATAGGGATGGATCAAAATAAAAACTATCAAAGGTTAAATTTTTTTCTTAAAAAATTAACATATATATATATATTATATTTTAAATTTTATATCCTTAAGATCTATCATAATTTCTTTTAAAATAATTATATAAGGTGATAAAGATAATTAGATAATAATATGATCTATCATATTAAAATTTTAAATTAATTGAAATGTTATTTTTAAATTATAAGAAATTTTCTATTTTGGTCATAGCGTGCAATTACTCCAATAAAAAAAGTACATGAAACCAAAAAATTACACGGGATATCAAGTTATATATTAGTTATATATATAGAAAACATTTAGTTAGTAGTAAATATATTAAGTAATTGGGTTTTTGCCTCATCTTTTCACACACAAAAAAATCTTAAAATGAGTTGTGAGGGTTATATAGGGTTAAATGTTTGAATTAGTTGAGCACAAAGTGTTAATCGAATATTGGATGGTTAGCAAAATATGTTGTGTAGTATCGGATAGTCCTTACTATCTCTTGAGTTGTATTCATATATGATCAACTTTATGTTGATGTGTCACGTGTATAAAGTATAAATAACTTGAAGATATTAATTATAATTGAATTATTGATGAGATTAGATAACTACTAAATAAAGTTTGAATTGTTACTTTTAAATGAATTTATCATGATCTATAACAATCAACTAATTGATTTGTAATGAGTGCTTAGAATTTTATTTATGAAATTAATTACTTTGATAGTGTCCACTTAGGTGTATAAAAAGAGAGACAATACTTGCAATTTTGTTTTTAAAAATTATTAAATTCCAAGTCTAAACATGTATTATGATTTAAATTCATTTAAAGTCATTTTTCAATTTTAGTTTTCTCACACTTAATTTTATTATTTGTCATATATTTTCTTAGATTTAAATATTTTTAAATATTTATTTTTTTAGACATATCACTAAATGAATCCGTGCATCGCATGGGTGCACGTCTAGTTAATATAAAGGATAAAATTTATAACAAGTTACATTATTTATAAATTATAAATAGTATAATTTATTTTAAAATTCATATAATGCATAAAAAAGTATGTCTAATTTTCACCAAGTATAAAGCATAATTTCAACCAGGCCGATAATATTAATATATTATTAGACTCTCTCATTACATATTTCTCTAAAATTTAATAGCTCACACTTATGACAGTTGATTGACTTATTAATTCTAAATAATTTTAAATTTATGCTAAGTCAAATCATCATCACCAATTAATTAAAATTAAGTTTACCGTATCTCAATAAATCATTAATAAACCAACCCATATTTGGAAAACAAAAATTATACAATTATTGGGAACCACCTATAAAATTTTTCAACAATTTATCGCTCTATGCATAAAAGAATAGATTATTACACGGTAGATTTGTTGATCCAATGTCAACCAGTAAAGAAATATAATGTGCATTTCTTTACTGAACTATCCTGATGTACTCTCCTCATTGTACTATGAACCTTATGGAATCTGTTTTCTTTATTAATGTAATCTACCTTTCAGGCCAAAAAAAAGTAATAATGCATTTTAGATAGATCATTACTTCATTTTTTACTTTTTTAATTTTAATATTTTTTATTTTGAATGCACCTGAATCTAAATTAAATACATTTTTTCAATTGTTAACTTAAAAAAATATTAATTGATTTAAAAAATATAGCCCATATAAATTATAATTGTGAATTGCTTTTAAAATTTTTAACATGTATAAAAGCATCTTTTTATCCAAACATGTTTTTCGGAAGTGGTTTTTATGTCCTTTATTGTAATTTGATTGATTTTGTATTGTTATCCGTACATGCAAAAATCAATTTTTAAATAAAAAGTTTTTTTTTTAAATTTTGTTCCCCTTCTCAATTACGAACCTAACCCCGGCGCCGTGATTCTCACTGATCTCAAATCAAAAAAGTAAAAATAATAATATAAACATATTAATTCTAAATAATTTTAAATTCGTGTTAAGTCAAATTATCATCATCACCAATTAATTATTTTATTAATTAATTGAACAATTTATAAAACAAAAAAGTAAAAATGATATTTATGCTATAAATATATTACTCCCTCCGATCCTAATTATAGAGCATTTTATAATATACGAGATAGTATTTATTATGCATTTTAAAAAAAACCATATTTAATGTATCCCAACGAGAGAGAAAAAAATATTAAATAAAGGTAATTTTAAAAAATATTATGATTTTTAGAGAAATTAAAATAATTAATTAATTTTAACTTATTTTTAATTTATGTGATTAAGTTAAAAGGATCTTATATTAAAAATCGAAGGGAGTATTATAATTGTTATAAAAATAGGGAAAAAATAATCTTTGTGCCTTAAAAGCAATATCTCTGGATTCAATCACTTACATAATGTAGACTAGGTCATCAATATTAGAATAGCGAGAAAGAAACCCTAGATTTTTCTGCGATTGAATTGAATTGATCGCTTATGGGATAAAGTGGGATATATTTAATTTTGAACTAGAGCGGTAGCCTATTATCCCATAATATCCTCATAATGTGGGATTATCTTAATTTTTTAATTAAGATATTTTTACTTAGTAAAATGTATTTAGATTTTTTTTTGGTCTGAAGTCAAATGTATTTAGATTAGTTAATGGATAATCCTTAATTATCTTATGGGCCCAAAAAAAATCCTCAATTATCTTATATCCACTCATTTTCTTAATTAATTGATTATATAACCAGCCACATGCTCATCTAAACCAAATGGGCTATATATATATATATATTTAATTGCCCATCAGACTTCAAATTAGCCCAACAATTATTATCAATACCATCATCATCATCATATTTATAGTTAATATATGATAGTAAAAACATTAAACAAGTAAATGCATAGTTTTAATAAAAATAGATATTATTCTTAAAATATAGGATACAAATAACTAAGCAATCTTATATTTTAACGCGCACACATACACATGAAAAACTTTAAATTTATTAATGAATTAATTTTCAAAATCATAAATATCCATTTTTAATCAAATCCGCGATAATTTTTTAGTATTTTAGAAATCTTGGACTGCGGGATTGTACCTATACCTAACATATATTTGTCGTATTTCTCACATTCGATAGTGATGATTAGTGGAACGTGGAAGTCCAAGTCTTCTCGCGGGCATTAATGCATTAAATAGTTTCGCGGCAATGTCTTTGTGTTTGGAAAAGCACATCTGTCTGGAAGTGAAAGTCTTCTAGCATTATGAGAAGATTCAACAACTTCGTGGTTGTTGAATGCACTTATAATACTTTCTCTGTTTTTTAATATAAATTTTTTAACTAATTTATGTAAATTAATAATTAGAATTAGAATTAATTAATTATCTTAATTTTTTTAAAAATCTAAATATTTTTTGAAAACTATTCTTATTTATTTTTTTTTCTCTTTGGATACATTAAATAGAAATTTTTTTGAAAATGTATAATAAATACTACTTCATATATTATAAAAAATTTTATATTTAGAATCAGAATAAAAAATTCTATATAAAAGATCAAAAAGAGTAATAAGTAGTGTTCTTCTAGTATTAGCTAAAATAGTATGGGTATTGTAGGAGACGTCAAAAATAAACAGCATGTTATTTCATTATTATAATATGTGAATAATGTGTATTGTTACTACTTACTCTCTCCGATCATATTTATAAGAAAGATTTTGTTTATTTTAATTGTTCTATTTATAAAAAAATAATAAAGCTAATATTACATTAATTTCTTTTACTAAAATTATTTTTCTTCATTAATACTATTGATAAATCATGAGGTGCATTTCTGGAGGGAATTGAGAGAGAGAAATTAATTAAATAGGGATAATTTTAGAAGAAATTAAAAATGTGAGATAAATTAATTATCTTTAACCAACATCAACTCATTTTTTTAATATTCATAAAGTAGTCTTTTTTTCCTTATAAATAGAATTAGAGGGAGTATAAATTATTATTTATTCTCTAAAAAAGAAAAAATACACAGAAAACCTGATATTCCTTCAATGCAGGACAAACATTAGCAGCACTGGATTTTTTTAAGAGAAGAACTAAAAAACTAAATTACCGATTTAAAACTTATATTGTAACACCTTAAATTTTTAAATAAAGATTTAGAAGTAATCTAGTTAAATATCAAAAACTAATATTAAAAGACTCTAATTTCAAGGAAAGAATTTGGACTCCAAGTTTAAGTCTTGGACAACAAATTTAAATCCAATTAAGTCAAAAATATTTTTACCGGTAGTATAATGGTTATAACTCAAGAATCTAAAAAAAAAAAAACTTGTTAAAACCATTCAAATTATAGCATCCCAATGAATCAAAACGGTATCCAATAATTAATACAGGAAACCAAAAGATACAAATCGGGTTCAGTAATAGCAACCAGAAAACTAGACCTTTCTGGGTCTACCAACACGAATCTACTTGAAGAACCAACAAGAAAGAAATAAGTACGAAGACATTTTATGCAAATAAAATTCTTAAGCTTAAGCCTTAAATTATATGCAAATAAATTCTATATCATGTTACATTTTATTAGTGAAATAATAGAAAAATTAGTGGCATGAGTTATTTGTATAAATTTAAAAGTTTACAAATGATCATTGTCAAATTTTAAAGGTTAGAGAGATTATTTACACATAATTCAAAATTTAAAGGTTAGAGAGATTATTTACACATAATCAAAATAACAGACTTTCTCACAGGTTGCGGCAACTACATCCTAAATTATTTGAGCTTGGTGGGGGTAGCCACTACTGCAGTATTGCGTTGTTTCTTTTCAAGCTTTTTTGACTTACCTTTATAATTTGGACAAAAAACAAAGACTTTTATATGACAGGCTCCACTTTTTTGCCCCTTTTATCAACACCCATGGTTCCACTTGAAGTTTCATCAAGCTCAATAGAAAATGATCAAATTTTAAACAGTAATTAAAAATGTTTAGAATTGTAATCGTAAAAAGTTAGAATTTTTACCAACTTTTACGCCATAGTTACTACCTTTTAAAAATTAATATTAAATGTAAGAAAAATATATATTTAAGTTATTTTCGTAAAACTCAGTGATAAAGTTTTCAAAACAAGCTTAAAATTTAATCATGATTTTAATTTTATAAAAATATTGTAATTTTTAATATCTTAAATTTGAATGAATATAGCATATAAATTTGAATGCAATTATTTTTTCTTTTAATATTTTTTTACATCTTATATTAGGCTCTATGTGAAATTTTCGGCCAAATATTTCTTAAATTTAAATTTAATAAAATCTATACACACATAAAGTATGAACACGTGCCTCAGGCTTTACAAAGCAGTACCCATTTAGATTATTTTTTTATAAAAGATTTTTTAGAATAACTACAGTTTAAAAAAATAAAATTTGGATAAAAATAAAAAAATTTACTATAAGCCTATTTAAATAAAAAATAAAAAAAATAATAATAAAAAATCTGCAGGTATCAAAATAATTAAACTCAATTCAATGAAATTTATTCATCATATATGTTATTATCTATGTAAAAAAAAAAGATTCTTTATATATATTCCAAGTACAAACACAAGAAAGCAGCTTTCGTAACACACTTTCTCACATGGTCCCCCCTTTAATACTTTTACATGTCCATGTGCTGTCTGATTGGGACTTTCCAGGGATTAGAAATTCCTCCTCATGAATATATATATATATAGACACAGAGAGGCAGTTGGAGATTGAAAGGCTGTTCACACATCACGTTCACAGTTTAATTTCCACATACGCCACTTGCCCAATCGTCCTTCAATAATAAATTAATAAATGATGTATTATTTTTTATCATAAAAATGCACACATTTTTTAAGAATAAATATGATAATTTTCATTTATCTAGATTGAAAATTCATTGTTACAATATTTTAATAAAATGTTAAATTATTAATTTTATCTTAAAAAGTAAGAAAAAATTCCTTTAATCAAAATCTCTATAATTTTTTTAATACTAATTCATTTTTCGAAAGTCACAATGAGTTCAGGTTAATCTGGACTTTGTCTTATTACACTACTTTCTCCGTTTCAAAATAATTATCATTTAAAGGTTTTTTTTTTATTTTAAAACACTTATCACCTTACAATTTTTAAAGAGTGTATTAATTATATTAAGATAAATTTATTCTTCAATAATAATTAAGAAAAAGAGAAGTATTAAGAAATAGTACATAATTAATTAGATATCATAGTGAAATACAATCAAACTTTATTAATTTTTAGACTATTTATTATTTTTTTAGTTTGCATGTATAATTTCAAAACTGATAATTATTTTGAGACGGGATACTTCCCCTGTTCCATTTCTTTTACAGTTTTTGAATTTTGACTTTATTTTAAATTTATTGTTGTTTTAAACTTTCAATGTTTTATCAATTATTTCCTCAACAATACGTTATCTCATTTAATTCATTTTAAGTCATTTAATTTAATATGGTTAGTAAATGAGAGTATTTTAATCAAATTATTAGTCAAATTTAACATAATTTTTTTAGTGTAAACCAACCTTAAATAACAAAAAAAATAAAAAAAATCATCAAATGCTTAGTTTAATTGACAGAATTTTACTAACTTAACTAGAATTCTTAAATTTAAGCTTTAGAAATGCATCCATATTTAATACTTAGTAGTGGAATTTCGCCACTCATTTATAGTTTAACATGATTTGATTAGGATTAATTAGGATTATTAGTGAAAATTGGATACATGATCTGATCAAGGAAGCAAAAAAGAAAAGTAGGGAGAGAATATACTATTGACAAAGTTAGCGCAACTACCAAGGTCTTGTCAATAGTGGACGTCAATCCAATTGTCCACCATGAAGCGTCCTGGAAATTCATTCGGTATTTCTCTGCAATTTCAATGATTTTAGAGCCCGACCCTTCCACCACCCTTGTAAATTTGTCATTTTCATAAAGATAAAAAATTATTAAATAATCTAAAATATTATAAATTTTAATAATATTTTATTAAAATATCTTTAATTTAAATACTCTATTAAATTATATATTTGATATTAATAAAGGGTAAAATTATAAAATAAGTAATTAATACTGTATTAAAATTTTAAATTCACAAATATTGTAAACTATCTCAAAAACCATAAAAAAATAATTTTTATAAACTGGAGAGAGTATAAAATTAGTCTTAGCGTCACATATTATAAGGTAATGTAAGATGTTTAACGCATATTAAAAAATATTTATTACATTCTTAAACTTATAAAAGAACTTAAAATTTTTAGTTTTATTTCTATTAATTTCACCCATTTTATTAAATATAACATAAGTTATAATATTAATAATATAATAAATAAAAAATAAAAAAAATAAATTATTACATGTTATCTTATATTATGAAATAAAAAAATTTCTCATATTATCTTATAATATAAGATGGAAAAAATACAATATTATTTTATTAGATTACTGATTGACGTGGTTGTATGTAGAAAGTTGTTCATAGTCTTTTTTTTTAATGAAGTCTTCGTATAAAATTTTAAAAGTAATACTACCAAGCTACCTACCCATTACTACATTAAAAAATAAATAGTTTCAAAACATTCAATTTTAAAATTTTCAGTTAAAAGACTTTAAAATTATGATTATTTTCACAAACCAAAATTATTATTAAAAATTAAATGCATTTTTTTTCAAAATTATTACTTAGATTGCATGCAACACTTTTGGCAAAGGGGAAAAAAAAAAGATTGCATGCAACACTCACTCAATATAATATAATACTCTATCCGTTTCCTATTATAGATCATATTATAGAAGAATTAAAGTATACAAAATATAAATAACTTTGTAAGTATTAAATATCTATTTTTATGTTTACTTTCCATTAAATAATTATGATGGAGAAAATAAGAAAGATATAATTTAAATATGTTATAATTTAATGAGAATAATATTGAAAAGTTATAGTAAATTTTTTAAAGTCTAAAAATTTTAATTACTTTTAACTACTTTTATTTATATATATATATATATATATATATATGTTGAAAAGTCATAAGTTATACCATCAAATTGAGAAAATATAAATCACATGATGTTGAGATAATAAAATAATTAATAAAATGACTAAAGAGTACTCTATCTTCTACCACTACGACCCAGCACTATGTGGGACCCACACACGGGGGATCCCGCCCCACTGCATATAAAATGCACGCTATGCTGCTCTATGACTCTGCAAGAAGCCATAGTTGATCAGCTTTATATTCATTCATCCCGTAATGGCCCCATCAGCTCTATCATTCACAGTTCGTCGGCGTCAGCCTGAGCTCGTGGCTCCGGCCAAGGCGACACCGCTAGAGTTGAAGCTTCTGTCTGACATCGACGACCAAGAGGGCCTTCGGTTTCAAATCCCGGTGATTCAGTTCTATCGGAAGGATGCTTCCATGAGAGGAAGAGATCCCGTGGCAGTTATCCGAAAGGCTCTGGCTGAAACTCTGGTGTTCTACTATCCCTTCGCCGGCCGGCTCCGGGAAGGGCCGAAACGGAAGCTGATGGTGGATTGTAATGGCGACGGCGTTGTTTTCATTGAGGCTGATGCTGACGTCACTCTGGTGGAATTTGGTGACGCTCTTCAGCCTCCATTTCCTTGCTTGGAAGAGCTTCTTTACGATGTTCCAGGCACTTCAGGTGTTCTTAACACTCCGCTTCTCCTTATTCAGGTATTTCCTTTTTCCTTTTTTTTATTGATGGGTCTGAATATCCTTTTGATATTGCATGTCTTCTATTTTTCTTTTCATCGTCTTAGGTCTGAGAAAAAAATTAATACACTAACAGACCTAGTTAAAAACCTTTCAGTTCAGAGATAGCGGCATTTTTTTTTTTATAAAATTTAAAGCACTTTTAAGGGCCATCTTGACATATAATGGGAGGAAGGAAATAAAAATGGGAAAGCTCTAACATATAAATAGAGAAAGACTCAAAGATATTATTTAATATAAAAGAAAGAGGGAAAAGAAAAACAAAATACCTGATCTGAAATTTGAATAATAAGTCATATATGTTTCAAAATTTGTGAATTGTGATTTTTTTTTTTGTTAGAAGTGGATTGTGATATTTAATTTAATTTGCTATACATTTTTCTCCTAAAAACTTGCTATAAGTTTTATATTTGATATTAATATTGATATTTATAAAGTAATTAGATTGGAAAATGAAAAAGGAAGAGAAAACCACACACTGTAGCAGTTGGCTGCGCTATCTATCCCATATTACAACTAACATTTAGGTTTCACCAATATTAAAACATGAAAATAACTATTATTAAATTCTTAAAAAAATATAAATATTTCTATTTTATTCTTATTAAATATTTTTTTATAATTTTAATACAATTTACACTACTAAACATTACATTAATGAGGGGTAAAAATAATAAATAAAATCATATCTCCTTATATTATAAGATTAAAAAAATTTTATTTATTATCTTATAATATGAGATATTGAGGAATATATATATTTTTTTGGTTATAAACTATTGCTATTTGCGCGGGACACGGTACGAAGTCGAGTTATTATTTGTTGAATGGGAGGAAAGTAGTGATCATAATTACCATAATTTTGTCTTTTTTTTGTCATTATGTCTTTATATTTATCACTAAAAAATATTACTACATTTAGTCCTTAATATTAGAATTTTTTAATTAAATCATACAAATTAAAAATGCGAATTAATTATCTTCATTTGTCTAAAATTTATGACATTTTTCTAAAATCATCCTTATTTAATATCTTTCTCTCTCTATATGGAATGAATTAAATATGTGTATCTTTTAGAAATGTGTAATAAATATTATCTACTCTATAAATGATCTTATATTTAAGATTAAAACAAAAGATTTTATATTTAGAACTGGAGAAAATATTAATTTACTTATAAAAAATATTATTAATTTATTTTAAAAAAATTTATGAATAATTTTATTTAATTTTATAATCCATTCATTTCGTGCCCACCTAAGAAGGAACCTACTAAGGGTTTTCAGTTTGTAAGAAATAAGTTTTGATAGAATTGGTTCTATAATGTAGTTATGATAAAAATTGATTTTGAACTAATGTGTTTATGTTTGGATGATTTATTTGAAAATTAGTTATGACAAAACTCATAATTTTTTTTTCAAAATAAGCTTAAACTATATCTCATGATTAATTTAATTTATTTGAACTAAAATTTAATCTGCATTTATTTAAGTGAGAACATAATATATTTGATGCAACATTTTTTTACAGGTTGTAGTCCATAGAGAATAAAATTTTAAAGAGATATTTTAGTTATTAGATAGAAAAAATTTTATGAAAATTTTATTTTTTAAATTTTTTCATTTTTTCTTATTTTTATTATTTCATTTTTATCTGATTTTAAAATAAATAAAAATAAAAATAAAAAATTTTGACCGGAAAAGCATATAACCATTTTCTTATGAGAGAACCCATCTCAAGAGGAATAATTAGTTAGTAATGAGATTTTTAAAAATAGACACTAAACTCATTTTTAAGGCTAAACATAGTTTGTAACGGGCAGCCAAACACACGCTGAGCCTAGAACGTTTTCGGTTGGCTCAAATAATTGGTGCTGTCTCCATCAATAATAGTTACTAGTCCATTCATCATTTATGTATTATTCACTCCATTTAGTGATATAAGATACTTTTAAAAAAGAAATTTGTTTCGCAAGACAGAATAACGATTCGTATTTGGTGTTGTCTCCATCAATAATAGTTACTAGTCCGTTCATCATTTATGTATTATTCACTCCATTTAGTGATATAAGATACTTTTAAAAAAGAAATTTGTTTTCCAAGACAGAATAACCATTCGTTTGGGTTTCAGTTGGTTAAAAATGAGATTTTAGTAGAATTGATTTTGTAATATAGTTATAATAAAAATTATTTTTAGACTAACGTGTTTATATTTGAATTATTTATTTAAAAATTAAGTTGAACAAAACTCGTAGTTTTTCTTCAAATTGAGTTTAAATTCTATCTCATGGTTAATTTAATTTACTTGAACTAAAGTTGAATATTCATTTATTTAATTGGTAATAAAATATATTTGATATAATATTTTTTTACAGGTCATAATTTATAAAAATTAAAATTTTATAGGAATATTTTGGTCAATAGATAGGAAAAATTTTATGGAAATTTTATTTTCCTAATTTGTCCATTTTTTCTTATTTTTATTGGTCCATTTTTATCTAATTTTAAAATAAATACTGATAGGAATGGAGAAGAAGAACAGAAAAACAACTATCATTTTACTTCTTCGAAACCTCCGTTTTGCGTTAAAAATCATTCTCAAACGGAAAAGAAAAAATTTCCAAACACACCTAAGTTTTCATCAACCTTAGTTTTGACCTCAAACCTTGTTTTGACCCCAAACTAAGGTTTGAGAAGTGTTCCTAAATACACCCTAAGTAATATGTTTAAGTTTTTTTTTATTTAAAACGGATAGAATTTAATTAATCATAAGAATTTTAATTCATTGGAAATAAATACAGATAGGAATGGAGAAGGAGAATGGAAAAGCAACTATCATTCTGCTTCTTCGAAACCTCCATTTTGCATCAAAAATCATTCTTAAATGAAAAAAAAAAATTTATCAAACACACCCAAATCTTCATCAACCCTGGTTTTGACATCAAACCTTATTTTGACTCCAAACCAAGGTTTGATAAGTGTTCCCAAACATACCCTAAATGATGTTTAATTTTTTTTATTTAAAACGGATAGAATTTAATTAATTATAAAAATTTTATTTAATAAGAATAATTTAAAAAATAAAAAACTTTTTTTTTATTAATTATTATCCTTATGCGTGTGTGCTGTAGTTAGAAATATTTATAAATTAGAATTGATTGGGAAGTAGTGGATGAGGTTTTTTATTTTAATTTTAAATTGAAGAAAATTTTAACAGCCTTCTCATTATGTACAGGTCACGCGCCTAAAATGCGGTGGTTTTATCTTCGCCCTTCGCTTGAATCACACCATGAGTGACGCAGCTGGTCTTGTCCAATTCATGAGCGCGTTAGGCGAAATAGCTCGCGGTGCGTGTGAACCTTCGGATCGACCTGTATGGCGCAGGGAGCTTCTAAATGCAAGAATCCCACCGCGCGTGACATGCACGCACCGCGAATATGATGAAATCCCTGATACAAAAGGAACTATCATCCCCCTTGACGACATGATCCATCGTTCTTTCTTCTTCGGACCCAACGAAGTAGCTTCCATTCGCACTGGAATCCCTCCCCACCTCCGTCAATCTTCCGATTTCGAAATCATCACGGCGTTCCTATGGCGGTGCCGTACGATGGCTCTTCAACCCGATGATGATGAAGAAGTTCGCATAATATGCATTGTGAATGCTCGTGCCAAATTCAACCCTCCCTTGCCGGAGGGTTACTACGGCAATGCCTTCGCATTTCCCGTGGCTGTGACCACCGCCGGGAAACTGTGTCGAAACCCATTGGGGTATGCTTTAGAGTTAGTGAAGAAAGCGAAAGGTGACGTGACGGAGGAGTATATGCACTCTTTGACAGATTTAATGGTGATTAAAGGACGGCCTCATTTCACGGTGGTGAGATCGTATTTGGTGTCGGATGTGACTCGGGCGGGATTCGGTGATGTCGACTTTGGGTGGGGGAAGGCGGCGTATGGTGGTCCGGCGAAGGGAGGAGTGGGAGCCATTCCTGGGGTGGCAAGCTTTTATATACCATTTAAGAATGCTCAAGGGCAAGAAGGCTTAGTGATACCTGTGTGTTTACCTGGAGAAGCCATGGAGAGATTTGTGAAGGAGTTAGACAGCATGCTCGAGAGTTATCCTCAAAATTCCAGATTTATCACTTCTTCCTTATAACTAGATTTTTTAATACACACACATATATATATATATTGATAAAAATGTGTGTGTGTGAATGTAAGACCTGGAATTTAAGGGTTGAGTCACATGACACAAGAAAAGACTCAACTTTGTTGTACTATATTAGGCCTGAGTGTCCCTTTGGTATTGTAATTATTATACTCCTTTTTTATATTTCAATTTAAAGGGCTTGTAGGAGGCATTATATATATTGAAATTTTGTGCTGCGATATTAAAAAATATAATGGTTTATCCCATTGTTCAATAATGATTACTTTCTCTCGTTACAAAAAGTTGTCACCGAAAGTTAACTTTCTAGGAGTGAGAATCACCAAATTTTATTTCTTAATCTCAAACAGGAAAAGAAAATTGAAAATAAGATGCTTACCCAAAATAATTTTTTCTGCCAATATATGATACCCTCCGCATCTGTTAGAGAAATTTATGTTGCACAATTGAAGATATTTTACATATTACATAATATATTTAATTTTTTTTACTCAAAATGTCATTGAAAAATGGTAGAATTTAATTAATATTGAAAAATTTAATTTATAGATTAATTATATTAAATGAGAGTGATTTAAAAAAGGGATAAAATAAAATTCTTAATTAAAAGTATTTTATAAATTGAAATATAAAAAAGTAATATAATAATTAAAAAGAAAAACTTAATGAGAGCTCTTTCAAATATATTATTGGTCGTAGCTAAGGTGAATGAAGTTTCTCGAAAGTCAAGGGAAGCTTTTTGTAGTTACTGCTTGACATTTTCAATATTTATAAATTATAAATATATAATATGGACAATTTGTCCTTGATCGTTGGAAATTTAGGCTAAGGGTTTGTTTGGATCAGGTGAAAAAGTGGTTAGGAGCTAAAAATAAGTTTAATAAAGTTATGGGTATGTTTGTTTTATTTTCACTTTTTTATTTAAAAATAATAATTTTGGGCGCGAGTTTTCGAAGAAGGAGAAAGGAGTTTAATTGTTGATTTTCTGTTCTATTTCTTCATTTTATTAATATTTATTTTAAAATCAAATAAAAATAGAATAATAAAATAAAAAAATTAGGAAAATAAAATTTTCATAAAATATTTTTTATTTATTGACCAAAATGACCCTTCAAAATTTTAATTTTTATAATTATATCCTGTAAAAAAATGTTATATTAGATATATTATATTCTTAATTAAATAAATACAGGTTAAATTTTAATTCAAGTAAATTAAATTAATTATGAAATAGAGTTTAAGCTCAATTGAGAGAAAAATTATGAGTTTTGTTAAAATTAATTTTCAAATAAATTATCCAAACATAAGCACGTTAATCCAAAACTAATTATTATTATTATTACGTTATAAAACTAATTATACCAAAACTCATTTTTATCCAACTAAAAACCAAACAACAAATGGGCGCTAAGAAATTTCGGAGGCTATGGACCTGTTTGATTCTGTTTCTGAAAATAATTTTTTTGTTTTTGGAAACAGAAAACTCAGAAAACTTGTTTGGTAAACCTGTTTTTTATAAACTGTTTTGAAAAATAGAAAAATAAAAGAACGAAAAACTCAGAACACCTTTTAGGTGTTTTGTAGTTTTTGTTCTAGAAAACACAAGAAAATATGAGAAACATCAACCTCATTAATGGTAAAGTTATAAATTTTGAATAACTCATCTATCACTCACTAATTATGATTTTGAGAATAATTATTTAAACAGATTTTTTTATTTTCTTATTTTTAAAATTTATTCTTATAAATTATTTTATAAAACTATTTTTAAAAATAAAAAATAAAAAATATTATCAAACAGACCAATATTCTATGGTTGAACTTTAGCTCAAGTGGACACGTCTTTTTAAGACACGCCTTTTCTATTATATGTACTTGTGTGTGTGTATATATATTGTCACAAGCTGTCCGAAGCTATCATATTAGGCCTAGGTGTCCTTTGGCACGGGGTCAACGCACCCTAAACAGTGTGAGAGTCACATTTTTTAAAAGTAATATATATTTTGTATTATTAATTTAATTTTTTAATATTTAACATAATTATTATTTTAAAATAATTTTGTAACTCAAAAAAAATGATAAATTATGTATAATCAGATAATGTTTTTAAGATTATATATACAATGAAACCATATATATAATATATTAATTTTAAAAAAAATTATAAAAATATATTAAAAACTTGTATTTTCAACACATTTATATAAGATATTGTACATTAATGATTTAAAAAAAAAATTAAGATAGATCATCAAATTTTATAAACATAAATCAATATATATATAGATACTTTAAAAGTTTTATGTTTAGTATACTTAAACAACTCTTAATGAATATTATATGTAAACTAAATAATAAAAATTAAATCTATATTTGATTAAATATATTTTTATGATAACTAAATCTAAACAATTTTATAAAAAAATGAATTAATATGTACAATATAAATATTAAGTATCATCTTAAATTGCATACACTAAATATTTATTTATTTATTTTGTGTGTAGTATTTGCTAGATGTATATATAAATAACGTGAGTACTGAATTTGTGTGTAGGGAGAGGGAGGGGGAGGGGCCAAATGTGGGTGTATATATATATATATATTATATTACATTATCATGTTGCAACATATTTTTTCTTATCTAAAATGTAAATTATATTTAACTAATTACAGAGAAATGAAGACTTTTACTTATTAAATATACAAAAAAATATATTATTTCTAATAGAACTTTAATTAATGCATTGTATTTAAAATTTATTATTTTTTTATATTTAACCATTGATAATAAAAAAATAAAAAAAAATATTTAAAGTATAAAAATTATTAAATAAGATTTATATTTTAAATAAAAATTATTAAAAAAACTTCTATTTTAAATTAAGAAATAATATAAAAGGTAAAAGGTATGAGGGCCTGCCCATCTCACATCTCCATGCCGATGTCCATTAATGATTACTTCCGCTTATTTTACTCACATTACGAAAAAAAAAAAACGTAGATGTTCTAGTGACGATTCTCTTTAACGACGCTAAAAGATGTCACAGAAAGTTAGCTTCTTAGTGAGAATCACAAAATTTTATTTCTTAATCACAAGATTTCTTTGTCTGAAACAGGATAAGAAAATTGAAAATAAAATGCTCATCCAAAATAAAGTACGTATGATTGCCTCCTACGAGGCCCAGGTGCCTTCTTTTCGATAATTGATTGTAGACAAGGTGAATGGATATTTTTCTCGAAAGTCAAGGGGTACATCATGTCGTTATTGACTATTGTTTGTAAATTATAAATATATAATTTGGACAATTTTCCTTGACGATTGGAAATTTTGGCTACGAAAATTCGTGCCTATTTCTCTATGGTTTTTTGTTTTTGGCCACCTCTACGTTTGAACTTTAATTCACATTCAAAATATATACATTTGTACACACACACACACGCATATATATATATATATATATATTGTGTGTGTTTAGACTTCGAATTGCTAGAATCATTGATGTGTCACAAGCAGTAAAACTCAAGCGGAAGCCTTTTCACGAATGATATAATCTTAATTGAGGATTCAAGATAAAATGTCAATTCTAAACTTGAGTTATAGAGATATATTTTAAAATCAAAAGGTTTCCGTTTGTAGAAGTAAAATGGAATATATGCATTGCAAATTTAACAAAAGGCCAATTAGAAATGATTTAGAGATAAAAATTGGAAAGCAAATCATTTCAGAAGTGTTAAAGTTCAAGTATTTGGGGCCAATTTTACATAATGATGGTGAAATTGATGGGAATGTTATGCATAAGATACAAGCTGAATGGTTAAAGTGGAGAAAAATTTCAAGAGTTATTTATTGTAATAACCCTCATGACATTTTTGGTATTGTGTGTAGAACCGGAGGAAACAAGACGGAGGAATAATCAATGTGGAGGAAAAAGAGCTTCACGTCGCGGCCAGAAGCAGGGCCGTTGCGGTGAGAGAGAGCTCTAGAATGACATTTTCTGGTTGAAAGCATGGCGCCGTGGCTAGCTTTCCTAGGGCCACGGCGGGAGTCAAGATTTTTGTTTAAATCAAGATCATTTCAGACAAACAAAACAGAAAGAAATGGAGGGAGTAGGGAGGAGCTATGCTTAGATTTGCAATTTCCGTCCCTTGGGAGTGATTTTTAGCCTCTTGAAGCTTGGATTTTGGTTGGTAAGTGATCTCTACTCCTCTCTCTCCATTTTTCTTCAGTTTTGAGTTGAAATTTTTTGGGTACAAGTTGGGATCTTTGGTTTTGACCGAATCCCACCGATTAAAATGGATGAAATAGGGTCAATGGAGTGTGATGTGGTGTTTATGATGCTTTGGTATGGGTTTTGAAGGGATTATACATGATTTAAGCTTAACCCTAGGTTATTTTCGGTTGAAGTATTTGGGAATCTGAAATGCATGGGATTGATTGGTGTTTGATTGGTCCCTAGGAGCTTTATGATGCATGAAAGTGGTGTTGGAACCTTGGGTTAGGCCTACATGGTTGAATTATGGAATTTGGATGTTTAGATTGTATGTTAATTGAGGAATTGTGATATTGTGAAGGTTGTTTGGTTGACCGAAAGGGGTTCAAGTGTGTTGGACAACTCTAGATGCTCGTGGAATTGTGTGTGTGTGAAATTGACAACCTGAGGTAACCGGGTGTTTGTATTGTTTATTTTGTATATATATTATGTAGATATATATATATGTGTGTGTGTGTGTGTGTGTGTGTGTGTGTGTGCATGATTTGTCTTTATATTGTGGTATGCACAAGGTTACACACATAGGGGATGATGATTATGATAATGATTAGAGATGAGAATATTGATGTGACATGACATGATGCACGCATGACATGGTGATACATGATGATGATTATATGATAATATGATATGAGTATCACCGCATGACATTGTGAGATTGTAATATATGGTGGATTGGGTGGTGATGATGATATGATATATGATAAGGAAGGATAAGGATGTGATCTCTATCGCTAAATTATCCCCTATGGCTAGAGGAGTCAGGTAGCAGTGGACTATACCTTTCCTAAATCACCACAAATTCAAGGTAGTCCAGAGGAAGGAGAACCACAATCCGAGCGCTAGTGTAACCTTTGTCCGGGTTGCATTAGTGTAAGGTGAGTTTGGTGATGTCCCAGAATCAGTCTTTACCGACTGTTGAAAGGGAATTACTTATATGAAATACCCTGTTATGATGATAACTTTTGATTCTAGCTGTGTGCGAGGAAGATATGTATTCCATTTCATATTGCATTCATGAGATTGTATAAGTTATTTATATATATGTTTGTTGTTTTCCCCAGTTACTGAGACCTTGTCTCACACCATTTCCCATGAACTAACCTTTCGGGTCAAGGTTCAGGTATTAGTCTGGAGAAGACAAGGGAGTAGCATCAGCCGTGAGAATACTAGGTCTATGTAGTGTGTATTTATTTGGATATATACTTTATGCAAGTAGGATAGATGGCTTGTAAACTAAGTGGTGACATTGATATTGTTATTGTAACGGAGTTGTTGTTGCCGGCATGTTTTGGGTGTGGTTTTGTGTTGTATTGTGGTGCATGTGTGATTTTGGATATTGAGGAGTCAGTATGTTGGTGTTTGTGAGCCCATGGGTGAAATTAGGTTTTGTTGGTGTGTTTTGGGCCTATAGCTCACTTTGTCAATTTGGGATTTAAGGGGATCAAATCTCAAGGGAGTGGTTTCCTTGAGGTGAAATCTCTTTGAACAAGTTGGTTAAGTGGTTAAGGATATGTGTGAATGGTCCTTGAGTGTCCAAATGCCTTTGGTGGTAAATGAGAGTTGTAAGTTGTGAGTGTTGGTCAAAAAGTGGCTAAAATGGTATCAGGTGTCCAAAATTTCCTTACAGAGTCAGATGGAAGTAAAATTGGAGTCCATGGTTAGATTGGGATAAGATTGACTTGTGGGAGTTGGAATCAGGTCAATCAGAGGTAGGAGCATAAAGTTATGTGCGTCGAAAATTCACTCCGGAAGTTAAATTTTGCTGATGTTGCATCAACACAGGGGTGCCATGGCACCAGGAAGCTAGGCCGTGATGCCAGAGAAGCAATAGGCATCAGAGCCACGACAGGGTTGTTCTGGTGCTCATCGAGGTGTTTTGTAATATTTTCCGCTACTAGGATGTTTTGGGGAAGGTAATTTGAGATGGTTTGGGCTATGTTTGGTTGGTTTTGAAGTTTTTTGGTCAATTTAGGATGTGTCTGAGAGTAAGGTGTTATATTTGTGACCGTAAGGCATCTACTAAGTTTAAAGGAAAATTTTATCGAACTATTATAAGGCCAGCAATGTTATATGGTAGTGAATGTTGGGCTTTGAAAGGATAATAAGAGTATAAGATGAGAGTAGTGGAGATGAAAATATTGAAATGGATGTGTGATTATAGAAGAATAGATAAAATACGAAATGACTATATACAAGGAAAAATCAGAGTAACATTTATCAAGGAAAAAATGTTGAAAAATTGTCTAAGGTGATTTGGGCATGTACAAAGAAGATGACAAGATGAGTCACAAGAAAAGTTGGTAAAATGACTTGAAACCTTATTAAAAAACGTAAAGGAAAGACACTAAGATAAGTTATAAGGTGTGACCTTTTGATAAATAATTTATCTGAAAATATGATATTTGATAGAACCCAGTGGTATCGTAAGATCTATGTAGCCGACCCTAATTAGTGGGATAAGATTAATGTTGTTGTTGTTTTGTATTATATACATTATGTATTTTTTGTCCCCAAAAATTTACATTTTACTCTAAATATAGATTGAAAGTGTAAAAACTAATATTCTCTCTTATTTTATTAAAATAAAATGATGACATTTGGATATATTTTGTATGGGTAGTGTGTATTGGGTGTTTAGACTTTAGATAGCGGATTTCATTGACGCGTGACAAGCTGTACAGAGAGTAATATAAATACACGAAATAAGCAAGAATCAAAGTAATGAAAATGTCGATGGTAAAGAAAAAAGTTAATGAAATCTACCCTATCACACTGAAATTAATCGGCTCCTAATTGGACCCTATTCTCCATTGTTAAAATCGGATTGTTTAATTGGTTAAATCACTAGGTTAAGATTCATTGGGTTAGCCATTATCAAATCATGATCGAGTCAGTAGGAGTAAAATTAATATACTTTTAATTTTATATATTATGTATTATATAAAAAATTAAAAAATATTGCAAATAAATTTTATAACTTAATATTTAAATATAAATAAGTTATTATTTATCTATAACCACATTTAGTTAATATTCAATTAAAAAGTTATTATTATGTTAAGTAAATTTATAATTACTAATAATTATGCTTCATAATATTGTTTATATAATTTTCTAATATTAGGAAGAAAATTTTTTATACAAAAATAAATACTATTTTATATTAAAAATAATTTTATTTTATCTTAAAATTTAAAAAAATTAAAAAAATTAAAAAAATAAAAAATAATTTGACTGGTTCTTATCAATTTTTTATTAGTTTTGACTAATTTTTCTGATTTTTACCTTAATTGATTCATCATTGATTCTCTTTTCAGCTAGATATGTATAGTTCTATACTAGTCCAAGCACTGGGTCACTAGTTTGATCTGTGTCTAACAACAATATTAATATCAATTTTGATATTTGCCTGTTTACAATAAAGACTAATATTAATTATTAATTATTAGTGGACATGTCTTTTTAAGACCCATATTTTCTAATATATACTCCCTATGTTCCTTAATATGAGGGACAACTCCATATTTTAAAATATAAAAGACATATGGAATTTGTCTGACGTATTCAATGACTTTTTTTAAAAATACCTCTAATTAAGATGATATGTTTTCAATAAAATTTATTTGTATTAATTACATTATGGAAGAGTTATTAATATTAAATGAGGATAGTTTTGAAAACTACTTTATATTCCAGACAAATTTATTACTTTTCTTGGTCTGTGTGATTTTATCTTTTATCCAATACATGGAGGAACGGAGGGAGTATATATATTATGTGGGTTTACACTTATTTTTTTTTTTTGGTAAACATGTGGGTTTAGACTTTAGATAGCCGATTTCATTGTGTCACAAGCTACGTAGGGTGAAGTTACACGAAATATGAAAGAATCAAGGTAATGAAAATGCCTAATGAAAGTGAAATCCATCCTATCCCATAGAATCGGCTCCTAATGAGACCCTAATCACAATTTTGATCTTTGACTATCTACAATAAAGAATAATTATTAATTATTATTACTATTAATTAATTAAAATACACTAATCATGCCGCATATCTCATTTTGAAAAATTTTTATATTATAAATTTAAAATTACTTCAAAAATGAAAAATAAAAAATTACAAGTATAAAAAGTTATAACCATAAATATATATATATATATATATAATGGAAAGTTAGTGTATGGATCCATATAGTTTGCATCAATCTATAGTGAGTGAGAGGGTCATAGAATGGGTCATAGGGTTGTGGAGGATAAAAAGTCCAGTGGCAAGAAGATTTCAATCACGTGCTGCTCATGTGATTTCTTTTTCCCCTCGTCACATGCACACATGGATGCTTTATTAATATTTAGCTGGCCACCTCACTCATCTTCCTAACATCATGCCACATAATTATTTGAGACTAATTTACTAACTGATCAAATTATAGGGATAATTCTAACCATGATATAAGGATGTCTTTGAACCCACAGGTAAGTAACTAATTGTAAAATTTGAATATATTTATATATTGAGTAATTTATTGTAATTAAAAAAAAAGAACAATAAAAGATGTGGGCATGAGGTACTACTTTGTATAACGTTTGACCTTTTTTTTTTATGAAAAAAATGAGAGGAATTAAACCTCAAATTACATAGAAAACTAGTGGTAACTAGAACTCCGGGTGCATCATAAAGTATAAGAGTTCTCATACAAATGGAACTATATTAAAGAAAGTGAAATGAAATTCACTAAATCTATCATATTTAGCTAGCATATCAGCAGGACAATTGGCCTCTCTCGGAGCATAAGAGGTTTTGATATCCCAGTCTTTGTCAAGCAATTTGAGGGCCATATATGCAGTAGATAGGAGACGTTCATTAATTGACCTTTCCTGAAAGAACTTGACAGTGGTCCAGGAGTCAGATTCAACTATGACTTTCTTTAAGCCAATATCCCAGCATACTTTCAGAGCATCAACAACTCCCCAGATTTTCGCTTCATTAATGGAATAGCACCCCATGAATCTGGTAAAGCCTCCAAGCCAATGTCCTTCATGATCTCTAATCACACCCGCACAAGTAGCTTTATCACCTTTCATTACAACTGATCTATCACTATTCAACTTATACCATCCCACGTGTGGTGGTTGCCAATGATTGTTGATAGTAGGAAACTTCAAAATTTGAAAAGGTTCAGATTCCTGGAAATTCATACAAAAGTTTGAATAAAGCATTATGATAGTTTGAGCAGGATTGCGTGGTCTAGCAAAATTCTCATAAAAAACACTATTATTTCTCCAGTTCTATAACTTCCATAGTATGACACCCCACACAAGATTATAATCTCCATTATGTCTTATGCCCATATCTTTGGACAAGTTGAGTAGCACCCAATTCTTTAGAGAGTATATGTAAAAGCGGCTCCTAGCATACTCGTAGAGCTGGCAATCCGGGTCAGCCAGTCTCGGGTTGGGCCCAAATCAGGCCAGGCCAAAAAGCCCAAATTGCCAAACAAGCTTGGCCTGTAAAGCTTGAGCCCGTATGGTACGAGCCCGCAGGCCTGTATTTGGCTTCTTTCTCATGATAAACTCCTTACAAACAAAAGAAGGAGTAAGTGGGCTAACTGTAGCCCATGTTGTATAAGTTGTCCTCAAATGGTAGAGGATGCCCTTCATGTATTCAGAGATTGTGTCTATGCTAAACAAGTTTAGGAGGGTCTCTTGTCTGAGTATCTAGAGCTGGTAATATGGGTCAGGCCTCATGGGCTAGCCTGAATAGCCCGATATTATTATTGGAAGGATTAGTAGCAACTAGAGAGTAATAACAACTTTTAATATTAAACTCCCCTCTAGCATTATTATGCCAAGCTAAATTATTGTGCCCTAAATTAGAGTTTAGAGGGATTGTACCTGTCAGACACATTATAACTTCATGTGGCAGGTATTCAATAATTTTGCTAAAGTCCCACATGCCATTAGAGTTCACCCACTAACTTACCTTGGAATCCAAAAGCTTAAATGAGATATCCTTTTTGACAATGCCTATAAAGTTGGATTTATCAAGTAGCCAAATGTCTTTAAAGTAAGAAACCATTTCTCCATCTCTGATTCTCCAGCTTGAGCCTTCATAGATTAGCTCCTTTTGCTCAACAATGGAAGACCACAAAGGCAGTCTCCTTTCTTGGCACAAATAATGCCATTTCTATGACTTGGTTCAAGAAATTTCTTTTTCAACACGTCAATCCAGAGGCCTCATTCTTCATTGATTAATTTCCATGTCAATTTGGCCATGCAAGCTTGATTTAGTTATTCAAGTTTTCGTAATCCAAGTCCTCCTTGCTTCTTGGGGAGACAAAACGTATCCCAACTAACAAGGTGGATTCTCCTCTTGGTAGTAGTATCTCCCCAAATAAAGTTTCTTTCTAATTGTTCAAGCTCTTTACACACTGAGGATGGAAGTTTTGAAACAAACATAAAGTACATTGGATAGATTGGTAAGGGTAATTCTACCTGCCATTGATAAGCTCGAGGCTATCCAGTTAGACAATTTCCTCCTTATCTTGTCAATAATGTAATGAAAAGTTTGAGCACTTTTTCGGCCACGATGCATGGGAACTCCAAGGTAAGTGCCCAAATTTGAGGAGATTTTCAAATTGACCCTTCTAGCAAGACTACTCCTCTGTATCTGGCTCACATTCTTGGAAAAGAAAATGGATGATTTTGCAACATTGACTTTTTGACTAGATGAGTTACAAAATAAGTCTACATGAGATGTTAATTCAGATATTTTGATGATTCTAAAACAAATGAGCTTGAAGATCCAATATCAAAGGAACACGAGAAATAAAGAACAAAGTTGGAGTTTCTTGAAGAATGAAGAGCTATTTCACATGCTTTAAGAAATTATTTGTAAAAAAAAGTAGTTGAGCTTTGAAATTCAATTAACTAAATATTAAATGAGATGACTAATTGAATGATTAGTTATTAGCTCATGATTTCAAAATGATTTTCATGAAAAGAAGTATCTCATGAGGATAAAGTTTCAATGGCAAAATGATTCTAAGTATTCAATTAGTTTTCATAAATATGTTTTAGTTTATGGGGATAGTTTCTAAGTGTTTACCTGTTTTCAAGAAAATATTTTGTCTTATTAGCATAATTAATGAAGGTTATGGGGATAAAGACTCAATCTCAAAACTTTTCCAAAGTCAATTCTTCAATTTCATGAAAAGGGATTAAGGTTATAGCTTGAAGACTAAGTTCTCAAGAGGTTATCCTGATAAGGTAGGCACCTTATTCACATAACGAAGTGAATAGTGAAGAAAAGTGGTACTGTGCAGTCCGTTATCCGCATAACCTAGGGAGGTTATCCGTATAACATGTGTCACAGAGCACTTGGACTCCTCAAGTAAACACATTATCCGCATAACCAAGGGAGGTTATCTGCATAACCTATATTTCAGAATACTTAAACTTTTCTCGGGTAAATAAGTTATCCTGATAACCTAAGTTTTACAAAAACTTAGTTTGAGAAAAACTTGATGTTATACTAATAACCAAGTGGTTTTCATGAAAATAATTTTGAGCTAAAACTTAGTCATTCTGGGTAGTATGTTATCTGCATAACCTAGCTATGTTATCCGCATAATGAAAAGCTCTACGTTGAAAACAAAGGCAAACAGTTACACTTTATTCGCATAACCTGAGAAAGTTATCCGCATAATCTCTGTCAGATGCATTTAGTGCGGTAGGTGAACTGCTATTTTCCTGAGAGTAATGCCTAATCTTTATTTCCAATGGATAGTTCTGTCCCAAGACTATAAATAGGATCTCATTTAAGTTGTTAGGTAATGAGAAAAGCAATATACACATCAAAACTCTGCTGATTCATTTATTGATTCATTCAAAGCTTACCTACCCTTTGTTTTACTCATTCATTGTATCTTAACTTTCATATCTACTCTTTTGAGAGAGTGTTTATTTTATAAACATTTACACACTTATAGAGAGTACTTAATGTGAGATTACACTAAGGGAAATAGTCTTACTCTTGAGTGAGAAGAGTGAGAGAACTTGTTTCAGTCCAAAGTTTGGGCTTGTATTGTACTGCGGTCATTGCAAGAACCCATTCAAATCTTGCAAGAGATAGTGAAAAAATCTCAAGTGGTGGCTTGGAGACTGGATGTAAGTCAAGTGAAATAGACCAAATTAGGATAAACTACTGAGTCCTCCTACCTTTACTCTTTATTTCTTATACTATATTTTCAGTTATCTTTTTAGTATCACTATTGTATTTTATCTTTGCAGAAAAATTTCAATCATCTCAATTCACCCCCCTTCTTGGGAAGCCAACTGAGCTAACACAAGACATCCTTGATCTAATGTTATCATCAGTTGCTTCCCCAAAAAGAAGTAGATTATCTGCAAACATTAGATGTGACAAATGAGAACCCTTCCCAGGGAATGTGGAGGGTTTCTAGCCACCCTACTCAACAGCATCAAGAATTACATGTGATAACTTATCCATGCACAAGACAAAGAGATAAGGAGAAATCAGGTCCCCTTGTCAGAGGCCTCTTTGCGGGTGAAAGTCTTCAGTCATACTACCATTCCAGAGCACATTGAAAGATGTTGTAGAGATATATCTGTAAACAAGGGAATGAAACTGGTCACTAGAGCCTAGTTCTTTCAAAACATCATCCACAAATCTCCAGTGAAGTTTGTCCCAGGTCTTTTCAAAATCAATCTTAATAATACAATACCCTTTTCTTCCTTTCAGCTTTTGCATAGAATGCACCACTTCTTGGCCAATAACAATATTATCTTGAATGCACCTACCAGGGATGAAGCTAGATTGAAATGGAGAGATCAAGTCATCTATAAGAGGCTTAAGCCTATTATCAATCCCCTTGTGAGACATTTATAAGCCACATTACACAAAGAGATAGGTCAAAAGTATATAAATTCCATAGGGTTCTCCTTCTTCGGGATGAGGGTAAGAAGAGTTATATTAATTCCATCCACAGGTACTATCCCAACAAAGAGTTTCTTTACAAAATCAACAAGACCAAGGCCGACAATATCCCATTGGGACTTGTAGAAAATGAGTGAAAATCCATCAACTCCCGGAGCCTTATATCTCCCCATAGCAAAGATAGCCTCTTTAACTTCCACATCACTTAGCATTTTATCAAGAATAGAGTAGTCATTCACAGTAATAGAAGGAAACCTTATCTCCATAGAGATAAAGCTATAATTATCGCCATTAAAGGCAAAGAGATTCTTAAAATAACTGACAACAAGATCCGTAAGAGCTCTATTATCTACCACCCAATTCCCATCACTGTCCTTGAGAGCAGGGTATCTAGTAGATCCCCTTTTGATGGAGGTTTTCAAGTGATAATACCGAGTGTTCTTGTCGCCATTTCGTATCCATTTAGTCTTTGATTTTTGAAACCAGAACACCCCCTTCACATCTCAGAGTTTCATCCATCTCCTTTTGAAGTTTCATCTCGAACTCGTGCAAGAAACGAGAGAAAGGGTACTATCTAGATTGTTGAATTCCTCTTAGGCTAGACATTAAGTTCTGCTTCTTATGAAATATGTTGCCGAAAGTGTCTTTATTCCATTTAAGTAAGTCATCCTTCAGAGCTTCAAGAGCACCCAACAAGTAATCTTTTTCCCTCCAATATCTTTGAGAATGGTGCTATAATCCTCATGTGAAAACTACATTGCCTCAAATCTGAAAGGTTTATTCTTAGGGCTTTGATTATAGCAAGCATTCAAGAAAATTTGTAGGGGATTGTGATCAGAGTAAGCCAATCTACCTAGAGTCCTGGCATGAGAATTAGGAAAAGATAAAAGCCATAATGAATTAACAAGAGCCTTGTCGAGTCTCTAAAAAATTCAGCCGTTACCAGAAATGAGAGGCCCTTTCCATGTAAAACACGAGCCACTTATTCCTAGGTTGTAGAGGTTACAATTGTGGATTTGTTCCCCAAACCATCTACATCTTCCAACATTGATGTTGGCCCCTCTTACCTTTTCAGTATGATCAAGGATGTCATTGAAGTCCCCAACAGCTATCCAAGGGAGTCTCATGGTGGAAGCTAATCGCATCATAGAGCACCAGAAAATTTTTCTGTTATCAGAATGAGGAAGAACATAAGATAGAGTATTAAAGAAGGGAAAGCCCCTATTAAACGTACATTTAGCATGAATGAATTGAGAATCCCACTAAATAAATTCTACTATTGCCTTGGTGCTATCCCAAGCTAAGCACAAGCCTCCAAAAAAACCTACACTAGGCATACAAGCCAGTTGATCAAAGCTAATCTGATGAAGTCGCTCCATTGAGGAGATTTTAGAGCACCGAGTTTCTACTAAACCGAAAATAGAGGGCTTATTTGAGGCCCAAATCGTCTTCACATTTATGATAAATCCCCGATTACATCTATATTCCAGCATATGATGTCTTGATCCATAAAGAAAGTAAGTAAAAGGCCCAAAGGGCGAGTTAGATCTATATCTCATTGGACTCTAAAGCATCCTCGCTTGTAAGCCCAAATAGTTCTGTCTAAAGTGAATCTTAGTTTACTGCCTTTTTTTCTTGTGGACAAATTGAACTGGGGCCCACTAAGGGGTCATTTTCTTCCATTAGAGAGGGACCATGATTGATATGTGGGCTTAGTATTAAAGTACCTAGATGTGGGTTAAGGCTAATAAGTGGCTTAGACAGCTTCATAGGACTAGGTATGATGGTAGGCCGAGCACTGGAGTAGTTAGGTCAAGCCCGATCTAAAGACCAACAGGATGTGGCACATGGTCCTCTATATTGCTAAGCTTTGCCTCTTAGTTCATAGGTGGCATGCTCTCTTTCTCTTTTTGTACTACAAATGACTCCTCATTCGTATTCTTGTGGATCTCGTGTGGGGTTCCCAATATACCAATATCATTTTTGTTAACTTGCTCTTCATGACTCACTAAGCTTATTAAAGGCTTGTTTGTCTTATTAACTCTTTTTGTATGCATTCTCTGCATTCCTTTTTTTTTTTTCCTCTTTCGTGTGATTTGACTTGGAGACAGGCTCCTGTGTAGACTGTGTAAAAGTAACCTGGAACACAGTGGTTTCACCAGACACGTTACCCTTATTCATATTTGCTAAGAAAGAAAATCTGGATCCTGACTTATTCCTTATCTTTGATGGATAAGTTCTCTCCTTGTTCTGTCTAGGTCTCCTTTGCTTCTGCACAGTAGTCCATTGACCAATTGACTCCAAAGATGAAGCTTGTACAGGCTTATTCATCATCTCTGGAGGGGACTCCTTCTCCAAAGAAGGTTTACTTTGACCTTTATCTGGACAAGACAAAAGCACATGACCATATTTACCATAACAAGTACAAAGGAGATGTAAGCCTTCATATTCACCATTAAAATACTTATCTTCGATATGTAAACCAGGAATCAAGGAACTATTGAGATCAAGAATGATGTAGAAACATGCAAATAGTGCCCTGGCCAACTGAGTTGTATTCCAATCCACTTTCACTGTACTTCCAAATGCACTACTGATAAAGGATAAAACTTTCTCATTATAGAACTCATTTGGAAAGAAAGGAATTCTTATCCAAGTGGCCACATGACTAATCAATTCAATACATGAGTCAAACTGAGGGTGCCATTGTTGCACAGTGAGATAATGATCATAGATCATCCATGGTCCCTCAAGCAAGGCTCTATCGTAGTCTTCTTTCCATGAAAAGCAAACTTCAAAGAAACCATTGCCGATATCAATCAGCTCCAAAATTCCAGCTTTCACCCATAAGGCCTTCAGCATTGTTTCAAGTGCCTTGTATCCTATATGTCTCCCCAAGAGCTTAACAATAAGAGTAAGGTCCCAACATCTATAAAGTTTTTCTTTCACACGCTAGGAAAAGGTGAATCTAGAGATAACTTGCCCACCAATAGTTTCAAAAACAACATTAAAGTCATTCAAGGACTCCCCTACCTGAGAGGAGTCGGACCCTTTCAATGGAGCAGCCGAAGGTAGCTTGGTCCACCACTCTTCCTCCTTAACATCCGCCATCTCCTCCATTATCTTTGTGTTCTGCAAATTTCCCAATAACATATCATTATAAGAGATTTGGGGTGACCTTTGTTCCAGCGAACAAGGAACGAGCAACGACCATTCCTCATTTGGGTCGACTAAAGAATTTTGTTCTTCAAACTCCTCCCTTTTACTTTTTTGTTTTTTGGTTAGCCTATTGAGTCTCAATCCGTGCTGGTGGTCTCTACTGTGCTATGAACTAAAGGAGAGCTCTAATTCTTGTGCCCTATTCCCAAATCTCAACTGAGAGCACTTATCTTCATCCATATGGAAAGAACGATCACATTCTAGGGGAGGATCCCCTCCTAGAGAATGTCCACGGTCTCTAATCAGTGGGTCATCTAGCCCAACACCGGCAAAGGACATACTAGTCAGAGATTTCACAGAGAGCAATCAACGAAGAATCGTTTACCTAATTGGACTCAACCTTGACTAATTATTTATAACATTTGACCTTGTGACCTGTTTGTGTAACCTGGGCCAAGTATAGAGTTGGGTTGAATTTGAGACCGATAACCCAACCCAAACAACAAAATGAGAAAAATTACTTGAATTTATTATTTGTAAATGTAATTGCAAAAAGGGGCAAAATTGAGTGAACTGATATTTCTAGATTTTCTTTCTGAATAAAAAAAACTATGACTGAACCATACAAAGGGGAAACTAAGAATAGAATGTTGCATTTTGAATTGTTGCCTAATATGCAATTAGGTGAGTTTAAGAAAGCCCAAATTGCTGAATTTAAATACTCTATTGCCCTTAATACCCTTCTAATGTACTTTTCTTTTTTAAAGGAAGAGACCCCTAACTATGGAGGGAATGCAAAGGGAGGAGCAATAATATGATTGTTTGAGGGCATTCAGTTAGATCCTGAATACAGAAGAAAAAAAAAATACCCAAGTTTGTGCCGTCTTAAAAAATTATATTGGTTACAGCAAAAAGGTCATCCAGGAGGCGTGAACACAATAGTTGGTGAAGCAGCATCTTTGCATGTATACAGAAGAAAATCTACGTCTTTTTCTTACAATCTGGAGGACCCATTTCAAGATAAAACCAAAAGAAGAGATCATGGTCAAAACAAGTAAGGAGAAAACCTCAGAAATGGCAAGCAATATTGCAGTCTTAATGGTGGTATCTCTGTGTATGATGCTGTTTTCATCAGCTACCACATCAGAAAATGAGGATCTTGTCGCAGCCACTGAAGAGATGCAGAAAGCTAATTACTTCACATTTGTGATGCTCATCAATATGTCTCCACCTGATACAAGACTTGAGGGGAATGTGACTTTCTTGATGCCCAAGGATCGAATGCTTGTGAAAACAGCGATGCCGGATGGAGCCATTTCTGATTTCTTGCTTCAGCATTCGATCCCTTCAGCATTGCTATTTGAAACCTTGGAAAAATTCCCCACAGGAACAACCATTCCCAGCTCACTGCCAAACTACATGCTTAGAATCACCAACAATGGCAGGAAGGATTTTGCTCTCAACAATGTGAAAATCATCAGCCCCAACATATGTGTTGCGGGATCTTGCATTCGATGCCATGGCATCGATGGGATTTTGTCAGAACCAGATATCCCAGTGAGAAACTCCAGTACTCCTCCTCCACCTTCATGTCCTAACAGCACAGATTCTTCCTGTATGGCTTCTCCACCTCCATCTAAATCTCCTCCTCCTCCTACTACTTTTACTGACCAGAGTCCTCCAACATTCACAGCTCCTATTCCCACCGAGGCAGATCTTGTGACACAAAGATCAGGATCTTTTGATGGATCACTGAACTTGGTCACCACTTTGATGTTGACTTTGGCAGGCATCTATTTTTAATTGGCTCTAAAGCTCAAGCTTTCTAGCTTAAGATTGGATGATCAAATATTATTTATCTGAACATGAATGGTATTATTTATTAATTAAAATATATAATTTTGTTTTCATTATATACATCGAATGAAAGCTCAAATGCTTGAGTGCTAAACACTTCTTTAACAGCCTTCTTTCAATGTTAGTCAGATTGACATTGTAAGTTCTGCTCATTGAAACAAGGGTGCAAAATAAAAAAAACTAAGAAAACTAACTACAAAACAGATCTTGTTCACCTTCTCAAAATTGGAAAAAGAAAGGAAACCAGTGAAACAAAAATTGACTTCAGTGATGACAGTACCTAAACAAACATTAATCATTCATCTAAACCAAGTAATGGAAAAGTACAATCATGAAACTATTTGTCAAAATCTAGTCTCCAGAAGATGCTCAACGCTTTTTAAAATATTTCAAAACCAAAATGGTTTTCAATGCAAGCTAAAAGGTTTTGCTTGTTAGCACTGACCAGTCCAATCTTGGCAAGCTAGACCATTATCCATCCAGGCACGCATGATACGATCATTTAGACTTCTTTCCTTGCTTCTTCTTGATAACTTCATCAATGTACAGTATACCCTTGCCTTTGTAAACTTCAGGTGGCTTACAACTACGGACTGTTGCAGCAAACTGGTGTACCCTTTGCTTGTCTATTCCGGTGCAGCAAACTACATTATTTTTGAAGCAGAAAACATGAACAGCAGGTTGCACTGTCAATTCAACCTCATGACTGTATCCCAATTTAAGATACAAGAGACGCCCTTGAGCTTCAGCTCTGGCTTTGTATCCGATGCCCACAATCTTAAGAAAATGAAAAAACTTGGCTTCCATTTATGCATGCAATTATATCACCTAAATTTTCCAGAGAATAAACAAAAATTAAAAGTCAAGAGAACATAAATTAACAGGTAGAAAAACAATAAGTGAAAGAACAGCAGATCATTTTCGGAGAACATATCACTACTGTGTTCAAATCTTTGAATATTTTTCTTTAAATTTTTTTCAATTTGAGTTAGACTCCTGGTCAAGAGAATTATTTATTTATTTATTTTTTTAATTTAGTTCAGTTCAGCACATGACATTCTCAATTAGTTTTAACCACAAAGTCATCAAGCTAAAATAATCAGGAAGTGATCTCATAGAACCAGCTAAAATAAATGTCTCTTATACTATGACATTTATAACAAGCATAAGATTGGAAGGTCAGGATAAAGAAAACTGAAGGTAATGACTCATAATCATAAATGTTAGTTAGGCTGACTTCCCAAGAGGGGGGGGGTGAATTGGGAAGATTAAAAATTTTTTGCACAAAGTGAAAACAGTGAAGAAAGCAAGGTATGACAGAAAAACAGAGTTTAAAGTAGTAAGATAAAAGAGTAGTGATAGAGAGAATAAAAACTCTGATATTTATCCTGGTTCGGTCCTCCACTTGACCTACGTCCAGTCCCCGAGATACCACTTGAGATTTTCCACTATTCAACAAGAATTCAACGGGCTTCTTGTAAATACCACAGTACAACGTCAGTGCTCTGTTTTCTAGAACTCACTTAATCACTTTCTGTACTTTCACAAAGTGCTTTACACTCCCTTGTGATATCTCCTCACAAGAAAATCTATCTTCCAGATGAAGATTAGATTGTTTACAAAGATGAAACTCTCTTGAATAGAGTGAATATGAAAGTTGAAGTACAAGTATTGAAGTAAGAGGGTAAAAGTCTTTGAGTAGAAAATTTGGCAGAATTTCAGTATATACAAAGTTTGATTCGTTACCCACAACTTCAAATGATGTTGTATTTATAGATTTAGGTCCCAACTATTCGTTAGAGACAAAATCTATCCGTTGGGGAAGTTATCCAACGGTTACTTTGAAAAACTATCCGTTAACCAACCGCATTTAATGCTTCTGACATACTGAAATTCGAATTTCGGTTGGTCAACAGACGAATTTCGAAGGAACCGAAGGTTAAAGCTTCCAACTTTGAAGTACTGAAGTTCGTCTGTTCATGAAGTGAAATTCGAATTTTGAAACTTAGAAAATGTTTTCATGTTGTGACATACGAAATTTCAAGAAGAAAGTTTTTCTGTTAAGTGTGAACAGTGTTTTTAATTTGCTACAGTACCCTCAAAATTCGAATTTTGGAACCCCAAAATTTGTCTGTCCGCAGCAGGCTCAAAAGGCACAGTAGTTCATTTACTTCGAAATTCGAATTTTCAAATAGTGTAGCTCGTCTGTCAGAGAGACCTCTTTTCAGACTTACTTCAACATTCGAATTTGTAAACACTGTCCTTCGTATGTCATCATGTCATTTCAACAGACTCACAACTTTCGCTTTTGAAATTCGAATTTCCATGTTCAAAGTTCGTCTGTCAGTGAGCAGTTTTGAAACTAAATACGATCTTGATTTCAGATGAATTTTAACATTGTTTCAGACGAATTTCTTCAGTTTTCATAAATTTTATTTTGTCTGAAATTCGAATGTTCAAAACCCAAAGTTCGTCTGTTGCTCAATAGCTTCTTTCAGAGACTTATGAAAATTCAAATTTTGGAAAATCAAAATTCGTCTGTCAGAGAGGTATCTCTTCAGACTTATTCAGTTTTAACTCAAAACTCGAATTTCCAAAGCTAAAGTTCGAATTTACAACATGATAGTTCAATGTAAACTTTTCAAACTTCGTCTGTTAGTGGGTATTTTTCAAGTATTTCATAAAATCAAGTTTTTAAAACATCTTTTCATCAAATCAAAGTCTTTTACCCATACTTAAACATAACTAGTGACCCTACAACAAATCTTGCACGGATTACTCCAGAATTTCTTCACTTGAACTCTTTGTGCACCTTTGATATCTTTTATTCCAATCCCTTGAGAGTTGGTTTGGAATCATCAAAACTTCTTGATTCAACATTCTCCCCCTTTTTGATGATGACAAAGCAACTTATAAATTGGATTAGTACTTGGGTTTGCTTTAACAAGCTTCCCCTCAACATATGTATTGTATTTCAAAAGATATCATATATGGTAAACCATGTGAAGAAATTCAAAGAGCAAATCATTGCAACAGAGAAATTCTTTCATTTGAACAAACGTTGCTTTACAGAGACATGATTTAAGCAGAGTTCATTCAAATACACAAATTAAATACAGAATACAAACTATCAAAATAGCAAAGCACAATACAAATAATCAAAATAGACAGCACAACAAGAGGATTCAAGCCTAAGTTCTAAGCAGTCCTTCCATCACTTCTTCTTTGGCTTGGTCTTCTTGCTGTACGTCTTCCCAGATGGCTCAGCAGCAGATTTTCCAGTTTGCTTCTTCTTCTCCCCTTTTTTGGCATCATCAGGAAGGCCAAGAAAATCAACCGGAGGAGGGATCTGAGAGACTGGAATGGCTCGGAGAGGCACAGGAGCAAATGGGATTTCTGGTTCAACTGGTGCAGGAGGCTCAGGACTTGGTTCTTCATCATCATTAGAGACCTTAAGCAACTCTTGCATTGCCTACCTAGAAAGAGCCAACGGAGCTCTTTGTTCCTCTGAGAGTCCATAAGCAGCAAGAGAAGGAGGAGCTGGTTCATCAGGACGAAACATTTCTTCAAGCCTTCTCCTCTGAGCTTGCAGCAAAGCATTGTGAGCAATAGCTTCATAATCAACAACAGGCACAATGCTTTTCTCTGTATTGCTGGCACCCTCCTGCATTGAAGAGGTGGAAATGGCTGCCACCAGTCTTTCAACTTACTCAGATTCTTGAATGGACATAATTGAATCCTGAGCATCTTCTTGCATAGGCTCATGAGGGCTCATTTCTTGAAGTCCTTCTTCTTCCAAACCATAGTCCAAGGGTGGACCAAGACTTGGTGTCCTCATTGTACCAGCAGGCTCATCCCCATCTATATCATCATCATGGTCAGAGGAGGCTAGCTCAAAGGGGCTTGGAGGCACAGGGGTTGGAGATTGGACAGGCACAGAAAACCCTGACTGAGGTGGAGCTGATGTGGTAGGGATTGCACTTCGAATTTCTTCATAAGCATCAGCAACCACTTTCATGTTCTTTGCCAACTGATGTATCTGATCTTGCAGATGAGCAAACTTGACATTTTGCACATCTCTGATGCTAAGAATGAATGTAGACAGGCTGTCATACAACTCAGTGATCTTGGTTGGCTTGGCACGAGAGGAGGGAGTGGATGGAATGTGAGTGGGTTTGGATGGAGATGGAATTAGCTGGGAAGACTGAGGTACAGATCTTGCAGGGGCTTTAGAGGTGCCTTCTTGCTGTAGGGAGGCATCTGTTACAAAGAATAGATCCTCAGTTCTTCCTGCTCTCTTTCCAACCCATCTTCCTTCATCCTTTTCAATACCCATTCTTTGTAGTTCTTCCTCCTTGAAGATTTCAGTGGGCTTCCCCTTCCCCTTCTCAAGATGCTGAATTCTGGCATACTGCAGAATTCTGGAAATGATGGCTGCATAGGGGAGTGTGGAGTCCTTCCTCTGATCTCTTGCCTTGATCATGCGTTGAAGTATGATGTGTCTCATGTTGATCAGTTTTCCACGCATGATTGCTGCCATGACATGTGCCTCTGCCCTTGTTATCAGATTGAAGCTGCCTCCTTTGTTGAATATGATCCTGGACACTATGTAGTGCAGGATCCTCACTTGAATACTGAGGTCTGTGGGCTTCAACACGTTTATTGATGGCCAATTTTCCTTTCTTCTGAACAATGTGCTCAGAATTGTGCTCTCCTTGTAGTTCAGAAAAGGGCCACCTTCTTCATTAGCAGTTTCTGCCTCATCCATGTATCCAGAGGCAGTGATGTCAATCTTGACGCCATCTTGCCTTGGGATCTCCAGCACTTCATTCAAGGTTTCATCTGAGAGCCAGATGGACCTTGACCTCAGGTAAACCTCCCACTTTTTCTTTTTGCTGTTGTACTTCAAGGAGGCATACTAAGTTTTTATTACTTCATCATCATATCTCTCTAATACTTCCAACAGATTCTTGTATCTCATCATCCATATACCAGCATCAAAACTATTGGAGACCAAGAAATCTTCCAAGTTTATACAATGTGGCTCGATTACCTTTTTGTTGGCAAACTTGGTGGAGTATTCCTCTTGAATCTGTGGAGTGCTCCATAAAGGCAATGTGGTAAGCTCATATTCTCCAGATTCAGTACTTGAGGATGAAGTGGAAGCAACAGGTTCAGCAGCAACAGGAACAGGGACCGAAGGTTCTACTATCTTTAAGGAAGAGGGTCCAGCCTTCTTTGATTCTCCCTTGGGTGTAGTTTTCTAGCGTTTGGAGGGAGTTCCCTTGCTGGATTCGGCCTTTCTCTTCGGTTTTTCTCCTTCCTTCGTGGCATATTGGGATTTAACTGAACGTTTTGGCCGAGCCTCTCCTTTGCCAGCTTCTGGATTCTTAACTCTTGCCATTTTCGCGAATGAATGTTGCAGAATGGGGCAAGGAATAGGTTTAAAGGATGCGAAAGGAAGTTTAATCGGTGGGAAAAGATAGTTTTTGGTCAGAATTGAAGAGCATTAATTGGAGAATTAGAACAGACTTAGAGAGAATAGGAATAGGGTTGCGTCTGTTCAAAAGAAAACCGTCGGTTTTAACGTATGTAGCCGTCTGACAGACGAATTTTGAAGGGTCAAAATTCGAATTTCGGGCAGTTATAAGTTAAACCGTTCAGCAAAGCTTACTGACAGACGAATTTTTTTTTGAAAGTTCGTCTGACAGAGTCTTGGATAAAATAACACAAGATGAACAGACGAATTTTGTTCCAACAAAGTTCGAATTTTTAAGAGCAAACATCAAGCAGCAAACAAACCACCAAACAATAGATGAATTAAGCATACAAAACTTCATCTTTCAAAGATTTAACATTGAGGAGCATGTTTCAACAGACGAATTTTAAGTTAGAAATTCAAATTTCTCTACTTTGTGAAAGTTATCCAACATTCGTATGATAAGAGATAATCATTAGTATAATCATCATGTTGGACAGTCATAACTTTGAAATTTTGTTCTTGAAAATTCGAATTTTGAAGGATCAACAGACGAATTTCAAGGCATAACTGAGAACTGTTCCTTCTAATAACAGACCAAAGTTCATCTGTTGGGTATCCAAAATTCGAATGCTGACCATGCTGACTTTCTCAGAAACTTAGTTTTTCACGGAAATTCGTCTAACACATAATCAATATACGAATTTCAACTTTAAAAACTTACAGATTGGATTCAGAAACTCAAAATTTTTGCCCTTTACTTCACTCTTTGATTGTTCCTTTCCAGTGTGCTGCATTTTTCAGATTTATTGCCAATGAATCTCATGAGGAGCACCTGCAACTTAAATTAAACACTCTCCGATGCTAAAGTTAGAACTAATTCAATGTTGGAAAAATCTAAAAACAGAATTACATACGGATTTACTTACAGTTCATTGGGATTTACCATGCCCAATTCTCTTCTTATTTTGCAATGTCTATCTTCTGACAGAGGCTTTGTCAGGATATCTGCAACTTGATCTTCAGTTGGGATGTACTCTTGTTTGATTTCTCCTTTCAAAACATGATCCCTTATGAAGTGGTGCCTAACTTCAATATGTTTTGTCCTTGAATGCATGACAGGATTCTTTGTGATATTTATGGCACTTTGGTTGTCACACATTATTGGTATTTCTTTCAACTCAACCTCAAGATCTTCTAGTTGCCGTTTCATCCAGATGATTTGGACACAATAGCTTCCAGCTGCAACATACTCAGCCTCTGTTGTGGATAAGGCCACATTGTTCTGCTTTTTGCTAAACCATGAAACCAAGGATCCTCCAAGAAACTGACAAGTTCCACTTGTGCTTTTTCTGTCAGTTTTGGATCCTGCAAAATCAACATCATTGTATCCTTTGAGATCTTCTCCATTGCCCTTTGGATACCAAAGACCCATCTATGATGTTCCAATAAGATATATGAAAATTCTCTTCACAGCAATTGCATGGGCTTCTTTGGGATATGATTGGAACCTTGCACACATACAGACACTAAACATAATGTCAGGTCTGCTGGCAGTTAAGTACAGCAGGGATCCAATCATTCTCCTATACTGAGTTATGTCAAACAATTTCCCTTTCTCATCCATGTCCAGTTTGGTTGCAGTAGCCATAGGTGTCTCCATTGGCTTAGTATTTTCCATTCCAAACTTCTTCAGTAATTCCTTCAGATACTTGGATTGATTGAGGAAGATACCATCATTGCTCTGTCTGATTTGCAATCCAAGGAAGAAGTTGAGTTCACCCATCATAGACATTTCGAATTCCCCCTGCATTAACTTAGAAAAATTCTTGCAAAGAGATTCATTAGTAGCACCAAATATAATATCATCAACATAGATTTGAACAATGAGTAAATATTTATTTTCTTTCTTAGTAAATAAGGTTGTATCTACTTTTCCTCTGTTAAACCCCTTTTCAGTTAGAAAATTACTCAATCTTTCATACCATGCTCTAGGGCTTGCTTCAAACCGTAAAGAGCTTTCTTTAGTTTATACACATGGTTTGGTTTTGTAGAATCCTCAAAACCTGGAGGTTGATCTACATAAACTTCTTCCATGATATATCCTTTCAGAAAAGCACTCTTTACATCCATTTGATATAACAAAATATTTTTTATGCATGCATATGCTAATAGAATTCTAATTGCTTCTAATCTAGCTACTGGAGCAAAAGTTTCCTCAAAATCAATGCCCTCTTCTTGATTATAACCTTTAGCAACCAGTCTAGCTTTGTTTCTGATGATTGATCCTGATTCATCAAGTTTATTTCTAAAAACTCATTTGGTACCTATGACAGGATGATTTTTGGGTCTAGGCACTAAATCCCAGACTTGATTTCTTTCAAATTGATTTAATTCATCCTGCATAGCTAGAATCCAGTACTCATCAGTTAAGGCTTCCTCAGTACATTTAGGTTCAATTTGTGATATGAAAGCACAATTAATCATTTGATCCCTTAACTGTTTTCTGGTTCTAACTTTCTCTTGAACATTCCCTATCACTTGATCAACAGGATGATTCATTTGATATCTCCAAGCTTTGGGGAGTCCTTGAGATATTTCTTCATTTTCTTCTTCAAAATTTTTCTCCTGAATATCTTCCTCTATATTAATAGATTCAGATATTTTTGGAGGCTCAATTATATCTTCATTAGAGATACCTAACTTTTTAAAGTTTGAAACAAGATCATCCTCATCAGTAACATGTTTAGAAGCAGTTTCATTTTCAATAAATACTATATGCACAGATTCCTCTACTAAATTAGACCTTTTATTAAAAACTCTATATGCTTTACTTCTACTAGAATAGCCCAGAAATATACCTTCATCAGATTTGGGATCAAACTTACCCAGATTTTCTTTCCCATTGTTGTGAATGAAGCATTTGCACCCGAACACATGGAGATGTGACAGATTTGGCTTTCTTCCCTTGTACAGCTCATATAGAGTCTTTTCAAGGATTGGTCTGATGTAGGCTCTGTTTATGATGTAGCTTGCTGTATTTACTGCATCAGCCCAAAACACTTGAGATAGCTCATTTTCATTCAGCATAGCTCTAACCATCTCTCCAATGGTTCTGTTCTTCCTTTCTACTACTCCATTCTGTTGAGGAGTTCTTGGAGCTGAGAAGTTGTGATCAATTCCATGCTCATTGCAGTACTCCAGAAAGTATGAGTTTTCAAACTCTCCTCCATGATCTGACCTGATAGACACAATGGAAATACCTTTCTCATTTTGCACTTTCTTAACTAAGGTTACAAATGCATCAAATGTATCACTTTTAGAGGAAAGAAATAATGTCCATGTAAATCTAGAGTAATCATCCACAATTACAAGCACATACAGATTACTACCAATGCTTTTTACCCTAGATGGACCAATTAAATCCATATGTAGTAGTTCTAGTGGTCTAGTTGTGGTGACTACATTTTTAGGTTTAAAAGAAGATTTAGTTTGCTTTCCTCTTAAGCATGCATCACATTCTTTGTATTTTTCAAAAGCAATTTTTGGCAGGCCAGTAACTAGCTCGTTTTTAACCAATTTTGAAAGCTGATTCATGTTAACATGAGCTAATCTTCTATGCAACAACCAACTATCATTACCCTGACTAATCAGACAAACAGAATCTAAGGGAGGAAGTTCATCAAGATTAATAGTATAGCAGTTACCATCCCTTTGAGCTTTGAGGATTACTTTGTGATCGCTTTTTCTGATAACCAGGCAAAACTTTGAGTCAAACAGCACCCAATTTCCTTTGTCACATGTTTGGCTCACACTCAGCAGATTGTGGTTGAGGCCTATCACAAACAGCACCTCTTCAATGGATGTTTTAGGATTTTTGCCCACAATGCCAATGCCAGCTATTCTGCCATACTGATCACCTCCAAAGGTCACCTTTCCTCCTTTCTTGTCTCTAAGGGTGATGAACTTCTCCTTGTCACCAGTCATGTGACTTGAGCAGGCACTGTCCATGTACCATTTGTTGTTCCTTTTAGCTTTGAGACAGACCTGCAAAATAAAGTTCAAGTTTTCTTCTTAGGTACCCAAATCTGCTTGGGTCCTTTTCTGTCAGTGGTGTTTTCCCTAGATACAGATGTACCTTTGGGAACCCATTTAACCTTCCTGTCAAGTCCATTTTTCTTTATAGTACAAGAGCTGGAAATATGTCCCTTTTTGTTACAGAAATAACAGGTGGTAAAGGGACTGCTGGATTGAGAAGCAGGAAGAAAACAATGCAGATAATATTTTTGTTTTGCATGCTTTGGTTGATTATATGATTCAATCTGATGTGACATATGATCTTTCTTTCTATTTCCATCAGCATGCACAAAATGTCTCATGTATACATTCTGATTTTTCTTTCTAATCTTTTCTTTAACAGCACATGGATCATAGCCAAGTCCAGCTTTCCCTTGTGATATTCTTTGGCTCCCCATTAAAGCAAACAACATATCTTTACCCCTAGTAAGCCTAGACATGCTTTTTACTAGATATTCATTGGTTTGCTTCAGTTCAATGCATGTTTTACAGCAAACAGATTCAGCAACAGGTAGAGAAACAGTTTTAGAAATATTATGTTGGGATTCTAGTTTGTTAATCTTTTTCTTAGCTTGCTTCAGTTCTTTAGCAACTTTAACAAACTCATCATGCAGCTTATGAAATGCATCCAGTAATTCGGAATAGGAAGGTTCAGATTCATATACCTCATTCTCTTGGTCACTGCTGCATGGAATTTCAGCTTCTTCAGAGGCAAGTGCCATGAGACAGATGTTGGCAATTTCATCTTCATCATCTTCTTCGTCTGAGCTGTTGCCCCATATTAATGAGATGTAAGCTTTCTTCTTTTTTCCTTTGTCTGCAGCTTTCTTTTCTTTCTCTTGCTTCTTCAGGAATTGTGGACAATCCCATTTGATATGTCCTTGCTTTTTGCACTCATAGCAAGTAACAGGCTCTTTTTGTTCCCTCTTGCTATCTCCAGCAGCTCCTTTCTTGAAGATTTTCTTATTTCTCTTCTTGTTGTAGAATCTTCCGAATTTTCTGACCATCATAGCCAGAGTTTCTTCATCTAGCTCCTCTCGATCGTCAGATTCTTCTTCTTTTTCTTTAGCACCTTTGAGAGCAAGGCCTTTCTTCTTTCTGTCTTGTCCAGCTTCCTTGAGAGCTTTGAGTTTTCCTTCATACTCCTCAAGGCTGCTGAATAGAGCTGTGACAGAGGCCATTGATTCTCCCTTGGTTTCCTTTATTGCTGTTACTTTGGGTTGCCATTCCAGAGTGAGAGCTCTGAGAATCTTTCTTACTTTCTTTGTTTGAGTGTACTCCTTTCCCAGACTCTTTAGTTGATTCACAATGAGAGTGAATCTCTTTTGCAGCTCTTTTACAGTTTCTCCTTCAGCCATTCTGAAGCTTTCATATTCTCCAATGCAGGTATTCAGTTTATTTTCCCTGACACTAGTTGTTCCTTCATGAGCAATCTGCAGGGTGTCCCACATTTCCTTTGCAGTGGAGCATTGTGAGATTCTGTAGAATTCGACTTGATTCAAGGCACTGACTAGACAATGTTTTGCCTTGAAGTTCAGTAAGACTCTCCTTCTGTCTTCTTCATTCCATTCAGCTTCTGGCTTTTCTCTGTACTTTCCATCATCTTCTAAAGCCATTGGGACAAAGTCTACTTTCTGAATGATTGACCAGATGTCCAGATCGATTGACTGGAGATAGATTTGCATTCTCATCTTCCAGTAACCATAGTGCTCTCCACTGAAGCCAGGTGGTCTGTTTGTATTGTTCCCTTCTGGTAATATGCTTTCTCCAAAGCCAGCCATTGTAATTCCCAGACTGTGAGATCCTTTGAATGAGAATCCGGGCTCTGATACCACTTGTTAGTTAGGCTGACTTCCCAAGAGGGGGGGTGAACTGGGAAGATTAAAAATTTTTTGCACAAAGTGAAAACAGTGAAGAAAGCAAGGTATGACAGAAAAACAGAGTTTAAAGTAGTAAGATAAAAGAGTAGTGATAGAGAGAATAAAAACTCTGATATTTATCCTGGTTCGGTCCTCCACTTGACCTACGTCCAGTCCCCAAGACACCACTTGAGATTTTCCACTATTCAACAAGAATTCAACGGGCTTCTTGTAAATACCACAGTACAACGTCAGTGCTCTGTTTTCTAGAACTCACTTAATCACTTTCTGTACTTTCACAAAGTGCTTTACACTCCCTTGTGATATCTCCTCACAAGAAAATCTATCTTCCAGATGAAGATTAGATTGTTTACAAAGATAAAACTCTCTTGAATAGAGTGAATATGAAAGTTGAAGTACAAGTATTAAAGTAAGAGGGTAAAAGTCTTTGAGTAGAAAATTTGGCAGAATTTCAGTATATACAAAGTTTGATTCATTACCCACAACTTCAAATGATGTTGTATTTATAGATTTAGGTCCCAACTATTCATTAGAGACAAAATATATCCGTTGGGGAAGTTATCCAACGGTTACTCTAAAAAACTATCCGTTAACCAACCGCATTTAATGCTTCTGACATACTGAAATTCAAATTTCGGTTGGTCAACAGACGAATTTCGAAGGAACCAAAGGTTAAAGCTTCCAACTTTGAAGTACTGAAGTTTGTCTGTTCATGAAGTGAAATTTGAATTTTGAAACTTAGAAAATGTTTTCATGTTGTGACATACGAAATTTCAAGAAGAAAGTTTTTCTGTTAAGTGTGAACAGTGTTTTCAAGTTGCTACAGTGTCCTCGAAATTCAAATTTTGGAACCCCAAAATTCGTCTGTCCGCAACAGGCTCGAAAGGCACAGTAGTTCATTTACTTCGAAATTCAAATTTTCAAAGAGTGAAGTTCGTCTGTCAGAGAGACCTCTTTTCAGACTTACTTCAACATTCGAATTTGTAAACACTGTCCTTCGTATGTCATTATGTCATTTCAACAGACTCACAACTTTCGCTTCTAAAATTCGAATTTCCATGTTCAAAGTTCGTCTGTCAGTGATCAGTTTTGAAACTCGATACGATCTTGATTTCAGATGAACTTTAACATTGTTTCAGACGAATTTCTTCAGTTTTCATAAATTTCATTTTGTCTGAAATTCGAATGTTCAAAACCCAAAGTTCGTCTGTTGCTCAATAGCTTCTTTCAGACACTTATGAAAATTCAAATTTTGGAAAACCAAAATCCGTCTGTCAGAGAGGTATCTCTTCAGACTTATTCAGTTTTAACTCGAAATTCGAATTTCCAAAGCTAAAGTTCGAATTTCCAACATGACAGTTCAATGTAAACTTTTCAAACTTCGTCTGTTGGTGGGTTTTTTTCAAGTATTTCATAAAATCAAGTTTTTAAAACATCTTTTCATCAAATCAAAGTCTTTTACCCATACTTAAACATAACTAGTAATCCTACAACAAATCTTGCACGGATTACTCCAGAATTTCTTCACTTGAACTCTTTGTGCACCTTTGATATCTTTTATTCCAAGCTCTTGAGAGTTGGTTTGGAATCATCAAAACTTCTTGATTCAACAATAAATGCATCAGCAAAAATCTCCATATTAGCAAATGATGCAGATAGAGAATTTCCACGGTATGTACATCTCAATTAGTCATTTCAAGACTGGGATAAACAACCGAGGAAAGCTTTTTCATCTCCTGCAACTGATAAACTAGTTTTGGTGGAGAAGGAAGGTAGAGTGTCCCTTAACTCTGGAGGGTCACTATATGTATCTGTGCCAGTTTCATTGGGTATGTTACACTGTTATTGCAGTTGATTCTATGTATTCTCTAAGGCCCCATTTGATATATAGAATGATTTTTTATGCAATGGGAATGAGAATGAAAGTAGAAATGAGCTTTAAATGTATGTTTGAGATGTTTGAAAAAAGACATGGGAATCCAAAAAAAAAACAATATTAATTTTTTTAAAAAAATAGATAAATGACTGGAATACCCCTATTGTCTTCCTCCTCCATCCTCTTTCTTCACCATCAAAGATGACAGCACTGGCAAGATCTGTTGTCACACCCAGAGATGCGACACGGAGGGCGCGGGAAACGAGATAAAAAAGAAAAACGATGAAACCGGCCCTCGTGACAGGGGGCCAGTTTCGGAGGAGTTACCACCAAAATTTTGAGGGAAATTTTGGAAAACCGAAGTAAAAGGATAAAGATGGTCTACGAATCAGAGTTGGGTTTGAGAGTACGATTGTGAGTGAGGAATGTGTTAGGCACCCCCATAACATCTGTTCCTTAGAACGGTTACCGTAGGTTGATCATGCAATTTTTATGGCTTTTAAAAATTATTTTGATTGCCCTTTTACTATTCACATGGAAAAATAAATGTAAAAATAAGAAAAATGAAGAAATGAAAAATAATGAATGAAATGAAGATATGAAAAGTTGGGAAAAATAAATTAAGTGGAAAATGTTATTTATTTACGAAAGTGGACTTGAAAAAATAAATTGGTAAATATTTATTAAATTAAGAGAAAAAACACCAAATAAATCAGAAAATATTTATTTATTTACAAAAATGGACTTGACCCAGAATGAGAGTCTGGGGCCTACGTACCCTGCGATAGGGATCAAAGTCGATGTAGTTCGGACTAAAAATGCGTGTCACTGGGTTGATATTTTTTATTACATATATTCTTTGAAAAGAGAGGTTTATAGAAAATAATTTATCCTTCCAAAAAGAAAACAATTTTTAGAATTGGTTGGTGTGTTTTAATTTGTAAAACACAGATTAATCTCCATTATTTACTCTATTCATTTAAGAATATTATTATTTGTTTTTTATTTATTATTTTTTTATAGTTTAATCAATTTCTAAAAGAGAATATATGTTTTTCTTCAATTTAAAAAAATAGGATTAAAATTATGTGTGATTTTGAACATTTTATTTTGATTTGAAAAAGAAATATTTGAAAACAATTTTATTTTCACAAAATAAAACCAATTGGCTCATGTGGTGACTTTATCACTCACATTTACCCATTGATACCTAAGTGTCCACGGTAGTGTTACTCGAGACAAAAAGACACAAAAAGTTCGAAAGAAAACAAATAAATTTTTTTTGTACAAATAATTTTTTATTATAAAAATCCTTTTAACACCTATTTATTTATATATATATAAAAAGGGGATAAAAAAATGTGGTCATTACGTATGTTTTGAAAAATAATGATCAGCATATGTGGTGACTTTATCAGTCACAAGTTACTGATTGGTACCTAAATGTCCACGGTGAGACCACTCACTACTACAAAATAATCATTTTATGTCTCTTATTTACGTCTGTTGAAACAAAAACAAACATAAAAAGTTGACCGGTGGCAATTTTGTAAATATGTGGGTAATATTTAGGGTTTCTATGACTATTTTTTAAAAAACAGCCGTATATAGAAATCTTTTTTAAGGCTGTTTTTTGAAAAACAGCCATAGAAAGTTCACTCATTTTAATTAAAAAAATATTTGAAGCTATTTAAGGTTGTTTTTCCAAACACAGCCATAGAAAGATCACTCATTTTAATTTAAATGTTTTTGTGATTATTTTTCAAAAAAGTAGCAATAGAAAAATTTTCAAATAAAAAGAATATTTTTATTTTTGTTTACTTTTTGGTTTTTTAAGGAGAGCTTTCTATGACTGTTTTGTAAAAAACAGCCATAGAGAGGTCAATAAAATAATCAATGTTTTAGATTAAAAATGTTATATATTTATTTGTTTTTTCAAAATAAAAAAGAAGTTTTATTTTTTAAATAAAAAATTTAAAGGTTTTTGTGGTTATTTTTTAGAAAAGTAGCAATAGAAAAAAATTTCAATTAAAAAGAATATTTTTATTTTTATTTATTTTTAATTTTTTAAAGAGAGCTTTCTGTGGCTGTTTTTAGAAAAACAGCCCTAGAAAGGTTAATAAAAAATTCAATGATTTAGATTAAAAAGTGTTGTATATTTATTTTTAAAAAAATAAAAAAGAAAGTTTTATTTTGTTTAAATTAAAAAATTTAAATTTTTTTGTGGTTATTTTTCATAAAAGTAGCAATGGAAAATTTTTCAATTAAAAAAAAAAATTTATTTTTGTTTATTTTTTGGTCTTTTAAGGAGAGCTTTCTATGGCTGTTTTTTCAAAAACAGCCGTAGAAAGGATTGTACAAAATTCAATGTTTTAAATTAAAAAAATGTTGTGTAGTTTTTTTAAATAAAAAAGAAAATTTTTAAAGTAATAGTTGTAGTTAGTGAAACATTTTGTGGTTATTTGTTAAATAATAATGATAAAAAAGATCATAGTTATTTTCTTTTTAAATAAAAATAGTATTTTTATATTTTAAAATAAAATATAGTCAAAGTTTTTAATTAAAAATTATTTTAAATAAAAAATATGTTTTAGATTAAAAATGTTGTTTATTTATTTTTTTTTTAATTTGAAAAAGAATGTTTTTATTTTTTTAAATTAAAAAATTTGAAGGTTTTGATGGTTATTTTTCATAAAAACAACAATTGAAAATTTTTCAATTAAAAAGAATCTTCAGTCTTTGTATGATTTATATGTTTTTTAAAAAGGTAACTTATCAAGTTTTCTATGGTTATTTTTTATAAAATAGCTATAGAAATATTGTAAATTATAATTATATATTTATTTGCTATTTTTTGAAAAAATATGTTTATTTTTTTAAAAAAAATTTTTGCTTTCTTCGGCTGTTTTTCATAAAACAGCCGTAGAAAACCATTTAATTCCAGTTTCCCACGGTCAATAACAATAAGCGCCGCTGCACTTTTCATTTTCGGGTTCCTTATTTTTTTACTCAACTACTCAAATGCTCCACTAAAATCCCTTCTGAAATATGGTGCTCATGTAGTTAACTGGCCCGAAAGCCCTTATTCCTTCTCCAAACTTCAATCTTCGTCAGTTTCATTCCTCCTTCGGCCTCCACTTCCACCATGGTCTTCATCTCTGTATTCCTCCTTCGATTTGTTTGCCTTACCACTAGCTATTTGCTCCACCGAAATCCCTCCCAAAATTTGGTGCTACCTCAAGCCCTAAAACCCACCTTCGTTGCCTCCGTCTCCACCCGTGTGTTCGAAGCTGTCCCCTGGTTTGCTTCACTTCTATCCATGCTTTCATTTCCACTTGCTGCATTTTCTCTTAGGTTTGCTTCACTTCAGTTCTGTTCGCTTGGTTTAGCTAATGTGCTCCATTTTGGGCATTTTTGTTTCTGTTTCAGAGTGAACAAGGAAGGCAAAGTTTTGCTCCTGAACCCATTCAATCATATTAGGGATTGAGTGATTTTTGTTATTCTTCATCTTTGTTAACAGATACTGCAATTTGATTACTTGTAGCTGAGATTTGGGTTTTGAATTTCACTATGGAGATCAGGGGTTGTAAATTGTGGTATTTTGCTATGCAAGTTTGTTCTATTAGCAGATTTTGATTCTTTCTACCACTTAAGATACCTTGGAGCATCCGTAGGTTGCATATTTTCTTTTACTCATGTTGAAATTGACTGTGTAAATGGATTCTGAAATTGGTTTATGCAATTTGTAGAAAACTTGATATATTAATTTGCTCTACATGTATATATTTGATTGACTTAATGCAATGGAAATGTTTTGCTGATTTGTTTGTCTCAATATCATTAAGAATATGTCATTTTCCTTGCTTAATGAACCTGACAAAATGATTTGGGTGGGAATTCATCAGGTAAAAATAAGCTTGCATAAGGCTATGCCATTTTGGTTATAAATATGTGGTTATCTAATATAATATCTTTATTAGCTCTACAATATATATATATATATTTGACATTTGAAATGGACCTCACTTTACCACTTAGCTATATTATCATTATTGTTAATTGTTTTACGGTTTTGCCATGTGTTGCTTATTTGTCTCATGCACGTACATACCAATTATGGGGATGCCATCGTGCTTCCTAATGCAAATGACAATGGTTTTGTGGGTAATGTTAATTCTTTGCCTAAAGAAGAGCCTACATGTTCAACTAGATCAGAGCCATCAAGAGTTTTAGATCCTAGGTTTGAAGTCTCTAAGAGGTCAACGAGTTCAATCTCTACCCTCAAAGAATTGGTAAGATATTTGATAATTGAGCATCCTATTTTTGTTCATTCATTTGTTCCAGATTCTTTTGAAGATTGCATTCTTAATGTGCTATGAATTCTACATTCAATTTCAGTGCATGATGGAGGGTCTTGGTGTAAGGTTTCAACATCAGCCTACTCCAGGCTCAACAAATTCAATTCAGAAAGACAAAGTACATGCACATGGTTGTAATCAATAGTATTCAATGGTCTGAACAAAGTATGAGTTACCAAAAAAAATAAAATTAGGCTAATTTCCAGAGCTTGTTTCTCTTTCATGTGCTCTGGATCACTCTGTTAATCATTGGTGGAAACATGGAAGAAAAATATGAATATTTGTTATATTTCTGTAATTATTCTTTAGCAATAATTTTCTTATTTTTTAAAATAAAAATATAAAATCTATTTTTTCATCTCCAAAACTTTTTTATTGTATATTCCATTTCATTCATTTTTATTTTGTGTGTTTATTATTTTGTCTTTTATTTTTGTACTCTCCGAGCAAAGTGCTCTTCATAAATGTTGCTTGATCAAGATAAGCATTACCTAACTTTTGATGATGAAGATGTTCAAGTCAAGATGTGTTTATATCCAAAAGCAAATAACGCTGCAAAAGAAATGTGTAGATCGAAGCATAATGGCTTTCGATATTTGATCTGATAACCGTTTTGTTCAATTTCTTCTTCTAATACAATCTATGTCATGTGTTCAAGTGTTTGTTCATTTCTTTTCTTTCATTTTTTTAGTAATCTTTTTCATTTATATTTTTCTTTAACTTTTGGTCACCTGAGTTATGGATGATTTTGTTTTTGTCCACTTTTAGGAGTGCAAACCTTAGCTAGCATATGAGATAATGGCTTTTAGGGAGTATTTATTATCATCAATTGTATCAGACACTCTTGATGTTTGGGAACTAAAGGGTATTTTTATCATTTTTTCCTATTACTTGAATTTGATGATAATGGACTTTTTACTTTGCTCACTTGAACTTTGTTCTATTTATTTTCTCATGACAAACAGATTTAGGACATCGAATAGCTCAGAGAAAAGTTAGGGCTTCTGATCCTCTGCAGTCAATGCAGGAAATTAATCAAAACTTCCCTAGCATAGTTTCTTCTTTGTCTTGCATGAAGGTGCATAATCTTGTTACTTATATTTATTCTTTTTTTAGGCTGAAATCTTGATGATTCTATTAAAGATGAAATAATGGAAAACTAACGCATGATTACTCCAGGCAGGTCTTTAATGGCTCTCAGTGGTGCTTTAGTCAGTGTCAAAGATATAGACCTTTATTTGTAATGCCTTTTCTCCTGCTGACATTTTTTAAATTATCATGGTGAAGCATTTCATTTTTATTATGTGCCTTTATTGAACCTTATAGTTGCTACTATCCTACTCCCTTCAGCTTATTAAAAATTGATATTCTATTCTTATGGTTCCTTGATGTACACACTAAGAGTCAGATATAAGTCTATCTGGAAAATTATTATAAGATGTGTTGATTATGGCTGTGCTTATTAAAGTAAGCTTAGATATTGGGTAAATTTATTATATAACATTTTCCTAGATCAATATCAGCTGTTTCCCCTTTTTACATTGTGATGTAGTCACTTCTAGATTATCTTTGGAGGGTTTGGAAGGAGAAAGGGATGCAAAAGTCGTTAGTGGTTTCAATGGCTGTTTTTTTAAAACCAACCATAGAAAGTATACCTTTCTACTGCTGTTTTTTGGAAAAACAGTTCCAAAAACAGCCGTAAAAAGGTATACTTTCTACGGCTGTTATTTTATAAACAGCCGTAAAAAGATATACTTTCTATGACTGTTTTTTAACAGACATAAAATACTATATTTTTTATGTCTGTAGCTTCTACGTCTCTTCAAAAATAGCCATAAAAAGCCCAAAATAACAGTCATAAAAAGGTATTTTTTGTAGTAGTGACTCGAGACAAAAGGTATAAAAAATAAAGACTTGAAAGATGAAATCGGGAAAAATAAATTTCTTCATAAGTCATTTTTATTTTCTTGTCTTATTATAAAAATAAAGCCATAGGATCCCATTTTTATTTTAGAAAGAAAAGCGATAAAAGGAATTTAAAGTATGACTATTACATGTATATTGTTATTTTATTTCCTTTTAAACAAATCAATCAAGATCTATAGCAATTTATCACTCATAGCTCGCTGATTGAAATCTAAATACTCACGGTGTTACCACTCGGAGTACAAAGGCAAAGAGAAATTTAAAATAAAGGGTTTTCAATTTAATCATTTGCTTTAAATAAAAAAAAATAAGTAAAAGAGATCATTAAAATCCAGAAATACTTAAGACATTACCAATATAAATACCATGGTAACTCCTCACTTATGTCACTTTTGACTGACACCCAAGCTGTTTGCCTATGGAGACTTAGTCCCTCGTGACAAACTCTAAAGGCAAGAAGAAGAAAAATACATGATCAAATAAAAACCAAAATCAGAAAAAAAACAAAAGTCAACTACAACTTATCAATGTGTGTGTATTAGTGTGCAAATTCAAGTAATTTAAACACAACCATAAGATGAAAAGATGCAAACTCTAGTATCCTTCTTTCCTCCTCCTTTGCTTCAAAGTTGATTACTCAATTTTAAGCTTGATCCATGATCCCGTGGCACTTCAAGATATATTCTTATTTATTCCCCATACTTGATAATGAGGGCCTTGACCTCTCCTTAACTTGATCCATGCTCCCGTGAAGCTCGCAAGGAAATAAAAGGGGGTGGATGAGTAGTCACCTTAAAATCTAACCAAAACATTAAGAATAATTTTCTCTTATTGCGGACAGAAACCATTATCACTCAAGAAAACCAAATCATTATCCCACCATACAGATATTGCCACGGATTGCATTTTCAAGCCAAAGCCAGAGTCAGCAAGCTTACAACGACCAAAATGCATAATTTTGAGTCTAGCCATGTAGCAACCAAAACACTGTTCAGGCATAGAAAAAAACCTACAACTATAAGCTCATTTTCAAAGCCTGAGCTTATGACCAAACGGAGATGTATAATGATGGAAAGAAGGTTTCCCCATGGAAGACCATGGTCACATGATCACCTTAGATACTTAAAACCAAATGGATGTGTGCCATAACCATAATGATGCCTGGACCCCACCTAAATAGTTAACTAAGCTCGCAGAAATTCTGCGTCCAAAGCACTCCACAGAAGCCAACACTAAGGCTAATGGATTTCATAACTTTTAACAGAAAAGCAACCTTCTGATTAAAAAGACAAAAATTAAATGCTTATTATCTTGGGCCAAAACCAAAGCAATAAAAGCATGAGTTGCTAAGACAGATAAACAAAGAGGTATTTACAAACTTAACTAATCAATTCCAACACCCCCACGTCCAACCCATCATTACACAAACGAGAGGTAACCACGAGTTCAATTTGTTTTGGAAATTCATAAACTATAGCAACTAGATAAGCATATGAAGGATGCCAGACCAGTCAACTGACGCGAAAAATCATGGACAAAAGGTAAGGAGATCATGACCAAAGTCTTGTATCAAGGCAATACTATCTCCTAATCACATAAATCTCTCATAAGCTTTTTATCGAACACATGGCTAGCAAACTTTAAAGAAATAAAGCACAAGATCATCAAATCACTATAGCACCTGAAACACATATGGCACAAGCTACAACACTTGATGACTGGCCTCAGGAGAGTGTAAGAACCATCGTTACCTATGTGAGTACCGAAATGTTGATCCATTTCAATGCTCATGGCCTCCTCTGTTCTCCCATACTTTCTCAGTTTCCGCGGCCTCCCTCTATTTTTTTTTCTCTCGGCCTCTCTCTGTTCGTCTCTTCCCCCCGCGGCCTCACTCGCGCAGCTCCCCCTCATTTTTTCCCACTTTCTCAGTCGCTCCTGTCTCGTCCTCTCAGCCGCCCTCTGTTTTTTTTCCTCTCGGCCTCCCTCTGTTTGTCTCTTCTTCATGCTTGCGGCTCCCCTCCTTCTTCACGCCCGCAGCTCCCTCGGTTTCCTCTGGTCTCTTCGGTCCCCCTCTCATTAGGATCCCTCTCATTTTTCTTCCTCTCCGCGGTTCCTCCCTAAATCTCCATCGTGCTCAGCTTTTTCTCTCTCGCGTGCTCCCTCTTCCTTTTTCTTTCGTGCACGTTTCCCCCTGTCTCTTCGGCCTTGCGTGTTCCTCTCTCCGCCTCCCTGCTCTGACCCTTTCCCTCTGTCTCACACACACAGCTCCCTTTGCTTTTTGCTTGCGTGCTCTGCTCCTCCCTGCTTCTGGCTATCTCCCTCTGTGGTCCTCTCTCTCTCTCTCTCTCTTTTTCTCTCTGTCTCCTGCGGTTGCCCTAGCTCCCTCTGATTTTTCTTTTTTTGCGGCCAGCTCCCCCTTGCTCTCTCTTCCTCTTCTGATTTTCTTCATCCACCAAGCCCTAAAGGGCTCTTTCTGGCCTCCTCTCGGCCGAGCCCTAAGGGGCTCATTTGCCTACCTTGGGGCACTGCCCTCAAGGCCCAGTCCATGAGCCCTCAATTGGGCTCGTGATGTTTTGGGTCCAAACAAAAATTTTTTTTTTACTTCGGTTTCAGCCCAAAAATTTTTTTGGTTCTAATAACAATTAATTTTTTTTATTTCGTTTTTTTTTAATTTTTTACAAAGAATTTTCTTAATTTTTTTATTATTATTTTTTTAGTTAATTTTTTTTTTGAATTATTAATTCCCACACTTAGAAGAGCATTTTTGTTTTATAATTCTTCTTTTTTTTGCTTGTTTTTTTTTATTTCTATTTATTATTATTATTGTTATTAGATATTTTATAAAAATACCCGGACAAAATGGGGTGTTCACATCTGTGATAGCATGGCAACAGCATAGAGAATCAATCTGGGTGGAGGTGTCAACGGAGTCAGATGGCCCATGGAGAAGCATGCATGATTCACCCATGAGAGGCTGATGGAGAAGCAGATTTGCATGCTTCACCCATGGGAGGCTGACGAAGAAGCAGATTTATGCATAGAAGTCAATGGAGTTCGATGGCTGACCAAGAAGTTGCGCGATTTACCCATCGATGGCGATGGCTGATGGAGAAGCTGCATGATGGTTGACAGAGTTCGATGGCTGCTTTTCATTATCATCAGAGATGTTGACAGTGATGACCAGTCTCATCAACGGTGACATCTAGTCTTATCGATAGCGAGTTGGTTGGAAGGTTTGGAGCTTTGGATGATGGAAATTTGAGAAAAATTGAGGTGTATATTTGTCCACAAAATCTTATTCCCACCAGCTTCAGCTCAATCCCCCCAAAAGAGGTTTCTCCATTCCCTCATAATGGGAGTTGTTCATTCTAAGGAAGCATCCAACCTTCATACCAAATGCACCTCGCTTAGGATCCCTGTCACATTCTAATTCCCTCCTATCAAACGTAGCGTAAGTGGAGTTGGTATTCCCTTTTCTCTTCTTTCTTTTTTCTCCTTACTAAAATCTTTATATTTTAACAAAGGGAAAAAAAATTCAGGTATTATTTTTATGTCTTTAATATCAAGCTCTCCAATACTAACATGCCAAATGTATAGTTTTTACAGCTCAACATCTCATGATTAGGTCTTTCAATGAATTTTTTCCACATCATATTGCTTTTGGTGAAATTCCACATCATATTTTTATTAGAGAACCTACTAGCAAAGATACAAGAAACTGTATCTAACTCTAGTCATTTAAAAATAGAGATATGCATGCCAATAATATGAGAATTAAGAAACTTCCCGTGTAAAAGAAGAATGTAAGAAAATAGTAATCATTAAAGTAAATGCAAAATGCAATAAGAATCTTTGGTTATCATATTTAAAAAAAAATAAAAAGGCTCAAGTTAGGACTTCAGACCACAAAACAATAATAATCAGGATGAAAAAACTTTTAGGCTTCACATTGAATAATTGCCAATCAGAAAAAGTAGTGTGTAAATCTTGCTTCCAGCTCCAAGCAATATTTTGAGCTCACTGATGTTTTAGCTGAAACTAAAGCACGAAGTCAATGACATAAAATCTTATCAACTACTTTATTTTCTACCTTATATTCACATACTTTATTATTTAATCTAATACTTACTGTGCAAAATTTGTACTATACATCACACTAGAATCGTTAGTGTGTATGTTGATCTGGTCCGTAAGACCTTCAAGTTAAAATTAAATTAATAACCATCAATTCACACGTGAGTAAGAATGTAGTCCTTTGAACCACCAATTCACTAAAAGCTTTGCAAACTCACAAGAAGACTTGTCTGACATATAGCCTTTAATTTATACCAATATAACAGTAATAATTTCAAAACAGTCTGAATCTCCCATTCAAACAGAACCAATTTGACCCCACAATGCAGAAGAGGCAACATAAGAACAATAAAATGGGGAAAAGAAACAAGGACATGAAAAGTCACAAGTTTTGTAATACAATCCCATGGTAATAGTTATTTATTCTAGCTTTTCAGTGTCAGGGAGAGAGGTAGATAGATGGTAATCACAAGATGAAGTCAACTAATTCCATTCATATGATGTGTCCAAATGGAATGCAAACATATTTTGTCAACTAACATCTAGTAACAATCACTCATTACTCATTAACAATATCTCGTACCAACTGTTAAATTAATTATTTTGTAACTAGGCTTCCTATTAACAAAACCCCAATGTTGGAGAGTAATAAAAAGGGAAAAAATGAGGGGCACAATAATCTACAAGTATTATCTGATGGATAATCTCAGATTGTCTGCATAATGTTATGCTTCAGGCTTGAAGGTTAGAAAAATGACAGGGATAATGATTAAGTACATATAACCAGAAAATTTCCAGTGTATAGCACTATTGAGCTAAATTACATTAAAACCTTTTATTGAAGGAAGCTTAGTTGGCTAGTGTATGCAGAAGCTTAATATTTTCTTTCTTTATGAGCATTAGAAACTTAAATCAATAACTGCAGGGCACCACATATACAAATCATCCAACAAAAGTCAAGTGTCTCCATCTCAACGAATATAAGGCATACGGAAGCATTCGAAATTACAACGAAAAGCATAAAACTAATTGAAACTCGAACTCGAGAGAATCCCGAGCAATCAATCGAAAAATAGGACCAGCGAGTTATGTGAAATATTACCGGAAGAAAGCAAAAGAAGAAACTTCTGAGAAATATTATCGAAGGGACGAAGCTCAATTACAGCACATTAACCACAGAGGCTCCGACTCTACGCGAGTGGAGAGGAGCTTCTGCAATCTGCGTTCTAAACGAAGAAAGAAGCATAACGGTGTCGTTTCCTTTCAGAAATTAAGCTCAAAGGCTATCGCCGAACGTTGGTGCATCTCCTTCTATTTTCTTTTTATTTGTTTTAAATTATTTAATATGTCTTTTTTTTGGGCAACAGTAACATGTCCTTAATTTATTTTATTTATTCTTTCAATAATTACCTCTACTAGAGAAATTACTATTTGAAACCAAGATAAACGATTAATTAAATTATAGAACCTATAATTTATGAAATTAAAAAAACAGACTAAAGGTCCTAAAATGTAAATAATTTCACTATCTTCTAGCCAAAAAAAAATTCACTATCAAATTACTAAAATCTCTTAGCTTCTATCTCCTCCCCACTGTTACACTTACCAGCAACTGGTCAATGGTTGGTCAATGTTGACCGGCAATCTATCAATATTGATCAATGATCATTGGCATCCTGTGATTTTGTAAATTCTTTACTAAAAATTTGCAACTTGCTTATTTAAGTTTGCAATTTAGTTTCTCAATTTTTATTATTAATAGTTACTAGAGTGATTTGTAATTTTTTTTTTAAATTTGTAACTTAATTACTCTAAATTTATAATTCATTTTCTAAAATTTTACCATGAATTGTTCTAATGATTTGTAACTTCTTTTTTCAGATTTTGCAGTTTACTTGTTTTGAATTTGCAATTTGTTTGTCTAAATTTTAACTATGAATTGTTTCAATACTTTATAACTTTTTTTTTTTAAAGATTTTGCAATTTACTCTAAAATTGCAACTCAATTTCCAAATTTTTACTATAAAAACAATTGAAAACATTTAATAGTTAAAATTTAATTATTTCATATTAAAAATTTGAAATATGAGTTGCAAATTTAGAGAAAGGAAATTACAAATCCTTGAAAAGAAATTGTAAAGTATTGGAATAATTTATAATTAAAATTTAGAAAATTGAGTTATAAATTTAGAGTAGGTAAATTATAAAATTTAGAGAAAAAAAAAGAAAGTTGCAATCCACTGGGACAATTTATGGTAAAATTTTAAAAAATAAGTTACAAATTTATAGTAACCAAGTTGTAAATATGGAAAAGGTAGTTGCAAATCACTATAGTAACTATTAATTGTAAATATTGAAAAATTGAATTACTAATTTAAAGTAACTTACAAATTTCGAAGAAGGAATTTGCAAAACCATCTGCCGCTGTCAACTATTAATTGGCTTTGATGGATCACTAGCTAGTGTTGATTGGCAATTGACACCAGTGATGCTGGGAAGGAGAGAAAAACCAAGGGCATTTTAATAATTTGATAATGGAATTATTTACATTTTAGGACTCTTGGTCTCTTTTTCCAATTTAATTAACTACAACTCCTAAAATTTATTAAATTACTTATTTTGGTTTTAAAAAGTAAATCCCCATATTTTTTTATATTTATCACAAAAAAAAAATAAATAAAGAACAGGAATGTACTTATTGACCAATAGCCAAGAACAAAAAATCTTATTCAGCTACTAAGAGATATCCACTACATGAATTTTATGATATTATACTCTATCAAAAACTAAAAGAAAAAATTCACTTCAATGATCCCCATTTTTTAAAGAAATTAATTTTTGATTGTTGACAGAAAATACCTTGATGCTAAAAAAAAAAAGTTAACTTATTCCAATATATTATTTATTCATCATTGAGATCTTGTTTTACAAATTTCTTAACTGTCATTTTTCGTCTTTCTTACACTTTTTTTTATGAGGCTAAAATCTATTTAATGAACTTTTTTTCATTGGTTGACCATGAAGTAATAGAAAAACCCCATGAACCTTGAAAAGTGATGGACCTTCATTTCGTGATCATCACGCTGGGTGGTCATTAATGCTCATAATTGTGATGAAATTTAAACTGTCTAGTTTCACTTTAGATGGTCCAAATTTAAATTTTTTTTATTTTAAATTTTTAAAATGAAAATATTTTTTTTTAAATTTAACAAATATGAAATTATTTTTATTTTATATTTTACATCTAATAAAATAAAAATATATTAAAAATATGATAATAAAATTTAATTTAATTTTGATTATCCATTTTTTTTAATATGGTATATCCAGATTAGTGATGAGAATGTATTTTCATAATAAGCATCCAATGTAAATTCATATTTATTGTACTTAGATGCATAGAACTAAAAATCCGACCAGATTAGCCTGGCCAGTTCGATCGGGAACCAGCCCCTGGTCAGGTCTGGTCCGGTCACATATGAGAATTGGGGGGTTTTAGAATTGGTACGAACGGGTCGAAAATCGGGTTGAAACGGTCCCAGTTTTTTTTTTAATTTTTTAAATATTTTTTTTAAAATAAAATAATATTGTTTTTATACTAAGTAGCATTATTTTTAGTATAAATTTTTTTCTTTTTATATTATAATATGTTATAAGTATTATTATGATAAATAATGATTAATAATGATAAATTTACTTAATAAATAATATGAAAATAGAATATCAATTAACTATATTATTAAAAATATATTAATTTATTTACATCTAGTCTCACCTCTATCTAACCATTGAATCTTAAATTGTTGTCTCATCCAGTTTAATAACTAGTCTAGTTTTTAATTTTAAATTGTTGTTTCATCCAGTTTAATAACTAGTCTAGTTTTTAATTTCTTGATTAGGTGATTGTCTATTTGGTGAAATTTATTTATTTATTTTGCCAACGGCGACACTGTACCTGATGACCAATAATATAGCGGCATAGGGACGTTGTACGCAATGACCACTAACATAGAGCTAGTGCGGGAGGAAGAGGAATAATGGACTATCATAAACCATGTGAAAATATTCTTCTCTCCAACATTTTCAATCTAAAACTGTTCAAGACTGAAAGTTTTGATTTGAAAAACTTTGACATTTTATTCTTTCCTAAAAAAAAATTTAAGAAACCAGTGAGTTTCATTTTGTGTGTGTGTATATTGACTCTTCTAAAGCCTAAAAAATTCATAACTTTGCAAAACATGGCTGGCTTCAATGCATAAATTTCCATTACTAGATATAGACTTAAATGCTCATTTCACACATTGAGCCATTGGCAATGAAGGTGTTCAACAAATTGTTTAGGATAAGTTCATATATACTCATTTGCTGGATTTAAATACTAATACAAGAGAATTAATGTTTCATTTTTTATGTCAGCATCAATCCAAATTCTCCAAAATTATCCTCATGGTACATATGCTGAAGATACAAAACATTGTTGGTATGAGAAGTCTATCATATATATATATATATATGTTCTTACTTAATCCATTTTAGATTATCTTTGTTATATTTTATTTGTTTTTATATTTTCAAACAGGAAGAAAAACCAATGAAGATAAGGACGTGTTAGATTCAAATTTGAATTTTGATAGATTATATTTATTTGAAACTTTTATTTATTTTACTTATATAAAAATTATTCATTTTATTATTCTAATATTAAACAGGATGGAACCTGAATATTTGAGAAATTCAGCAGTAACCGAACTTTCAATCACGCATATTATTATTTTATTGAATTTGAATTTACCTATACTTTTATTTATGTTGTTATTTGTATCTTTTTAATTTTAAAAATTGCATATGCTTCTTAAAAAACCATCATGGGTGCTCTAAAAAAATTTAATTTTACATATGCTTTTATTTAAACTTAATTTGTTTTGCCGGATTTCTTTTAAACGATTCTAGATTTATTAATTTTACTCAACACACACTTGTATCATTTAACAAAAAAAATATAACTCTAAGTAAGTCACTCTTAGCAACACTGTGTAATGCTTGAAAATATTTATATCTAATTAACTCAAAGTGGGTCACAGTTGGCAACACTGTTTAATGCGTGCAAAATGGAATTAAATCGTGGGCGTGGCATTTAATTATTTAGTGACATTGTGAATTGATGAGATACTAGAAATAATAATAAATAGCAAAAAGTGGATTTTATTTATACATACATATATACCAGAAAATCAAAACAAAACAAAATATCAAGGAGATCAAGAGCAGTTAGTTTATATAATTTAACCTATTCCGTTTTACTAGGTCTACTTCAGTTCAAGTTTTTATAAACGAAGAACATGGTCAAAATTTAAACCTTTATGTCCGTCCACTTGCGATCTGAATTAGTTGAGATTCGATTTGGCTTTCGATAACCAATTGGTACATAAAAAAACATGAAAAATTACACTAGTTCATCACTCACACACACACACACACACACACACACACACACGACTACAAAATCAAATACCAAAACAAAATATCAAGAACAGTAACATGTGAGGGTTTGGCATGTATTCCCTAGCTTTAAGCAATTATTGTTTGGGTTCTGAATCTTGCGAATAAAAAAAAATGATGCTAAGAGTGCTTTACCCCCACATATAGTCCAATTTAAGATTAATTAGTAGGTACTTAATGTCGCTTACTGAAACTAGCTGCTTAAATTGCCTATGCCTTGCCAGTTGCCATGACCTTGGCAACACTGTAATGCATGCAAAATAGAGTTAAATCGTGGTATTTAATTATTTAGTGACTTTGTGAAACAATATTGCATGCAAAATGAGATATTAGAAGCAATGATAAATAGTAGAAACTGGATTATACACACACATAACCACAAATTCTAAACCAAAATATCAAGGACACCAAGAGCAAGCAATTGGTTCAAGTAGTTCAATAGCTATTATTCGTTTAATTAAGGTCCTAGGATTAAATTTCTGAATGAAGAAAATTGTTGAGTTTTAGTCATTCATGTCTGATCGAATCAGAATTAGTTAGGACTCAAATTGGCTTTTGAAAACCAATAAGGACATAAACAAAATGAAAGACTACACTAATTCATCCCACAAAATCAAAAACAAAACAAAATATCAAGAACAGTACTAATACAAGATAGTTCGGCACATATTCCCTCAAGCAAGGCTTGGGTTCTAGGTCTTGTAAATGAAAAAAAGGAAAAAAAAATTAATGCTAAGAATGCTTAATTTACCCCTATATAATCGACTCGGGACTCAATTTCGCTTCTGAAAAATTGTTGGTACATCTAAACAAATTAAACATACCAAAGACCACATTAATTCAGCATTGTGTAAAACACCTTCAATTCATGATCCCACCTGCAGTTTTCACACAAATTAGGGTTATTTTCATCATCATCATCTTCATCCGTGAAGTACCATCTTCCAGGATTCTTGAGCCTCCATGTGTTTGCACAGGGAACATCAGTACAAAGACGTGTTCTTGGAACTTGCACAATACCATAACGTAAATCCCACTTCAATTTGGAAGCAAATTCTTGAACATCATTCCTACATCTCAGGACACACTTTTGCTTCCTTAACACTCGCAAGTATCCCAAAGCCATCCCAAATAATTCTGTCCTTGAATGTTCTGTACTCTTAACGTTTCCACTAAGAACAAGCATTGCAAAGACATACATTGATTTTTTGTGTCCGTGCCGAGCAGCCATACATAGATCATTCAATCCTTTCTCATAAGATTTGGAATCCTTCCTGAAGAACGTGACCATACCTTGTCGATACTGAAATTCTAGGTTACCGCTTTCCTTGCAACGGGTTAAGAATGAAGCTTGTTCCGGGTTTTGTGGGCGTGTCAGGGATGAAATTGTATCCAAAGTAGCATGCTTGCATATGCATTTGTCCTCCGTGACGTTTGACATCTCTTTGCAAGTCAATTTAAGGCGAAATAGGCTGGCGAGTGATTGAGACGCAACTCTTAAAGCGATCGCCAACATCATCTCGAGCGGCAAGCATGTTATGGTGCACTTAGAATCGTCTTCAGAAATAGTTTTGATCCTTTCAGGCGGTGGTGAATGATCAGTCATGGTTAGAACAATTAGTGCTGCATCAGGAAGAAAATGTTTCAAAGCAACAAAAAATCAGTAACAATTAAATTTTAATGTTTCGTTGTTTAATTAGATTAGAAAAATTATATGCTTCATTCCACTAGTTCCGAGTCTGATCCGCAGGCAATGCATTCATTCAAGCCAAAATATACATGAAAAAAGCTATAAATTTTTTTAATAAATTACAATAACACTTAATATCTAAAATAACTTAAAACTTGAAGAAGCTAGTGAGACGTACACAAGAACATATATTGATTTTTTTTTGGCTTAAGCCATAATTCATCACACATATTGAGAAGAAAAGAACCGATCTAAGAAATATCACAAATATTGTGCGGTTGTGCCCTCCTCCAGTAATGGAACCGGAAAACAAATATCTCCGCTATGCTGTAACTGACTTTTCCGAATTTTTCTTGTAATTTAACTTCCTGAATTCATAAAAAGAAAAAAAAAATCTGAAAATGATGACGTTACTTGAATGCTTCAAATGGACGGCAGAGATGTAGTGGCAAGATTCATTCATTCCTACGTTTTTTTGGGAAGTATACAATTGAATCAATACCGGATAGAAAAGCCGCATGGTTGCACAGGTAGTTAGATATGAATTCGATATTTTAAGTGATATCAAAAGAGATCTATACCTATATCTTTTTTTAAGTTAATGGATCAAAACTAACAATTATAATTATATTATAAATAAATACAATTTCTATATAATTAATTATTATTTACTAAATCATCATAATTTGTTTAAATAACAAAAATATAAAACGTAGAGATAATTAAGCACATGCTTTTATTAAATTTTTTTTAATTTAAATTATCTACGAATAGATCCAATATGACTAAATTTGAAAATAAAATATCATATAAGATATTTTGATTTCATATAAAATATATTAACTATTTTTTATCTCATAAATATTTGTGCTTTCTAAATATTATTTTAAAAAGTTCAGTAATTATAATAATATATGGATGATTGTTTCTAAAAAAAAATGATATATATCTGATAAATTATTGATGATCTTTTGAACCTTCTATATTCTTAATGATTTAATAATCAAGTTGAACAAGTTGAATATGTCAACTTTCAATAGGAAAAAACGGCGATTTAATAAAAGTTGAGGAATTTTGATTCTGCGAGAAGATGTAGGTGTCGTGAAAGATATAGGATTTTAATTTTTTTTTAAATTAATTATGAGCTAACCCAACTAACCGGAGATTCCGCATATAAGTTTTTTTTTTTGGAATTGCCATAATTAATTAACAAATAATGAATTCTAAATATATTTTGATTATCTTTATTGAAATTATAATTTATTAATCGATTCAAATGTTAACGGATTATGTATGACAACCATATAAAATTTTTTAAACACTAAAACTATTTTTTAGATGAATTTATTAAAATATACCTTACATTTCATGGATTCTCTATAAATATGCTAATAAAACATACATTTATATCATTTTTTTAATATATATACATATATTTTCTTCATTTCAAAACAATTGTTATTTTAAGATTTATTTTTTTATTTTAAAATAAAATAATTTTTACTTTATAATTTTCAGGAGAGTATTAATATAATTGGACAAATTTGTCCTTTAATAATAATGAATAAAAGATAAAAGCATTAATGAGTACTACATAATTAAGAGTGGTATGATAGTAAAATATAATTAAATTTTACTAATTTTTAGACTATTTATTAACTTTTTTAATTTGCTTGTATAATTTTAAAGTGATAATTATTTTAAAATAAAAAAAGAATAAAACTTGGAATTAATGGGAATAATTGGGATCAATTGCACGCTTCAGATTGTTTTCGTTTTCGTTTTCTTTTTCTTTTCTAATGGGAAGGTCCTTTATTGAGCCGAAGTGACGCAGAGTAATAGAAGGTCCACCATATTAAATATGTTAGCTAATAATAAGATTTAAAAAATTATAAAGTGCAATTTTTATAAATATGAAGGCAATAAAAGACAATAAAAAATATTTTAATTATATTAACACAATAATAATAATAATAATAATAATAATAATAATAATAATAATATGATTTCAATAGAAAAATATATGATGGGATAGCAATTGATAAAAGGGGCAAAAACGGAAGATCACCATGCTAAAGCAATTAGTCACGTTATCCTGATCAATACCACAGCGAAAATTGCTAAAACCAAGAATGGTTAAAGTAGATTTCCTAATCAATATCACAGTGTAGATCTTTACACTGTTCAAAAGAATGCAATTGAGAGTTTTCATACTGATTAAAAAAAAGAATAAGTTAGCAAATATGATGGTCATAGTAGATTTTGATTCAGAACAAAGTTATCCAAATATCCAATACAGTAAATACAGTAAGGAAACTTAAAAACCAAAGTAAAAAAATCCTACGAAGATATACATACAGAAGTTGCAATGATAAATTGAGATAATGGGAACATTTCAGAGATAGAGAGAATTAAAAAAAATAGGAATAAAGAAGATAACTTTTAAAAGTAGTGTACAAAAAACTGGACCGGACCGATTAACCGGCCGGTCCTACTGGAAACTGACCCCTAGTCTGGTCCGGTAGAAGATGGAAATTGGGGGGTTTCAGAACCGGGGGAAATCCGTTAAGAACCGGTCAAACCAGTATAAAACTGGTACAAAACCGATTTGAACCGGTTTGACCTTTTTTTAAAATTTTTTTAAATATTTTTTAAAAATAAAATAATATTATTTTTAGTACTAAGTAGTATTATTTTTAATATAAATTTTTTTATTTCTATATTATAATATGTTATAAGTATTATTATAATATATAATTATTAATAATGCTAAATTTACTTAACAAATAAGATAAAAATAGAATATTAATTGACTATTTTGAATTCAAAATATAATTATAGATGAATATTAACTTGTTTAGATTTTAATATTAGGTTGTAAAATTTATTAATAATATTTTAATTTTCTATGTATTATTAAATTTATTTTTATCCTAAAATAAATATTAATTTTATGATCATGGGTAAATATTTTTTATATTTTTTATCTATATTACTAAAAATATATTAATAATTATTCACAACCGGTTTGACTTCACTCCGATCACTGAACATTGAACCGTTGCCTCATCCGATTCACTGGCCGGTCTGATTTTTAATACCTTGCTTAAAAGTCACATGAACTAGCCTCAAGTGATAAGAGTGGGGTGAGATTTGGATAAAAGTTAAGAGTTTAAATTTTCATGATGTATTGATAACTCTTCTAGTAAAAAAATAAAAAATAAAAGAAGTTAAGACAACGGCTCCAAAATCATGGCCCAAAAAATTTAGATAATAGGAATTGAATTAAAAGAATACAAAAAATAGAGAGAAAGAGAGAAATGTCTTTTTCTTAAAAATTATATATATTTTTAAATTTTACTTTTGTAATGTTTTTAAAATATTTAAATTTTAATGATTTAAAATTATAAATATAATTTTAAATCATTATCAATACAACAAAAATTATATCTTATATATATATATATATGTTTAATAAGATTTAAAAATATTGATTAAAAATATAACAAAAATAGTGATGCATCACACAAGGCATATATCTATATCTATTTACCTCTCTATATATAAAGTTTAAGAAGGATTTGGCATATAATTTGAGGTCACAAGTTAGTTATCTGTTTTCTTTCGAATTTAGAATTGAACTTGAATATTAATTTTCTATATCTTAACGTCCCTATCTTTTCTTCTCACTCCTCTCTCTCCCCACTTTAATATTCACTTTAAGAAGAATAACTCTTCTGGTTAAAAAAAAAAAAGATAACTCTTCTAGTCAAAAAAAGAATAAAAGAAGATAACAACCCTTGAATCATGGCCCAAAAATTTAGATACTAGGAATTGAATTAAAAGAATACAAAAAAAAAATAGAGAGAATGAGAGAAGTTTTTTTCTTAAAAATTATATATATTTTTAAATTTTCATTTTTAATGTTTTTAAAATATTTAAATTTTTAAAATTTGCGATATGGTAGTTGGTGATAATGAGCCACAAATTTTGGAAGAGAGAATAATAAGAGGTTTTTTATTAAATATATTTTCAATTTAAATTATCTATGAATAGATCCAATATAACTAAATTTGAAAGTAAAATATCATTTAAGATATTTTGATATCATATAAAATATATTAACTATTTTTTTATCTCATAAATATTTGTGTTTTCTAAATATTATTTTAAAAAGTTCAGTAATTATAATAATATATTGGTAATTGTTGGCAAAAAATTATATTTATATATATATATTGATAAATTATTGATGATCTTTTGAACCTTCCATATTCTTAATGATTTAATAATCAGTTTGAGCAAGTTGAATATCTCAATAGGGAAAAATGGCGATTTAATAGAAGTTTAGGAATTTTGATTATGCGAGAAGACGGTAGGTGTGGAGAAAGATTTAGAATTTATTTTTTTAAAAAAAAATTAACTATGAGCTAACACAGCTAACTGGAGATTCAGCATATAAGTTTTTTTCTTTGGAATTACCATATGTAGTAATTAATTAATACATAAAGGATTTTTAAAGTGCATTTTGATTATCTTTATTAAAATCATAATTTATTAATCCATTCAAATGTTAACGGATTATATATGACAATCATATAAAATTTTTTAAACATTAAAACTATTTTTAGATGAATTTATTAAAATATACCTTACATTTCACGGATTCTCTATAAATATACTAATAAAACATACACTTGTATCATATATATATATATATATATACTTTTTCTATTTTGAAACAATTGTAATTTTTGAGATTTTTCATTTTAAAATAATTGTCACTTTATAATTTTCAAGAGAGTATTAATTATAACTAGATAAATTTACCCTCCAATAATAATGAAAAAAAGAGAAAAATATCATAAGTACTACATAATTAATAACGGTATAATAGTAAAATACAATTAAACCTTATTAGTTTTTAGATTATTTATTAACTTTCGAAATTTATGTGCGTAATTTCAAAATAACAATTGTTTCAAGACAGAGTTTAACACTTGACATTAATGGGAATAATTGGGATCAAGGCTAAGCTTCATATTTTTTTCTGTTTTTTTTTTCCCTTATCAATGGATTGGAAGGTTATTTATTGAGCCCAGGTGATGCCGAGTAAAAGAAGGCCCACCTTATCAAATATGTTAGCTAATAATAATATTTAAAAAATTATAAAGTGTAATTTTTATAAATATTTTAATTATATTAACACAATAATAATGATAATATGATTTCAATAGAAAAATATATAATGGGATAACAATCAATAAAAGAGGCAAAAAAAAAAAAAAGGGAACATCGGAATTAGTCACGTTATCCTAATCAGTATCACAGCGAAAATTGCAAAAAGGTAAGAATGGTTAAAGTAAATTTCCTAATCAACATGATCTTTACTGTTCAAGAGAATGCAATTGAGATTTTTCGTACTGGTTTAAAAAGAGAATAAGTTAGCAAATATGATTCATCATGGTTATAGAGCCCGTTTGGATTTCAATTAGTGAAGAATGAGTTTTCATAGAATTGGTTTCGTAACGTAGTTATGATAAAAATTGATTTTTGACTAATGTGTTTATGTTTGGATGATTTATTTGAAAATTGGTTTTGACAAAACTCATAATTTTTCTCTAAATTGAATTTAAACTGTATCTCATGGTTAATTTAATTTCCTTGGACTCAAATTAAATCTACATTTATTTAATTGAGAACATAATATATCTGATATAATATTTTCTTATAGATCATGATCTATAAAAGTTAGAATTTTGAAGGGACATTTTGATCAATAGATAGGATAAATTTTATGAAAATTTTATTTTCCTAATTTTTCTATTTTTTCTCATTTTTATTGATATATTTTTATCTGACTTGAAAATAAATATTGGTAAAACTGAAGAACCCAAACTGAAAAGCAGCAAATGAATTGCTTCCCCTTCAACTCCGTTTTCTCCAGAATTCACGGCAGTAACGTGGTTGAATTTAACAACCAAACAGCAACAAAAAACTGGAAGAATGAGTTTTGGGCTGGAACGGAGTTACAGAAGCAGATCCAAACAGAGCCATGATTCAGAAAATAGTTATCTAAGGAAACTTAAAAACGAAACTAAACAAATCCTATATGAAGATATCCATACAAAAGTTACAATGATAAATTGAGACAATGGCAAAGATAAGATTAGAAATAGGAAATTAAAATAATTAAAAAATATGACATAATTTTTTTTAAAAAAAAAAGAGTGAACGTTTTAGAGATAGCGAGAATTGAAAAAATTGAGATAAAGAAGTTAAGATAACTTTTCTGGAAAAAAAAAAAAAAGAAGTTAAGATAACAGCCCTCAAGTCATGGCCCAAAAAATTTAGATAATAGGAATTGAATTAAAAGAATACAAAAAATAGAGAGAGAGGGAGAAGAGTTTTTTTTTTCCTTAAAAATTATATATATATTTTAAATTTTAATTTTGTAATGTTTTTAAAATATTCAAATTTTTAAAATTTGCAATATGGTAGTTAGAGATAATGAGCCAAAAAAAAAAAGTCAAGCCACATGGTTTATAACCCTTGGTTCGACACATTGTAAGATCTTGGAAACTCCTATAGTTCTATCCAAATCAATCAAATTAGTTGAAAGTTGGAAACCCAATGTAATTTCTGAAAATTGGTTGATATATCTGAAAAAATCAAAGACTACAAAAATTTATCATCATGTGAAACTCCTAAGAAACATCAAGAACACTAATAAAATATTAAGAACACTAACTAACAATTAATTGGTATGAAAAAAGAAAAAAAAATTGTTGTGGAAAACACCATATGACTTGATCTAAATTAGTTAAAACTTAATCTATTTCTGAAAATTGATTGATATATTTAAAAAAAAAAATCAAAATCTACAGTGATTTATCATTGTGTAAAACTCGTTCAATTCATTGTACCCTCCCCACAAAGTTTTCATACCGTTTGGATCATCATTCTTATAATAAGAACGAAATCAAAACCAAAAATAACAAGAAGAATACTGATATATACGACACATGTTCCTTATAAGGAAAGTCAAGTTCAAATACTGATGAAGAAAGAATGACTTATTCCCATATGGTCCTTAATCCAAGACAAAGTGACCAAGAAAGAAAATAAATAGTAATTAATGGTCTGAATTACTTCCAAAAACCGACCACTAGATCCTAATAATTCATCATGTTGTAAAACTCCTTCAATTCGTGGTCCCACCTGCAATTTTCACACATGTTTGGATCATTCTCATCATCATCATCTTCAATCAAGTACCATCTTCCAGTCTTAACTCTCCATCTCCTTCCACATGGAACACTAGCACAAAGACGCTTCCTTGGCACTCGCACGATTTCACGACGCTTATCCCACTTCAATTTGGAAGCAAACTCTTGAACATCATTCCTACATCTCAACACACACTTCTGTTTCCTCAAGAAACGCAAGTATGCCAAAGCCAAAGCCAGCCCAGATCTTTCATCAGTCCCAGAATGTTCTGTCTCAATAATGTTGCTGCCAACAACAATCATTGCAAACACATACATTGATTTTTCGTGCCCTTCTTGAGCAGCCATGGACAGCTCCTTCAGCCCTTCATCATAAGATTCAGAATCCTCCCTGAAGTATGTCTCCATGCCATGTCTATACAGAAATTCTAAGTTACCACTTTCTCTGCAACGACTTAAGAATGAAGCCTCCTCTGGGGTTTGTGAGCCTTTTAAGGAAGGAATTACCTTATCCAAAGTGACATTCTTGTACACGCTTTTGTCCTCTGTAATGTTCAACATGACTTTGCAAGTCAATTTAAGGCTAAAGAGATCAGTGAGTGATTGAGACGCAACTTTCGTGGCGATCTCCAGCAATATCTCCATTGGCAAGCATGTTATTATGCACTTCGAATTGTCGTCACAAGTAGTTTTGTTCCGTTGGGGCGGTGGTGAATCAATCATGATCGGAAAAATAAGTTCAGCGTTTCGCCTGAAAAAAAAATTCAGTAACAAATTTTATATACTATTCACAAATAATTATAATAACACTAAATATCTAAAAATCTTTCGTTGACCCTTAAACAGAGACATCCCAGAAAGGGGGCAGATCCCGAAATTGAAACAAGTTTCTAATTCCTCAATTGACTAATTACGAGATTTAATTATTACCTTTTCTCGAATGTCCAGAACTTGACGAATCTGAGACTTGATCGTGAAATTGAATTAGGGTCTGCAGAAATCGGAAACCATAGAGGATGACGAGCAGCAATCGGCGGCGGCGGTGAGAGAAGAGTGGAAGAGGGCTTGATAAACCTGAAAACGCGATGTTAACGATGTTGCTTAGATGTTTTAAATGGACAGCGGAGATGGAGAGCAACCAGTGGTCGAGATTCATCCCTTAATGAATAAGTTTTCTTAATTAGTAAGTTTTCCTGAGAAGCACGAAATATGGCTGCTTCCCTGTGATTGATTGGTGTGACTTTAACATAATTCATACTTATAATTATTAGCTTAATAATTGTTAATAATAAACTTATTAATTTTTTTACATACAGCCTAAACAGTCATTCAATTAGTTAATTATTAGTCTAATTTTTTAAATATTACTTAATTAATTTTTTATATTATAAATTATCATTATTATGAACTACTATGCCAATTTTTTTCTTTTTTTTGTTCTATTTGAGCTTATATTTATTAATAATTAATGATATTGTTAATATTTATTATTTTGATTTAATTTATTATGAACAATGTTGTCAAAATCTAATCGAACATTGAACCGAATGAGACATTGGTTCAATGTTCAATATTTTAATCTGAAAATAACTGGGATCAAACTGACAATAAATAAAATAATATATTTTAAATAATATATATATATATATATGAAAAATAAAAAAATTAAATTACTCACCTATAAGATTTTTCTAATTTTTTCATAATTGAAGTCATAATATATCAATCAAAAAAAAATAAAATTACATATTAAAAATAATAGGCATAAAATGAAATATATTAGAATTAAATATATTCACAAAATATGAAGTTAAAATGAATAATACGGATAAGAATGTAATTTAAAATAATTAAAAGATAAAGAAAAGATAATAAATATGAAATAATTTTATATAATTTAAAGAAATATGCGTTATTATTATAAAAATATTAATCACTTTTAGCAGTTTTGTTTTGACTATATCAACCAAAGATATATGTTTGGAAAATATCAAGCAAAATAAAAATTGAAAATTGGTTGGATATTGGAGGATATGAGCTTTCAATTTTCACAATTTTCAAAATGTGAATTTATTTATATTTCCAAAACTTGGAGTGACGGAACACCACGGCAGGGTGTGAGGCATCTTTTCATAAATATGGGGGAATGTGATTTTTAATTTTTTGAAAAATGGTTTTTCATCCAAAAATGCTCTTTTTTTTCTTGTCCACATCCTCTTGCATTTTTCCTCTCATTGACTTTTATCTTGCCGTCTCTATCACTTCTAACTTTTCTCCCATTTTGCCTTCTTCCTTCTTGGCATCCCATTACTTATTAATTTATATAAAATAAGAAAATTAGTTATATTTTTAAAATCTTAAAAAAAAAAAAAGTTAAACATTCATTTTTTTATTTTTATTTATTATAATAATACAATTTTCATTATATAAAGCTCTCAATTATTATTATGTGAGAAAATGTGAAACCAATTAGAATAAGATTAAGAATATTATCATTAACAAATTATACAAAAACTTTAATAACAATTTATGAGGTCAAGAAATAAATGATTAGAGACAAAATAAAAATAATGTTACTAAATATTATAAAATGTTTTATAAAAAGGATCAGAAAATTTTTTTGAAAGATGCCTTATAAAAAAGAATGAAGAGAGTAGTAAAATTAAGTGACATTCCACCAAAATATTGTTAATTTAAATGCTAAAAGATGATAAGTACTCCACTTACTATTTTTTTTTTGTAAACACCAAGGGTACTTAATATTATTTTTAATGAAAGGTAAAACAATTAAAAAAAATAATGCTTCATGGGTAACGTAAAGTGAAAAATAAATTGGGACATTTAAATTTTTTTTAAAACATCAAATAAAATGGGACAGAGAGAGTAGGAACAAAGGCATAATTTGGTTTTGGGAGAGGTCAAGATTAAAAAACATATATGGTAATTGAAGAAAAGTTTAACTATGAAACAAGTTATGATATATACACTATAACAAAAATAGAAATAGTTAGTGTTTGTTTTTTTTCCTTTTATTAGTGTTTTAAAATGTCAACTATTCCAGGACTAATAAAAATTGTGAACTTTAGTTAGCATTTATAAAATGTCAACGAAAGTCTACTTTAGTTGGCGTTTATAGTATAACACCAACTAAAAGGGATACTTTAGTTATGGTTGTGTCAACTTTTCTTTTTTTCTTTTTTTTTTTTTTTTTAAAAATAGGTCTTTGTTGGCAAAAGTCAATATTTTAAAAAAAAAAAACAATTATATATATGTTACTCTATTGAACCTATTGATAAAAAAACATATATCACATTAAAAATTATACACTTTGATAATTCAATTATAACAAAAACAAATACAATAGAGAGATTAACTATAGAAAATACTAGAATGTCAACTATGTGAAATACAAAGTCTGTAAAGTTTCTTAAAGCTATCAAAAATATCTTTTAGACATTTCTTTCACATTGACACTCATCCAATCTCTTCTCAAAAGAGAAATCATTTTATAATCATAAAAGCTATTAGTAAATATCCAAAGCATGTTAGGCATGAAGGTAACAAATCTACTAAAGGAATAAATGAACATTTACTTAAAAAGAAGAATAAATGAACACTTATATATCAGACTTCTCTCTAATTATATATCAAACTCATCGAAAATAACTCCAATTATATATCTGACAACTGCATTCAGAAGGACGACAATCAAGTCATCTTGTGTATGCCAACAATCAAGCTAATATATATGTACATGTCTTCACTACTCACCAACACAAAGAAAAAGTGATAGGGTACTGAAAAAAGTAGCTTGCCTAATATAGTATAACAGTAAGTATTGGTAGCATACATGTTTTGATAACTTGTCAAATATTATACTTGGTTCATTATGTAGAAGTATAAGTGCTAGTTAAGCATTAAGGCATACTATGGATCAAAACAGGGCTAAAAAAGCATTTTAATTAAAATAGCATAGCTAGGCAGCAAGGCAATCAAAGACTAAGAAGTTGGAGATACCTTCACAACTATAGGCTCCCATACAAAGTTAGCCGACAAGTTAGCAATTCCACCAGCATATATGTTTTGATAACTTGTCAAACACTCAGCTAGGCTAGGATAAGATTTAACTTAGGCCTGGTTTAGGTTGGTATTAATTTAATTAAAAAAGCTTGAAAACACTAGTATTAAAAAATACAAGTGTATTCACATTGGTTTTGATGTCAATATGAGAGTACATTTACATCAGTTTCTTAACACCTTTGATGTCAGTGTTGAGAGTACATTCTTCCATAATCATTTTGTGAAATCATTATACCCCCAGTATCCAAAAATAGTGATGATTAAAAAACCAATGAATTTAAGAAGCACAAGCCATAGATTTCACAACAAATGTTATATTAAAAAATATAGCATTTACTACATTGCGTTGATCAGGACCTAAGGGATAATAAAAACATCATATAAAATTTTACTATAATAACAAATAGGTATTGAACAATGATAATTAGTTGAAAATCCAAGATACCCAAACGTAAATGACAAGAACCTAAACTAGTAGATGACATAAGAGACATTAGCAAGCATTACTTGACAACATATATACTGATGAATTTCATTGATATCTACATCAATGTATATATATTTTTTTTCAAAAACAAATAAAAAGAAAGGTATATCTCAGTAGGGAAAAATGGTGATTTAATAAAAGTTTAGGAATTTTGATTCTTCAAGAAGATGTAGGTGTGGAGAAAGATTTATGATTTTTTAAAAAAAAAAATTAACTATGAGCTAACACAGCTAACTGGAGATTTAGCATATAAGTTTTTTTCTTTGGAATTACCATATGTTAGTAATTAATTAATATATAAAGAATTTTTAAAGTGTATTTTGATTATCTCTATTAAAATCATAATTTATTAATCCATTCAAATGTTAACGGATTATATATGACAACCATATAAAATTTTTTAAACATTAAAACTATTTTTCTATGAATTTATTAAAATATACCTTACATTTCACGGATTCTCTATAAATATGCTAATAAAACATACACTTGTATCATATATATATATATATATATATACTCATTCTTGTTTAAAACAATTGTCACTCTGAGATTTTTTTTCTTATTTCAAAATAATTGTTACTTTATAATTTTTCAAGAGAGTATTAATTATAATTGGACAAATTTTCCCTTAAAAATAATGAAAAAAAAGAGAAAAATATCATGATTACTTCGTAATTAATAAAAGTATGATAGTAAAATATAATTAAACTTTATTAGTTTTTAGCTAATTTATTAGCTTTCTTATGTATAACTTCAAGGTGACAATTGTTTTAAAACGGAGTATAACACTTGGCATTAATGGGAATAATTGGGATCAATGCTATGCTTCAGATTTTTTTTCTTTTTTTCTTTTCCTTATCAATGGATTGGAAGGTTATTTATTGAGCTGAAGTGATGCAGAGTAATAGAAGGCCCACCTTATTAAATATGTTAGCTAGTAACAAGATCTAAAAAATTATAAAGTGTAATTTTTATAAATATGAAGCCAATAAAAACATATTTTAATTATATTAACACAATAATAATAATATGATTTCAATAGAAAAATATATAATGGGATAAAAATTAATAAAAGGGGCAAAAAAGGAAGATCCTCATGCTAAAGCAATTAGTCACGTTATCGTAATCAGTATCACAGCAAAAATTGCAAAAAGGAAAGAATGCTTGCCATGGAAGTACCGTTCACCCTGGGGCTTGGTGACTGTTGTGAGTTGTCTTATAAACTTGAAAACGGTAATGTTAACGATGTTACTTAAATGTTTTAAATGGACGGCGGTGATGTATAGCAACCAATGGTCGAGATTCATCCCTTAATAAGTAGGTTTCCTTAATCAGTAGTGCCTGTTTAGTTTATCTTTTTATAAAAGTACTTTTAGAATAACCATAGTTTACAAAAATGAAGTTTAGATAAAAGTAGAGAAGTTTACTGAAAAGTTGTTTAGATGAAAAAAGAGAAAATGATGATTTAAAAGTACAATTTAGTTTTCAAAAAGGAGAACCAAACAGGCACTAAGTTTTCTTGAGAAACGTCAAATATTGCTGCTTCTCTGTGATTGGTGTGACTTTAACGGAACTTCATACTTGATAATTATCAGCTTAATAATTGTTAATAATAAAATTAATTTTTTAACAAGCGGCCTAATTGTCACTCAATTAGTTAGTTATTAGCTTAATTTTTAAATATTACTTAATTAATTTTTTGTTATAAACCATCATTGTTATGGACTTTTATGCCACTTTTTTTCTTTGTTTGTTGAGCTTATATTTATTGATAATTAATGGTATTGTTAATGTTTATTATTTTGATTTAATTTGTTATGATCAATGCTAATGCTGTTAAAATTGGATCGAATATTGAACTGAATAAAACACTAGTTTAGAATTTAATGATTTAACTGGAGACTAACCGAGATCAAATCGGTAGTGAGTAAAATAATACATTTTAAATAATATATATATATGAAAAATAAAAAAAAATTAAGTTACCCATCTATAAGATTTCCCTAATTTTTTCATAATTGAAGTTTGTAATGTATCAATGAAATGAAATAAAATTATATATTAAAAATAATAAACATTAAATAAGATATATTAGAAATAAATATAATCACAAAATATAAAGTTAAAATGAATAATTAGGATAAGAGTGTAATTTAAAAGAATTAAGAGATAAAGAAAAGACAATAAATATGAAATAATTTCATATAATTTAAAAAAATATTCCCTCCGACTCATATTATAAGATATTTTATATAACAAACTTCTATTTTACAATATAAGGTGTTATATATTATTTTTCTAATTTTACCCCTCTAATTAATTCTCCAATACTCCTCGTGAAAGGTTAAAGCCAATGGAAAGCTCCAAAATTCCTATAATAATAATAAGAATAGAGCATTTAATAAGTGTAAAATAGAAAGTTTTAGTACTTTTATATGAATTTTAGATAAAAAAAATAATATTTTTAATATACATGTATTTTATAAAAAATATATTATAATATGAATAGGAGAGAGTATACGTTGTTATTATTATTAAAATATTAATCACTTTTTGCATTTTTGTTTTGACTATATCAACTGAAGATATATTTTTGAAAAATATCAAGCAAAATAAAAATTGAAAATGGGTTGGATATTGGAGGATATGAGCTTTTAATTTTCAAAATGTAAGTTTATTAATATTTCTAAGACCTAGAGAGATGTAACACCACTTTACAGGAGAGTGTGAGGTAACTAACTTTTCATAAATATGGGGAAATGTGATTTTTAAATTTTTGAAAAAAGGTTTTCCATTGAAAATCCTCTCTTGTTGTCTACATCCTTCTTTAACTTTTTCTCCCCAGATTTCTTTTCTTGCCATCTCCATCTCTCTTCTAGTTTTTCTCCCATTGTCATTGTTCTTCGGATTTTGCTTGTTCCCTGTCTTAGATGTGAGCGTTTGAAGTAGTTGAAATTATCAAAGCAACTATACAAGACATATGGTGGTTTGTTGTCATTTAGAGTAGTGTTTTACTGGGGTGAAAGACAAACGTATGTCTATTTTCTTTTTTTCTTTCCTCTTCCTCCTGTAACACTTTATACTTAAATTTATTTCCCATGTATTGGACTCCAATTATGTCTATTATTATATGATTAGAGACTTGATTGCATAAAAATTTCGAGATAGATTTTTCTAAAATTCCATATACTGTTCATTATGTCATTTCCATTTTACCCGATAAACTTTGAAAGTTCATAACTAATTCTAGAAAAATCATTTCATAGTGATTCAAGTCTCTAAAAATAGATGAAAACCTTTTCTACATGGAAAAAATATGAAATAGAGCATTATCTTGACCAATTCATACATTTTATTTCTCAAATATTTACTATATATTTGGTCATTTTCTCTTTCCCAGGATTTTGATTTTATATTTAAAAATTCATATCTCATTATATCCTAAACCAAATCATACATTCTTTATGTCATATGAAAGCTCTAAATATACAATTTTTAGACATATTTTTCTTGTATATTTATTTTACTTACATAGGGCATGGTATTAACTTAAATCATAAAGGGTCAGAATTTCACTTTTGCTGAAACAGCTATATAACTTCAATTACCTCCAAATCAGTGGCATATGAAACTTCAAACATAGAACTTTCTATAAATACAAACCATTGAATTTTTTGATCTCTGCACGATTTTATATTATCTTTCTAATTTTCCAGTACCTAACTTTCAGTTTCTAGTTTTCCCAATCTTTCCCTGTTCTGAACCATAACTTTTAAAAAATCACTATAATTTATATATATCTCCAAATGGAGTGCTCTTTGAACCATTTTAAAGCTCTACTTGTGTACTTTAAGAGCATATATATTACTTAAACTAGTTTCCCTATCTTACATGAACAATCCTTATGTAACTGTCAGGGTATCCAAATTGTATATCTCTATTCATGTCTTGGCAAAATAAGCTTCATATCATATATACATCATCATTCATTGTACCATATTCATACATAATATCAAAAGGTATCTCAAGGGACATATTTGCATCAGTATACATGATTCACCCTTTGCATACAAATTTATACATAATATAAAAAATTAATATCAATTCTTGCAAGAACATAATTTCCACCAATTTCTTCCTCCTCTCTTTTGGTTCTTCATGAACTTTTTGCATTGTTTGGCCTAAACATGGTAAGCATTTGGAAGGGATGAAATTCAAAGAATCTCAGTAGTTATCACTAATCAAGCAAATATATAATCATATAATGCAAACACACTTAATCAAATCATCTTTCAAACATTTAGAATCATTTATATTTAAACATTTTATAAAAAAATTGAATAGAGTTTTCCCTTACATTTTGGACATCTCGAGGCCACAATATCCCTCAAATAACTCAGCCAATATCAACAAATCATCACATAACATCATTGCAAATATTTGGTATAACATTAAACCATTGCAACTATATAACTATATAATGTAAGATTAGGCTAGTAAACTACCTTTTAACTTTCCAATCTTTTCCAAACTTTGCACACATTTTCTTTGAACTTCTAACACTTCTTAGAATCCTATAGCATCACAAAACAAGGCCATTAGCTATTGGTTTCATGATTCACTTCACAAAGTGCTCACTTGAACCATAAAATTTCATTTTGTAAACCACTTGGAATTTCTTATACAACACCCATGTTCTTACATAATTTGGACACAAGAAATCCATTTTTGGGGTTAAAATCATGAAATTCCCTTTCCTTTTCAAACCTTAAATAGGCAGAAAATTTAAAAAATTTGTAGAAAAATAACTACCCGATTAATTTACAATCCAATAGTACATCCTTAATACTTGAAGCCTATACATCACTTTTCGTGGATTAATTTCTTCATAGCTTTATTTTCTCTTTCTACTCTCTCTCTAGGAAGAAAATTTCAGAGGTGACTTTAAAGAGAAATAAGCCATGAAAGCTCCCAAAAATACTTAGGAACTCAAGGAAATGATCACAAGTTGTTATCTTGAAAGTTTGAAGCCAAAATTTTGCCTATTTCTTCTCTTTTCTCCCTAGGTCTTCTATGCCTTCTTGGTCTCTTTCTCCACTGGTTTAGCATGAGGGAGGTTGAAGATGAAAGCAAAAATGACTTAACACAAATATTTATCTAATATAATCATTCAATTAACCTTCTCTTTTGACTTTATTCACTTTTTCTTTTAAAAGCTTTGCCAAAAATTCCACTCGTGTCCCAATCTCATTTTAGACATGATTTACCTTCCTTTTTGGCCAAAAATTACTTCAATAATTTTTATGGATCAAAATAAATTTTACCGATTAAATTTATCTGTACCGATTAAGTATTTTTGGCTAAAATTATCACTAAATTGGTACAGGATTATTCAAAATTACTTTTGATCCAAAATCATTATCTTGACCCAAAATATATTTGGGTAGGGTCCATTTACTGTCCATGACCCTGTATTGTATTTTCTGTAGTTCAAAATAACCTTTAATCGATATAATACTAACTTTTATTCTAAATGTCTATAATAAATTGATACTAATTTTATTAATTTCCAAACAATATTCCACTGGGCTTATCTCATCAAGAACTTTATTTTGACTATAATTTTTCATATTTCCAAAAATACCCTTGACTTGGGGCAAATTTGTAATTTTTGAAACTTTCAGGTCATTAAATGTAATTTTTCCAAATTTTTTTTCATTTCCTCTTCATGAATTTATTCCATGAGGAACTAAATTGTAAGCATTCTTAGTTCTTGGGGCTAAAATATAATTTTTTTATTTTTTCGTTTAACCTGAAAAAAATGATCTTTACATTTCGTCACGCTTAACGGTGTCTCTTAGTTTTTTTTAGTTATTCATAATTTTATGGTATCAATATTTTTTTTTCTTGGGGTTTAAAAACAATATTCATATTTTTATTTTAATCTGGAAAATGACCGTTTTGCCTCTGAATTGAGTTAAAAATATAATTATTTATTCTTTTGGGCACTTTCTTGAAATTTTACCCAAAGACTAATTTTTTAATTATTTCTCACTATTCACATTAACTTCAAATTAGTTTATCTCTTAACTTAGACTTCTCGAGAATGCAATACTTATACTGTTGTGCTCAGCTTGGAGCAGACTTTCATTCAAGTGGTATATTGCATATTTTTCAGAATAAATTCTAGAATTAATTTCTGCTCACAACCTTATGAAAAATTAATTTCAATTAAGAATGAAACATCACCTCTTTTAAAAATTAGATGAGAAATTAATTTCTTCTAAAGCCTAATTATTTATAACTTTTTCGTCTCGCTTTATTTTTTATCTTTTATTTATTTTATAATATCCCATAAAAATAGGGATATTACATCTCCTCCTTCTTCTTCTTTCTTCTTCCTCTCAACACCAGATCGATCAGCCTATTTGAATCGCCAATTTTACTAGTTCACCATCCGTTTGGCCAGTTTACCATTGATTCCTATAATCTTCGGTCTCTCCCTCTTACTAGACCATACAGGGTGCCAATTTCTGGTTCGACTGGTTGAACCAGCAAGTTCAAATTTTACAACACTAGTTATAATACACCTATTCTTTTTTTTTTTCTTTTACTAGAAATGATAGAGATATTCAAGATACTTCATTGCTTATTATAGTTAATTAATGATACTTAAATGTTTATTATTTTGGTTTTATTAATTATATTACACCTATTCAAAGATATTCCCTCCCTTTCAAAGAGATACTTCATAAAAATGTTGACTTTAGAACTTTTGAAATTTTTCACAATATTTATTATTTTAAAATTTCATTAAAACATTAATTGTTTATTTTACCATTTTATCCTTCATTAATATCAAATGAATAATTTAATAGAGCATTTAAATTAAGGTCATTTTAAGAAAATACTATAAAATTTTATAATATTTTAAGTGAGAATTTCTTGATTTATGTGAAAAACCTTAAAATAACAATTTTTACAAATAAAGGGAGTATGCTACTTTGAATTTTATCACTTTAAATAAACTTCTCTCTTTGATAATAAATGAGAATAAAAATATTTCACTTAGTTAAAATTTGTTAATATCATTTAATTTATAGTAAAACATATTTTTTTAAAAAAATTATCCTAAATTAATTGTTTTTTTCTAGTAGATCAATTAATGATTATTAAGAATCACAAATCTTCCCAAATTAATGAAAGGTATTATTGAAAAAAAATAATTTATTGCACAAAGCATCTAAATTTGTTATATATTTTGGACTCAAATAAATCTCCCAAAATTTTCTCATATTTAAAATTAGATGTGGGAGATTGTTATAAAATTTAATAATATATTATTAAAATACTCTAATTTAATGATAAAATGCTCCAAATTACACTTTCTGTCCCATTTTATTTGTTATTTTGTGATTTTTTGCACATATCAATAAAAAATCAAATAATCTATAATATACTCCCTCTGATTTTTTTTATAAGACACTTCTAACAATTTCACGTAGATTAAGAAAGTTAATTACATTTTTAAAATTAAAAAAAAACAACAAACATTTCTTTTGTACCCCTATTTATTATAATAATGCAACACTCATTAAATAAGACTTTCAATCATTATTAAGTGAAAAAATGTGAAACCAATTAGAATGAGGAAAGAATATTACCATTGACTAATCATGCAAAAACTCTAATGATAATTTACGAAGTCAAGAAATAAATAATCATGGACAAAATAGAAACAATGGTACTAAAGATTACAAAATGTCTTATAAAAATGATTAAAAAAAGCTTATAAAAGGTGCCCTGCAAAAAAGATCGGAGAAAATAGTAAAATTTAATGATATTTCACCAAAATATCTTTAATTTAAATGCTAAAAATGATTTGTACTCAATCTACTTTTTTTTTATACTAAGGATACTTACTATTATTTTTAATGAAAGATAAAATAATAAAATAATAATTAATGTTCCATGAGTACTGTAAAACAAAAAATAAATTGGGGCATTTAAATTTTTTTTAAAACAACGGATAAAATGGGATAGAAAAAGCAAGGAGAAAGGCATAATTTGGTGTTGGAAGGGTTCAAGATTAAAAAGCATATATGATAGTTGAAGAAAAGCTTAACCACCTAACGTATGAAACAAGCTATGATACATATAATATAAATATTTCAATATATCTATAGTCAATTTTTTAAATATCTTCATTTAAGTTGTGCATGTCGATGTTTCATGACTTAAAAATTTTTAGTTATCATAATATAATATATCTTGATTTGTGTGAAAACTCTAAAACAACAATTTTTACAAATAGAGGGAGTATGCTGTTTTGGAGTTTACTATTTGGCATTTTATTTGTCATTTTGTGGTTTTTACACATCAATAAAATTTAACGATATATTACTAAAACTTATTTAATTTAAATATTAAAAGATAATTTGTACTGCAGTTACTGTTGTTTTTAATAAAAGGTAAAACAGTACAAAAACAATAGATTCTTTATGGGTAACGTAAAATGAAAAGTAAATTGGGATATTTAAATTGTTCTAAAATGACAGATGAAATTCGATGAAAAGAGCAAGGATAAAACCATAATTTGGTTATAGGAGGGGTTGAAATTAAAAAGCATATATGGTAATTGAAGAAAAGTTTAGCCTCCCAAAAGTATGAAACAAACTATTATATATACAACCATCATAATATAAATATTTCAACATATTTATAGTCAATTTTTTAAATACATAATCAAAACAAATATGTACCTTCAATTATTAAATTGTGTACGTCAATATTTCATGATATAAAAATCTTCAATTATCATATTTGTGAAAAACTTTTCTACAATTTCCTTATCAATATTAACAATAATATAATCAGTAAGAAAATTATCTTTCATCTTATTGTGAAATCTTGTTTTAATAATTTTTATAGCTGAAAAAGTCCACTTAATGATTGTTGTAGATAGTAGAAGAGTTAACACAGGCTGTAGTAATCTATCAATGAAAGGATAAAAATTAGACTTTCCAACTTATACAAACTTTTGACATAATTCACCAATAAAAGACAAGTTTTGAAAATTTGGATCTTCTAGCACATTAAGCCCATAAAGCTGCAACTCATGTTCTAATTAAATCTTTTCTTGGTTAGAAAAATCTAAAAAGTAACATTTCTCAACAACATTGCAAATGTCCCTAGAACACATAACATTAAGAACATCAACTACTTCTTTAGCAGTAGCAACAAGAGCTAATTGTAATTAACTCACTAAACAATGTACATAATATGCATAACAATATGCTTGAAGAATAAAATCTTACAAACCATTCCATTCTTAATGCATATTACTAGCTCCATCTTATCTTTGACTACGGACATTTTGAATGTTAAGATTATAACGAGACATCTAATATCCTGAAATTTCCTATATGTACATAGTGAGTTATTATCTATGAATTGTGATTGATACAGAACATCGATGAAAATTTTTTGCGAAAATGTTAATGTTTAGCCCATAGAAGCATTGATATGATACTGTTATAAAAGTGGGCACTTATGAGTAATTATGAAAAATACCAAGTGCTTAATGAGAAATATTTTTAATTTTTATTTTAGCAAGAATTTAGCAAATTGGATTCTACAATATTTTTATAGGACCCTAATTGATCCCATTGGGTCTTGATCAAATAGAAAAATCCAAACTCAATAGGGATTGTGCTAAGAAATAATTTGTTAGAGATAAATTGCATAATTAAATAATAAACGCATAACGGATGAAATTAGACCATTATTGGTCACATGTGTAACACCATATATCAGGGCTCATTTCCCATCATAGATCATTTTAGAGTTCAAATATATTTGAAGAGAGGCTTGAATCAATTTAATTTCAAAAAAGAATTTTTCTCAATCTCGGGTACTATTCTTGTTGTCATTTCTATTTACTCGCAAATTTTGAAAATTCATAATTAAATATAGAAAAATCATCTTGGGGTGATTCAAGACTTTAAAAATAGATAAAAAGATTTTATACGTGAGAACAATAAGTAATAGAGCAAATACTGGGCCAGTTAATATAGATTATTCCTTCAAAGACTACTGTAGATTTGGTCATTTCTGAAAATTCCTGATTTTGACAATAATTTGAAAAATCATATTTCATTCTACTTTGGACCAAATTATGCATACTCTATGTCATTTGAAATATATATATATCTACTTTCTAGACATATTTTTCGTGTATATTTATTTCACTTGCATAGGGTATGGCATTAACTTAAATTGTGAAAGGTCAAAATTCAACTTTTATTGGAACAATTTTGGGAAAAACTTCATATCTTCTATTATATAGCTCCAATTACCTCCAAATTAGTGGCATATGAAACTTAAAACATAGATCTTTCTATACATACATACCACTGAATTTGTGGAGCTCTGTACTATTTTATATTATCTTTTAAATTTTTCAGTACCTAACTTTCAGTTTCCAGTTTTCTCAATCTTGCCCTGTTCTGAATCCTAACTTTGAAAAATCACTATAATTCGTAAAGAACTCACAATGGGGGTGCTATTTAGATGATTTTAAAGCTATATTAAAAGCATATATATTACTTAAACTAATTGCTTTGTCTCACATGAACAGTACCTTTGTTTCTGTCAGGGAGTTCAGATTGTACATTTCCATTCATGTCTTAGCAAAATGAGCTTCATATCATATTTACATCATCATTCATTGTGTCACATTCATACATAACATAGTTGAATCAAGTGTTTTCATGATTCCAAACTAACCAACAAGAGCTTGGAAAGAAGATATCAAAGGTGTACAAAAGATCTCAGGTTGAGATATCCAAGAAAAACTAGCATAAGATTAGATATAGGATTTCTTACTGTATTTAAATTGAGTAAAAAACTTTGAACTTACAAAAGAATATTTTAAAAATGTGATTTTATGATAATTCATGAAATATTTGAAAAATATCCACTAATAGACGAACTTTGAAGGGTTAAAATTGATTTGCTGCTTTGAAAATTCAAACTTTGATCTCAGAAATTTGAACTTTGAATTAAGCCTGATAAGAGCTCTCTTTGACAGACGAACTTTGGCTTTTGAAAATTAGAATTTCGGGTAAAACACAAATCATGAAAAGTGAAAAATTCGTCTGAGAATATGGCAAAATTCATCTGAAAGTAAAGTTTAAAAAGAGTTCTAAGTCAGTCCTCTGACAGATGAACTTTGACTTTGAAAATTCGAACTTTGAATAAATGGTATGGTATGTAAGTCTGATATGATAATCTTTTAACACACGAATTTTAACATTTAGAAATTCGAATTTTGAATTAAGTCTGATAAGAGATATCTCTGACAGACGAACTTTGGCTTTTGAAAATTTAAATTTCAAAAAGAAGAACTTTTGTACCTTATTGAGCTGCCCACTGATAGATGAATTTTGGCCATCACAATTCGAATTTCGAAGGCACTATAGCAATATAGAATAACTATTCACACTTACCAGAAGTACTTTAAACTTGAAAATTTATATGTTTCAACACAGAAACATTTTTCGAAGATGAAAATTTGAACTTTGCTTTATAACAGACGAACTTTGAAGTTCAACCTTAAAGTCTTTAGCTTTCGGTCTCTGTGAAATTCATCTGTTGACACATCAAAATTTAAACTTTGAGTGTCAGATGCATTAAATGCGATTGGTGAATAGATAGTTTTTCAGAGCAACCATTGGGTAACGTCTCTAATGGCTAGATCTTGACTTTAATGTATAGTTAAGACATGAATCTATAAATAGAACTTCATTTGAAGATGTAGGTAATGATTTTACATTGTATATCTAGAAACTCTGCTAAATTCTTGAGTCAAAGTCTTCTACTCTTACATACTTCAGATGTTGTACTTCAACTTTAATATACACTCTAAATTAGAGAGTTGAATCACTGTAATCAATCTTATCTTCATTTTGAAGAAAGATTTTCTTGTGAGGGGATTTCACAAGGGATTTGGGAAGCACCTAACTAGAGTCCAAAGAGTAAAATTGTAAGCTCTTAGAACAGAGTATCAAATTGTATTGAGGCATTGCAAGAAGCCGACCGAATTCTTGCAAGATAGTAGAAAATCTCAAGTGGTAGTTTGAGGACTGGATGTAGGTCAAGATAAAGAGACTAAACCAGGATAAACATATGTGTCTTCTCTTCTCTTATACTATTTTTACTTAGTTATCCTTTTATACTCTATTTTTACTGTCACTCTTACTTTTATCACTTTCTTGACTTTTGCAGAAAATAAAGACTTGCTTATTGTTCAAATTTATGTTGATGATATTATATTTGGTGCTACTAATAAATCTCTTTGCTAGAACTTCTCTAAGCTAATGCAAGGAGAATTCAAAATGTCAATGATGGGTGAGCTCAACTTCTTCCTTGCATTTCAAATTAGGCAATGTGATGATGGTATCTTCCTCAATCAATCAAAATATCTGAAAGAGTTGCTGAAAAAGTTTGGCATGGAAAGAGCCAAGTCAATAGGAACTCCTATGGCTGCTGCAACAAAGCTTGATTTAGATGAAGGAGGAAAAACCTTTGACATAACTCAATATAGAAGAATGATTGGATCCTTGTTATACCTAGCAGCTAGCAGACCCGACATCATGTTCAGTGTCTATATGTGTGCAAGGTTCTAATCATGTTCCAAAGAATCCCACGCAACTACTGTGAAATGAATTTTCAGATATCTGATAGGAACATCACATATGGGACTTTGGTACCTAAAGGGACACGGAGAAGAACTCACAGGATACACTGATGCTGACTTTACTGGATCCAAAACTGTCCGAAAAAGCATAAGTAGAACATGTCAGCTCCTTGGAGGATCATTGGTTTCATGGTTCAGCAAGAAGTAAAATAGCGTGGCTCTCTCTACTGTAGAAGTTGAATATGTTGCTGCTGGCAGCTGTTGTGCTCAAGTCATTTGATGAAATAGCAGTTTGAAGATCTTCAGATTGAGATGAAGGAAATACTGATAATGTGTGACAATCAAAGTGCTATCAACATCACAAAGAATCATGTCATGCATTTAAGGACAAAGCACATTGAAGTTAGGCATCACTTTATAAGGGATCATGTTCTGAAAGGAGAGATCAGATTGGAATACATACCTACCAAGGATCAAGTAGCTGACATTCTGACCAAGCCTCTTCCAGAAGATAGACATTGTAAAATCAGAAGAGAATTGTGTATGGTAAATCCTAATAAACTCTAAGTAAGTCCTTACATACATCGATTTTAAAATTTTTAACATTGAATCAATCTTAACTTTAGCATCGGAGTGAGTTTGATATGAGTTACAGGTGCTCCTCATAAGATCAAATGACAACAAATATGTGCAATGGAGCTAATTAGAATGGAAAAATCAAAAGATGAAAAAGGGAGCCAAAAATTTGAACTTCTGGATCTGTTCTGTAAGTTCAAAAATTTTAAATTCGCATTTTAGATGATTATTAGAAGAATTTCCATGGTGAATTGTGTTTTTGGAAGAGTCAGCATGCTCAACATTCAAACTTAGATGCCTATCAGACGAATTTCAGCTGGCTACATGCTGTAACAGTTCTCTTTTGACCTTCAAAATTCATCTGTTGAATAGCAGAAATTGGAATTTCAAAAATAAAATGCCAATATTGTCTTTGTTCAAAATAACTGTTATACAAATCTCCATTTCTCAAAATACGCATTTTAGAAATTCTTTACAAAATGCTGAAATTCGAATTTTTGAATCAAAATTCGTCTGTTGAACATGCTCTCATAATTGGGTCTCTGAAAGACGAATTCTCATAAGTAAAATTAATCTATTTTCTATTTTTTTCATGATTGCTTATTGCCTAGATCTTTCGAAGTTCAAACTTTGTTGAAACAAAGTTCATCTGTTCACTTATTATTCTCAGAACTAAGCCTCTGTCAGATGAATGAAAATTCATCTGTCAGTAAGCCTCGCCATGTGGATTAACTTGTAACTGCTCAAAATTCAAATTTTGACCTTTCAAAATTCGTCTGTTTAACGATTACATACATTAAAACCGAAGGTCTTCCTCTAAACAGATTCAACCTTATTTGTCTCTCTCTCAAGTCTGTTCAAATTCTCTCTTTAATTCCTATTAACTCAATTCGTGAATCTTCATTTTTCACCAATTAGACTTCTTTTTGCACCTTATAAACCTATTCTTAGCATCTTTCTGAATCATCCATCTTCGAGAATGGCGAGAGTTAAAAACCCAAAAGTTGGGAAATGAGAGTCACAACCAAAGAGAACTATGAAATCCTAATATGCCTTCAAGGAGAGTGAAACTCTGAAAAGGAAGGGCGAATCTAGTAAGGCAACTCCTTCCACGAGGCAGAAAATAACTCCTAGAGCAGACTCAAAGAAATCTGCTCCTACCCCCTCGAAGAAATCTGACCTTGGTGTTTCTGTTGCTCCTATCTCTCCTGCCTCTTCTTCCTCCTCTAGCACTGAATCTGGAGAATATCAGTTAACCACACTATCGTTGTGGAGCAATGCTCATTTTCTGGGAGAATATACATCCAAATTTGTCAGCAAAAAGGTAATCAAACCTCACTGTGTAAATTTAGAAGATTTCTTGATTTCTAACAACTTTGATGCCAGGCTTTGGATGATAAAATATAAGAATTTGTTAGAAATATTGGAAAGATATGATGATGAGGTGGTTAAGACTTGATATGTCTCCCAACAGTACAATAGCAAGAAGAAGAAATGGGAAGTAAATCTAAGATTAAGGACCATCTGGCTGACGGATGAGACTTTCAATGAGGTACTAGAGATTCCAGGGCAAGATGGAATGAAAATTGACATTACTGCCTCAACGTACATAGATGAAGCTGAAACTGTAGAGGAAGAAGGAGGGCCTTTCCTGAATTACAAAGAAAGCACAATTCTGAACACTCTGTTCAGAAGAAAAAAGAACAGGCCACCTCTGAGTTTGCTGAAGCCTACTGACCTTAGTGCCCAAGTTAGAATCTTACACTATGTTGTGTCTAGGATTATCTTCAACAAAGAAGGCAGTTTCAATCTGATCACAAGGGCTAAAGCACATGTGATGGCAGCAATCATGCATGGCAAGTTAATCAACATGGGCTACATGATCCTCCAACGCATGATCAAGACAAGAGATCAGAGGAAAGATTCTACCCTGCCATATGTATCAATTATCTCCAAGATACTTCAGTATGCCCGGATCCAACATCTAGAAAAAGGAAAAGGGAAGCCTACTAAAATCTTTAAAGAAAAAGAATTATAAAGGATAGGAATAGAAAAGAAATGGAAGATGGATTGGAAAGGGAGCTGGAAAGACAGAAGGCCTATTCTTTGATGAAGATGCCTTCCATCAGCAAGTAGGAACCTCTGAGGTTGCTCCAAAATCCATGCCTCAGCCTTCTCAGCCTGTTCCATCTCCATCTCAGCCCACTTAAACACAAATACCATCCACTCTCTCTACTCAGGCAAAGCCAACCAAGATCACTGAGCTGTATAATAGTCTGTCTGCACTCATGTTGAACATCAGGGATAAGCAAAATGTCAAGTTTGCTCATCTGCAAGATCAGATTCATCAGTTGGCAAGAATATAAAAGTGATTGCTGATACATATGAAGACATCAGGAGTGTCATTTCTCCACATCAGCTCCACCTCAGCTAGGATTCTCTGAGCCTGTCATGTCTCCTACTCCTGAGCCTTCAAGTCCTTTCGTGCTAGCCTCCCTTGAACCAGATGATGCTATACATGCTACTGAGGCTACTGGCACCTTGACAACCCTACAGGCCTCCAGTAATGAGGCAAGCCCCGTTCTTCCCTTGGACTATGGCATGGAGGAAGAGGCTCATCAAGAACCAAGCTCCAATGAGCCTATTACTGATGATGCTCAGGATTCAATTCTTTCTTTTCAAGAATCTGACCAAGTGGAAAAACTGGTGGCATTTGTCACTACCACACCATTCATACAAGCTGCCTTGAATGAAGAGAAAAGCATTGTGCCTTATGTAGATCTAGAAGCTATTTCTCATGATGCTATTTTGCAAGCCCAAAGATTAAGGCTTGAAGAAATGTTTCTTACTCCTGCTCCTTCACCTCTTTCTATTTTTAGTCTCTTGGAGGCACGAAGGGCTCAATTGGTTGTTATTAGGCAAGAAATGCAAGAACTTCTTGAAGTCTCTGATGATGAGGACTCTGGCTCTGAAGCTTCTGGACCTCTTCTAAAGCTTAACCCTGATCTGCCTTTTGTTCCTGTGTCTCTTAAAGCAATTCTAGTATCTCAGATCCCTCTTCCTGCTATTCTTGCACACATTCCTGATGATGCCAAAAAGGGGAGAAGTCATCCGAGCAAACTGGAAAATCTGCTGCAGATCCTTCTGGCAAAACTTACAGCAAGAAGTCCAAGTAATTAGAACTTAGGAATGATAAATCTTATTTTTAAATTCTGTGTTTGCAATGTCATATCTCTGTATTAAAATTATGAATGAATTAATGAGATTCTGTATTTGATCTGTTGTACATGATGCACTTATCTTTTGCATTTTAATGCACATGTTGAGGGGGAGCTTGTTGAAGCAAACCCAAGTACTAATTCAGTTTACAAGTTATTTTGTCATTATCAAAAAGGTCGAGAATGTTGAATCAAGTGTTTTAATGATTTCAAACTAACCAACAAGAGCTTGGAAAGAAGATATCAAAGGTGTACAAAAGATCTCAGGTTGAGAAATCCAAGAAAAACTAGCATAAGGTTAGATATAGGATTTCTTACTATGTTTAAATTAAGTAAAAGACTTTGAACTTGCAAAAGAATGTTTTAAAAATGTGATTTTACGATAATTCATGAAATATTTGAAAAATACCCACTAACAGACGAACTTTGAAGTGTTAAAATTGATTTGCTGCTTTGAAAATTCAAACTTTGATCTCAGAAATTTGAACTTTGAATTAAGTCTGATAAGAGCTCTCTCTGATAGATGAACTTTGACTTTTGAAAATTAGAATTTCAGGTAAAACAAAAATCATGAAAAATGAAAAATTTGTCCAAGAATATGGCAAAATTCATCTGAAAGTAAAGTTTAAAAAGAGTTCTAAGTCAGTCCTCTGACAGATGAACTTTGACTTTGAAAATTCGAACTTTGAATAAATGGTATGTAAGTCTGATATGATAATCTTTTAACACACGAATTTTAACATTTAGAAATTCGAATTTTGAATTAAGTCTGATAAGAGATATCTCTAACAGACAAACTTTGGCTTTTGAAAATTTGAATTTCGAAAAGAAGAACTATTGTACTTTATTGAGGTGTCCATTGATAGACGAATTTTGGACACTAAAATTCGAACTTTGAAGGCATTGTAGCAATATGGAACAATTGTTCACACTTACCAAAAGTACTTTAAACTTGAAAATTTGAATGTTTCAACATAGAAACATTTTCCAAAGATGAAAATTTGAACTTTACTTTATAACAGACGAACTTTGAAGTTCAACGTTAAAGTCTTTAGCTTTCGGTCTCTGTGAAATTCGTCTGTTAACACAGTAAAATTCAAACTTGAAGTGTCAGACACATTAAATGCGATTAGTAAACGGATAGTTTTTCAGATTAACCGTTAAGTAATGCCTCTAACGGCTAGATCTTGTCTCTAACGTATAGTTAAGACGTAAATCTATAAAGAGAACTTCATTTGAAGATGTGGGTAACGATTTTACATTGTATATCCAGAAACTCTGCTAAATTCTTGAGTCAAGTCTTCTACTCTTATATACTTCAGACTTTGTACTTCAACTTTTATAAACACTTTAAATTAGAGAGTCCAATATTTGTAATCAATCTTATCTTTATCTGGAAGAAATATTTTCTTGTGAGGGGATTTTACAAGGGATTTGGAAAGCACTTAGCTAGAGTACAAAGAGTGAAATTGTATGCTCTTAGAGCAGAGCATCAAATTGTACTAAGGCATTACAAGAAGCCCACTGAATTCTTGCAAGATAGTGAAAAATCTTAAGTGATAGCTTGAGAACTGGTCATAGGTCAAGATAAAGAGACCAAACTAGGATAAACATCTATGTCTTCTCTTGCCTTATAATGTTTTTACTTGGTTATCCTTTTATACTCTGTTTTTACTGTCACTCATGCTTTTATCACTTTCTTGACTTTTGCAGAAAATTTTAAACTTCCCAATTCACCCCCATCTTGGAAAGCTTGCATATCTAACAAACATAATGAGAAACTTAGAAATATATGATAGCAAATAATGGCAGCATCACTCATCTATACATATATTGATACAAATGATCACATTATAAAATAATAGCTTGCAACATCAACCACTCATCATTATCTTCTTCATGCATCTTGCTCCTTCCTTAGCTTTTTTCCATGGTTTTTTCCTAGCATAGCTGGTCATTTAGGGAGAGTGAGATTCAAAGAATCCTAATAGCAATTACCTATACATGCAATCATATTATCACATTTACACAAGAACATTAAATAATCATTGATCAAACACACTTTCAAATTTAAGTCATATGATTTCACAAAAATTTTGGCAGAGTTCAATTTGAAAAATGGATATCCTGGGGTCTCAAAGCCCCTCATTCAACTCAGCCAACATCATAAAAACATCATAAGGCAACAATAAAATCATATGACAAAGCATCAAACATATTGAAAGCAAGCATGATAACATAGTGCAAGTAGGAAAGTAATGCTACCTTTGTGAATCCTCTTGCCTTTTCCTTTGATTCCACCTCTTTCTAACAATTCCACAAGCTTCCTTAGGCTTCCTCAAACCAAGTACTTGAGTCTTTGGTCCATCAACTTTGTCCTCTCTTTCTCTTCCTCTTTCTCTCTTTCTTTCTTGTGTTTTTCTCTCTTTGTTTTTCTGTTACAAACCTCACGTCTGAAATAAGGAGAAAGGAGGGGTTAATTGGCTTAATTAGCTCACTAATTACTCACTTAATCTTTAATCACTTTTGGTCCAAAAGTCAAGCCTTCCTCAAGAAGTTGTTTGGCCAAAATTCTAGCCTTCCTTGAGAAGTTTTGGCCAGAAATGTGAGTTATGCATATGCCTAAGAGAGAGCGAAAAATTGTCCTAATACTATATATTTTTATTGGTCTAGATATATCATGTGTCAGATACTTTTACCGATACCAATAAAGTCACTTTTTATAGTAATTTAATATTTTAGGGATATAGAACTATTCCACATTTATATCTATATTTTCTTAATTATTCTGTTCCAAACAATATCTCTATGAGGCCAAAATCTTGTCCCGGTAGCCTTTAAACTGTCTGTGGGGGCCCATAATCTACTTTATTGGTATTAAGTTACTTGTATATATTCGGCATTGATGATTTCTTTATTTTTATTCAGTTAACCTCCATGATATATATCATTGGATTTATCTCGTTGAGAGCTTCATTTTGACAGTAATTTTACATATTTACAAGATTACCCCTAACTCGGGGCTAAATTATAATTTTTAATTCTTTCATGTCATTAGTTATAATTTTTCCCAGAAATATATATTCTCATGCATCCCCACATTTTATTTTGGGGTCTAAAATACAGTTATCTTAACATCTAGGGGTAAAAATATAATTTTTTATTTTTCCATCAGATCTGAAAAAATGACATCTGTGTCCTTTTTCACGCAAAACAGTGCCTACTTGTTTTTGTGAATATCTTACACATATTTAGATATTTTATCTTTTAGGGATGTTACAACATGCTCAAGTCTAAAAATAAGAAGAATGGAATAATTGGATTTTTTTTTGGCAATTTTAGAAAATTATCCAGAAAGGCCTAAGGGTTTTTGGGCCAAGTTGAAATGTTTATACCCAATAAGCATAATACTCTATTATATCCAGCCAAGTCACTATTTATGAGTTCAAATATGTTAGAGCTCAATAGGATGTGTATGAACAAAAATCACAACGCAAATGATATGACATATAAGATGGTTGTGCATGTTAATATGGAATGGAAGGATAATAATAAGAATCATGTTGATATGCATTCCAATCCATCATTAACAATAAGAGGAAAACAAATTAAGAAAGAATAAATAACAAGAAAACACAAAAAGAAACAAGAGAACTTAAGAAAACAGTCAAAATGAAGATAGGGGTCAAAGAGGTAGCTAGTTGTGGCTGTGATAGTTATTGGGGCCTAGGCGCCATGGTTTGTGCTAGGGGTGAACATGGGTCGGGCCGGGCCGGGTTTGACCCCTGCCTGATGCCCGGCCCGATGTTCTTCGGGCCAGTACCGGGCCAAGTATCGGGCTGGCCCGATATTATATATATATTTTTTAAAAAATTAAAAAATAAAAAAAATTATTTAATAACAAAAAAATATACTTATTTATACTTAAAAATAGATTTTATTAAAACATAATCTTAGCCAAAAAATAATTTTTTTCAAAATCTATGAATATTTAACCATTATACATTATTTTTACATAAATATTAAGGTAAAAAACTAATTCAAAATTTAAAAAATATTTGAAACATTAAAATCTTAAAATGTTTTTATAATATTTACATAGTAAATGTATTATATTAGATATATGAAGAATAAAAATCCTACAAAATCAATTAAGATATATAAAATAATTGAAAGAAATTAAAAAAAATTATATATATATATAGTTCGGGCCGGGCCGGGCCGGGGTTAGGGTGTCTGACCCTAACCCCGGCCCAGCCCGAAAGTTGGCCTGGCCTGATTGGCCCGAAAGTGGTCGGGCCGGATCGGGCTATTCGGGCTCGGGCCAACATGTTCACCCCTAGTTTGTGCCTAGGCACCGTGGCTTGGATCCATACTGACTAATTTTGGTTGTGGCTCAAGTTTGGAGCACCACGGCTTCAAGTGGTACTGAACATAAACTGAAAAATAAGGGAAAATTTAATGAAAATTCGAAAAAATTGAAAGACCAATGTAATAATCAACTAAAATGATCAATTTAGCAATGGTTAAGTGATCCAAAAGCCTAAGGTATTAGCTAATGACCAATGATCCAATTACACAAAGAAAAACCAAATCACTCAAGCACATGTTCTTTGAAATCCAATAATCAAAAGCCAAGTTCAATCAAAGTTCAACAATCTAAACAAGCAAATCACTAATCAATGCTGAAACTAATCAAGAGCACAAAGAAATGAATGCCAATGCAAATGCAAATGAGAATGAAAAAAAAGAAAAAAAAAACACAACTCAACTAATCAATCAAAGTCACTTGTCACCTCCCTGGCAACGGTACCAAAATTGAAACTGAATCTTGTCACGAGGTTTCAATTAAAGCTAGGATGTAAAGGAATGTAGTATAGGAAAAATCTTAGGTCATTTCTCACTAGGGTCTAACAAAGAGCAATGATTAACTAAGTTCAAATTGTTCAATTAGAAATGCAAAGTAAACTATATGTAAGTAAATCCTAGAATGCAACTACTTTAAACTACCTAAATGCAAGACTAATGAACTAATGATGTGTGAATGTTGAACGGAATGAATGAATTAAGATGTTTATGGAATGATGTAGATGGTGGATTGCTTCTTAAACTAAATGCAATGCAATGTCCCAAAACTAAGGTTATGAAGGGGGGGTTTAGTTCAATTAAAATGCAAGAAGACAATGAACTATAACTAGGGGATTGATAATGCAAATCTAAGAGAAGAATTCAAAATCTAGAGAAGAGAGAGTGTTTTAGCAATGCAGATGAATGTGGTAATCTTCAATTTCACTTAAGAAGACATTAATCATGAGGCTTGAATGAATTCTACAAGTGAATTTCGAAAGATTGGCTTAATAATGGATAAGAACATTCAACCCAATTAAAATCCTTCATTTCAAGTGTTAGACTTAGTCATTTTCATATGTCAATTTCACCCAAGTAATTGGTCAAACACTTGGAGGATATTTTTTATTTCCAAGTCCTAGGTTGATCAATTAAATTTTTATTGTATCCTTTGTCATGTTTTAATCAATTCAGCCAAAAATCATTAGCAACCAACTATACAACTCATCTAAATCATCAATTTAGCTATTCTAATCCACTAACCATGCATTCAAGATAACCAAATCAAAGCTAGAGATAAGAGTATAACAAGTTGAAAAATTGCTCATGACATTAACATATGACAATCAATCCAATTACATCAACCAATGTACTCTCAAATGAAACAGGTCTTAAATAATCCAACAACCATCACAATACCAATTCCAATCCATCAATTTAACCTAGGATTTAAAAGAGAAATCCAAAGCTAAACTAGTTAGAAAGATAGAAAGGGAGTGTAGTAGAATTTTCCCCTTTGTAGATATGTTAGTTATTGTGCCTTCATAATCTCCTCCCAAGCTCCATTTGAAGACTAGGCGTCAAATTTCACTCCTCAGCCATGGAACACATTTAATATAATGTGGAGGCGCAAGGAGAATGATTGAATATGAGCTTGATTGAAGTGAACAACAAGATGAAATTTGAAATCTCCTTTAATCGGTTGAAAACTTCAATCCAGCTTCTATGATAATTTTGCAACTTCCACCCAGATCCAGTTGATCCATCCAAGAAGAGTGAAAAGAGGATGAAATGGAAGTGAATTGATGGAAGGAATGGAATGAAATGCTGGTGGATTGGTCAGATTTGGTGGGAAAATTGAAGAATTGGTGAAAAATTGGAAGAAAACGGAGTGGAAGAAAAGGGATGAATGGGAGAATGGAAGGGGTTGGGTGAAGCACAAATTTGCAGAAGTTAGATCTAAAGAATGAGGCCTCCCAATCCTATTTCCAAGTTAGGGTAAGGATATGATGTGTTAAAGTTGATCCTAGCCCTTGATCTCATGCTTGGTGGCTTAAGATTTAAGATAATTGGCAAATAAAGGAATTAGAAAAGATTATTTCCTAGCTTCCAAAATTTCCCATTTAAATTGTCTTCAATGTCCTTCATGTCCTCTCCCATGACTCTTGACCTACACATAAAAATATGACATGGTTAAATGAAACAAAGTCAATAACTCCACATTAAAGGACTAATTAGCACAAAATTTAACATCAAAATAAAGGGGAAAACACTCAAAAAATGATGAAAAAGAAAGTAAGAAAAATCCCTAAGGAAATAGCTAGAAAATATACTACCTAAAAGAGTTAACTAAAATGCCCTTTTTTACCAAACTTTGACCGGCTCTAGAATAGAAACCCTAGTTACTATGGTCAAGTTTGGAAATTCATATTAATCCTAATTATATATTCTAAATCATGATTAGGTGATTAGTCCAAGAATCATTAAGAAAAATTAAATGTAATTTCAAGTGAGATTATAACTAGGAATATTTTGGAAAATGAAAAAAGAGTGAATAGTATATGGAAATGGGTTCAGCATGAATGAAAATCTAATCACATGAGATGGTTAATGATAATAAATGGATGATAGAATGGAAACTCCTTGGAAAAATCTCACTTAAAATCACATAGAAAACTCTAATTTAATCACCTGATAAAGTCAAATCAAGCGCTTAACTAGCTAATTAAAGTGGAAGATGTGCTAATTGGAAGAATTAACAATCAAATACTTGGAATATCATAAAATATCACAAATTAAGCTTAAAACCAAGGATTTGACACATTTTTCCACAAATTACACAAAACCGATTAAAACATGAAAATGCACTAAAACCCTCAAAATAGCCGAATAAATGTAATAAAAATGCTAGATTTAGAGGATAAAAATATAGTAAAATGTGGTCACATCAATACCTCTTATGTGTGTGCTGCCAAGGTGAGTCATTTATTTGTGGAATAGGCTACCTTAGGATGTAGTACCTCTCATATGTGTACTGCTAATGTTAGTCTCTTGAATGTGGATTAGACTACCTTGAGATGACCACCTCCTATGTTGGTGTGCCGTCAGGGTGAGTCTCTTAAATGTGAATTAGAATATTTTAGGATGAACACCTCCTATGTGGGGGTGTTATCACAATGAGTTTCTTGAATGTGAAATAGACCACCTTAGGATGCATACCTATATTGAGCATGGAAAAGAAACTTACGATATTGAGAAATTGTTGTATGACTATGTAGATATTAGCGCACGTACCACGTATGAGTGTTCTGATTATGGTGTTGAAACGATGGGCTTTAGTTGGGTCTAATTTATGGACATGATAGCTTAATAGTCTATTGCTGTTGATATTTGAAAACTGGGAATTTAAATAGATGAACTAATTCCAATACGAGTTTATAATCATATTTTATATTTATTGTATCAATAGACTAGTTTATAATTTTGCCTTTAGTTAATGAGTTTATCATCTCACTCCATGGTTTATATTTTACAATGATAGCTCTAACTTTAGTAAGGGAAAGCAACCAGAGGAATATACTCCTATTTATCTCATATAGAGATAGTTGTGGTAGTTACTTGATACATTTTCTCTCCCTAGACTTATGGTTCATGTTTATGAAATTGCCAAGAATAGAGTAGGTGTATCAAGAAGATTTTCTATGACTAATGTAATGATTAAATATAGATCATATATGTAAGTAGACTTCGTTTGGAAATTATGCATAATTGTATTATACGATTTGAGATTGAAGTTATATTGGAATATCTCGTATTGTGAATTCCCTTTTGGATCTTAGTAGATGTGATTTGTTTAATAGGAATGTTGTAATTTAAAGGCTTTAATAGGTTTCATTTGTGGCCCTTGAATCATAGTCGTTACTGTTGAAATTTCGATAGAAAGACTTGTGACTCAATTGTGTTTAAACTTTTGGACTCAAACTTGAACTTAAAGTCCAAACTCTATTATTGAAATTTGAGTCTTTAAATACTAATTTTAGAAATTTTAATTAAACTACTTCTAAATCTTTATTTAAAAATTTAAAGTGTTAGATAACCCATGTGGCTAGTTATTTTAAGTTATTGTACATAGTAATTTGACATGTTAGTAACACATGCATTTCAAATTTAAAAATAAGCTAATAGTATTTAATAAAAAATTGTTATAGAAATGAAGCAATTTGTTTCAATTTTTTACGAAAAAAAGCATTTTTTAATTAAAAAAACACTCTTAAAAATTTTAGAGTGCTTGTTTAAGTTTTTAAAAATAATAATCACAATATGAAAAGAAATTTGATTTCTAATTATTTTGATAAGCTTCTTGAAAATAAGCTTTGTGGTAGATGAAGTAGAGTTAGATGAGAGAGAAAGGGCATCCAAGACACGGAGGGTAATTTTGTGGACAAGAATAGGCTTATGAAATTTACAATATGACAAATCCTTGTCAAAATTTGGGACACCCTCGAACAGATTGAAAAAGCTCTCAACACTCTGCTCCAGTCTACGAAGCTCGTGATCATGGTCAAAGAAGCTTGTTGTCGTGGTCATCGTCGCCTCGTTTTAGGTTGTTCTGCATCATACCTTACTTTCTTACATTATTTTTTATATATAGTAGTATATATGGTGATAAATAAATTAATTTAGAAGCTTAAATCATTAGGAGATTGAATGAGAAAAATCTAAATTTTTAAAATACTATTTATTTGATAATTTAATTTTTTTGGTTAAATTTTAAAAAATCATAACTAATTCTAGAAAAATCGTATGAGAATGATTCAAGTTTCTAAAAATAGCTAAAAATATTTTATATATGGGAAAAATATACAACTATAATTTAATTGAGCCAAGTCATTCAGAAATTCATCCAATTATGCTATTTATTTAGTCAAACCTGCTTTTCCAGATTTTCTAAGCCATGTTAAAAAATTCCTAACAATTTGTATATTTTTCCAAATCAAGTAATATTTAGTTCTTTGGAAAGCTCTCTATGTCTACTTTCCAGACATGTATAACACTTACATAGAAAACTGAATTTCGAATGAACAGTACCCATATGACTAATTAGTGCACATAATGGGCAGATTTGCATACCAACTTCCCAACTAAATACATAGCATGATTGCATAGCCCAAACTTGTTCAAACTAAGATTTTAACATTTCAAGGCACGTAAAATAGCATAATGGCAGTGAATCATAACTTCATAAATTCACACAATAATTTATACATAATAGCAAGGAAATAAGTTACAATTTCAACTAAAACTTTAATCTTCATTAACTTTCTCCTTGCCTCTTGTCTTCTTGGAGGACTTGCCATCACTTAAACCTATCATGTTAGTGCCTGAGAATGAGATTTGAGAAAAATCTCAGTAACTAGTTTATTTCATGCAAATATATCATTCAAATTTCATAAACATTTCACATATAATCACATAAATTATTAAAATACCATATTGTCAAGTAAATATTTTGACAAAATTTCCTCTTAAAAAATGGAAATCTCGGAGAACAAAACCCCTAATTTTATAGCCAAAATCAGTCACAAAACAACACAAGTATAATATGGTAATAAGTTATAATCATGGAAATAACAAAAAATAACATATTGCAATAAAATAAACCAAGCTACCTCTTTAAATCAAAGCTTCCACGAGCTTTCTTAAACTCCCACAAGTCTGATTTTTCTTGGATTTTCTTCTTCCTTTTTCTTCCACTTGTTCGTCACAGCTTCTCCTCTTTTCTTGCTGTTTTTCAGCTTCTCTCCCTCTCTTTTCTTAGGTCTAGATTCGTGCAAATGAGGGAGTATATGTAAAGAACAAGAGCCAATCACTTTTTGCCACTTTTACTTCTTGAAATTTCTTGATTTTTCTCATGAAAATGACATGAATAATTAAATAATATATTTTTCCATGTGCAGCTTATGAAGCACGAAATAGGGAGTATTTTGGTCTAAAAATTTCAGATATTTACTTATCCAGATATATCCTGAACCGGTCTGGAGAAATAAAACTATTTTAACAGTATATTTTATTATTATTGAGATACTAATTATAATTATATTGGGATATAAAATCACCATAATATACTTATCTCAATTGGTCCAAATATAAGGCTCACACATTTTTTCTTGAATGAATACTGCCTCTTCCTGTAGTCGAAACTGGTTTTTATCGATTAAGATATTAATATTAAATACTAATTACTTAATAAATATTATCTTGATCTTAATAAATTTCATATCATATTCCATTGGTCTTAGCTCATTGAGAGCTTTATTTTGACTATAATTTTTTATATTTACAAAAATACTTTTAACTCAGGACAAATTTATAATTTTCAAAACTTTTGTCATTAGATGTAATTTTTTCCAAAATTCACAAAATTCCCTACCCTACGCCCCCCCTCTCCACCACCACTTTTTTTTTCTTTTTTTTAAAGATAAAATTATCATTTTTTTCTTCCAACCAAGATAATTAGTTTATTTGTCCTATTTCATGCAAAACAGCATGTATCCATTTTTACAAATTCTCTACATATTTTAAAATAATAAGCCTTAAATATTTAAAAAAATTTTTAGGATATTACATTCTACGTTAGGGTATTGGATAGCTCTTGCCTTTGTTATTTATTGGCTGAATTAGGGTTTGTTTATTGCTTTTGTTGTTTATGATTTTTGATCTAGATGGTCTTTTCTTACTTTTGTTTGAATTTGGGTAGTTATAATTTTTGCCTATTAACAAATGAATCTCTATAGACTTACATTTGTCCTCTTGATTGCCACAATAAGCCTTGCCCCTGCACGGCGGCTTTCCCTTTTTCCTTCCTGGTAAATTAAGTTGCTATTGAATAGGGTTCTTATTAGATATGGAAGATGAGAATTTGAATATCCGTTTCTGAAGTGAACAGAGCATAACCTGCTATGGTAGTCTCCTATACTTCATGGGAATTGGGAATCAGGATATTATTCTCTGAGCTTTGTATGAATCGCATTTATTTTAGAAGCTCATTGAGCCTTTTGAATCAGTTACTTTGTAACTTGAATATCTAGTTTACATGTTTTGCACTTCTTTTTCCTTGTTGATATGAGAGATATTGATTTTAGCTTGTTTATATTTGTGTCTGAAAGACATCAGGTTGTCAAATTTTGTGCCATGATAATATATATATATATATATATGTGTGTGTGTGTGTGTGTATTTATGTACTCCCTCTAGATTTAAGTTCTATTTTAAAATTTTTTACTCTAAAATATAAGTCCAATTTAGATAATGTCCAGAATATTAAATATTTTTTCTTGATTTATCATTGTCAGCAATCAAATGTGAGAGAGGGAATTGATATAAGAATTGTGCAACTTAGTTCATTTAATGAGAGTAAAATTGAAAAAAATGTAATGTTATGATATATTTAATTAGTTAACCTATTTTTAATTCTTTTATTTGGTTTTTGTGAAATTAATGTAAATAAGACTTATATTTTAGATTGAAGAGAATATTATTTTTATATTAGAGTGGCACCTAAAAAGGATATGAGAGACTATGATGGAATGGAAGAGATAAAATAAAATGGGACGACAGGAAAATTAAAATAATTTTTAAAGTGTGTGTTTGAAGAGATATTTACTAAGAATAGACCAAGTACGCATTTTGATAAAGAATGGTGGAAGAATCTCGAGGAAAATTCTCAAGTGAGAATAGGGTATTTTTATGATCACAGACAATTAAAAATAGATGGGACGCTCTAAAAAGGGAGTTTACATTGTTTGTATAGATGGTTAAGAAAAAATCTTTCCTTGAATGGGATTATGATGAGTGCCAAGACAAGCGCGTCGTCAGTTTTTTTTTTTTCCTTTTTTATATATTTAACTTTGAAAAAACTTTGACATTTTGTTTGACTCTGAAGTTGGTAATATGTAGCATTATTGGATAGAAACTGTCTCCATAAAATCATTTTTTTACATAATTTTGAATTATGTTTTCAAAATTTTTAATATGTACAAAAAATATTTTTTTTCAAAACATGATTATGAGGAAGTGCTTTTTTATGTCCTTTATGGTAATTTCTTAACAAAAAAGTGCTTTTAAGTTACTCTATCCAAATATAATAAAAAAGATCACTTTCTTAGTAAAAAGTACTGTTATGATTATAACCAACTACGGAATAACTTTTACTTTTAATAAAATATCTAAATAATTAATAATTTTTTAGATAATCTAAAAATTGCTTATTTTTAAAACTTAAACAAAGGAGCCCTAAATAATGCATTGGAAAAATTCACATGTTTTAATTTGATTAATGATGACATAAAATTAACCAAAGTTTTTTTACCTTGTTTGAAACAACCATAGAGGGGCTAGCTTAGATATCAAAGGTGGGGCTAAGTATGAGTGGTGGTCATCCAATTGCCATAGTTGTTAAATCAAGAGACAGAATATTTTTACAGAATTTTTAATTTTTCGTTGATGTGGGGAAATTAATTATTTAAAACTATCTAAGTGCTTCATCAAAAATCATCAAATTATTCTTATGTGAAAAAGATCAAAGATAACAATTTTGTAATTAAACAAAAATAATCTTTCAAAAATTTCAAAAGCACCAAAAAAAAAATTGTACAATACCAATTCAAATTTAATTAAGTTCTTAAACAAAAAAAATACATACAATTAACTAATTATAAAATAAAGATTTTTTTATATAAAATTACGTGAGAGTTTGAGTCTATTAAATTCAAGATCTTAAGTTTGGGTTTCTCAAATTTAAGTTAAAATGTCTAAAATATTTAAGAAAAAGCTTAAATCCAAATATATGAGAGTTTGGATCTGGTGGCTCTTAGATTTGACTTTATTAGACTTAAATACTAAAGATATGAACCCAAAAAATTCCCTAAATCCAAATTGTGTGAGATTTTGAATGTAATGTGTAACACCTTGTACTAGGGTCCATTTATTATATATAGATCATTTTAGAGTTCAAATATGCTTGAAGAGAAACTTGAATCAATTTAATTTCAAAAACATAATTTTCATAAATCTCGAGTACTTTTCATATTGTCATTTCCATTTTATCCGATCAATTTTGGAAATTCATAACTAAATCTAGAAATATCATCTTGAAATAATTTAAGTCTCTAAAAATAGATAAAAGGATTCTATTCGTGGAAAAAATAGGCAACAGAGCAAATATTTAGCCAAATTATACAGTTTATTCCTTCAAAAAGTACTATGGATTTGGTCAATTCTATAAATTCCTGATTTTGGCAATAATTTTGAAAAAACATATTTCCTTCTATTCTGAACCAAATAATGCATAATATATGTTGCTTGAAAGCTATATATGTCTATTTTCTAGATATATTTTTATTACACATTTATTTCACTTACACAAAATGTGACATTAATTTAAATCATAAAGAGTTAGAATTCAACTTTTACTAGAACAGTTTTGGAAAAACCTCCTTATCTTCTATTATATAGCTCCAATTGCCTCCAAATGGGTAACAAATGAAACTCAAAAATAGATCTTTCTATAAATGTAAACCACTGAATTTTTGAAGCTTTGTACTATTTTATATTATTTTTTGAAATTTCCAATACCTAACTTTCAGTTTCCAGTTTTTTCAATCTTGCCCTGTTTTGAACCCTAAATTTGAAAAATCACCATAAATTGTACACTTATCCAATTTAGGTATTCTTTACCTCTATGGAAAGCTTATTCCATCTACTTTTAGAGAATATAAATTAATTAAGCTAATTGTCCTATCTTGTATGAACATTACCTACATTCTATCATACTGCTTAAGATGAGCCTTCTCATTCCTACTTTATCAAAATTAGCTTCATAACTTTTTCACATCATCATTCATTGCACCATTTCCATGAATAACATATCATAATATATTAAGAATCATAATAGCATAGCCACATGGAATATACATGATTTTTCATAATATCTCAAAACATAACTTCATGACTTGAATTTTTATATTAAGCATCTTTTTCTTCTCCTTCCTCCATAGTTCACATGTCTCCCATGCATGGCTTGACCCTAAACATATTAGTCATTGGGAAGGATGAGATTCAAAGAATCTTTGTAGCACTAACCATTCATGCATTCATATTATCATTTCTTCCATGGAAATATCAATCAATTTCATTAAAACATAACATGCCATGATAATTTTATAAAAATTTCAACAGAGTTTCTCTTTATATTTTGGATATTCTGGGATCACAAAACCCCTCATTCAACTCAGCCAACATTCATAAACATCATCAAACATCTAGACAAGCAAGTGGCAAGTCATGGATTTCAATGCAAAATCATAAGACAATATAAAGCTAGAATTGGTAATATGCTACCTTTATGCTTCCTTTTTGCTTTCCTTTGAATTTTGTCTCTTCCAAACACTTCTCCAAGCTTTCTTAGGCTTCCTCAAACCTAAACATATCATCAAACAACTACTCAAGCTAATGGTTCTATGATTTTCTTTAAAAAGTATTTATGAAACCCTAATTCTTCAAAAATTCACCAAAAATTCATTCCTAACTCAAAAATGATGAATAATAACTCTATTCCATGTAAGTTTTCATGAAGAATCCAAATATAGCAAAATTTCAATTTTTTAAGCTTAAGCTTTTTTTTTAATTTCATCACTTGCCTTAAGCAAATTCCATCATGAGGAATTCATTTCTGGGGTGAAAATTCAGAAATTCCATCTCCATATTAAACCCTTATTAGGCTGAAAATAGCAAAAAAAATGGAGAAAAATATTTACTTTAAACTAGTTGCAATAACTTGTGATTTCATACTTCTAGTCACCTTACTGTACCTTTTCCTATATTTATTTGGTTTAAGCTCCACTTTCTCTCTCCAAATCCTCCATGGCTGAAACTTTCATGGTGAAAGGAGAGGAGACAACAACAACAACAACAATAACAACATTAGTCTTATCCCATCATATGAGGTCAGCTACATGGATCATACAACGCCAATGAGCTCTATCAAACATCATTTCCTCAGATAATTCATAAAATAAAACCAAACAACTCAAGGAATAAGCTTGAGGTGGCATAAATCTTACCTTGATACTTGATTTTCCCAAGCCTTGATCTTCAACTTCACTTCCTCTTCTCTTTTCTCTCTTCTTTCTCTCTTTCTTTCTTGTGTTTTTCTCTCTTTATTTGTTGTTGAACTAACGCGCTGAATGGTGAAGAAAGAGAGTAATTAAGTGGCTTAATGACATGCTAATCATGTTTAATTAGTTAAAGTAATCATGCTTACTTTTTTGACCAAAAATGACTACTTCTTGGAGAAGTTTTGGGGCAAAAATTGGCTGCCCAAGCTGCCCAATTTTAGACGTCAATAAGAGGTCTGAGTGTCCCAAAAATGCTCAATTTTTCCTGATCTAAATATATCTTGAACCGAGTAATTTTTAACCGTATCAATAAAATTGCTTTTTACAGTAGTTTAGTATTTTTAGGCTACAAGATTATTTTAAATTTATTTTTATATTTTCTTAATTATCCTGTCTCAAATAGGATCTATGTATGGCTCATATCCTATCGCAGTTACCTTTTAATCATCAGTGGGGCCTACAATCTATTGTATTGGTATTAAGTTACTTTTGGATACTTAACACTAATTATTTCTTCATTCTTAATCATTAACCCTCAATACCATATATCATTGGACTTCTCTCATCGAGGGCTTCGTTTTGACAATAATTTTATATATTTACAAAATTACCCCTGACTCGAGGTTAAATTATAATTTTTGAAATTTTTGAGTCATTAGATATAATTTTTTCTAAAGACTTTTTAACTTGTTTGCCTGTTATTTTTATTGCCTTGGGACATACATGTTATTTTTATAATTTTTTGGGAATGAAAATATAATTTTTTATTTTTCTATCCAATCGGAAAGAATGACCTCTTTGCCTTATTTCACGTAAAATGGTGTTTGCTCATTTTTGTAAATTTTCTATATATTTCTAGATATTTTAACTTTCTTGAGATGTTATATAATTAATTCAAAACCTCTTAAGTTTATTGAGGTTAAGTATAAATACTAAATATATTAAAAAAACCTTGAAATCTAATTATGTTTTAACATAAATTTTCCAATTATTTATTGATTTATGTGAGACTTTGGGTCTAGTAAGTGCAAGATCTTAAGTTTGGGTTCATTGAGTGAAAACGAGTTGCCTACTCTTAATAGTTAAAGCGAACCCTTTCATTTCAAAGAATTCAGAATAATCAAATCTCCCATAATAGGATTCGAACCTATGATCAATTAGAAGGTTTCATCGAAACAATTATTTATTTCTATTTCAAGATACCTGATATCTTTCTTCTTCTTTTTCTTTTCAAATTTTCCTTTATTATTTGAAAAAAAAATAGAGAGAGAAAGTGTGAGGATTAATGACAAAAAGATATTGGAATATATCTTTGGAAGAGATATATAGGAGTTCATTTTGGTCATGGTACTGTATATCCCAATAGTCCTAGCCGTTGACGATGGATACTAAGGCCTATGCGAATCAACCCAAACCCATGTAGTGCTATAGCTAATGGCTTAAGTATGTTATCCAAACATATTTCAATTAATTGTAGTAAAACCTGGACAGTTAACCCTTTCACTGTATGTTATTGCTATTGGGGCTTGTAAATTTAGTACTAAATCTCCTTTCTTATTGAATTAATCGATGAACTTGCTTTATTATCAAATATTGGATTTCAAAATCTTTCACAAAAAAGAAATTAATCTATTTTATTTGGAATAAATCCTACCACTTCTATGCTTGAAAAAAAAAATGGGGGTGTATGGCTTAAATAATAAGTTGAAATATCGAAGATAAAAAAATGGCTAAAATATACATAACATCCCCGAACGTTGGATTAGTTGCTTGTCACTCCCCTGATATTTAAAAGTTAAAAATTAAGACTTTAATGTTTCATATTTTGATCATTAACTCCCCTGCTGTTAAAATTATAGTTAAAGTTAATGGTTTACACCACCTTATTTTTTAAGAATATGCCACATCATTCTAATAAAGAACACTTGGCATATTATATGTAATTTTGAGTATTTTTATTTTTTTATTCAGACTTAAAAATGCTTAGGGTCAAATATATTATTTTTCTTCTAGAAATCCCTTCATCCATTTTTCACGATCACAAACATTCTCTGGTTTTCAGACTGCTGCAATTTCAGCCTGGCGTTTTCCCTAGATGTAGCAAGTCGCCATTGAACAGACAAATCCCCCATTCCATACGTCACTCTTAAGTTCAAATTTCCTTTTTTATTATGTACACAATGTGTTTGTTTGAGATTTCTATCATGACTTGAGATTCTTCGCTCTTCCTTTTATTATTGTTACCTGTGTGAATTATGCAAATTCTATGTAATTGCTGTTATATATATATATATATCATTATTTCTGGCCAAAAAAAATTGTTACCTGGGATATTTTATCAGTTTGACTAATTCAAATTATTAATAAATATTTGGAAGGCAGAATCTAGGAAGTTCATCAGCAAAAAAGCACTGAAATTAAGCATAATCAATGGAATGCCTAATACTGGTTCTTTTACTTTCTTTGCACCCACAATTTCTTAAATTCGATCATGATGCAGGAAAAAGTTTATATAAGCTATAGATGTCAAATTTGGGAGAACGTACACCATGGTTGTAATTGCTGGAGGAGTCAAACTAATTGGGATGCGAAAAGAAGAAGATGGAGAGAGAGGGATTTTTAGAGGTGAAATTACGAAAGTGGCCCCAAGTATTTTTAAATCTGAAAAAAATAAAATAAAATGCTCAAAATTACATGTAGTATGCCAAGTGTTAATTATTAGAGTGATGTGGCATATTATTCAAAAGATGAGATAGCATAAACCGTTAACTTTAACTAAAATTTTAATAGCAGAGGAGTTAATGATCAAAATATGAAATACTAGGGTCTTAATTTTAAACTTTTAAATATTAGGGGAGTGATATGCAACTTACTGAAAGTCCAGGGAACTTAGGTATATTTTAGCAACAAAAAAAAAACTAAATCCAATATGTGGGAGCTTGGATTTAAATCTAGTGATTTTAAATTTGAGTTTATTAAATTTTCTTTTCGGTTTGAGAATTTATTGGATTTAAACACTGAAGATGTGAAACTTAAACCCAATTGTGTGAGATTATGAGCCTGGATAATTCAAAATCTTCCGTTTAAATTTATTGAATTTAAGTTCAAATATCAAAGATGTATAAAAAAAACCTTTAAATCTAATTATTGGAGTTATGTTCAATAATCTTTTACAAATAATTACTATTCTTTAAATTATAATCTTATCTCTCATTTTAAAAGTTCAGGACGATATTAATGACTAAACTCTTTTTGTTTTTTTTTTTTTCTAGTTTGCATGCCCAACTATGGCTCTTTTTTATTTAACCATTTCTTTTAGGACATATTAGAAAATTTGAAAGAAATTAACATATTAATTGTATTTATAATCTATGTGCTAAAATCTTAGAAGATAGATAATTTTCATAAAAAGAAATGGACAGTGTGTGTATATATATATTTGGTAAAAAAAAAAAAGATCGATATTTTAAATAACAAAGCTTTTTTTTTTGGGCCTGAAAATAAAAGAGTTGAGTTTTGGGTCCTTATATGTCATTTCCCTTTACGCCGAATATGCTAATTTCAACTTGGGTTGCTCCGTTGACTAGTCAGTTCGGTTGGTCAAATTTGACCTCTATTAAACTGAACGGGTCGTTTATAATCAATTAGTTTTACAATATTGGGCGGCTTTGGCATTGTGTTGAAATTAATTAAGAGATATTTAAATACATTTGATTGATTAAAACTAAAGAAATAAAAAATAATGATACACGTATAAACACATTATACTGAACTTGATGAAAAGAATGTTAATATATTTATTTGTCATTAGGTCAGTTTATATATTTTTTATAAATGAATGTTACTAAGTCTCAATTTTGTTGGCCAAAAAAAAAATCGCACAACTTTTATGGTTGAACACAAGCTCCAATTAATACGTGTTCGCAAGAATAAAGTTTTAATAAATATTTATATTTATAAAAGTATAATAGACAGTATTTTTGTTATTTATTCACATGCTATTTTTTTTATTTTTATATATTTGTGCGAAAGTTGAGGCTAATTATATTTATTTGCGATAGCTGCTGACCAAATTAATAAAATGATCAAATTTATAAGTATTACTTTTTATGTAACTGCATATTTTGTTTTTTATATTATTTATCATTTTTAATCACAATAAAAATCAGGCAACTAATTTTCATAATATATATTATACTAAAAATTTCAAAACTGTTATTTTAATAATATAACGGCTGAGATAATTTTTTTTATTATCTTATGGGCTATGACACATAGATATGGATGCAATTTTTGGATATACATATAAATTTATGTATATATTCAACAAATTAATATATCATAGGTAAAAAATATAAAAAGTTTGAGTTTTAAAAAATTATTTTAATAGTAATATAAAGATATCTAAAACAAAAAATAAAAAATTGAGTATTTCTATAACATGTAAGTTACGTTGGGGCTTTTTCCAAAATAAGAACTAAGGATATATATATATGATATATATTATATTTATAAAGTATAGTATTGTGTTATATTAACTACTTATCAAATGTAAATACGCATTTCTTTTTAAAGTGCCGGTGCAATAAAACTTTTGGGAGTTCAACCTATCTACTGTTTTTTTCATTATTTAAGATATAGATTTATCAATTCTAATTAATCAATTTGGCAATATAAAATTTGAATATGCATATGTAAACCCAAAAAATTCGAAGATGCATGTCGCGCACTTATTTATTGCTAACACAAAAACATCATACAAATTACAATGTCAAATTCAATCTTACATTTTGGTTTGGCCAAAAAAAAATCTTACATTTTGGTCTTCGTCATTAAAAGAGACAACAAAAAATTCCTTATTGGATATAATAAATTTTAAAATTTTAGATGAAAGATATATACATAAAAATTTAGATATATTTTACAAACTAATATGCCAAAGATAAACAAATATAAAAAAATTGGAGTTTCAAACCGTTATTTTAAATGTAAATAAAGATAATTAAAATAAGAAGTTGAGTTTTTCTATAACATCTAAGTAATTTTGGAACTTTTTTAAATAAAAAGAAATAGATGTATCTATCATGCAGTATATATATATATATATATGGTATATAATGCTTATTGAATATGAATACATCTTTCTTTTTGAAGTGTTGGTGCAATATAGAAATTGTGGAGTTCAACCTATTTACCGCTTTTAAAATCTTTTATTTGCTAAGATTTAGATTTATCAATGCTAATAAATTTGGCGATATAAAATTTGAACATGCATATGTAAGGCCAAAAAAAAAAAAGAACATGCATATCACGCACTTATTGCTATTGGCTGTTGCCACGAAAACATCATACAAAGTCAAATTCAATCTTACATTTTGGTCTTCCTTATTAAAAAAATAAAAAAAAAACAAAAGAAAAGAAAGGAACAACCCCTTGACATTTCTGACCGAGTCATTTATCTAATATTTAAAGAGAACTACGTCATATTTCTGAGTTGTACTAGTATGGCGGTCAAAATCAAAAGCAATTAATATTTTATGGTAATTAACTAAGGGCTTAATTAGTCTTAAAAAGCCCCTGGAGTTGGTCTAATCAAATTTGCACTAAGCTTTATTAATAAATTGTAAAGATATGTAAGAACACGTTCGCCAAAGTAATAATAATAATAATAATAATAATAATAATAATAATAATAATAAAGATATGAGTAAGGGAAAATGACCGGTAAATATCTCCAAGAAATAAAAATTACAAAAACAGAACATGCATAATTTTAATTAGGTACCTTGATATCTAATTGGATTTTTTTAAAATGTTTTGGAATGAAATTCTGGTTTCGTCCTTAACTAAATCCAAAATATCAGTTGCATATATATGAGAATCAGTTACAAATCTATGAAAATTATTTATAAATGGGCTATTTGATTATAATTCATCTATTTCAGATTGATTTGCAATTACTTTTTATGGATTTACAATTGATTCATATATATTTACATCTGACACTCGTATATTTTTCCATCTCGACTTTAGAGGTAGAAAAGGGAATTTATCTTCAAAAAATATTTCTAATTAACTATTTTGGTACTTAATTAGAATTAAGAAAATTTATGGTCTGTTTTTTAATTTTTTATCTCCCATGGGTATTTATTTGTAATTTCCCTATGAATAATAGAAAAGGAAAAGGTCATACTTTGTCCTCCAGATTTCTATAGGGTTTGATGGTTTTTCAAAATATTTGTAATATTTTATCTTTTATTTATATGAAATAGAGCATTTAAGAGAGTATTTAAATTAATAATATTTTGGTAAATATTATTAAATTCTACAAAAATATAAATTTATTATATATTATAAAGTAAAAGTCAAAAGTATGACCAGTCATGATTTCAGACCTCCACATCATCATATTAACTATGAAAGAAAATCTAGCCCCTCATATTCTAAATAATATTTATTTTCTTATATGTTTTCATTTTTTTAAATTTGATATGACGATAAATATGAAAATAAAAACTAGATATATATTTGTTAAAAAAAGTACAATTCAATTTGAAAATTATATATATATATATATGAAAAAATCACAATTTGATTGTTTAGATTTATAATAAGATCTATATAAGATAAATATGGAAATAAAAATCATACATATATATTTGTCAAAAAATTACGAGTTGATTGTCTAGGTTTACGATGAAATCCATACATATTATTTAAATCGCTTTACACAACTATGATATCATTTTTAGTTATGGAAGTAAGCTCGAAAGTAAGATTTTATTACATTGTCATTTGTAATTTTCTGATGGCAATTTTCACATTTTTTTATGTTTTATTTTTTTCATATAATACAATAGTTGAAATAGTTACTTCATAACAAAAATTCAAGGAAGGTTCCACTTTCTATTCCATTTTTTCTGTCTTAAATGTAGTTTCTTTAATCATTTTTTATTTTTTTATCTTTATATTTCTTTTTCTTCAAATTCTAAAAGAACTTTATAATTGAAAATTTTAGAAGATCCTTACATTGTAAAATTTAATATAATATAAGTTTTGATGATGACAAATATAGAATAATAAGGAACAAATGTCTCATATGTATTTGACATATATAATGTTCCTTAAAAAAATAAAATGCTCATTAGCATGTATTTAATTATAGTCATAATGTATATATCATGCTATGTGCAAATATATCCATTGTACTTTCACAATGAATAATATAAGACTAACTACTTAGTTTGTAAGTGTAATATATAATCTAGATTGGTCCAAGTAAAAAAAATGAGCATTGGAATGCAAAAATGGAAATCAATACCATGCCTTACTCAAGAAAGAAGAAGAGAAATGGTGCTAAAAAAATGGAAGTTCAGAAGGGAGTATGCCAAGAAGGAAATGAAACTCAATATTTAAAGACCTAGTCACTAGGTATATTTTGTTTTCACTTAGGTTTTGAGGTAAGATTAATCTTTAAAAATTACTTAATGATAAGTGAACCCTTTTGGAATCAATCCAAAGAACCCACTTTTATGTGTATGACACCTGGATCTTTGCGAAACAAGGGACACAGAGACTGGAAAATTGAAAAACAGTAAGAAGAAAGACACACAAAGATGAGAATAATCAAGAAAGCACACAAGATATGTTGGTCTAGGTGAATTAGAACCCAAGAGAACCGGTCTCTTGAACCCTAGTTCCGGTGACGCCACAAGGAAGGACCAATTCCTTGATAAGTCGCAGTTCGCTCTAACACTCAAAGAACGCAAGAGAAACTCACAAAGTCTGAAACTTTAATCATTCAAATATTAAAAAACGTACATGAAAGTTAGCCTTAAATAGGCAAGGTTAAATCTAACCTAATAAGCCTAGAAACCCTAATTAATTTGGGCTCAAGTAATCCTAATAGGAATAGGAGACTTTAGGCCTAAACAACATTCCTATTGGGCCTAGGAAACTAGTAAAATAAAATTCTAAAATAAAATAATAAAAATTCATAAGAAAATAATAAAAATAAGACCTAAGCCCTTATAAACATGCCATCACATTAATGAAGTCACATGTTTGGCACATGACATGTTTATTTACAATATGGGCTATCAAAAAGACTACTAATTAACTAATTGGGCTTTATTAATTAACAAATTTCAACCCATAATTAATAAAAACGAAATTAACATTAATTAAGCCCATTAATGTCTAAGTCACATGCTCTTTTAATTAAGCACATGATATTTTAAGTAACCTCTTTCAATGGGCTCCTATTGGGCTTGGATTTGAAACTTATATTTTGGAGTTGGTGATCTCACTTAATCTTGGGCTTTACAGCACCTTGATCAAGTCTTCCAAGCTCTCCATACTCTGCTCCAAACTCTTGCAAGTCATGTCTAGCCCTTATTCTATCATTTCCTCCCTCCTCGAAAGGATTCGTCCTCGAATCTCCATAATCTACATGGAAAGAAAGGGAACGATTAAAAGTATCAAATAGATAACAAGGAGTATACTTACCTTTCAGACTTAATTGTTGCTTTGTGGCTTTGATCTTCACATTAACTTGGAAGATAATATTCTCCCTTGTTTGCAAATTGGCTTTAAATGTTCATCTAAGCTTTTGCAACCAATCTCTAGGATCAAAAACTTTACTATGCAATCCATTTGTTTGAATCACATACAACTCATTTTCATGGATTGGAAAACAAGAGCTTGCATCAACCTCACTCAATACCTGTAACAAATAGCTAAACACCAATTCGAAACAACAAAACTTAAATGGAACCAAGGTGTTAGCAGATTCATGGGAAATGATATGGGGACAAAACTTGACACAAAATGACTTAATTGAAACCAATGCATGAGAAAGATCATACGAGATGAAATCTGGGCAGATGTGATTATAATGCAACAAACTCAAAATCTGGACAGATTTAATATTAAATGATGATGCACAATGGTAAGACAAAGATAGAGAAGTAATGACTAAAGAAGTACATACTAACACAAAACCAAAAGAAAGGAATGAACTAGAAAGAAAATGGAATATACTAGACTCATGTGGATGAGATGGGACACAATGCCAATAATGGAGCATGAAAGCACATGACTTATGAAACACACAAGCAGCAAAGAAGGAAACACATATCTCATGAGACTCACATAACACATAAAATATGAAATGAATTGGAGGGATACAAGAAACAATTTGAGGAGACAAAACATAATAAGGATGAAATGGAAAGACATAGATGGATGAACTAGAGAAAGAAGACACTAAATTATCAAATGGACTTATTATCACATTGGACTCAAGAGGAACTAAGGTTTTATAACACAAAGTAGGACGAAACAAACTACAAAAATCATAAACTAAGTAAGAAGGACAAAGAAGATGAAGTGAAGGAACATAAGAAGAAGGAATAAGTTTAGTGAAACTAACCTTATTCTCACTCTCTCTCAAACAACTCTCAATTATCTTTCCACTCTTATCTTTTTGCTCTCTCTCATTTCTCTTTTCTCTTTTCTCTTTTTTTCTTCCTCTTTTTATTTCTTTTCTTACTTTTCTTCTCACTCACTCCTCTTGCACTTTTGACATTTTTTTGGACTTTTACTTTCTTATTTCTCTCTTTTCTTCTCTCATTTCTACAACTCTTATTTTTCCACTCTAGCTCATGGGCTTTTTCCAAAACATGATAACAGTTTCTATCATACCTATTCAAGCTAACATCATAGTCTAAATTTCCAATCACCATGTCAATATGCTCAATCACATCAATGCAATCATAAGATCTAATTTCCAAAGGAATCACACTATTAGCACTACTTGAAACTAGCATGCGACTATCCAAAGAATTTTCAATCAAATTATTAGCAACATGTAAATCATGATTCTCATATAAAAGTTGCTCACAATCAGGGTTAATCTCAACATCATGAAAATCACTTTCTAATTGTACTACATTTGCAGCATAACTAGACTCAACAAAGCTATCATTGCTAATAACATCTAGCACAATTTTCTCTTCAAGATCTAGCAAGACATCATGTTCAATCAATTCAATGGAATTCTTATGATCAACACATTCAGATTTAATTTCCAATTCAATTGATCTAACATAAGAAATATCATCAACATGATTCAACTTACTAGGACTAATACATCCTAAATCATCTACTTCAATACAAGAGGTATCATCACAAGAGATTCGAGAATTAGACATACCTTTAAGCATAGTTAATTCTCTTGTCACAACATTTGTCAATGTAGCAACTTGTTCATCCACTTGATTGACTTTCTCTAGTTGGGAATCATATGAATCTTGAACCATGGGCACTTGTATCTCCTTAGAATGTTCAACCACACTCGTAGCTTTGGATGGCATGTATTTTTGCCTTAAGGCTGCTCTCATTTCATTCCATGTTATAATGGAAGTTTCATCATTCGTAGCTCGTCTAGTTTCCATTCGTTTCCACCAAGCAGCAACCTTTTTATCCAATCGAAGGTAAGCACATTGTGCCTTCTCTATTTCGGAGTAGTTGCAACTTACGAAGACTTGTTCAAGTTTTCTTTCCCAATCCAAGTAAACATCGGGATTTTTCTCACCATGAAATAGTGGGATCTTCGGTTTGATCTTGCTAAGAATATCTGTGTGAGCAGGAACCTTTGGATTCTGCCTTGCTTTGGTTTTAGAAGAAAACTCCAAGCGATCCAATTTTGCGTTTGCTTCCTCAATTTGATCATTAAAAGTCCTTAATAAGGTCTTGAGATCAACTTCTCCAACAGCCATGTTTACAATCTGAAATGTTAGTGTAAAACAAAAGAGAAAGAAATAGGGACCTCACACACTCTCTCACGTGTTTCACTCAAATAATGTAAATGCACTCGTGTTTCACACTAAATCAAGGCTTTTTCAAATATGATGCAATTTCTCTCTTCCCTTTTTCCACTCAAAGCTTGCTTTCTTATGAGAGTGCTAAGTTAAAACCACAACTTCAATCAAAAGGAAATCAGTTTTAAAGAAGTGGCAATCACAGAAAACAAAAGTTCAAAATTGAAGTTCTCAAAGATCCTAATTTAATTAAACAATAACCAACATAAAATGAGCACAAAGGAACTGAAATTTCCAACAAGAGAAATATGAAGGAAATAGAACAAAGAAGGATGACACTTTCTAGGAACTGATAAGGAAAGAAATCTGAAGGAAAGAGAAATTATAGATATTTTAATGAGACTTGCCACCAAAGTTGACAAATTAAGTCAATCAAGTCTCAAATCAAATCCAATCAAATAATTTATTTTTTTTTTACTATTTTTTGTTGTTGCTGCTATATATATATATATATATATATTTTTTTTTTTGCAGTAGTAAATCTCACCTTTTTTTTTCAGATTTTTTTTCTGCTACTTTTGTTTTTGTTACTGCTATATTCCTTTTTTTTTTCAGCAATCAATCTATCTTTTTTTTTTCAGATTTTTTTGAACAGTAACCCGAAACAGTACCCCGTGAACAGTGCTCAAAAACAGTGACGATGAACAGTAATCCGAACAGTACGAACAGTGACCCAAACAGTGGAACAGTGATTGAAACAGTATGATGAACAGTGTGAAACAGTGACACGTACGGATAAACAGTGACGCAAAAAAAAATTTCCATGAGCAACGAAGATGTGAAACAAGGAAATAAGGAAAAATAAAGAACACACCTTGATTTGCAAACCTAAGCTCTGATGCCAAATGATAAGTGAATCTTTTGGAATCAATCCAAAGAACCCACTTTTATGTGTATGACACCCGGATCTTTGCGAAACAAGGGACACAAAGACTGGAAAATTGAAAAACAGTAAGAAGAAAGACACACAAAGATGAGAATAATCAAGAAAGCACACAAGATATGTTGGTCTAGGTGAATTAAAACCCAAGAGAACCGGTCTCTTGAACCCTAGTTTCGGTGACGCCACAAGGAAGGACCAATTCCTTGATAAGTCGCAGTTCACTCTAGCACTCAAAGAACGTAAGAGAAACTCACAAAGTTTGAAACTTTAATCATTCAAATATTAAAAAACGTACATGAAAGTTAGCCTTAAATAGGCAAGGTTAAATCTAACATAATAAGTCTAGAAACCCTAATTAATTTGGGCTCAAGTAATCCTAATAGGAATAGGAGACTGTAGGCCCAAACAACACTCCTATTGGACCTAGAAAACTAGTAAAATAAAATCCTAAAATAAAATAACAAAAATTCATAAGAAAATAATAAAAATAAGACCTAAGCCCTTATAAACATGCCACCACATTAATGAAGCCACATGTTTGGCACATGACATGTTTATTTACAAGATGGGCTATCAAAAAGACTACTAATTAACTAATTGGGCTTTATTAATTAACAAAGTTCAACCCATAATTAATAAAAATGAAATTAACATTAATTAAGCCCATTAATATCTAAGTCACATGCTCTTTTAATGAAGCACATGATATTTTAAGTAACCTCTTTCAATGGGCTCCTATTGGACCTGGATCTGAAACTTATATTTTGGAGTTGGTGATCTCACTTAATCTTGGGCTTTACAACACCTTGATCAAGTCTTCCAAGCTCTCCATGCTCTGCTCCAAACTCTTGTAAGTCATGTCTAGCCCTTATTCTATCACTTAATCTTATTATCATATGTTTTAAATGAGTTAGACAAGTAAATCTTATGTTAGCATACATTAAAGTTGAAAAACACCGACTGACAGACGAATTTTGAAGTTAATGCTTGAGTATTTTGTTGAAAATTCGAACTTTGGTAACTGAAATTTGAAGTTACAGAGATGTTGCATCTGACAGATGAATTTCAGGTGGTTGAAATTTAAATTTCGAGTCTAGCATAATTTGTGAAAAATGGAAAATTCGTCTGAAGTCATATCAAAGTTTGTCTGATATTAAAGTGCAAAAAAAGTTCAAAATTAGTCCTTCTGATAGACGAATTTTGATTTCAAAATTTGAATTTTAGAATGAAACTCAATCATTTACAATTGCGTTTAACTAGCTTAAGAAGTTTTGGCTATCAAAGTAATACATCCTTACTTTTAAACATGGTAAAATCTGGTTTTCAAGAATCTAGAGTTTGATCTTTAATTAGTATTTTTAAGATATTTCTCAAAATACATATGACCTTGATGTAAAATTTATTTCATATGAAACTAGACTTAATAAGCTTTTCAAAGAAGGTTGTTTCACTCAAAATAAAGGTCATATGAAAAAGTTATGGTCATTTAGAGTTGATTAGTGAGATATGGATTTTCAGTTTTGACCTCTTATCATTATTTTAATCATATCTCATAGAATACTTTTGTTTTTGAAGTAAAACTTATTTCATTTGAAAGTAGACATTGAGAGCTTTCCAACCATAGGTCATTTTCTTAATTTGGAGTTGAAATGAGAGAGTTATAGCTTCTGTAAAATTGTTTATAGTGCAAAGTTCAAAGTTACGAAGGTTCTGCTACTGATAGATGAATTTCAGGCCTCCAAAATTCGAATTTCGAAGAGAACCTTTGTGTTATGTTGAACTTGCCACTGACAGATGAATTTTGGCTTCAGAAATTTGAATTTCAAGACTCCCAAATGAATTTTGGCTTTCAAAATTCAAATTTCGAGTCTCCAGAATGTGAAAATGCTTATAGAATAGCCAGCAGACGAATTTCTACATCCAAAATTCAAATTTCAAAAGGAAAAACTCATGTCATGTTGAGCTGAGTTCTGATAGACGAATTTTGGGCATCCAAAATTCAAATTTTAAATGCACTGTAGTAATATAGAACAAATGTTTACACTTTTTAGAAGAACTTTAAACTTGAAAATTTGTATGTTCCAATATAGAAATATTTTTCAAAGATGAAAATTCGAATTTTGCTTTAGAACAGACGAACTTCGAAGTTCAACGTTAAAGTCTTTAACGCATAGTCTTTAGAAAATTCATCTGTTGACACCCCAAAATTCAAACTTTAGATGTTAGACATATTAAATGAGATTGGTGAACGGCTAGTTTTGCAGATTAACTGTTGGGTAACGTCTCTAACGACTAAATTTTGTGTCTAATGTCTAATTACACCATAAATCTATAAATAGAATATTATTTGAACTTATGGGTAATAATCTTAAGAGAGTTTATGTGAAAATGCTGCAACAATTTGTAAAATCTTTCTATCTCAGTATTGTCTAAAAATTCACCTCAATAGAGTGAGCTTTCAATATATTATGTACTCTTTAAGAGAGTTTTGATTTTGTAAATATTTCTTTCTACATATTCTGGGTAGAATCTTAATGTGGAGAAACACTAAGGGATTTACACATCTTGTAAAGGTGTGGGAAGAGTGGCTTCACAAGTGCCTACTGAAACTTATAGGATGTACTGAGACTTCACATGTGCTTGGATCAAACTTGTGGGATATAGTGAAAAATTTCAAGTGGTGACTTGGGGACTGGACGCAGGTCAAGTGGTTGGGCTCAACCAGGATAAATACTTGTGCATTACTCTTCATTTTCTCTATTCAATTGCTGCACTTTACTCTCTCTGTTCATCCCTATTTTGCTGCACTTCTGGTGAATTTGGGTTGTGATCCAAAAAGAGTGAAAATCTAGTATCACTCAATTCACCCCCTCTCTTGGGTAATCAGCCAACCTAACACCTTACACTTGTGTATGTTACGATATATTATCATATCAGGATGTGGGGCAATTCTATAAAGTTATTCAAGAATTCTGAAAAGTAGGAATATATCATGTAATTAATATAGATCTGCAAACTTTTGTTTTATCATTTTAGTTAGTTATCCATTACTTTTATATGTTCCTTACTTGCAATTATTATTTTTCTTACATAACTGGATGTAAAGAAAATTAATAAATAGGTGAACCACCAAGATTATTAGTCTCCACACCTTAATAATATAATATATATATATTTATAAAATGTATTTAATATTCATATTTCTTATATATTTTGACATCTATATATTTTGATTTCATTAGCAATATCTAAGGTTCTTGTGCATCGTACGGGCGCAAATTCTAGTTATTTAATAACTTCTTTGGTATGTGGGAAAACCCTAAAACATCATTTTTTTGTGAACTAGAGGGAGTATTATTTTACTTATATAATAATTTATCAAATTTCAATTATGAGCAACTCATCTTAAAAATCAATAGATAGAAATCTCCAACAATACACAGAAAATTCTCACAAACACTAGCACAAGTTCAAGCACCCATAGAACACCAACTGAACTTGGGTTAAATTTCTTTTTTCTTTTTAACTATGTCAATTCTAAGTGTCTGTTTAGTTTGCATTTTTGCAAACCAAATCATGATTTCTAACCATTATTTTTTCCTTTTTTATCTAAATAGATTTATAGTAAATTTCTCTACTTTTATCCAAACTTTATTTTTATAAACTGTGATTATTTTAAAAGAGTTTTTATAAAAAGGTAATCCAAATAAATACTAACTCGTAAAACTTACTTAACCCAAATAAATATTGGGTTGCCAAGTCAGGCTAAGCCTTAAGCAACTCATCTTAAAAATCAATATATAGAAATTTCCAACAACACACAAAGAAATCCTCACAAAACTTGGCAAAAGTTCAAATACTCATACAACACCAATAAAACTTGGGTTAAAATTATTTTTTTTGTCTTTTTAACTAGGTCAATTCTAACTTATAAACCTTACTTGATCCAAATAAATATTGGGTTAGTCCCAAGTTAAACTAGGCTATGGGCAATTCACCTTAAAAATCAATAATGTTTGACCCGACTTAGCCCAGTCCAGCCCATGTATCCTCTTAGTTTCTAACCACTTCCTTAGTGAACTTGGGAACATATGGGGAAAAGTATTATGGGGCCTTCAAGCCACAAGAACCCTAACTAGTTTAACATGATTTAACCCTCTTTATAAAAAGTTAAAAGACTAACTAAATGATTATAATTCTATGGTTTCATAAGAAGTGTTCTCCATCTTGCTTTGAATAAAATGATACCAACACAGCATGCCACTTTGATTAAGGGTATCTAAAACCAAACTAAAACTGAATACCGAATCGAACCAAATTAAGATCAGTTTATTTGGTTCGATTCAATTAATTTTTTTTAAAAAAATTAGTTAATGGTTCGCTTTGGCCTTAACTTCGGAAAATCTAAATAAACCAAAATAACCAAATTTTCTTTTTTTAATGTTTTATTTTTACAAATTATTTAATTTATTATAATGTTATGTTTTTGGAGATTATACATGATCAAGCTGCGGTGCTTTTAATTTTCTTAGTCTTTTTAATAATGGATTTGAATTTGAATTTTTTAATGTTATTTTTCAATTCAATGTCATGAATATTATTATGAATGATGTTGTTATTGAGGTTAATATTTTTCTAGATTTTTCATATTTTTTATATATGAATATTTTTCAATGTCTTTTTGATGGAATATTTGAATGTATATGATTCTAAATTGTTTTAAATATCTTGCAGGCCTTTGTATATTTTTTATTTGGAAGCTTGTGGATTTTTCTTCATAATTTGTGTCATTTTGTTTTAATCAAAATTTCAAACTAAATTGCAAAAGCCAAATTTAACTGAAATATTTTGGTTCAGTTCTCTTAGGTATTTTGGTTCGATTCGGTTATTTTTTATCATCATTTTAGTTTTCAATTTATTTGGCTTTTAAATTGAACCGAACCAGAAAAACCGAACGTACATCCCTAACTTCGATTGGATGAGTTCTATGGTTTCATTGGGCAATTTAACTTGATCACCATTATTATCAAAACTCCAAAAAAAAAAAATCAACAGAGATAATCAGAGAAAATCCAACGACACACAAAAGACATTCATACATAGAAGGAAACAAATGGTCAGTACAAGCTCACAAGTTGAAAGAGATATTTTTCGTTGTCTGAATCGTGATCGTTCAAACCAAAACAATATTATAAATTCGAAATACAGCTAAATGTTGTGAAAGCCTTAGAATATAAATATAATAAAACACTTTCTTGAAATATTTTTTAGTGTTTATTGGATATTGTCTTATATCTTAAATTGTAAAATATTTTATTATATTTTGGATTACAGCTTTGATATAAATTTTATAATTATTTTCCGTCTGATTAAATTAAGATACACTCTCTCCTGATAAGAATAGGAAAGTGTTGATTAATAATTAATAAAATTAAAGAAAAAAATTCTATTTAAAGATCTACACAAGGTAATAATTGCTTTAAAGGACCTTAAAAATATCTAGCATTTTTCAAATTTACCATTTATTCTTCTAAAATTTAATTAGAACTTGGCCTTTCTAATTTTACGAAATTTTTTATTTATAATTTTGAGAAGCATATATAAGCAATAAATATATACAAACAAATAAAATGTTGTGGATATATCGAAATTAGCTCACCTTAAATTTTTTTAAAAAACACTAATAGGCTAGGGTAATTAATTATAATAATTTAAAGAATGTTGATTTTTAAAAATAATTAATATGTCGTATATTTGGACTTCACTAAAGTACAAATATTTTTCCTGCAATTAGGGTCATATATTTGGTTTCTGATTTATAATATACAGCCTGAAATGTTGGATGAGGTCAAGGATGGTGGGAAGATAAAGACAGAAAAGGAGTTAGGTAGGTAAGTAAGAGAAGTAGCCTGAAGAACGCTTGGTTTGGAACGGGAGACTTGTCACGTATCTGTCCTCCCCATCTACTTCTTCACTCCCTCCAATCTCCATATCATCCCTCGTTCCTCACCTAACCCCCTTAATGTATCCCAATCCTCTTCCCTTATATTAATTTCTACATATCTTCCTTCAATTCAGTTCAATCCCTTTCTGCATTTTCCTTCTCCATTTCCCATCTAATTACTCACTCCAACCAACCAAACATGATTTCCGTTGAATCCCAACAAAGCCCAGAACTCTCTTCTCCTCCTCCTCCTAAACCAAATGATGAAAGTTCTGCAAATTCTCCCCAAACTAACCACGTCTTCAAGTCTAAATTACCAGATATCCCAATCTCTAATCACCTTCCTCTCCACACTTACTGCTTTGAGAATCTCTCTCAGTTCGCTGACCGTCCCTGCCTCATCGTTGGCTCCACCGGGAAAATTTACACATATGCGGAAACTCACCTGCTTTGCAAGAAGATCGCCGCCGGTTTCTCCAAGCTTGGGATCAAGAAGGGCGACGTGATCATGATTCTGCTGCAGAACTCCGCGGAATTCGTGTTCTCGTTCTTCGCCGCTTCCATGATCGGCGCCGTTGCCACGGCCGCGAATCCGTTCTACACTGCCGCCGAGATCTTCGAGCAGTTCCATGCTGCGAAGGCGAAGCTGATCATCACGCAATCGGCGTACGTTAGCAAGCTGCGAGACCATGAGGACGGTGCGAATATTGGAGATGGAGAGGATCAGCTTAGGGTGATCACCGTCGATGATCCGCCGGAGAAGTGCATGCATTTCTCGGTGGTGTCCGAAGCGGACGAGAGTGAGGTACTGGAGGTGGAGATCCAACCGGACGATCCGGTGGCATTGCCGTTCTCTTCCGGAACGACGGGATTGCCAAAGGGCGTGATTCTGACGCATAAAAGCTTAAATACGAGCGTGGGGCAGCAAGTCGACGGCGAGAATCCGAATCTGTACCTGAAGCCGGAGGACGTGTTGCTGTGCGTGCTTCCTCTGTTTCACATATTTTCTCTGAACAGTGTGTTGCTGTGTGCTCTGAGGGCTGGAAGTGCGGTGTTGCTGATGCATAAGTTCGAGATAGGGGCGCTGCTGGAGCTGACGCAGAGGCATAAGGTGTCGGTGGCGATGGTAGTGCCTCCGCTGGTGCTGGCTCTGGCGAAGAATCCGATGGTGGCGGACTTCGATCTGAGCTCGATACGTTTGGTGCTGTCCGGCGCGGCGCCGCTGGGGAAGGAGCTGGAGGAGGCTCTGAGAAGCAGAGTGCCTCAGGCGGTTTTGGGTCAGGTAAGACCACGTGAACATGATTGTCTCATTCTAATTTAATGTTCCATCTAACTAACTACGTGAGGAAGGACAATCTGGAACTGAAAATACGGAAATTAGTACTGTTGTAACAAAAATTACATTTGACGCACATGGGACTGTTCCGAAAATGAATTGACATTTAATTGAAAAATTACAATATATAAAGTGTTAATGATACAATTGTCCAAAAAAGTATTAGTCATATTTAAATACCTTAAAAATTAAAATATCTGTAAAAATTTTGAAGTTATCCTTGGAATTTTTAAAATTTTGTTATTTTTTAATAATATATTGTAATTTGACTTTTTTATTAAGTATTATAATTTGATTTTTAAATTATTTGTTATTTTTAAGACCAACACACATGAAGATCATTGTCTCATTCTAATTTAATTTTCGATGTAACTAACTGCGTAGGAAAGGACCATCTGAAACTGAAAATAGGGAAATTATTGTGATGACCAAAATTACGTTTAATGATTGTTCATAGAAAAATGATATTTAATTTTAATTGTAAAGAAGTATAAATATTTAATTTCCACAATGATGAATGGTAATTTTAGAAAGCACGAGTAATAAAAAGTAATGCACAAGAAATTCGATTTTTAAAATCTTTAAATTTCATTAACATCTCATAAATATCCTTAAATATTATTGTTCCTATTATTTCCGTGTTTCAATCTTCTTTCTGCTAAAATATATAATTTTCAATTATGAATTATCTTTGACTTCTTAAGAGATTTATTGTTTCCAGGTAACCATAAAATCTTGACTAATGAGGGTATTTTTGTCATTTTTAATTATATTTTTTAATTTTTTTTAAAATTTTTGTCATGTGTTGTTTGGTAGGAAGGAATTAGATTAAGATACAGTCAACTTTTTATATTTCCTCTAATATTGCACTTAAACCCTTGATCAATAAATCATGTTTTATTCGAAAGGCTAGTTAAAATAGTAAAAATTGAATGCCATTAGAAGATTAATGTTTTATTTTTTGCCAGAAAAGATTAATGTTTGTTGAAAAATAAAAAATTTTAAAAAAAGTATATGATAAGAACGATAGCGATGTATAGCTTTTCTCACTTCATACTTCATCATTCTTTATGTGGTTAGCATGGTACATGGCGTAATGCCAACTAAAAGCAGACAAAGTCAGAGTAACTTATGAAACTATGCAAAGTATATCCAATATAATTTCTTAGGAACACTAACAAGTTTGTGAATATATACACATACCCAAAAAGTCAACTTGAATATAACACACACACACACACGCAATATTTGGCTGTATTGCAAAGATGTAATTTATTTTTAATATACAAAAATATAAAACATCTATTAATCTTCATTTTTTTTTATTTTTTTTACTTAGAAGAATAAGAATTTTTAATAATAAAATTATTTTATTTTGTATACCTAACTATCATGACATTGGAAGTAAAAAAATTAATGAAAAAAATAATGTCTTTGAAACAAACAATAATTTGAGGAAATTCAAGAAAGCCTTACTAATCCATGGTTATCTCTGGTAGATTTGATTTCCTTTTCAGAAAATAATTTGAAACTAAAAATCTCTCAAGAAAAGTAAGATTTGTTTTTTATAGACGACACAAGGAGGTTACTTACGACAGTACACGGAAACTCCAGAATGAAAAGTTGAGGATAATGGTCCATGGAAGAGGAGTGCAGGGTCCACATCCTTAAATTCGCTTAGTAACAAAAAACAATTATTATCATTTATACATTATTTAATAAATAATATTTTTGAGATCAAGGTAACCCTTATGCACTTTCCTGAAGCTCAAAATGAGTTATATTATTCATAAGTTATAATATGGCTTGCTACAAATTTATTTTTATATTAAATTTAATTTTTTATATTGAATGAATTCAATTGAGCTAGATACTTTTTCTATTCAATGCATACAATAGATAATAATTAAAAATATTTTCAAGAATAAACATATTTTTGTAAATGTGTCGAAAAGTATTAAAAAATTGTCCAATAAAATGCATGGAGAGAGTTAAAGAATGTTAGTCTAGTTAGTAAGTATGTAATTTATGTTCATAAGAGAGTGACGTAATTCCTTTGTTGATATAAAAATTTTATTGGAGGATAATGACTTTTTAGTGGTAAAGCCAGACCTAACCAGAATTATAATTTGTACTTTTCATAATTTTTTTTTGGTAGATATATATGTGAAGAAATGTAAATAGTGAGAATTATGGTTTTGTATGTGTAAAAGGGCTACGGAATGACAGAAGCGGGGCCTGTGTTGTCAATGTGCTTGGGTTTCGCAAAACAAGCGTTCACAACAAAGTCAGGGTCATGTGGCACTGTGGTCCGAAACGCAGAGCTCAAAGTAGTTGACCCTGAAACTGGTCGTTCTCTTGGCTATAACCGACCTGGTGAGATTTGCATCCGGGGCTTCCAAATCATGAAAGGTATATATTCATATACATTCTCAATTAAATTTTGATTTACAAAAATTTTAATTTGCTGACATAGTCATTTTTTATCATTCATTCTTTTTGTTTTGTTTTATTTTTGGAATAGTATATGTTGCCCTATGTGACTATGATAGGATATATCAGTCATGTGACACAACCTACCCCATCTTAGCAATCTAACAGTTACAACCCGAAAAAAAAAAAGAGTGAGAGAAAGATAACTCCTGTGTATTGGACTAACTGGTTCGACTAGTTGAATTAAAAATTAATATCAAGTTTGATATGGATGAAGGCAATAATTGGCCGATTTAGGAATCGGTGTAAATCAATCTTAAACCAGAAGGAGCCTGTTGTGAATCGGTTTGAAACCGGTCTGATTTTTAATTATTTAAAAAAATTTGTTTAAAGTATTTTTTTTTTGTTTTTAAGATAAAATAACATTATTTTTAATATAAAATATTTTTTTATATTATAATATTATATAAGTATTATTATGATGTATAATTATTGAAGAGAATATAAATCAATGACGGATTGCCCCCCTCTGCTACATTTTTGCTTTAATGATTTCTTTATTTTTATTTGTAAAGAATGTTAAAATTAATTTTAGCCCCATCTTTCATATAGTTTTCACTTTCAGCCCCCCGATATAAATATAAATATAAGATGTTGACATGACAAATAAAATCAACTATTTCAAGTACATGTGGTGTTTAATTTGGGGTTAGGGTTTTGGGCAATATATGCTAATAAGAGATTGGTTATATATATATATATATATTAGGATATTTGAATGATGAGAAGGCGACAGCAGCAACAATAGATGCAGAGGGATGGCTTCACACGGGTGATATTGGGTATGTAGATGATGACGACGAGATATTCATAGTGGACAGAGTTAAGGAACTCATCAAATTCAAAGGCTTCCAGGTGAATTAATCTTCTCTTTGCATTACCATGCAATATATATATATATACTAATAATTAAAAAAACATGAAATTCTGTGTGATGAAATTATCTCTACCTGAACTCTCACTAAAAATACATACCGTTTAAAAGTTAAGGATGGCAATGGGCAAAAATCCGTGGAAGTGTTAGACATTTGAATATAAATAAATTAGGTGGGTCGTTATATACTTGAAGAAATTTTAAAAATCAGTTACACTGATTATGTTGATTTATAAATAATATGGATTTGTTATAGAATTTATTTTTTATATTGATATATCAATGATATTAATGCTTGATATTGACTAATTAATGCTTTCTTGGTATTAAATATATGACAAAAAATTAGGAAGCTGAATTCGGTATTAGTTAATGAGATAACAATCAGTGGCGGACATAGGACCTGGGACCAGTGGGGGTAACCTAATATGAAGAAAATTTAATTTAATAATCTCTCAATTCTCTCCCTCATTAATTTGGATTTTATAAAATAAAATGATATTCGTTATAAAAATTATTTGAATATTTAAGTTAGTTGGTCTTTTCTCTTACATATTTGTATTTATTAAACTTAATAAAATTCTCATAAAAATTTTGAACTATGTATTCAAAAAAATTGGAATCAAAATGTATTCAAAATTTGAATTTGGGGGTTAAAAAAATAAAACTTGAATTTAGTGGGGTCAAAACATCAAAATTAATGATATCAAAATACTAAAATTTAACACTATAACATACAATTTTTCCAAGTTGAGGGGCGTCAATTGACCCCCCTCATCTATATGTAAGTCCGCCACTGATAACAATACAGGAAAACTATACATATGAGAATAGTCACTTGGGTTTAGCTTGGATGATAGGAGTATGATGGGGTGTTAATAGTGTTAAAGGTCCAAACTTTCATGATGCGATGAAAGAAAAAACTTTAAAAAGCAGTACTCCCTCTATTTTGATTCATAAGACATATTTTTAAGAAATCTATATTTTATAATATAAGACATTTTATGAATTATATAGTGTATTTAATTTTATTTTGTCCAAAATGCTCTTAAGAAATAGTAGAATTTAATAATGCTATGGGAGTTTAATTCATAGGTCAACTATATTAAATAACATTAAATGAAGATAATTTATAATTTAAAAAGTAATGAATTTTTTTCAGTTATTATCTATCATCTTGATTTTTATGTAGTAGTTAAAAGTGTCTTATAAATTAAAATAGAGGTAGTAATTATATTAAAGACCAAAGTTAGTGTTAGATTTTACTAAAAGTTTCAGAAAAACAGCTACTAAATTAAAAAAAAAATTCAAATTTATTTTGTACAGTAATTTTCCTATACTCTTATAATTTTTTTTTTGAAAAAATATAGTAAATCCCGTAAATGTCTTAAAAAATTATAGTAAATCCCGTCAATGTCTCGTAACTTTTATCTTTTGAAATAACTATACAAAAATTGAGTTCAAATAGGATTGGTTAAAATTGTTTGCAAAAAATAATTATAGGGCATAGGTATATTGTGCAGTGTAATTTTTATTTCATGAAATGTCTTACACGTACTGAAATAGAAAACAAGTCTTTCAACAAAATTTTAGGAACAACTATAACAAATTTTCATTTTAGAGAAGATCTGTGTGAGTGGTGAAAATATATAAAAAGATTTGTATGATTTAATTAATAAAACAAAAATAATATTCTCTATTGTTTCAGGTGCCACCAGCTGAACTTGAAGGCCTTCTTGTAAGTCACCCTTCCATTGCAGACGCAGCTGTTGTACCGTAAGTATCATTAATTTACTTAAATAATTAATTAATATACATGGTGTGTTTAATCAACTTTTTGAATTTAAATGAATTAATTAATTCATTGGTTCATGTGAACAATAATTATAATATTATTTACAAATTAAACATTTTCTCAGGCAAAAGGATGAGGTTGCTGGTGAAGTTCCAGTTGCTTTTGTGGTTAGGTCAAATGGCTTTGATCTTACTGAAGAGGCTGTAAAGGAATTCATAGCTAAAAGGGTATGCCCACTACTTAAATATTATTTAATCGTTTGATTTTTATAATTTAAAAAATTTTAATTAACATCTTATACTTCAAAATCAATTTATAATTTAATCTTTTTTTATTACTTTATTATATATGAGAGCTATTTTTACTTTACTACTTATACTTTATTAATTTTTGTTGCTAGAAATCATATATATTCAAAATATTAAACTAATATATAGTTAGTTATTTCAACAAGTTTCAACAAACACAAAAATTAAACAATAGGAACTAAATTCAATATGTTATAAATTTTAAGTTTTCAATTGTGAATTTTTAAATTATAGGAATCAAATTAACAATGTGTGTATTTGCTGTGACAGGTAGTGTTTTACAAAAGACTACACAAAGTGTTCTTTGTTCATGCAATTCCAAAGTCTCCATCTGGGAAGATATTGAGAAAAGATCTAAGAGCAAAGCTAGAGAGCAACAACATCCAAGCGCCTTGAAATTTTTTAGGCTTAATTATCTTCCTTTATTTATTACTATATTATTATTATTAGAGTGCTATGTTTCTATCTTTCTTTCTTCTTCTTCTTCTCTTTTAAATTAGGTGTCATGTGTAATCTATGATACAAAACTTCATGGCTTAAGCCAATTCTGCGAGGAGTTACTCATAATTCATGTGAACACCATATTTTATCCGGATAATTTAAAAAAAATATATATAAATATAATGATAATAATAAAAATAATAGTGAAAATATAATAATAAATAAATAATAGAAAATGTCAAAAAAAAAGAAAGAAAGAAAGAAAGAAAAGATTAAAAAAAAGAAACAAAACAAAACAAAAAAAAAAGAAAGGGTTTAAACTTGGGCTGAAATTGCTTCAGCCCAAGGTGGACCTGAGCCCATTTGGGGGCTCAGGTCTAAACTCACCCTGAGCCCAATAGAGGGCTCAGGCGTGAGACACAGGAGGGGAGCCCTAATAGAGGGCTCAGGAGCATGAGAAAAGGGATGGCCGCGAGGGAGAAAAAGGCAGAGAAGGAAAGGAGAGGCAGCCGTGAGCGTGAGAGAGACGGAGTTTCACTGGGGGAGAGAGAGAGGGAGTTTGAACTGAGGGCGGCTGACACCTGAGAACGAAAAGCAAGAGAGCAGAGGGAGCTCGGAGCAGTGGAGGCCGCAAACTGCGAGTAGAGAAAAGAGAAGGAGGAAGGGAATCTGAAGGAGCCGCGAGGAGGTGAGACGAACAGAGGAGGGGGAGCTGGGAGAGAGAAATGCTCGGCCGAGAAGAGGCTAGAAAGAGCCCTTTAGGGCTCTGTGGATGGAAAATCAGAGGGAGGATGAACCGAGGGATTGAGACTCGGGCATGGGCTCGGTGGAAGAAAAAAAATAAAGAGGAGGCAGCGGGGAGAAAATCAGAGGGAGCTTGGAGACTAGAAGCCGTGGGTAAGAACGGAGGCTAGACCAGAAGCCGCGGGAGAGGACTTGTGAGGTCAAAAACAGGGGGAGGCGCAGATTTGGGAAGGGAACGAACCTGAGGGAACCACCGAAAGAAATCAGAAAAGCAAAGGCACGAGAGAGGCCGAGGATGGACCACACGCGAGCATGGGTTAGGACTTGAATCTGTGAGGCAAATGACCGAAGACACAGAATGTGGGCTGGACACACATGACACAATCCATCCACTACTTCGTACCTAGTACAGCAGGGTAGTGGAGGTGAAATTTTGCTGGGATGAAGGCGATAAAAGGCCACATTAGAGCAGCAGAGGACGTGAGCGTGAGGGACGGGGTATAGCTGGAGAAGCAGTCACGTGCTTGATTGCTCGATTGGCAAGCCACCCGCGAGAGCTGTATAAAAGACCGAGACAAAGGATGGGAGTGAGGGAGGAAAGACTGGAAGAGAAGGAAGGGAAGCAGAAGGCGTGCAAGGAATTGCAGGAGAGGTTTGAGGGAGGAGGAGATCCGAGGTCAGCTTTGAGTGGTTCTTCTTTCTCTGCAGTTGTAATCACCAAGAGTACCGGGAGAGCTGGAAAACCAGTGACAGAGTCTCTGGTTGGGTAAAATTTCCATTCTCTTCCAAAAGACTATCTTATTCTATTGTTGATAGTTTCATACTTGGGAACCAGAATCTTAGGTCTTCTTTTGTCAATGCTGTGTTTAGTTTTAAGTTTTTTTTTAAGGAAAAAACACCTACTGAAGGCATGAATGTTTCTGGTTGACTGCTGTTCTGTTTTCATTTTATGTTGTCTCGTTTTCTGGTGGATGATGATTCTCGGGTGTCTTGGGAATTCCTTGCTTGATATGTTTGTTATTGATGTTTCCTGTTTATGTTGCTCGCTGTAGAAAGCCAAGGTGATACGTCTAGTGAATATGCATATGAGTATTAGAGTTATATTTTGATTATAAACTTGTATCATCTGGGTGTGAATAACCACTGTGGGTTGCTTGCTCTCGGTCTTGAGTCAGTGTCTCTTCCAAAAGATTATCTTATTTTATTGACGATAGTTTCATCCTTGGTTAACAGAATTTTAGGTATATTTTGGCAGTGCTCTGTTTCTGAATAATTACATGATGTTTTTTTTTTAGCCATAGTGATTTGGTTGAGTTTTGTAGAAGAAACATTTATTGAAGGCATGAATGTTTAGGATTGGCTGTTGTCAATTTCTTAGTTTCACTGGAGTATGATTCTCAGGTGTTTTATATGGTTGTGCTGCTCGCTGTAAAAAACTTAGGTGATACGTATGATGAATATGCCTATGAATATTAGAGTTATATTTTGATTATGAGCTTATAACCACCACGGGTAGCTTTAGTAGTGAGTACAATTTGAAGAAAAAGAAAAGGAAAAGAAAAAAAAAAGAAAAAATGGATTTTTATTTGTTTGGTTTCCTATTTTTCACGATTTTGAATAAGGAAATGTAGATAATTTATGAGTAAAAATTAAAAATAAATAAATAATTAAATTTCATAAAGTCATTTTTTTTAAATCCCTTTTATCATTAAAAAAAATTGTCGAGTCCATTTCCATAATTAAATATAAAAAAAATGATTTATGTAAATTTTATTTTTTCAATTTTATCTCCTAAGCCGGTTACTTTTCTACCCCGAGTGGTAACACCGGGGACATTTAAAGCACAAATCAGCAAATTATGAGTGACCAAATCACCATATATGCTGTTTAGTTTGGAAATTGATTTTGGAAAAAATGAAAACATAGGAAGGAGTTTCACTTTAATCTTTTGTTAAATATATATATATATAATACTATTCCAAGTGTAAAAAAAAAAGAAGAAAAAGAAAAGAAAAAATAATAAATAAAGGGATTTTTAATGGTTTTGTTTTCTATTTTTCACAACTTTAAAATAGGAAATATAAATAAATAATAAAATACAAATATTTTTTACAAACAAATAATATATATATATATATATATATTGAATGCGGCAATTTTATCCTTTCCCTTTTGAGTATTTTTTTTTATATAGACTAATAATGAAATGGGGTGTTCTAAATGCATTTTCTTTTAAATAAGTACACAAATAAAAAAATATAAATAATAAATAAATAAGAAAAAGGTAGAGTATATACATAAAAGTCATATTTTTAAATTTCTTTTCATAAAACAATCATAATCGTATTTATTTTTATAAAAATGATTTTTTTATCATTTAAGTCTTTTTTGTCTTTACCACGAGTGACATCACCGTGAGTATATAAGTGTAAATCAGCAAGTTATGAGTGATCAAGTCACCATATATGCTGTTTGATTTTTATTTAAAATTTTTCTTCTGGTATTTTCTACTCTGAGTGGTAACACCGTGAGCATGTAAGCGTAAATCAGTAACTTGTGAGTGATGAAGTCACCACATGTGCTGATTGTTATTTTTCAAGACATAAGTAATGATCACATTTTTTTAATTTCTTTTTTTTAATAAAAAAATTGGTGTTAAAATGATTTTTATAATAAAAATAAAATAAAAATTTATTTATTTTCTTTTGAACTTTTTGTGCCTTTTTGTCTCGAGTAACACTACCGTGGACATTTAGGTATCAATGGGTAAATGTGAGTGATAAAGTCACCACATGAGCCAATTGGTTTTATTTTATAAAAATAAAATTGTTTTCAAATATTTCTTTTTCAAACCAAAATAAAATGTTCAAATCACATATAATTTTAATTATATTTTCTAAATTGAGGAAAAATACATGTTCTCTTTTAGAAATTGATTAAACCAAAAAATACATAAATAAATGAAAAGAGTAAATAATGGGAATTAATCTGTCTTTTAGAAATTAAAACACACTAACCAATTCTAAAAATTGTTTTCTTTGTGGAAGGACAAATTATTTTCTATAAACTTCTTTTTTCAAAGAATATACATAATAAAAAATACCAACCCAGTAACATATTTTTCTAGCCTAAACTACGTCGACTTTGATCCCTATCGCAGGGTACGTAGGCCCCAGACTCTAATTCTAGGTCAAGTCCACTCTTGTAAATAAATCATATTTTCCTCTTAATTTATTTTCCCCAACTTTTCATACTTTCATTTTATTCTTTATTTTCATTTTTATATTTTTCTTATATTTATTTTCGCATGTGAATGGTAAGAGGGCAATCAAAATAAATTAGTAAAAAGCCATAAAAATTGCATGATCAACCTAAGGTAACCGTTCTCAGGAACGGGTGTTGTGTGGGTGCCTAACACCTTCCCCACTCACAATCGTACTCCCGAACCCAACTCTGATTCGCACACCATCCTCATCCCTTTTTTGTTTTTTATCTCGATTTTCCAAAATTTCCCTCAAAATTTTAGTGGCGACTCCCTCCGAAACCGGCCATCCGCCGTGCAGGCCGGTTTCACACTTTTTCTTTTTTATCTCGTTTCCTGCACCGTCCGGGTCGCATCTCCGGGTGTGACAGTTTGGCGACTCCACTGGGGATGTTTTGAGAGTCAAGCCTGTATGGGTTGACTATGCAAATTTTTATGGCTTTGTTTTGTTTGGTTGCCCTTTCAATTTTGTTTGCCTCACATGATTAGGTTAGATAATATGTTTGGTAATTTTGTCTGTTCACTTGGTTGCCCTTTTAATGTTGTTTGCCTCACATGATTAGGGTAGATAACATGCTTAGTAATTTTGTCTGTTCACATACTTTTAAATGTATTTGTGAGTTGAATAAAATGTGCTAGGATAGATAACATGTGGAAGAAACCCTAGGATAGATGACTGTTATCTATTTGTGCATTGCTTTGTGTACTATTTTATCTGCAAGTAGGGGATTTAGGTAATGCTTGGGTCATGAGGTTTGTATGCTCCCTTCACACACTGTGCACCTCCATGTCCAACCTCACACACTTAATGGGCCCTATACCCGGGTCTGAGAGTATCCTAGGATAGTCAGAGTTTGTAACAATGCCTTTGAGGGGCTATTAAGCTCCCAGAGACCATTGTGAAGACTGAACCCAGTTGTTACCTATTCGTTAAGTTTAGTCCCTGAAGGGTTATTAAAGGTCTCAAAGGATTAAGTTTATTGGATAGGGTTCCTGTGTTGACGACGAGAGCAGGTTGGGAACCTTTTTGGAAAATAGAACCATCCCAAAACCTACACACAATAGTAGAGGAAGCTTAGATGTTAACCCAGCCAGTTAAAGCCAAGAATCCTACCCTAGGATGCACCTAATGTAGGACATAGGGGAGCGTATCCTGTCTCATACATTTTCTTTCCATGTTATTTAAAATTGCATTAATGATAGTTATCATATTAATAGGTCCTCTATTATTTTTATACCTTATTCATGGAGAGACCTTGTCCTTCACAATACGAGGACTCATTTCTGTCTCCTTGAGAATTCAATAAGGATCTTTAAGGAGAGAAGCTTTTATGACTGTTGAACGGGGGACCTAATAATATTTTAACTAATCCAATTCATGGTTTCTTTTATCTCACCATTTCATTTTTGTTTTGTTGAGTTGAATAATATGTGCTAGGATAGATAACATGTGGAATAAACCCTAGGGTAGATGACTGTTATCTATTTATGTATTGCTTTGCCTGCATATGGGAAATTCGGGTAGTGTCCAGGTCATAAGGTCTGCACGCTCCCTTAACACATTAAGCACTCACACATCTAACCTCACACACATAATGGGCCTTATACCTGGGTCTGAGAGCATCCAAGGATAGTTGAAGTTTGCAATGGTTCCTTTGAGGGACTATTAAGTTCCCAGAGATCACTGTGAAGACTTCACCTGAGCTGTTACCTATTTACTAAGTTTAGTCTGGGAAGGGCTCGTAAGCCCTCAAAGGATTAAATTTATTAAAATGGGGTTTCCATCTCAATAGTGGAAGCAACTCGAGGACTTTTAGGAAAATTAGAACCACCCAAAAATTGATGCACACTACTAGAGAAAGCTTCAAAGCCAACCTAATTAGGTGGAGTTTGACTTCTATAGTGTAGATAGCCTAACCTAGGGTATACCTAACATAGGACACAAAGGGAGCACATCATTCATTCATGCATCCTTCACAACTTCCATTAAACCTTTAGAAAAGAGTAGTAAGTTATTCTATACCAGAATGACTATTTAATATCATTACATCAATTGATGGTAATATATTTGCCATGATGATGGTTTGCATTGGAAGTTCACTCCTCTCTATGGGTCTTCAATATTGATCGACCAGGAGGCATGAGTTGTATGTTTGCATTGTCAATTTTGTTTTGTATACTTTGTGACTTGTTTGTTTATCCTATATCCCTACCTGACAGTTAGTCAAGAGTTTGTTTATTCCCTTATACACCCTCGAGCAAAGGCTTGTGACTCTCCATTCTTTTATGATGATGGACCTTTGTACCAAAGTCAATACACCATAAGTGAAGCATCACAATAAATTACATCCATATTGCATTTCTAAATAAAAAAAAATCCCAAAATTTATAGAATACAGGATTATTGGTCCTTTGCAATAAAGAAGTCAACTTAAGCATTGCTAGGGATGAAGTTTTTAGGAGTCAAATGATAAAAAGTGAAATCATGCCCATATTCCATAAATATGTCAAGGGTTCCATCCTTCAACTTTTCCCATTGTTGCCTCTTTCACCTTATTGCTTGCTCATTGTTATTTTCCCATCCACGGAAAACCCATCAGCATTTATGAAGCATAATTCCATGCCCTTGCCTTGACCATAAGAGGACATTTGCATAGGTTAGATAAGGGTTATAAGACTTGTCTTAAGGGCATAGTCAAAAAAAAAGGAAAACAAAAAAAAGGAGAAAAAAGGAAAGAAAGAAAGAAATAGAAGAGGAGGAATAAAAGCCTAATTCCAAGTATCACATTCGTCATACGATCTTTTCTCCATTTGTCAATGCTTGTCTAGTTTAAAGGTAAAATTGACTCTATTTAACTGTGTCAATGTTGTAAGCCATGCATTCATATCTTATCATGCTTTCCTCATTCTTCCTATCAATCATTTGAACATACCTCTCACCTCATATAGTGTCCCTAAGAAAAAAAAAATCAAAATGTGCATTTTCCCACTGAAAATACCTCAATTGATGTGAGTAATGGATTGAGTCCTGAGCAAATTATGTTGCTAAGACAAATATATTAAGTAGAGAGAAGAGGAAAAAAAAAAGAAAAAGAAGAGAGGAAAAAAGAGAAAATGAAAAAGTGAAAGAGAGATATGATTGTATGTTCCACAAATGAGTCAAGTCGAGGAAATGAGGCATTCTTTCTCTTTCCATTATAAAGGAGTTACCCTAGTCACCCTAATTGAGCCTAAAGTAGTGATATTCATTTCATTAACCCAAAATTGACTAATACCAGGGGTGGGTAGTTTTAACATGTTTTTGTGCTGAAAATTCAAATATCAAGAGAGGGTCATACCTAAATTTGGTTTGAGTACCTACCATTTCTCAGCTTATAGAAAAATTTCCTCACTTCAACAAGAAGCAATGAGAATTGACATATGAGAATTGACACAAGAGAGTGGCCTCAAAAAAAAAAAAACCAAAATGGGTGAACATGAAGAAAAAAGAAAGGAAAGTCATCAGCATAGAATTCTCTAAGAGAAAAGCTCGCTAGATTGAAAAGCTGAAAAGACAACCTGGGCAAAAATTAGAAAAAAAATATAATAATAATAATAATTAGTTCACGAAAAAAGAGGCCCTCATTATGAGAAAATTGAAAAAAAAAAGAAAAAAAGAGGGAAATTATGTTGGAAAGGTTTGAGTTCTCCAAGTAAAAGCTCTGAGACTACATGATTTTCTGAGTTAACATGGCTATCAAGGCAAAATTCTCATTGCATTCTCACTTTTCACCAAACCCCCATTGTCGCCCTTTTGTCCATACAATAATCCATAAAGTTGTACTCCTCACTTGAATGTGTGGACATTATAGTCCATTCCTTCTTAACCCATCATTGAGCCCCTTTTGCTTGAACCACAAAATCCCTGTCATGACCACATTACAACCTCAAAGATCCTCTTTTGGTATGTGAATTTCAATATAAAATCCTGTTAAAGAGGCAATAGAAGAAGGTAGGTGGAAGAAATAATAGGGGCAGGGTATTTTTGGGCCTTATATTCTTTCATTTCATAAACTTATTCACCTGGACCATATTACAAACCCCTAAAGTCCTCATGGAGGCCTGACTTGTTTGAATATAATTGGGACAATAATCTTGCAGGGAAAGTCATCAAGATTGAGATACCTCAAAAAAAAAATCCAAAAAAAAAACCAAAAAAAAAGAAGAGATAGAAAAAGGGAAAAGAAAATCATGGCTCTAAATGAAAGCCCTTGCTCACATCAATTTTGCTATTTTCAAATTGGACATGCAAAGCTAAGAAGGGGACTTTTTGCTTACTTTCATCTGCTATCATTCCGTTCTTCACATTACCTGACAGCATTTCCAGAGTAAATTTGTGCATTCTCAAATTTTACTTCTTTATCACTTCCCACTTCACTTTCTCAATAAAATTCTAGTATCGCACCACCCTATATCTATTCTTCAAGCATTTCTTGCCAAATGGTTTCTTGCTTTCATATTCCCGACGTTCCATTGATATTGGAGCTTCATTTCTTTTCTATACCCAACTTTGTGTCTATTATGTTTGACTGCATTAACATTTTTTAATAAAGTAATTGCAAATTTTACTCATCAGCTAGTCAAGCATTAAAAATGAAGATAGATTGAGACAAAAGGGGAAGATAGCCCTATCAGACAAGCATCTAAAATTGGGGTAATTAATTCATAAAGAAAAAAGAGGGAGAAATTTCCAAATACTCATGAACAAAAGAGAAAACTTTGAGTGTCTAAGAGTGTGCCTAGCTCCTAATAGAATACATTCATGTAATCTTTGAGTGAAGTTTCTCCTGAGACAAATAAAGTCTTCTGAATTGCAAAGATCAAATCAATCCTATATTTTGTAAATCTAGGTATTTTACATACTGATTTCTTGCATCAAACATTACAAATGCATCTTTCTTTCAAGAACATTGGGAAGTTAAAAGCAAAATTTTGCATCCATCACATCAACACAAGTCCAAAAAACTTATAAAAAATGCAAAAAAAAAAAAGAATACAAATATATAAAAAAAGAGAAAAAGATCATGAAAAATGTCAAAAGAAAAAAAAATAATAAAAAAAAACAAACAGAAAAAACATCACTTCACATCATGCATTGCATGCATTACATTAAAATAAATTTCCAATAAGATTGGGGCAAATGAAAAATCAACTGTTCAAGTGAAGTGAAATCAAAACAAGAATCTTACACCCATTGCATCAAGATTTGGTTTCACTCAAATTGGCGTCAACATGGAATCACACTTGTGACACTCATATCTCATGCATTGTATCATATAAACTTCCACTTGGATTGAGACCACCATAATATTCTCTTTTCACTCAACAAATGCATAATCAAGCTTTTAAATCAAAAGCTTGTTCCATTCATTCATCATCCATTGCATACACTGCATCGAGACTAGCTCACACTCAGATTGAGCAGCAACAAAAGAGCAAAGAAAAGAAAAAAAGCAAAAAAAAAAAAATTAATAAAAAACAAAAAGCAAAAAAAAAAAATCTTGCACTTCCATTTGGAAAAAAGAAAAGAAAAGAAGAAAGTTTTGCATAGATTATAGCATGAAAAAATTCACTCTCAGATTGGGGCATATAAAAAAAAAATCACATCTCACATATATCTTCGTTGCATGCATTACAAATAAGTTCTCATTCAAATTGAGAGGAAAAATTTTCATGTTTCACATGCATTTTTCTTTACATGCATTACAAATATAAATCCTTATTTAAATTGGGGCAAACATAATAAATCATGCATTTTTCATGCATCCTTTTTACATACATTACATCAAAATAAGTTCCCACTAAAAAAAAAAACTTGCATTTTGACATGTGTTTTCCATTGCATACATTACCTCACCATAAACTTCCTTCTAGATTCGGCAAAATAAATTGGAGCAAAAAAAAAAACACAAACAAGAAAAATCTTGCATAATCCATTTGAAAAAAAAAAGGAAGAAAAAGAAAAAGAAAATTGTAGCATGGAAAAAAAATTCACTCTATGATCAAGGCCAAAAAATAAAAAATAAAAAAAAAATTTCATATTTCGCATGCATTTCCCTTACAGGCATTACATAAATAAATTCTCATTCGTGCTAGGGCAAATATGAGAAATCTCACGTTTCATATGCATTTTCTTTGCACATAACATGAAAATAAAATTTCCATTGAGATTGGGGCAAAAATTTTGGCATTCTACATGCATCTTCCTTCCGTTGCATACATTACATCACCATGAACTCCTTTCAAATTGGGGGCAAAACAAGTTGAAAAGAAAAAACAAGAAAAAGAACAAAAAAAAATAAAAATCAAACAAGAAAAGTCTTGCATCTTCCAAACAAAAAAGAGAAAAAAAAGGGGAAAAAGAAAATTGCATGAGAAAAAAAATTCACTCTAGGATTAAGGCATAAAAAAAAATTTCATGTTTCATATGCACTTTCCTTACAAGCATTATATAAATAAATTCTCATTTGTGCCAGGGCAAATATGAGAAATCTCGCGTTTTATATGCATTTTCTTTTGCACATAACATCAAAATAAAATCCCCATTGAGATTGGGCAAAAATTTTGGCATTCTACATGCATCTTCCGTTGCATACATTGCATTATAGTAAGCTTCCTTTCAAATTGGGGTAAAACAAATGGAAAAAAGAAAGAAGAAGAAAGGAAATTATGTTCTACCGATATTTACCATTGCATGCATAGCATCACAACAAATTAAAAAAAAAATAGATGGAAAATCTCCATTTCACATACATTGCCAAAAGGGAATCCTTATACAAAAAAAAAAAACCAAAAGAGAGGCACCCTTTAAATTTCTGTCATTTAAATTCTGTCAAAGCCCTGACTTGCTGCAGGCACCCTTTAAATTTCTGTCATTTAAATTTCTGTCAAAGCCCTGACTTGTTGGCAGACACCATTTAAATTTCTGTCATTTAAATTCTGTCAAAGCCCTGACTTGGCGGCAGACACCATTTAAATTTCTGTCATTTAAATTCTGTCAAAACCCTGACTTGGCGGCAGGCACCTTTTAAATTTCTATCATTTAATTTCTATCAAAGCCCTGACTTGACGGCAGGCACCATTTGAATTTCTGTCATTTAATTTCTGTCAAAGCCCTGACTTGGCGGCAATCACCCTTTAAATTTCTGTCAAAGCCATGACTTGGCGGTAGGCGCCATTTAAATTTTTGTCATTTAAATTCTGTCAAAGCCCTGACTTAGCGGCAGGCACCCTTTAAATTTCTGTCATTTAAATTCTGTCAAAGCCCTGACTTAGCGGCATCAAAGCCCTGATTTAGCGGCAGGCACCCTTTAAATTTCTGTCATTTAAATTTTTGTCAAAGCCCTGACTTAGCGGCAGGCACCCTTTAGATTTCTATCATTTAAAATTCTGTCAAAGCCCTGACTTGGCGGCAGGCACCCTTTAAATTTTTGTCATTTAAATTTCTGTCAAAGCCCTGACTTGGTGGCAGGCACCCTTTAAATTTCTGTCATTTAAATTTCTGTCAAAGCCCTGACTTGGCGGCAGGCACTTTTTAAATTTCTGTCATTTAATTTCTATCAAAGCCCTGACTAGCGGCAGGCACCCTTTAAATTTCTGTCATTTAAATTCTGTCAAAACCCTGACTTGCGGCAGGCACCCCTTAAATTTCTGTCATTTAATCTCTGTCTTTATTGTCTTTATTGTTCATGCACCTTGCCCCCCAAACAAAATACATGTTTCTTTCTTCATTTGTTTATAAGTATGAATATCATTTCATGATCTTCTTCCTTAGAAAACAAATGAAGAGGGGCATCTCATCAACATGTTATTTTGTTTGGATCTTGCTATCACATTTTGTTTTAGTGAACATTCATTTTAGTCACTTCATCCACCTACTGCATCAGTCCCAGTTTAGTTGACAAGGTTATCCATTCGTGTCACATCATTGCATGTTGTATTAGTTGGACTGTAGCTCAATTTAATTGCTCATTTGTGCATCTATTAGAGTCTAGTTCAATTTATTTAGCCGTCTCAGTTCACATTTGCACTATACGTCTTGCATGAAAATGTTCATTCACCATTTCTTTTCAAATTAAATCATTCATACTTAAGATAGAGTCTCGTGTTCTAAGCTCATGTTGTATTGCATCTCTTTGTGTCAGGGGCAAGTCTTTGTGTATTTTGCACGGACAAAATTCGTGTTCTAATCTTTACTCGTTCCTTATGAGAGAGCTCCAAAACTGCATTTTCCTCATTCTCACATAAAAAACTAGTAAAGAGGGGCAACTGTGAACACCGTATTTTGTCCGGGTAATTTTAAAAAAAATATAAATATAATGATAATAATAAAAATAATAGTGAAAATATAATAATAAATAAATAATAGAAAATGTTAAAAAAAAAAGAAAGAAAGAAAGAAAAGAATAAAAAAAAAGAAAAAAAAAACAAAACAAAACAAAAGAAAGGGTTTAAACTTGGGCTGAAATTGCTTCAGCCCAAGGTGGACCTGAGCCCATTTGGGGGCTCAGGTCCAAACTCACCCTGAGCCCAATAGAGGGCTCAGGCATGAGACACAGGAGGGGAGCCCTAATAGAGGGCTCAGGAGCATGAGAAAAGGGATGGCCGCGAGGGAGAAAAAGGCAGAAAAGGAAAGGAGAGGCAGCCGCGGAAGAAAAAATTGAGGAGAGAAAAAGGCAAAGAAGGAAAGGAGAGGCAGCTGTGAGCATGAGAGAGACGGAGTTTCACTGGGGGAGAGAGAGAGGGAGTTTGAACCGAGGGCGGCTGACACCTGAGAACGAAGAGTGAGAGAGCAGAGGGAGCACGGAGGGAGCTCGGAGCAGTGGAGGCCTCGAACTGCGAGTAGAGAAAAGAGAAGGACGAAGGGAAACCGAAGGAGCCGCGAGGAGGTGAGACGAACAGAGGAGGGAGAGCTGGGAGAGAGAAATGCTTGGCCGAGAAGAGGCTAGAAAGAGCACTTTAGGGCTCGGTGGATGGAAAATCAGAGGGAGGATGAACCGAGGGATTAAGACTCGGGCATGGGCTCGGTGGAAGAAAAAAAATAGAGGCGGCCGCGAGGAGAAAATCAGAGGGAGCTTGGAGACCAGAAGCCATGGGAGAGGACTCGTGAGGACGAAAATAGGGGGAGGTGCAGATTTGGGAAGGAAACGAACCCGAGGGAACCACCGAAAGAAATCAGAAAAGCAAAGGCACGAGAGAGGCCAGGGATGGACCACACGCGAGCATGGGTTAGGACTTGAATCTGTGAGGCAAATGACCGAAGACACAGAATGTGGGCTGGACACACACAACACAATCCCTCCACTACTCAGTACCTAGTACAGCAGGGTAGTGGAGGTGAAATTTTGCTGGGATGAAGGCGATAGGAGGCCACGTTAGAGCAGCAGAGGACATGAGCGTGAGGGATGGGGTACAGCTGGAGAAGCAGTTACGTGTTTGATTGCTCGATTGGCAAGCCACCCGCGAGAGCTGTATAAAAGACCGAGACAGAGGATGGGAGTGAGGGAGGAAAGACTGGAAGAGAAGGAAGGGAAGCAGAAGGCGTGCAAGGAATTACAGGAGAGGTTTGAGGGAGGAGGAGATCCGAGGTCAGCTTCGAGTGGTTCTTCTTTCTCTGCAGTTGTAATCACCAAGAGTACCGGGAGAGCTGGAAAACCAGTGACAGAGTCTCTGGTTGGGTAAAATTTCCATTCTCTTCCAAAAGACTATCTTATTCTATTATTGATAGTTTCATACTTGGGAACCAGAATCTTAGGTCTTCTTTTATCAATGCTGTGTTTAGTTTTAAGTTTTTTTTTAAGGAAAAAACACCTACTGAAGGCATGAATGTTTCTGGTTGACTGCTGTTCTGTTTTCATTTTATGTCGTCTCATTTTCTGGTGGATGATGATTCTCAGGTGTCTTGGGAATTCCTTGCTTGATATGTCTGTTTTTGATGTTTCCTATTTATGTTGCTCACTGTAGAAAGCCAAGGTGATACGTCTAGTGAATATGCATATGAGTATTAGAGTTATATTTTGATTATAAACTTGTATCATCTGGGTGTGAATAACCACTGTGGGTTGCTTGCTCTCGGTCTTGAGTCAGTGTCTCTTCCAAAAGATTATCTTATTTTATTGACGATAGTTTCATCCTTGGTTAACAGAATTTTAGGTATATTTTGGCAGTGCTCTGTTTTTGAATAATTACATGATGTTTTTTTTTTAGCCATAGTGATTTGGTTGAGTTTTGTAGAAGAAACATTTATTGAAGGCATGAATATTTCGGATTGGCTGTTGTCAATTTCTTAGTTTCACTGGAGTATGATTCTCAAGTGTTTTATGAGGTGTTTTGTGAGATCCTTGCTTTATATGGTTGTGCTGCTCGCTGTAAAAAACCTTAGGTGATACATATGATGAATATGCCTATGAATATTAGAGTTATATTTTGATTATGAGCTTGTAACCACCACGGGTAGCTTCTGTAGTGAGTACAATTTGAAGAAAAAGAAAAGGAAAAGAAAAAAGAAGAAAAAATGGATTTTTAGTTGTTTAGTTTCCTATTTTTCGTGATTTTGAATAAGGAAATGTAGATAATTTATGAGTAAAAATTAAAAATAATTAAATAATTAAATTTCATAAAGTCATTTTTTTAAATCCCTTTTATCATTAAAAAAAAATTTGTCGAGTCCATTTCCATAATTAAATATAAAAAAATAAAAATGATTTATGTAAATTTTATTTTTTCAATTTTATCTCCTAATCCGGTTACTTTTCTACCTCGAGTGGTAACACCAGGGACGTTTAAAGCACAAATCAGCAAATTATGAGTGACCAAATCACCATATATGTTGTTTAGTTTAGAAATTGATTTTGGAAAAAATGAAAACATAGGAAGGAGTTTCACTTTAATCTTTTGTTAAAAAATATATATATATAATACTATTCCAAGTGTAAAAAAAAAAAGAAGAAAAAGAAAAGAAAAAAATAATAAATAAAGGGATTTTTAATGGTTTTGTTTTCTATTTTTCACAACTTTAAAATAGGAAATATAAATAAATAATAAAATACAAATATTTTTTACAAACAAATAATATATATATATATATTGAATGTGGCAATTTTATCCTTTCCCTTTTGAGTATTTTTTTTATATAGAATATTAATGAAATGGGGTGTTCTAAATGTATTTTCTTTTAAATAAGTACACAAATAAAAAAAATATAAATAATAAATAATAATAAATAAATAAGAAAAAGGTAGAATATATACATAAAAGTCATATTTTTAAATTTCTTTTCATAAAATATTCATAATCGTATTTATTTTTATAAAAATGATTTTTTTATCATTTAAGTCTTTTTTGTCTTTACCACGAGTGACATCACCGTGAGCATATAAGTATAAATTAGCAAGTTATGAGTGATCAAGTCACCATATATGCTGTTTGATTTTCTTTTAAAATTTTTCTTCTGGTATTTTCTACTCTGAGTGGTAACACCGTGAGCATGTAAGCGTAAATCAGTAACTTGTAAGTGATAAAGTCACCACATATACTGATTATTATTTTTCAAGACATACGTAATGATTCAATTTTTTTAATTTCTTTTTTTTAATAAAAAAATTGGTGTTAAAATGATTTTTATAATAAAAATAAAATAAAAATTTATTTGTTTTCTTTTAAACTTTTTGTGCCTTTTTGTCTCGAGTAACACTACCGTGGACATTTAGGTATCAATGGGTAAATGTGAGTGATAAAGTCACCACATGAGCCAATTGGTTTTATTTTATAAAAATAAAATTGTTTTCAAATATTTCTTTTTCAAACCAAAATAAAATGTTCAAATCACATATAATTTTAATCATATTTTCTAAATTGAGGAAAAATACATGTTCTCTTTTAGAAATTGATTAAACCAAAAAATACATAAATAAATGAAAAGAGTAAATAATGGGAATTAATCTGTCTTTTAGAAATTAAAACACACTAACCAATTCTAAAAATTGTTTTCTTTGTGGAAGGACAAATTATTTTCTATAAACTTCTTTTTTCAAAGAATATACATAATAAAAAATACCAACCCAGTAACACGCTTTTCTAGCTCGAACTACGTCGACTTTGATCCCTATCGCAGGGTACGTAGGCCCCAGACTCTAATTCTGGGTCAAGTCCACTCTTGTAAATAAATCATATTTTCCTCTTAATTTATTTTCCCCAACTTTTCATACTTTCATTTTATTCTTTATTTTCATTTTTACATTTTTCTTATATTTATTTTCGCATGTGAATGGTAAGAGGGCAATCAAAATAAATTAGTAAAAAGCCATAAAAATTGCATGATCAATCTAAGGTAACCGTTCTTAGGAACGGGTGTTGTGGGGGTGCCTAACACCTTCCCCACTCACAATCGTACTCCCGAACCCAACTCTGATTCGCAGACCATCCTCATCCCTTTTTTGTTTTTTATCTCGGTTTTCCAAAATTTCCCTCAAAATTTTAGTGGCGACTCCCTCCGAAACCGGCCATCCGTCGTGCAGGCCGGTTTCACACTTTTTCTTTTTTATCTTATTTCCAGCCCCGTCCGTATCGCATCTCCGGGTGTGACAATTCATTTTATCTTTTAACATAAGTTCTTTTATTAGGATTTCCCCTTTCATCTTTCCTGTAAATTGTATGTACTTTATAATTAGATTTCAAATAATTTTTCTTGGTCATACTTTGATGCATATGCTTCAATGTTCTTGTCGACGTTTTGGGTATCACTAATTTAAGTGTCTAGGTTATGTTAGATTAATTTTAAATTAATCAATATAGATTAGCATTAATTAATTATGGGAATAATGATTTATATTTTAAGTAAATAGTTTGGCATTTGATATTAAGCTTAGAATATATTGGGCATGGTTGAATGCATTGATTCATACATTTATCCATTAGTTAGAGGCCCAACATGAAGCCCTTAATGGCTAGTAGCTTCCTATCACGAGTCTAATTTATGGATAAAAGAAAGATATTTTATTTATCACATTAATTAGTTGTTAATTTAATTAATTAATTAATTGTTTTTATACTTAAAGGGAATATTGAGTGATGAGTTTTTAATGCATGACTCTTTTTATAGATATCACTATAGTAAACCCTAGTCACTTTAATGTTCTCTCTCTTGCAATCTATCTTGCAACATCCTAGAAACCAAAACCTAAAAACATACAAAAGCAAGACAAAACAGCACCAAAGTGGTCGTAAACAGTGTACGACACTATAATCTGCTACAGTGTTACCATAGCTAGAGAGTATTCTGGATGAAAATGAAAAAGGAACTACAGAGCATGGTACCACAACGCCTTGAACTAATATGATATTTGCAATTTGCTGATATTCAGGACGGGTTTCTGATGCACATAAAATTCAATGTCAACCTCCGATGGGTATGATTCTAATTGCTATAGGTCACTTTACTCCCACTCTAACTATGGACACCATCCACATCTCAAAATACCTTTGGACGTCTGAAATTGAAATGGTCAGTTTTGGACTAAACTATGGCACTTAGGCCTCATATTCCTAAAACATTGCACCAACACCAAAATCAATACCTGACCCAAGTCTCAAATACCTCAGGAACTAGGTTTAGGGAAATTTCATCCTAAGGAAATCTTTTCTGCAGAATTTGACTTCTTTGAACCCTCTAAGCAATAGGTGAGTTAGATACCCACACTACTAAACAAGCATACCTATCAACCACAACCACATATTCAAAACTTAGCAGGACATAATACACAACATACTAGCTAGATAACATGCATAATGTCACATGAATGAGTTTCCATACAACCCCACATAATATATATACCACATACAACAACAATCAACACAAGGTACTACTTGACACAATATGTATTACATAAACCAAATATATAATAGCTACCAACTACTAGCATAGATGCCCTTGTGAAATAGAGTGAGTTGAGATTCTTTCATCTTTTCTAGGCTAATACTTGAGTCTTTGCCTGAAATGTTAACCATAGAGTAGTTGTGAGATAGAGTCTCAGTAGCTGAGGAAAATACAATGACAAAACATAGCCAAGCAATACATATATACACATATTGAGATGCGATGCAAATGCAATGATAATGAATGTCCCCTAATATACATGGCTAGAACCACGGGCTAGTCACCATTACAAGGTATGCCTAACAAGTGATCCCCTTCCAATAACTGGTTAAGATTGATTTTGTGAAATCACTAAGCTCTCCCCTCACTAATATAACTTGGCTAAAGGCCACACTAATGATTGGACCATAGTTCTCCTTTCCTGGACCACCCAAATTGGTGGTAATTTAAAGAAGATGCATCTCTAAATCCATTACCACCTGGTTCTTTTGGCCATAGGAAGAGGATTTAGTAGTAGGGATACACACACACACACACACACATCAACCTCACCACTTGGACACAAGGTCTCATGAGTTCCACTTGTGGATTGCTATACCATGCGGTCATATAACACCATCACCCAATTTGACCAATGTCATTCATGCAAAACCATGTGATGATGTTTTTCCATGCTATCACATTCCATGCATACATGTATATTCTCATCATTATAATCACATATTATCTCACATGATGGGGATGCTAGTATATTACATGCTGCAAGTCAAAACATAAACACATGAATCACATACATGAGACTAGGAAAAAGGTTACCATTTCATCACAAGTCGACCCTTGGGACATCATGATATGGAAGAAACAAATATATATATATATAAACAAGAAATCTACATCATATACAAATATACACCTCAGTTACCTCAAATTGTCTACATGCAACATGCACACAGGGGAAATTACTGGTCATTGAAGTACCAAGACTGAAAACAATGCTTCCAGACCACTTCTTAGAGTGTCTCAACCTCTAAATACCATCTTGAATACTAAAATACCATAATATCTTCCATTAACATAATATTCATAGATCCAAATAACTCACAATCTAACCAGTCAAGCTTAATGATGACAAATCCATGATTCTAATAGCATAAACATACATCAATGAGCCCTATACACACATCCAAACCATAAACAACCACATAAATCTCATATTTCATACAACCCTAAAGGATTCAAGGTTAGGGTTTGAAGTAAACCTTTCATAATCACCTTAAAAACCAAGCCCAAGCTTAGTGTACCAATTAACACTTCAATAACACAATTGGAACCAATCTCACTCAAGTCGAAATCTATCATACCCTTATAGATTTCTTACCAAAAAACGCATAGAAAAGAGAGGAGAGGTAGGAAAAATCCACTTACCAACCAAGATTAAAACTTTTAGAGTCTAGAAAATGATCCTTGAGGTCGAAAATTGAAAACCCTTGTAAAGCTCTTCTTCTTCTCCTTTAATTTCTTTCTTTCTGTCAACTAAAACACTTTTTGATTTATTCAGATTTAGTAACTGGCACCACGATGCATGATAAGTTCACCACTATGTGAACCTTTATTGCCTCAAAAAATTCAAATTCCCCTGCTCTCCTATCGCGGCGCTTCTGCTCTTCGTTGTGGCATGAGAGGCTGCTTGTAACACCTCATTACATCATCTTGGACTTAGTCTTGAGTTAACAGGTAGTGTACTCGATGATTTTTGTAGGATCAGAAGAATCAGGTCCAAATGAGACAAATTCAATATTTGAAACAGAGAAGGGTCACGCCACAGTGAGGTACAAGGTTACCGTGATGAGACACTTGTGGCAACTTGAAAAATATCGAGACCAAGAGCACTCGTGCTATAACACGCTTATTGCCCATTGCGACGCCAAACCCTAAATTGCTATAAATCTGAAACCATTTTAGTTGGCCGACGAGAAGAAAACGTGGGAGAAATGAAGGAATTATGCTAAGGTTTGAGGAATCTGGGCTAGGGAGATCATTTTCGGACTCAAGGGGCTTCAATCTCGGTTGGTGAGTGATCCCTAACCATCTCTCCTCTCTTTTCTCTTTGATTTTTGGTTTGGAATTCAAGTTTGAGCTTGAGAGGTTAGTTAGATCGAGATTCTACTGATTGAAATATGTGTAAATAGATTATTGAAGTGTGGTTTAGTGTTATTGAAGCTTGAGTGTAAGTTTTAGAAGGATTATACATGATTTGGGATAAACCTTAGGTTAATTTTGGTTAGGAATCCGAATTGTAGGTGGATGTTTATGAGTTATGAATTGATATTGTGTTGTGTTAATTGATAATATTGTGATATTGTAGTGTATAATTGGTTGATTAGAAGTGTGTGGCTCATGATGTGGTTGGTCGGAGGAGTTCAAGTTGTGGTTGGCAATACAAAAGCTTATGAGAGCTGTGTTTGTGGTGTCAGTAATCCGAGGTAACCGGGTGTTTGTAATATGTGTTATATGTTGATATATATATATATATATATGCATGTCTTCATTCATACCTCAATATTGTTATGTGTATGTGTATGGTTTTTCTATATGTCGTGGTATGCACACGGCTAGACGAGGTGTTGTATATGATGATGAAGAGTATGATAGTGTATATGTGCATATGTGATTGTAGCATCTACACATGATTGCATGCTAGCATGACCATGATGATGATTGTGATGATGATTATATATATTGTTAGAGGCATATTGGCATGACATATACATCACCACCCCATCAGCATCGTGAAATGTGATGGATTGGGAGGTGGTGATAAGATGATATATGTTGATATATGATATGATGATATGATGAAAGATCCCTATCACTAAATCCTCTCCTGTGGTCAGGAGAGCTAGGTGGTAGTGAACTATGATATGATATGATGATGATGATGTGATTTGGTGATAGGATGGAACATCCCTGCCACTAAATTCTCCCCTATAGCCAGGAGAACCAAGTGGCAGTGAATTGCACATTCCTTAAATCATCACCAATTCACGGTGGTCCATGGGAAGGAGAGCCACGGTCCAATTACTAATGTGACCTTTGGCTGGGTGCACCAGTATGAGGTGAGCTTGGTGATGTCCCAGAATCAGTCTTCACTGGCTGTTGGAAGGGAATCACCTATTTGAAATGTCTTGTGATGATGCCAACTTGTAGTTCTAGCCTTGTTTGAGGGAGACATGCATTGCATGACACTTAGCATTGCACGACATCATTTGCATATATGTGTGATATTAATGGTATTATATATACATATATATATATATGTGTGTGTGTGTGTTTATCCTAGTTATTGAGACATTATCATATACCCCTTTCATGATGAACATTTCAGGTGAAGGCTCTGGTACTAGCTCAGAGAAGACCATGAAGTCATAGGCCTCTCCGCATTTGGGAATCTCAAATATAATTGGTAGTTGTAATTTAATTTATGTAATATTGTGCCAAGTAGGTTGTTGTGCCCTAATGTCTGTTTGAGTGTCCCAGGAGTATTGTCTATATGTTATATGATGATGATGTAGAACCCGTATTGGTCATTATTGTGGAGCAGGTGTCTGTGTGTCCGAACAGCAGTGTGTGTGAGGCTAAAGGGGATTTTGGGCCTAATATGTGAGTTTTGGGCATATGGCCCATTATGTGAATTTGGGGTTATGGCCCATTATGTGAATTTGGGGTTCAAGCGGATTAAATTTCAGAGGAGTGATTTCTATAAGATGAAACTTTCTGGAATAAGTTGGTTGAGTCAAATGGGACTCGTATGAATGGCTCATAGTGGCCAAATTGCCTTGGGTGGCAATTGGAGCGCTTAAGGTTTGATTTTTGGCCAAAAAGTGGTCAAAATGGTGCAGAGTATTCAAAATCTCCATACAGAGATGGATTGAGGTGAAACTAGTGTTTATGAATAGATTGGAACAAGATTGACTTGTAGGAGTTGGAATCAGATCATTTGGATATCAAAGCAAGAAGTTGTACACGTTAGAAATTCGCTTAGAAAATCAGCAAACTGCTGATATGAATACTAATACGGGCGCCGCGTTATGAGTACCCTCTGTTTGAAAAATATTTCAACCTAAGAGTACTCTTTCAACCTGAGAGCACTCAGGCCATGGCAATATTGTAGTGGCCATGGCGCCAGGCTCTAAATTTCCTGATTTGATGTGTTTGGCTAGTTTCCTCAAGGTTTTAAGTGATTGGTAGAGGTTGTTTTTGATAGGTTGTTACACTTCTGCCTCTTTTTCTTAACTTTAGTCCTCTTTTACCTTTCCTCTAATGCTACATAAGTCAACAAGTAAACTTCTTATTAGCTTGGTACTAGGTCTAGGACCAAATACTGAGGGTTGTTATATCCTCTCCTCCTTATAAAAATTTCATCCTCAAAATTTCAAATATATATCTCACACAAAAAAATAAGGGTACCTCCTTCGCAAAGATTCCTCCGTCTCCCACATGGTGTCATTTGACATCAAGCTGCTCCATAATACCTTTATCAGTTTAATGGTCTTGTTCCTTAACTACTTCACCTTGGTGTCAATAATTGCCTTCAACTTGACCTCAAAAGTTAGATCTTCACACAATTGAACCTCTTCACACTCAATGATATGAGACGAATAAGGATAATACTTTTTGAGTTGAGATATGTGGAATACATTGTACAACCCTATGTAATTAGGCGGTAGCACCACCCAATATGCCACTAGCCTGATCTGTTCCAAACTTTGAAATGGACCCATATATTGCGGAGTGAGTTTCTTTACTTGAATTGCTCTTTCAATAACTGTAGTAGGAGTAACCTTGAGGAACACATGGTCTCCCATACTAAATCAAAAGGGTCTCTTCCTTTGGTCAACATAACTCTTGTCAGCTTTGAGTAGTCTTAAGCTTTTGTCGGATACTCTTAATTTGTTGAGTGGTTTGATCAATAATGTCAAGGTCTAACAAACTTTGTTCACCAAGTTCAATCCAACATGGAAGGGATCAATACTTCCTTCCATACAAAACTTCATAGGCGGGCCATTTGCAAACTCAAGTGATAACTATTGTTGTAGGCAAACTCAATCAATGGCATATACTTATGCCAATTACCCTTCTACTCCAAAACACAAGCACACAACGTATCTTTAAGAGTCTAAATTATTCTTTGAATTTGCCCATTGGATTGAGGATGATAGGCAGTGCTAAAATCTAGTCTTATTCCCATAGTCTCTCGAAGGGACCTTCAAAGCTTTGATGTGAACCGTGGGTCTCTATCCAATACAATACTCTTTGGGACTCCATGAAACCTTACATTCTCATTCACATACAATTGAGCTAACTTCTCTATTGTGATAGTCTCCCGGATTAGTAAGAAATGGGCTGACTTCATTAGTTTATGAACAATCACTCATATTGTGTCATGAATTGAAGAGGTCCTTGGTAACCCTATCACAAAATCTATGGATATACTATCCCGCTTCCAATCCAGGATTTCTAGAGGTTGCAATAATCTTGCTAGAAGCTAATGTTTTATTTTTACCCATTAACAAACTAGACATTGAGCCATATATTCTGCTATATCCTTCTTCATACCTAGCCATTAGTACCCCTGCTTCAAATCTTAGATCCCACAACTAAAACCCCAAGTTGCATTGAGATGAATAAACTTAGATTCCTTAAGCTTTCTATCAATTGCTGCTCCCTTATCATCATGGTAGTTATATGAATAAACTTCCTACTCAAGGCATCCACCACTACATTAGCCTTCCCAGGATGGTACTCAAAAGTGAAATCATAATCCTTCAGAAGTTCCATCCAATGCCTCTATCTCATGTTTAACTCTTTCTTATCAAAAAGATACTTCAAGTTCTTATGGTCATTGAACACCTCAAACTAAGCACCATAAAGATGATATCTCCATATTTCTAAGGCAAACACCATTGCTGCCAACTCAAGGTCATGAGTAGGATAATTCTTTTCATGAGATTTCAACTATCGCGAAGCATAAGCCTCCACTCTGCCTTGTTGCATCAACATACACCCCAAACCCTTCTTAGAGGCATCAATATAAGCTTTGAATAACTTAAATGAGTTGGGGATGATCAGCATTAAGGTGGAAGTTAAATAAATTTTCAACTCCTGAAATGCTTTCTTACACTCATCATTGTAAATGAAAGGTCGATCTTTTGGAGTTAACTTTGTCAATGGTATGACAAGTTGAGAAAATCCTTTAATGAACCTTCTGTAGTAACTGGCCAACTCCAAAAAGTTGCAAATCTCTGTCATTGATTAAGGCCTTTCCTAGTTCAACAATGCTTCAACTTTACTAGGATCCATTGCCACACTGTCTACCAAAATCACATGGCCCAGAAATTTCACTTCCTTTAGCCAGAACTCACATTTACTTAATTTGGCATATAATCTATGATCTCACAACACCTGTAATGCAATACAAAGATGTTGTTCATGTTCCTCCTTATGCCTAGAATATATTAAGATATTATCAATGAATACCACTGCAAACTTGTCCAGTACAGTCAAAACGCCTTGTTCATGTAATCTATAAAGACTATAGGAGTGTTGGTTAAGCCAAATGGCATCACTAGGAACTCATAGTATCTATACCGAGTTTGAAAAGCCATTTTAGGTATGTCTTTATCACACACTTTGAGCTGGTGATAGCCAGACCTCAAATCAATTTTTGAGAATACCGATACACCAGCCAACTTATCAATCAAATCATCAATTCGTGGTAGAGGATACTTTTTCTTAACTGTCACCTGATTTAATTGCTTATAATCGATGTACAACTGGACACTACCATCCTTCTTTTTAACAAATAATACTAAAGCTCCCCAAGGTGAGACACTTGATCTAATGAAACCTTTCTTCAACAATTCCTCCATATACTTTTTGAGTTCCTTCAATTTTGAGGGCGACATTTGATATCGAATCTTAGAAATGAGGCTTGTTCCATACACTGAATCAAGGGAGAGCTCTAGCTCCACTGTGGTGGTAAGCTTGTGATCTCCTTCGGAAACCCTTTAGGATACTCACAAACAACCGGAAGTCTCTCTAACCCTTCCTTAACTTCCACATGAACTAAAAGGAAAACCAAGAACCCTTGGCATACTTTATGCAAATACCTCTTTACTGGAGCAAAAGACAAACAAAAAACTTCACTATTTCCTTGGATTCTGGGAATATTCATAAGCAAGGATACAGTATTCCTAGCACAACAAGAATAGCATTGTTCATTTCCAACGAGTCCATCCCAATGATAACATCAATACCTTGCAATGGCAGGCAAATTAGGTTCAGAGTAGTACTTTGATTTTCAAAGTGAACCACACAATTTAGACAAGCTTGAGTAGTCCTTACCGAAACCCCTATAGGTGTAGAAATAGGCAATTCAAAAGGCAACTCAATTGCCATCATTCCCAGCCTCCAAGCATAATTAAAAGACATAAAAGAATGTGACGCACTAGAATCAAATAAAGCATGAATGGTAAAACCATTGAGTTTGAGAATACCTCAGATCATGTTGGGCACCACATTCACTTCCTACCTAGATATTGCAAAGACCTGACTAGGAATAGTTGCCTTCCTCATAGGATCATCATGTCTAGGCTCATGACAACCACATGAAATATGACCCGGCTTTCCACAATTGTAACAGATCAAACATGGTCTATCACCATGATTCAACCAACACTTTGCACAAGGAGTTGAAGTACTAGCCGAGCTCGGTTAGGCTAGAACCAAATCCCTTCTCATAAAATTGCACTGACGAGAACTACCTTGATCAAAACCTCCTCTATGAAGCTAGCCCCTACTAAACTGATTTTTGCCAAACCTACCTATCCCTCTATCAAACCAGCCCTTATTAAACTACCCTCGTTTTCTTCTAGAATGACTATTGCTATTGCTACCAAAGCTACTTCCTTTAATAATTCCTCCTATTGGCCTTAGGTGGGAAACAACATGAATCATTAAGCTCTTTTTCTCTTACCTGGATCTTGGCTCACAAGTCCTCAAATGAAGTAAAATTAATAACAGACAGATATCCCTCGGCTCTGGATGAACACCCTCAAGCAAATGTTATGCCTTCCACATGTCGTCAAAATGATTTTTCAGATAAATGGAATACTTGGCCGAAACCAGGAACTGATCAATGAAATCATCTGTTGACAAATTCCCCTATTTAAAAGCCAAAAACTTTGCCTCCTTTTGCATCATCATGTGGAAGGGAAATAGTGTGCAAAGAATCTGTCTTTGAATTGATCCCAGTTCAATGGAACACTTGCAGCTTCTACACTCAGTAGGACACTCCTCCACCATTAGTTTACTTTCTTCTCCAGTTTAAACACTGCCAATTACACCCTTTGTTCAGAGGTGCAATCTATGATGCCAAAGATAGTTTCCAACTAATCGATCCATTCCTCAGCAACTATAGGATCCAATTTACCTTTGAAAGCTGGTAGGTTAAACTTTTGAAAGTCTTTCAATTAATTAGAGATGCTCTTTCTTTCAGCTCTTGGGGCCTTATCCTCATTCATCATATCTTCAACTTCCTTAGCATTCAAATCCACATATATTCCAGCTCCCTCATTCACATCACCTTGTCCTTGTTGATTTAGTAATTCTTGCACTCTATTCAAAGTTTCTTCCCAATTACGAACTCAATCATTTAGTCCTATCAACATCTCGTGCATCTGCTTTATAAGATTGCTATTACTTTGTCTTCCCCTGCAAGCCATCATCCTCTATACATAAGTAGAAACATAATTCAGTAGTATGACTCTAGACTAGAACCACAAGAGAAAAATATAAGTTTATATAAAACATTATTGTGCTAAGTATTACAATATGCAGAAACAATGACTTAAACCATCGCTTCTGATACCAAAATGTAATATTCTAGAAACCAAAACCCAATAACACACCAAAGCAAGACAAAACAGCACCAAAGTGCAAAAATAGGGTATGGCACCACAACTTGCTACAGTGTTATTGCGGCGAGAGAGTATTCTGGATGAAAATGAAAAGGGAATAGAGGAGTATGTCATAACTCATGTTAGGACCATTTTCCATGTATTAGACTTTATTTAAGTCCATTTAATCAAGATTAGAAGCTTGAATCAATTAAAAATGAAAAATAGAATTTTCAAATATTCGGGTACTGTTCATTTGTAAATTCCATTTTACTAATTGAACTTTAAAAATTTATAACTAATTCAACAAAAATCATATCAATGTAATTCAAGTCTTTAAAAATAGCTAAAAGCATTTTCTACAAGAAAAAAAAAAAGAAACAATACAATTACTGGGTGAATTCATGTAGTTTATTTCCCAAAGATTAATGTGCATTTGGTCAATTTTTACTTTCCTAGGATTTTGGTCTTAAATCTTACTTTAGGTCACCAGTTTAGGCTTTTCCCATGATTTATTACCTGAAAAACCATCTCTTTCTCTCTCTCTCTCTAAGCCATAGCTGAAACTTCATGGAAGGAAGGAGAAGATGAAAACTCCATTGAGCTACTATAAAACACTTAGAAGTAAGGCTAGAATGCTTAAAGATCTCAAGTTAGCAAGCTTACCAACTTTCCCTTGATTTTTTCTTTCTTTTTCTTTCTTTCTTTCCTCTCACAAGCTCTCCTTTTTCTTGCTACTCTAAACCAGTTTTTCCTCTCCTTTCCAATTGCTTGGTTGTGCAAGTGAGAGGGGGAGAGAGAGGACATAATCCAACCTTACTTTTTTTTTTTAAATTCTTAAAGAAGTTGTTTCATAAAATAATTAAATAATGCAATTTAAACACATGTGCAGCTACTGAAACATGCCACTTTTAGGGGTATTTTTGGTCCAAAATGCTCCATAATTTTTATTAGCTCAAAATAATCTTTACTGATAATTTTTACCTGTACCGATTAATTACTTTTGTCATAATTGTCATTTAACTAGTACAAGATCATTCTAAATTTAATTTTAGGATGATTTCATTATTTTGATTCCAAAATATATCTGTAGGGATTCACTTCTAATTCTTTTCACTTGTTTGTTTTTATGGAGGTCACAAGCCTCTTTTTCAGATTAAAAATCACTTTTGACTTTAAACCTGCATTATAAATTCATATAAACTCAATTAGCCTCTAAGCAGTATTCTATTGAATTCGACTCATTGAGAGCTTTGTTTTCATGGGATCTCTAAAAATTTTAAAAATTTCGAAATTGCCCTTGATCCCCCCCAAGGTAAAATTATAATTTTTACTCAACTTCTCACCATCATTCATTTTTGCTCATTTAAGTATCACCCTAGGAGCTACCTCCCTTTGTTTTGTCTCAACGACTTTTATCTTAAGCAGGATTTCATCTCTTTGCTCAATTAGGTTTCTCCCCAAGAGCTACCTCTCTTTTGTGTCACCTAGGCAGCCTTTGGAGGGTTTCATTCATTGTGAGATCTTCCTACCAAGCACTCTCCCATAGCAAGATTTTATACTAAGTTCAGCAATCAACTATCTTAAGGCTTTGTAGTTCCCTAATTGCTTGCCCCTACTTAAATACCTTGGGCTCATATTTTGTACCGTGGATTCATACCTCACGTCTTTAACATCATTAATATGTTACTAACTTTCCATTGCAGAGGTATTGTATCTTTATCTAACTTCTTCTTTTAGATCATACATCACTTTTCCTGCTTTGCCCTTAACATCCTTCTTCAAACTTTTCTCAACTGGAGCAGTTGATATAATATTTAACTTACTCCTAGCACATAGACCACTTTCAGGGGTGGCTAAAATCAATATCTTCTTTTTACAGTCTAGGAGGAATTATTTGTGCAAAGCTAGTTCTGCTTGCTATGGCGCTTCGATATTTATTTATACTAGTAATAGAGATTATGGCATTGCTTCTAGTGAACACATTCCCTTGTAAGCTTTATAACATTAACTTCTAGACCTAACCTCTTAGCACCATTATAAAAAAATGGCTTGCACCTACATCATACCTTTAATGAGATCAGGTGACTTACGGCCTCATACTAGGGCAGTACAAGGACTCTCTCTTGTGTTTATGGTCTAGTATTGGCCATCTCCATAGTACCATCATAGTTTTTATACTTGGTGTTCCATTTTATCTCACTAAACATGGCATTCTGCCATGAGCCTTTCTATATTTAAATAGGGTTGACTGGCTTGGTCTACCTCCTTTACTCTTTTGCTTTGCTTCAAAAATCCCCTGCCATTTCAAGGCTTCTTACTCTTATTCTTACTTACTATTTCCTTTTTCTGCAATTTTTCTTATCATTACTAGTAGTCGGAGTTGTTGCAGCATATTTGTGATTTTGATTATTTCCATTGATCTTGTTTACTTCAATTAATAATTGAAAGTCTGAATTTGCATTAAGTATTTTCTCTTTAACTGTTTACTTTGGGCCCCTTTTTCTAGCTTTTCTACCTTTTCTCATCCATCATTGTACTATTGGGGGTACATCAAATTTCAAGTCTGTTAGTTATGCCTTGCTATACATTCATTGACTAGCTCATTTTTATTCTAGCGGATCATTATAAATTCCATTTCATTCGGTCAACCTCATTCTTCAACATATACCTTGATATTAAAGTCTTCTTTCCTTAACGTCCAGCTCATTAACTTATAAACCTTTCCAAGGCTCATACTCCTTCTCGATGTCTTGTACATCAACTTATCATTAAAGGGTGGCAGCTTACATTTCCTAAATTGGGCAACCTCGTGTTAATGGTTGGTATTCTCAACTATTTGCCCTACAACTTGTTTTGTAGGAGCTTACTGATCTATTTGAGACTGCTACAATATAAGTGGAGTATCAGGGTTCTAGCTTCCTTCTATTGTCCGTAGGCATTAACCATTTCTTGTAATTGCTCTCCATCATCCTCTGCCAATGATCCAGACAATCAAGGATCATTCATAGGGAATCTGAATCGTGAGTACCTTCATTCACTATTACATGAGTCTTTCTTATGCTACCTGCTTTTACTGACCCTTTCATCTTTTAGCTATTCTTTATCTTTCATCTTACTAATTGTAGTAACCAATAATTGCACTTAGCAATGACATTAACTACTATTTTCATCTTTATCTTTTGACCCTTGATCTTTACACTTTACTACTAACGTAATACTTTACTACATCTATACTTGGTTAGAAATTTGTAGCAACACATCATACCACCTTTACATTTTATCTATACTTATATTATTATCACACTAGACTTTTCAAGTTTCCGTACTTACATCATACTCACCTTGACCTATTGATATCTCCATTGGATCCTTCCCGGATCATCCTCCAGGACTTCCGTTAACTTATAGTTTTGTGTAGCATCAAGTACTAGCTCAACCCATTCACTTCTAGGAAGCCAATTATCATGATGCCCTTCAATGCATTCTTTCACTGCTAGCACAGTACTAAGAAGATCTAGAACTTAAACTTATCTTCCAGATCTATCCTGGTGTCCCTAAAACCACTTTATCAATCATTTGGATTTGGAGTCCTTAGTTTAGTTGAGAGGAGCTATCATTCTCTTCAAATGTTTCAAGTAATGCAAACTTACTTATCGTAGCTTATAGGCTAATCAACCTCTTCATCTAAAGGTGTGATTACTTAGTCTTGGTGGGGCTACACCTAAAGAGACCACTACTATTAGGTCACTTCTTAGGCTCATGTAATCTTTTCATTTAATGACCATTGTGTGGCTAATCATTAGTTGAAATCATACTAAATTCTACCTTTTCCTCTGTAGAATTTTGATTTGGCTTAGGCCAATTTATGTTTCTGTGTACTAGACATGCCTCTTTTCTAGCTTACCTTCCTTGAAATCATAGCTTAATTTTCACCATTGACTTTTTTCATAAGTACCTTTCTTTATTACTATCATTTATTCCTTTTTGGCCTCTTTCATTTATTACTAAAAACATTTTGCTATTGATATTACTTCATTTCATACGTGTGATACTTGTCTTTCTACTCATCATCATCCACCATTACATTTCTTAACTACTTTCTAGTCAATGGGCTTGGCATTCGAGAAAAGCCTTAGGTGAACATTCACACTGGCTTTTGATCAATGAAGTTTCATATCTTTCTAAAATCATCTTAGGTCATCCTCTTTCAGAGAATTACATAATTTCTTTAAAACACAAATTCATAACTTGAACTTTTACATCAAACATCAATTTCCCTTCCTTCCTCCATAGCTTCCTTGTTTCCTTTGTCATAGCTTGTGCCTAACATATTTATCATTTTGGAAGAGTGAGATTCAAAAGAATCTTTTACCCAACCATGCAATCATTCTATCTTAACAATTCATAGAAACATTATGGATTCTCATAAAACATACAATGCCATAACATTTTATAAAAATTTTGGCAAAGTTTTCTTTTATGTTTTGGACATCCCAAGGTCACAAAACCCCTTCAAACAACTTAGCCAACATTTAAGAGACATCATAAAATACCAATCATGGCATCAAACAATTCATAAAACTCATAAATTCATCATAGGATAATGTAATGCATGAAAGGGAAAATACTACCTTCTTAGCTTCCTTTGCTTTTCACCTTTGATATGCCTCTTCCAAACACTTGCACATGCTTTGTTGAACCTAAATGTAACATCAATTGAGCTTATAAGTCACTAGTTCTTGGAACTAAAACACAAAGTGATCACTAGAACCCTAAAATCACATATTGTTATTCCTTTAATTTTTCCTTGAGGCAATACATGTTCTTAATATTTTGGACCATGGGAAATCCATTTTTTACATCAAAATAACAAAATTCCACCTCTAACTATCCCCCCTATTCTGACTGAACCCTAAAGAAAATGGGGGATTTTGATTTGCTTCAAAATACTTGCTACAACTTGTGAAAACTTACTTTGGCTCAGTAGTTTATGTTTTTCCCTTAATTTATTGCTTGAAAAACCATCTCTCTCTCTCTAAGCTATGGCCAAAACTTTATAGAGGGAAGGAAAAGATTAAAACTCCATTAAACTGCCATACAATAGTTGGAAACTAGGCTAGAATGTTTAAAGATTTCAAGTTAGTAAGCTTACCAATTTTCTCTGATTTTTCCTTCCTTTTTCTTCTCTTTTACCTTCCTTCTTCCCTCACTAGCTCTCCTTTCCTTTGCTACTCCAGACCAGTTTTTTCTCTCCTTTCCAATTGCTTGATCGTACAAGTGAGAGAGAGAGAGAGAGAGAGAGAGAGAGAGGATATAATACAACCTTACTTTTTTTTTTAAAAAACTTCTTAAAGAAGTGTTTTATAAAATAATTAAATAATGCAATTTAAACACATGGGCAGCTGTTGAAACACACCACTTTTAGGGGTTTGTTTGTCCAAAATGCTCCGTAATTTTTATTAGTTCAAAATAATATTTACCAATAATTTTTATCCATACCAATTAATTACTTTACCATAATTATCATTTAACTAGTACAAGATCATTTTAAATTTAATTTTGGGCAAACTTCATTATTTTAATCCCAAAATATATTTGTAGGGATTCACTTTATGTTCTCTTCACCTATATGCTTTTAGGTGACAAACTTCTTTTTCAGATTAAAGATCACTTTTGACCTTAAACTTGAAATATAAATTCAGATAAACTCAATTAGCCTTTAAGCAATATTTCATTGAGTTTGAATCCTCAAGAGTTTCATTTTGACAGGATTTCTAAAAATTTAAAAAATTTCAAAACTGCCCTTGACCCAAGGTAAAATTATAATTTTTAATTCTTTCATGCCATTTTTCGTAATTTTTCTGAGGGATTTAATTGCAACAATTCTTCCTTTTCTAAGAGTAAATTGCATATAATTCTTTTCCTCTAGGGTTAAAATACAATTTTCACATTTTATTTTTTGGGAAAACTGCTTGAGTTGGGTAAAACTATAAATACAGAATATTTTGGGTAATTTCTCATAATTTCCTCCAAAGACCAATGTTTTAATAATTTTTTTTACTATTCATGCTATACTTTCAAATTGACCTATCTTTCAATCTTGACCTCTGAACTGTGCAATATTTATACCGTTACGCTTAGTTCAACTCTAGCTTCCATTGAATAGGTATATTGCATATTTTTTGGTTTAGTTTTGGAATTAATTCATGTTAAGGACCTTACAGAAACTTAATTCCAATAAAGAGCCAAACATAATTCCTTCTACAAACTATATGGAAAATAATTTCATTTAAGGACCGAGTATGTAACATTACCATCTTACTTCTTTTTCGTTGTTTTAGGCATCTCATGCCACGATCCCCTACATCTCAATATATATCCTGACATCTTATATGAAATTTGAAATGTTACAGAGTGTGGTGCCGCAACCTAGACATTGGTGCCATAATACCCTGAATTGATATGATATCAACAATTTGCTGATATTCATGACAAATTTCTGATGCACATGAAATTTAATTCCAATCTTCAATGGATCTGATTCCAACTCCTACATATCACTCTACTCTCACTCTAACTATGGACATCAACCACATCTCAAAATATCTTTGTATGAAGATTTTCAATGTTTGAAATTGAAATGGTCAGTTTTGGACTAAACTATGACATTTAGGCCTCCTATTCCCAAGCCATTGCACTAACACCAAAATCAACACCTGACCCAAGTCCCAAATACCTCATGAATTGGATTTAGGGTGATCTCATCCTAAGGAAAGCATCCCTATAGGATTTGACTCACAAGCAACAGGTGGGTTAGATGCCTACTTTACTAAACAAGTATACCTACCAACCACAACCATATAATCCAAGCTTAGCAAGATATAATACACAACATACCAGCATATCTAGACCTTAAAGGCAAAAATTTCATCCTCCAATGCACTCAAATCCACTAGTTTTCAATCATCTCCTTCATCGCTGCCACCTATGATGTAACACCTTACTTTGCAACCATTAAACATGCATGATTTCATGATTAAGGTTCAAAATAAAGTGATTTGAAAGCAAATGAGCCCTTAATTTTGCATAGACTACGCTTAGGTTGTAAAATTTTGCTGAGTTTTGAAAATTTATAACTAATTCTACAAAAATCATATTGAGGTGATTCCAAATTCTATGAAAAGCTTATGATGTCTATTTTAAAGTAAAAATGTTGATTCACACTTTTAATGCTACAGTAAATTTCAAATTTTATAGATTCTATCCTATTAATAATGAAGCATAAACAAAAAATAGGAAAAATCTCAACACCAAAGAATAGGGACATAATATTTCATTATCAAAACGTTGTAATTTACATTATATAATGTAATATATCATCTAATCCTATGTGATGTAATACAGAACATAATATGATTCTAAAATGACTTGGACAGCATTTCCTCATCAGTTTGTCATTTCATTTCCTTGGGCAGAACCAGGGCCTAAAAATCTTAGATATTGGGGTGAGATTTGGACAGAATATTAGTAATATGACAATTCATTTTCCCATACTTAATTTCAGCAGCATAACAGTACAACCATAATTACTAAGAATCAAACTTAAAATCATGTTCTATATAATCATGCATGTTCAAACAACCTTCATGACATTCAAAGCATTATTGTAGCAAAACCTAAACTTTGATCCAATATTTCATCATGGCAAATCCCAAAAACATGTTTCTACTAGCATAATAACTACTCTTAATAAATCAAATAGTTGAACTATAAAATATAAATGGAAGAAAAGGAAAAGCATATTACCTAGAAATATTTTTCAGAACTTCAGAACCTCAGATCACACCTTCTTTGCTAGAGCTTCTCACTCTAACCTCTCTCTACCTTGAATGAAATTTGATGGCTAAATGGGGGAAGGAGAAGCTTCTATTTATAGATGAGTTAAAGACATATTGGCCTTTGGATTAGATCTTGATCCAATGGCTCTGAATTATTCGATATTAATTTATTTAATTCATCATGTGATGAATCAATGAATTTACCACCTTGCTCTATTCTAGAAGTTTTTAGTTGATATTTCTAACTCAAAAATATGTTTTATTTGGTTTTATCATGTGTCTTCTTCAAATGGTGTCATGTGTGTGTTGGAGTTTAATTTGATTTTTGCTTCTTTTTTCTCATAATTTTCGTCACTTTCTTGTCTAATCAGGTCAAGGAATATACTTTTATGCAATTTAGGCTTTACATATCTCATTCTGGGTCTTAGTTTAAGGTATATAGGTTTTTGGGCTTCTTCTACCGATTTCGGATCCAATTATTCCTTATTCTGGGTTTTAGGATCTAAAATTAATTCAGCCATATAATTATATATTTTGGGACTTAGAATATTATTTTGGAATTTCAATAATCATGATTAGTGATTAATTTCCTCATACAGAGTTAATTAGATCATAATGTCAGTTTCTAAGTTCATTTGTATATTATTGTCGAAAGTATAGTCATATCAGTTATCTATTGCTAAAAATATTTTGATTGTCTAAAATGAATCTAGACATGTTATTGAGTCATATTCAATCTCTGATGAATCTAGACTTGATATTAAGTTTTATACGTTTTCTAATGCAGACTTATTTTCTATTTTTTAGAAATTTCTAAATTATGGAACTTCGGTCCTCTTTTCTATCTAATATATGCATTTTCTGGTTCTGCTTATTAGACAATAATTTCTAGTGATTATTTTTCTGACTCTATTCCTACAACCGGTACTGTCAAATACTAAGCAGATAATTTGTTTCGAAAAATGACATCTATATCCCATTATTTTGTCTTTTAGTGCCTACTACATCAATTTTTACTTTGACCCCATGATTTAACTTTCTTTGTAATTTAGTCCCTATGTACTACTACTACCATGTTTCCCAAGGTATAGAATCTCAACCTATAGCTTCACAGGATTTCTGAAGTCATACAGTATATATTCACAGTTGACTACTGAGTCAAATTTTATCTAGATTTGTATATAACAGCATATGAAATTTTAAATATTCGTAGTTTCTAAATAGCATATCCAACTTATTTAGTTCTTGCTATAGGTTCCATACGGTTTCTAATGTCATATAATGCATGTTCATAGTTCAACCAAAATCCAACTAGAAACATAGATACAAAGCATGTGAAATTCAAGTTATGTTATGAGTTCTATAGTTAGTGAGAATTAGAATGTTACATACAATGCCGATTCCCACTTCTTCATCAAGTCTCAACCGATGGCTATGTTGCTACACTAAACTGCCTAACCCCTGACTTTCTAGTCTGTCTCGCCCAAAATTGGCACTAGACCCAAATTCTGTCTAACCTCCGAGATCGCTATCCCTGCTGACAACTATTCACCCTTCTTCGTCAACTCTCTCAGTCACCGGCTATGCATGCTGCACCCAAAACCCTCACCCCGCCAAGGCCTCCTTTATTCTATCGAACTATTCAACCTAATTCATCTTGTAAAATAATGACAAAATATTGAATGACATGAACATTAGAATGGATTATTGTTTATTCATTATTTTTAATTTTATTGTAAATCAAATTTTTAATATTGAATGACAATATAAATATTAAACGTTTAAAATGTATCATAAGCCAAAAAAATATAAATATCAAAGTTAATTTTTAAATAGATTTATTTTTTTCAGTTTGAATTTTTTATATTCATTAAATAATTATATGTATTTAAAAAATTATATTCTTTATTCCTTTCTTTCTGATTGACTTCTTCATTCTTTTCTTTTTCTACCCATTAATATCCTCTTAACAATATTATTGATCAAAATTTATTGGGATGATTATTTAAAAAAATCATTATTCTACAACTATACATATCAAAATTAAGGTAGATCATTATTTTTTAAAGGTATGGTAGGATATGGGTAGAGATAAATTAGCGTTTAAGCCCTTATGATGTAAAAAAAAAAGATATTATTTTTAAAATTTGTATATTTATCAAACAAATATATATTTTGATAATTTAATAATTTCAATTCAAATAACTATAGTTATTATGATTGATAATAATTATGTTCAGGATAACTAAATTTGTTGGCGAGAAAAAAAAAGTTAACTAAATTGAATTTCGTACCAAAAAAACTGAATTTCAAAATTTTCCATAATTTTTAAATATAAAATGGTTTAAGAAAATTACATATTATTTAATTATATAATTATTTAAATAATTAGGCATTCAACAAATCCATTTGTTGCCATTTTAAACAAAAGTTTTAAAAGCACTTTTTCTAGTTTTCCACCATCAATCAAACCTATTCACGATGAATTATGAAAATTTAACAAAATTAACCAAAATCCATGCATGGGGCTTGTTAATGATGGAATGAAATTGCCTACAGGCAACGATCAAATTTGAAAGTAAACTTGAGATTGGAATTGTGGGGGAAAATACTTGAGACTAGAACTAGTATGGGCAGCACAAAAAAAGGCTACTCTTGTTTGGGCTCGAGCCGGTGATAAAATGAGCAGTATGAAGTGGCATATCTGCTAGAGCTGAACAATAATACTTGAGGTCTTGTTGGTGCGGTCCAATCTGTCCACATCGGGCCAACTTGGTTGGGTCAATTTTTGGGTCAGGTCGGGGTTAGGGTCAAGTGTTGTTAGCCTTGCCCGGTGTAATATCCCAACTTTTATGGGATGCTATATAATGAATAAAAGATGAGAAACGAAGTAAAACGAAAAGGCTATATATAATCGGGCTTTAGAAGGAATTAATTTCTCATCTAATTTTCTGAAGAAGTTATGCTAGGTCCTTAATTGGAATTAATTTTCCATAAGGTCCTTAGCAGAAAAATGTAACACCTTACTTTTAGACTTATTTCCCATAAATTAGACTCCTTTTAAGTCTAATTATACTTGATTCTAAGCTTGAATCACGTAAGAATGAAAATCAGAATTTCAAAAATTTTTGGTTACTATTCATACGGTAGTTTCTACTTTGCCGACTGAACTTTGAAAATTCATAACTAATTATAGAAAAATCATTTCATAGTGATTCAAGTCTTTAACAATATATAAAAACCTTATTTACATGGAAAAAATATGAAACTGAGCATTTACTTGACCAATTTATACAGTTTATTCCTTAAACATTTACTGTATATTTGGTTATTTTCTCTTCCCCAGGATCTTGGCCTTATATTTAAAAATTCATATCTCACTCTACCATGAGCCAAATCAAACATTCTTTATGTAATATGAAATCCCTATGAGTCTATTTATATAAATATTTTTATTCTACATTTATTCAACTTGCACAGGACATGGTGTTAACTTAAATCATAAAGGGTCAGAATTCCACTTTTGCTAGAACAGTTTTGGGAAAACCTCCATATCTCCTATCATATAGCTCCAATTACCTCCAAATCAGTGGCATATGAAACTAAAAACATAGGCCTTTCCATAAATTTAAACCACTGACTTTTTGGAGCTTTGTACGATTTTATATAAGCTTTTGAATTTTCCAGTACTTACTTTTCAGTTTTCAGTTTTCCCATTCTTGCCCTGTTCTGAACCCTGAATTAGAAAATTCACCATTAATTGTACACAACTCCAAATGGGGTGAATTAGGTGTCATATTAAAGCTGGAGATGCCCTCTATATGGTATAAAAATATCATAAACTTACCCTCACATTAAGTTAGAACAAGGGCGAATGAAACAGACATGTTGGGAAAATGCCCTGTTTCAGTCCACATTGCAATTTCCTTGCCAAAACCCTTACAAATGAACTCATTTTGGCATGTAACTTGGTAGAATATAACTTCATATCCCAACATACAGAACTGGAAATTTTCATACATTTTCTACAACATTAACATATTATTCACTATTTTATAATTTCATACAAAGCAAGGCACAAATAACCATTCATCCTATAACACAATGGATTGCAACATCATTTCCTTCTTCATGCCTTTTGCTCCTTCCTTAACCCTTTTGCATTGGTTCTCCCTAGCATGGTTAGTCATTGAAGGGGGGTGAGATTCAAAGAATCTCAGTAGCATTATCCAGTCACACACATATATCATCACATTTCACATAGATCATCAAGCAAACTCATCAATTCATATAATGCCATAACAATTTTATGAAAATTTCGGCAGAGTTTCACTTTGTAAATTGGGCATTCCGGAGCTTCAAGCCCCTTTAAACAACTCAGCCAACAATCAATGGACATCACAAAATATTAATCATGGCATCAAACAAGTCATAAAGTTCACAAACATTCATAAGATAATATAATGCATAGAATGGAAATATGCTACCTTAATGACTTTCCTTGCTTTTCACCTTTGGCATACCTCTTCCAAACACTTACTTAATCTTCTTGAACCTAACCATAACATCAAAGAGCTACATAAATCATTGGCTCACAGTGTTGGTTCATAAAATCTCAAACCAACCCCTAAAATTTTATTTTGCAAACCACTTGTGAAATCATACTTCTAGTAACTAATCTAAGCTTTCCCCTTTATTTATTTGGCCAAAAACTCATCTCTTCCTCAAGCTCTATCATGGCTGAAATTCATGGAGGAAAGAGGAAGAAGACAACTTCATGAAGGCTTCACTAATTTCTTGAAAACACAAGCTAATAGCATAAAAGCTTACCTTAATGCTTGAACTTCCAACCTTGCTCACTTGTCTTCACTTTCTCTTCTTCTCTTTCCCTTTCCTTTGTTTACGCCATGCTCCCTTTCTTTCTTGCTTCTAGACCACTTATCCTTTCTTTCTGAATGAGTGAAGGTCGGCCAACACGTGAGGAGAGGAGAGATATTTATTTCACAAAGTTACTTTACCTCTTTTTTTCTTTTCTCAAATGCTTCTTCAAGAAGCATTTACAAAAATCATTTAAATAATGAATTCTCCCACATGGCCAGCTGTCCACGTCTGAAATGGAAGGGGAGAGAGATTAAGTGATTTAATTAGCTAGCTAATCATCTACTAATCAAGGTTACCTTTTTATCCAAAAAGCTTTACCTTATTTGAGAAGTATTGGACAAAAATCAATGAAATAAATTCCCTCCATGTCCCTTGCAGCCTTGGTCACTCCATATTGATGGAAAATTGTCCAAAAATGCTTCTCAAATTTTAATGGATCAAAATACCTTTTACCGATTAAATTTACCCGTACCGATTGACTATTTTTGCTAAAATTGTCATTAAATTAGTACAGGATTATCTAATAATTAATTTTGGTCAAAAATCATTATTTAGACCCAAAATATATTTTATTAAGGTCCAATCATTGTCCTTGAATCAATACTGCCTTTTTCTGCAGTCTAAATTGACTTTTATCGGGTAAAATATTGATATTAAATCATAATCACCCAATAAATGTTATTTTGACCTTAATAAATTTCATACTATATTTTATTGGGTCTACCTCATTGAGAGCTTAATTTTGACTATAATTTTTCATATTTACAAAAATGCCCTTGACTCGGGGCTAATGTACAGTTCTTGAAACTTTCGGGTCCTTTTTCGTAATTTTCCCCAAACTTATTTTCTCTTGGTCGTTAAGTCATTCTCAAGGGACCAAATTGCACATATTCTTAAATATTGGGGCCAAAATATAATTTTCTCATTTTTTCATTTAACCAGGAAAAATGACATCTTTGCCCTTCTTTACGCTTAACGGTGTCTCACCATTTTTTCCAATTCCTTTTGCATTTTACGATGTCAGCCTTTTCATTTTTGGGCCTTAAATGCATTATTCACATCTTATCTCTAATTTGAAAAATGACCGTTTTGCCCCTAAACCGGGTCCAAAACATAATTATCCATTCTTTCGGGCACTTTCTTGTAATTTCACCCAAAGACCAATTTTTTATTATTTCCTTTTCACTATTCACATTAACTTTCAAATTGGTCTATCTCTCAACCTAGACCTTCCGGGCATGCAATACTTATATCATTACGCTTAGTTTGGAGCAGGCTTTCATTCAAGTGGTATATTGCATATTTTCCAGGGTAAGTTCTAGAATTAATTTCTGTTAAGGACCTTATGGAAAATTAATTTCAACTAAGGACCTAGTATAACTTCTTCAGAAAATTAGATGAGAAATTAATTCCTTCTAAAGCCCGATTATATATAGCCTTTTCGTTTTACTTCGTTTCTCATCTTTTATTTATTATATAGCATCCCATAAAAGTTGGGATATTACACCCGGCCTTACCTATATATATATTTTTATTTCTTTTCAATTAGTTTATATATATTAATTGATTTTGTAAAATTTTTATTCTTTATGTATCTAATATAATACATTTATTATGTAAATATTATGAAAACTTTTTAATATTTTAATGTTTCAATTTTTTAAAATTTTGAATTGATTTTTTAACTTAATATTATATAAAAAAATGTATAATGGTTAAATATTCATAAATTTTTAAAAATGTTATTTTTTTAACATTATTTTTTAATGAAATCTATTTTTAGATATAAATAAGTATATTTTTTATTATTAAATAAATTTATTTTTTATTTTTTTAAAAATACTTAGTATCAGGTCAATCTGGTACTTGACCCGATACTAGGTCAATACTGGCTCAAGTGTTCATCGAGCCGGGCAATGGATAGAGGTTAAAACCAGTCCAACCCTACCCATGAACACCCCTAATATCTACTAAGCAGATTTGATTCAGCTCCTCGAAGGGGTAAGTTTTCTTGGTCGGTCTGCAAGTCAAAGTTATGGTGAATTCTGTTAACATTTAACTATGCAATGTTATGTAGGATTCAATTTTTGACCTTGGTATGAAAAAAATTATTGAAAAGTTAAAATATATTTTGGTAATTTTTATATTTTGGAAGATGTAAATCTTTGATTGTCAGTTGAGGATATCTTTGATGCATAAAAAAAAAATTAGGTTACTATGTAATTTACTTTTCCACATGCCCTTAACATCAAATTGGAAGATAGTGCATAGAAGCTTTAATACCTTTCCAATAACCTACATTCTTTGCTTTTAAGATCATACACGATATTACATTTGCAAATTCAATTTTTTTTACTGTTTTCCCGAATAAAATTCTTAAGAAGGTTGTAAGAACTTTAAAATTTTTTAAGGATACAACATACAAACATAACGTAAATTTTAGAAAAACATTCATTTGATGGGTTATGAAACATGTTACTAAAAGATAGCATGAAATTCTGAACGAGCTATTTTTGGGAGGCTACTGAGATACACAAATTACTATAAATATTTATATAAAAAATTATATTGATATTAAATAAAGTAGTTGCAGTGTACATGTTTTAAAATAGCTAACACAAATTAAGATACTTGTTGAAGATGTGAGGGTTCTGACTTCTGATTGATCATGGGGTTCAGTTCTATTGAGATCCTTCACACTTGATTGATTTTGCGGAGTTGTGAACAATGAGAGAGGTTCAGAGTTTGAAGAGAACATAAAAGAAATATGGTGTTTGGGATACTGACCAAATGAATGCATTTTCTCAAATTGAAGAATCGAAGCCATATAAGAGTTCCAATAGATGGATGAACTTCCAATAATCCAGTACATCCTTCAAGATTTACTCTCTCAAGATTTAGCACACCACTAAGATCTGGCGTCTCCACTAAAGCTTTAGAACCACTTAGATTTATGCTTCTTAAGCTTACTAGAAACCGTAAATAAAAAGGATGTGAGCAGATAGAATCAGTTAATTATCATTACCAACAACCGACCATTCTGAACTACAAATTAAAATTCTATTTATTGATCAAAAGAAAAGCATAAAAAAAACATAAATTTACTATCATTCACTTGTTTGTTTAGTTTACCTTTTGCCGTTATTGTTTACCCAATACAAAGAATAGTATTGTACCTTTATCCCAACCCATGGTTGTCTTATGTTGCTGTCAGGCATGATTAATTCACAAAGCTGATCTGGCTCAAAACTTGCTGGTAAATAGCTAAAAGAAAATTTATGCCACGAAAGAAATCGTAACTCGTTGGAAAGATTATTTAGCTCTCCGGAAAATTTCACATCAGGCAGAATGAGTAGTCTGAGATGGCTCATTTGTGATAAAACTTCAGCCTTTAGTACAATCTCTTCTGGAACTTCTTCATTCAAAACAATGGCTTCAACTTCTTTCGTTCCCTAATAATGAACACATCATAAAGTAAGAGATAAATGTTATCAATTCCTTGAATTATATCAACTCCTATTATTCTTATGAAAGGAATAACAAGATAAAAAAAACCTCAACACGTAATGTAATTATCAAAAACTCACCCTATTTACAACTTGGAGATCTTGGTATGACCACAACCTACTCCACTTTGCTGGCTCATCCGGAAATTCTCCTTTTGCAATTTTCCTTCCCAATTCTTGCAACAAATCATGCATCCACAGTGTTCCATTAACAATGCTGAGGAGTGATTTCTCAGAGAGTCCTAATTGAAATTCCATGATAGAAACCACATTAAGAATTCAACCTCGTGATATTACTCACTACCCATCTTGTTAGAATATGCTCATCTCTACTTGTTATGATGATTCTACTCCCTGCACCAAACCAATGAGGCTCTCCAACCAATCTTTCCAATTGAAATACACTATTAACGTTATCAACAAAAATGAGAGTTCTACGGTAGCAAAATAAATTTCGTATGTGCTTCCTTCCCTGAAAAGTGTTCTCCAACACTATATTCGTCTACAGTACTTCAGAAAGGAGTTGTTGCTGTTGATGGAGAAGACTAAAACGCTCAGAAGCTCCGGTTACATCAAGAAGGAAACAAGCAGCATCAAATTGGTAAGATATTTTGTCGTAGAAAGCTGCTGCAAGAGTAGTCTTCCCTATTCCAGACATTCCCAAAAACCCTATATATCGAACATCACCATCTGATTCTAAATTTAGAGGTTTTTCAAAAGCTTCTACACGACATTGCACCCCTACAAGATCATCAGCCAAACTTGATAATTTATGACCCAATTTGCTTATCGTTTCGGTGACAATGTTATCAATTACTTCTGACTCTGATCTAAATTTAAAAAAAAAAAAAAAGAGTCATCACCTGATAAAACAAGGAGGTGAATATTGACAAATCCACAATCACAAGAAGTGTAAAATGAATAGAGTAAAGAAAGTTAAAACATGAAAAAGACAGGATTATTTACTTAGTCCCTACATCCCAACCAAACATATTTGAAACTTGATTCAAAGCTATTCTCCATCTTTGTACCTTCTCTACATTGTCACTGAAGTTTTGCTCATGTTTATCAAAGGCATCTTTGAAACTCCTGTTCTGGTTTTGTACCTCAGATGGATCCACATCATAGAAAACTGGTACAACAGTGTATCCTTGTTCCAAAATTACCTCAGAGATCTTTGCCAGTTCTTCCAAGCACCATGTTGAATCAGCATAGTGTTTGGAGAAGATCTCAATAGAAATTCGGGATTGCTCAATGGCATTGAGGAGCTCTCGTGAAGTAGAATCTCCTTTGTGGATCCTAGTGTCATCCTTGAAGGTAAATATACCTTTTCGTTGAAGAGCATAAGAAAGATGAGCAATGAAACGGTAGCGAGTGTCCTCACCTCTGAAACTCAGAAACACTTCGTATTTCCAGGTCCTCCGAGATGATAACCTACCTCGGACGCCATTGAAATTCATTTCAGCAATGGAAGAACCTCCTTCGGACATGGATGCCATTATAGTATGTGAGAAAGTGGAGTTTTCTTTCAAGGCAATTAATTAAGTTGTCACTCCCCAAGTAAAAGCTAAATAAAATGGAATAAGCCTCTATGATTTTTTTGAATATGAATTTTTTCCATATTTTGTTTTTAACTATATGAGAAATAATTATGTTTCTATGACACACACGATTATATTCATTTTTTATAAAAGACGCTTTTTCATATTATATTTTTTATTTGAAAATTTTAATAACAAACACTTTAAACGATTTTAACTAAATCTAATCTATATTTTTAGCCCATTATCCGTCATATATTTTATCTTGGAAAAGGGAAAAATTGATGATACAAAATGTGATCATGTATTGTGATTCCACTTATTTATCAATTTAATTTATTCTATCAATCATTTCATGATTTTTCACTTAAGCTCAAGTTTCACACTCAACCTAGCATTAGAAAATCAAGAGAGTGAAAAAGTGTGTGAATGGAATAGTGAATCAATTATAGGCTTATCATCACCAAATCCAAATGATTAATTATGAAGGGATGTAATTAATTAAGTTAATTAAATAGTTTAGATACTTACCAACTAAGTTCAATTTAATTGTTCAATTAACCATAGGTTATCCTAATGTTAATTAACTAGTTAAACTTACCTAAAATAATTAATTAACTCAATTATGATGTTGATTAAGCAAATGATTTATACTTGGAATCTAAGAATTAATCACTTAATTAAACCCAATTAAGCAATTTAAGCACCAATTATTTTCCACCTAACTTGATATCACCTAGTTGATATCATCTAAATAACATCAAGAAGGCTGGAAATTCAAAAATTCTATTGGCTGGACAGCAAGAAAATAATTCTCAAACCAACATTCATTAGTCCAAAATATTATGTACAATGTCAGTCCAAAGTACTCCAACAATCCAACATCAAATTCATACCATATTCTATCAAACTCAATACTAAAAGCTATGTCAAACTTAATTGAAATTGCAAGAATAAGAAGAGGAGAGTATGAGAAAACATCCCAAGCATCCCATTTCAGCTTCATTAAGCTCCAAGCTTAGCTCCCTTTGCCTCCTCCATAGTTGATCCACCAAAGCTCCCTAAGCTTCCATAGCCTTGAAATCACCACCAAGATAGGAAAAGTAGGTGGGAGGATGAAATTGAATAAAATGATGGAGGGGAAGTGGAGGAATGATGAAAGAATGAAAAAATTTGGTGGTGGAATGAAGGAGTTTTACCCAAAATCCATGAAAGGTGTGGAGAAGATAAGAGTTTCACAAAGAGACAAATGAAAGGAGAAGAGAAGGTATTGATGAAGGAGCTTGACCAAAAATAAAAGGAGGCTTAGGTTTAGGCTAGATTTGTGGGGGTAAAATGGGAAAAACAATGGGAAAATAATAGGTGGCAATGAGGTGGAATATTAGGGCTTAGGTGTAGCTTAGGTGGAGGGTAAGTGGGATCAATAAGGTGAGGTGTCATCTAGGTGGAAGCAAAGGTGTTAACTAGGGCTTATTTGCGTGACAACATGGATTAAGAAGGATGATGTGGACAAATGGGAAGAGAGAATGATGCCACATAATCTCCATAATGATAAGTAGGCATCTCACATGGCATGGCACTGGCCTATTGCAAAATGTTACACAAAATAGTCACATATGTGTCTAGGTAATTTAATGTAACAAGTCACATAAAACTTAAGTCCAAGGATATAATCTCAAATTAAACCACTAATCAAGTCATAATGGAGGATGAAATTAAGCACAAAATTTGGAGAAAATGGGCTAAAAATAATGCAAAAGAAATGAATTAAAAATCTTAAGAAAATAATGAGAAATTGGATTCAAAATGTAACATGACTAAAATACCCTTAGTTGACCAACATTTGACCCTCTCTAATGACTTTGGCCAACTTTAATAACTAGGATTAGATCTAATTATGTGCTTAAGACAATGATTAAGTGATCAAATCTAAAATCATCAAGAAAAATAAAAATAAAAATCAAGTGGGTCTCTTAACAAGGGTAAAATGGAAAAGTGGTAGTAGAGACAATAAATTTTTGGGTACAATATGAATGTAAAACTAATGATGTGGAATGGTAGGAATCATTCTGTGAATGAAGGAATGAATACTTCCCAAGAGAAATACACAAGATATCATAGTAAAATCCCCAAATTAATCACTCGATAAGGCATTATTAAGCACATAATTAACCTAAATCAATGGAAATGACTTTGATAAAAAGAATGAAGCTCTAAATCCATGGGATATGAAAGATTAACACAAAATAAGTATAATTCCAAAGATTTGACACATATCTGCACTAAATACACAAAATTGGCTATAATATTAAAGTGCATTAAAAACCTTAAAATAACCAAAATTATTTTATAAAAGTGTATGGAGAAGAAATATAATGAAAATATGTGACTTATTAGTTTCCTATTACAAGTCTGGCTTTATAGAAAAAAGAGAGATATTTTATTTATAACATTAGTTAGTTATTGATTTAATTAATTAATTATTTTTATACTTAAAGGGATTGTTGATGATAAGTTTTCTAATGCATGACTCATTTTATACTTATCACTCTAGTAAATACTACAAATTCGATCAAAGCACTTGTGAAGTCTTAGTAGATCATAAGGTATATCATACTCTTAAATCACTCTTTTCATACTCTTGCAAAATGTGATATAATGCTCCCGATAACAATCTACTTCCAAACATCTCTAGACTTGACTAAAAGCTTCAATAGATCTACATAGACTAGTATTCTCACGTCCGATGCTACTTTCTCGTCTTCTCCAGACTAGTGCCAGAACCATCACCTGAAAGGTTAGTTCATGAGAGAGGGGTATGAGACAATGTTTCAGTAACCGAGAGCAACCACACACACATATATATATATATACAAATATCTCATACAACTCATGAATGTAATGTGAAATGAATGGAATGTATGTCTCCCTCCACACAGTTAGAACCATGAGCTATCATCATAACAGGACATTTAGTATAGACAATTCCCTTCCAATAGTTGGTGAAGATTGATTCCAGGACATCACCAAGCTCACTTCCCATTAGTGCACCCGGATAAAGGTAACACCAATATTTGGATCGTGGTTATCCTTTTCCTTTCCCACCACGAATTGGCAGCGATTTAGGGAATGTGCAGTCCACTGTGTGTCTTTCCCCTCCTGGCCATGGGAGGCAATTTGGCCGCAGGAATCCCATTTTTATCCTCCCTAACACATACACACACACACACACATATATATATATTTCATCCTTATCCTCCCTAACATATATCATCATATATCATATCGCTATTACCACTCAATGCACCATATATCACAAATTTCACAATGCTATGTGGTGATGCACATATCATCATATAATCATCATCATCATATGTCATAATGTCATGCATGCATCATGTCATGTCACATCAACATCATCATCCCTAATCATCATAATCATCATCTAGTTGTGTGCATACCACGATATATAGAAAATAATACACACAAACACATATATATCGTGGTATGAAAGAAACATGCATATATACACAATATACGTACTATCATATAATACAAACAATACAATATAAACAAAGGCTCGGTTACCTCAATTGTCGTTACCACACGCACACAAGTTCCAAAAGCTTTCTTGAATGCCAATCCCACGACTTAGTCTCCTCTAAATAGCCAAACAACCTTAACAACACAGTATACCTCAATTAACAAACAATACCAAATATCCAATTTCCACAATTCAACTTCTGTTGCCTAACCCATGATTCCAACACCCCTTTCATGCATCATTAAGCTCTTAAGGATCATTCAAACACCAATCAATCACATACAATTTGGATTCCCAAGAGCCCTAACCGAAAACAACTTAGGGTTAAATTCAAATCATGCATAAACCCTTCAAAACTCACACCCAAGCATCAAGAACACCAAATCATACTTTTTTAATCTCATTCCTTCCATTTCAATCGGTGGATTTTTGCCCAAACCAAAAATCTCAACATATAACTGAAAAACCCCAAGTTTAAACCGAAGAAAATGGAGAGGGAAGAGTAGGGATCACTTACCAACTTGAATCCAAGATTCCAAAGTCCGAAAATCACTCCCAAATGCCGGAAATCTCAAACCCTAGCAGAGCTCTCGTGTTCGCTTTCTGTTTTCCTTCTTTTCCTTCGCGTTTGACTGGCCAAAATGTTTCTAATTTAAAACAGAAACACGATTCCCGCCATGGTTCTGGGATAGCCCGTCGCGACACCACCATGTTTTCAGTCGGAAAGAGCCACTGGAACACGTTCTCATTCGGTGGCCCTGCTTCTCGTCATGACGTGGAGCTCAATTTTCCTCCACTTGAGCATTCCTCCACCCTATTTTCTCCAGTTCTGTATATAATGCCAAAACAATGTTATGAGGGGTGTTACACTCCTTTAAAATTTCCCCACTCTAGGCAATTTACCCAAATAAAAAAGAAGTGTTTATAGAAGATGAACTCTCTTATAAAGAGTTGAATTATACAATGAAGTTCTAAGAACTCATATGATAAGGATTTTTCAAGATATGGCTCAAGATTTATGTTGCACTCTTTAAAATAATCAAACTCACATTTTTTACTCACATTCTAGCTCATATATGTTCGAAACATCTTGGAAATAAATTTGAAAGGTCATATTTATAAATAAAAGTGAAATATAGTTGTTAGGCAAAAGAACTAGCTGTTACTAGCTGGTATAAGCACTTTGATATTGTGTTATTCTAATAACCAGGGTAAGTTGTTTGAATAAGAGGAATTCTAGAGGATATTCTCACTTTCTAGACTTTGTTGAGTGACCTTAACTTCTAGAGCTTCGATATTCGAATAAGATCTAGCAATGGTTCGAATAACACTATGTAGAAAAAATTGTAGACAACATAACTTCCTCAATTTAAGTCCAAATCATGCAAATATCCTACTGTTGGAAAGATTTAAATGTCTACTTTCTAATGCAATAAGTTGTATTTCAAAATTCAATGTTTTTTGTGAGATATGATCAAAAGAGTAATAATAGGTCAAAACAATATTTTCAGCAAAAGTCATATCCCACTACTCAATTTCAAATGACAAGAAATTTTTCATATGAACTCCAATTTGAGTGAAATGACCATCTTTGAAAAGCTGCTTGAGTCAAAGTTTAGATAAAATAAGTTTCATATTAAAATCATATACGGTTTGAAATTTATTTCAAAAAATACTAATCAAAGGTCAAATTAAGATTTTGAAATATCAAATTTTCACTTTCTTTTGAAAAAATATAATTTCCAAAAACTTCTTGAGTCAATAAATGCAAATCTAAATCATTATGTTTTACATGAAGACTATTAGCCTATGATAAATATACCCATTGAGGTCGAAATGCTATATTGATATATCCAAGCTTCAAATCTTCAATATCTTCATATTCTTCAATTCTTGGAGTATCCTTTTTTGTGTTTATGCTTGATATCCTTGAGGAGAGCATAATGCTGATATTCCATCTTTTAAATTTAGTGCTCACTTTGATAAACCTACACAAGAATATTCAACTTATAAACTAAGTAGTTAGTCCATTTTCACTTTGGATGATAAAAAAGATATACAAAATATAATAATCACTAAATATAGATATGATGCAAACTTTTTGCTCCACCATTTAAGATAATAAAAAATAATCATGTAGGTCATCAAACCTAATAATTAGGCATATGCTATTCTATAAGACTACAACATAGTCTAAAATTTCTTTTTACTTTATGTGATTAACTATGTCTACACTAGAACTAGAATGATAAGTGAACCCTTTTGGAATCAATCCAAAGAACCCACTTGGAACGAATAACACTCGAATCGTTGCAATTGCAAGGAACATGAAAACTGAAAAATGGAAACAGTAAGAAGAAAACACAAAAGATATGTTGGTCGAGGTAAATTAGAACCCAAGAGAACCGGTCTCTTGAACCCTAGTTTTGGTGACGCCACAAGGATTGACCAATTCCTTGATAAGTCATAGTATTCTCTCTAGCACTCAAAGAATCGCAAGAGGAAACTCACAAAAGTCTGAAACTTTAATCATTCAAATCTTAAAAAACGTACATGAAAGTTAGTCTTAAATAGGCAAGGTAAAATCTAACCTAATAAGCCTAGAAACCCTAATTAATTTGGGCTTAAGTAATCCTAATACGATTAGGAGACTTTAAGCCCAAACAACACTCCTATTGGACCTAGAAAACTAGTAAAATAAAATTCTAAAATAAAATAATAAAAATTCATAAGAAAATAATAAAAATAAGATCTAAGCCCTTATAAATATGTCACCACATTAATGAAGTCATATGTTTGGCACATGACATGTTTATTTACAAGATGGACTATCAAAAAGACTACTAATTAACTAATTGGCCTTTATTAATTAACAAAGTTCAGCCCATAATTAATAAAAATGAAATTAACACTAATTAAGCCCAATAATACTTAGGTCACATGCTATTTTAATGAAGCACATGATCTTTTAATGACCTCCTCCAATTGGCTTATCTTGGGCTTGGATCTGAAACTTGTATTTTGGAGTTGATAATCTCACTTAAGCTTGGGCTTTATGTTCAACACCTTGATCAAGTCTTCCAAGCTCTTCATGCTCCGCTCCAAACTCTTGTAAGTCATTCCTAGCCCTTATTCTATCATAGAATCCTGGTCAACCTGCATTTTCTTCATTTTCTTTTTCAAAGCCTTCTCAAAGTCACTTTTTGACAGGGAAAGAACTTGGTTTAGTAGCAACCGCACTCCACCCTCCTCCATTTGAGCATATCTTAGTTTAATCCTCTCCTCCTAACTGTAACAAAAAAATTGATAGAACCTAACCAGCACTGCTTTGGTGTAAGGTCACAAATATTTCTGTCACTATACACCATATCTTGAAATCATGATGCCAACTTCTTGTACTGTGTATCCCCTCTTCAAGAAATTTCTATTAAATGATTTAGATTTGCATCAATACTAAGGCAAAAATTCTATGGACATTGAAATAGGAGAATGCCAACATCATTCCCAAAGAAAAAAATAATTAACTGTTGGTCATAGCTTGTCTTTCACACTGTAACTAATAATACTAGGAAGGTGATTTAGGATTTTACTTATGTTCTCGTCTAAGAGACATTTCATAGAGGAAATCCATTATTGTTTTCACCTTTTGCTTGCCATAAGTTAGAAGAGTTGAAAGCCTGTCTATCACCTTTGCCTATTATTGCTTGTCTACACGCCTAAAGTTTTCAAGAACTTCATGGTGGGTTTAAGATTCTTAGATAGACTGATGCCACATAATTGAGGTCTTTTGTGAGAATGATAGGAATGTCATCTCTTGGAACTCCAAGTTCTAGAAGAAACACGTTAACTGGCTTGATTTTCTAGTGGTACACATAAAATAGCTCAATATTCATGCCAAGCTCCAAGAGATAAATGATATGAAAGTGAAGCTTGCTAGCTAGGTCTATCTCACTCACTCAAAACATGGCTTTAGACTTTTTCGATTCCATTAATGAACTAGGGACATAAATTGGCACTACAGGCTTTTCCTTGACATGTGGGTTTGGATAAAATAGGCCATGTGGTGGTTCAAAACCTTTAGCCGTTCTCTTGTCTTCCATGATCGTTAGAACCTCCACTTTTGGCTCTATGGAATTCTCACTCCACGTCCTGTGATCTTTGTAACTGTTGTCCTTCAAATCTTCCACCACTTTCATTTCCCTCAAAAGAGCTCTTGCCTTGGCTCTTTTTCTGAAGTTGCTTTGTCAACTAGACCCCGCCTAGTTCTTCTCATCTCAAAAACTTCTGTCTTACTCACCTACTCAAGATGACCAATCGCCTTGGGCTTCCTATCATTCCAAGGCCCATTGCTAAACTTCGTGAGTTTTGGCCCAATCCATGAATTTGAGGTCAACTAGCATGATGTTGAATTTTTTAGGGGAAATGACACTTAAGGATCAAAACTTTCAATTAATCCCATTTTAGGATCAAAAAATTTGAAAACACCAGAAAATGACCATGGTCTCAAATTGATCAAAATTCTAAATAGGAAATGACCCAAATGCCTTTGTTAAAACGTTTTACACTCAACATCTGCTTTTTACTACTCTTCTTCTGAAATTTAACACTGAACTTCTCCGATTTTACACTGGACACAATAAAGAATTCAACTCTCAAAATTTGACACTCATCTTCTCCGTTTTACTACTCATATTCCACGATTTGACACTGAAAATCCCTAATTTTACACTGGATAAGTCTCAGAATTTTATACTCAACTTTCATTTTTTACTACTCAACATCTTCTTTTTACTCCTCTTTTTCATAAATTTGACACTAAACTTTCTCAATTTTACACTCATATTTCACAATGTGTTCAGTATAAAATTGGAGATGTTCAGTGTCAAATTTATGAAAAACAGTAGTAAAATGCAGATGTTGAGTGTATAACCTTTTTACAAGGGTATTTAGGTCATTTCATATTTACATTTTTAATTAATTTGAGACCATGGTCCTTTTCTGATATTTTCAAATTTTTTGATCATAAAATGAAATTAATTGAAAGTTTTGGTCCTCAAGTGTTATTTCCCCAATTTTTTAAGCATAGTGCTCTCTGAACCACCAATATTTCAATTAAATGGGTTTTTTTTTTGGCTAAAATAACTAATTTTTATTAATATCCAATGTTATATATATATATATATTATTTGCTACGCTCTTATTTACAAGGGAAATTTTTTTTCTTTTGATGGTCCTAAATATGGGGGAGAAAAATGAGTTAATAGTGTATTAAAATTTTCTTTTTTAAAAATTACTCTTAAATAATTATGTGAGAGAAATTAAATACATTATTTAGTATTAAATTAAATAGGGATAATTTTGAAAAAAATTTAAAATATGAGATAATTTAATTAATTTTAATTAACTAAAACTATTTTTCTTAATACTCATAAAGTATTTTTTTCCTTTATAAATGAGACTAGAGGGAGTATCACTTATCAAATGTTATGTCATACATTACTATGATAGTGTTACCTTTTTACAATATATTGTCTTGCATAGTGTGATATCAAACATGACATGATATTAAATTTCTCTATTTTATGAAAAAATAAGACATCGCCCAAACAAAAACAAATTATACACTAAGGTATATAGACCCATAATATTAAATAGATTTTGTTTTTTAAAATTCTGTTAAGATCATTTTATGAGGGATTATCTTATTTAGTGTACCAAACAAACTTAAATTCTTTTTTTAACAAACCCTAATTGTGTTTGAGTCAAATAATAAGTATCAGTGTATTGAGAGTAAAAAGTAACATACTTTTAATTAGATTTACTCCATATATAAAAATTATGAATCAAATCTCTAATTACATGCTTAAAACACAAAAGTTCTTACCATTTATGCTAACTAGATTTCTCTTCCACGCTTGTGCAGGAACGTGGATGTGAAGAGGAACACAGGGATGTTTTATTTAGTTTTAAATATATTGAATTAAAAAAGATTTCCATCACTAGTTTTCTCTATATAAAAAAATGATATCAAATAATTAAAATTAATATAGATCTTAAAATTAAAAGAAATTGAAATTAAAAAAAAGAATACCGACCCACCTAAAAAAATTGAGAAAAAATAGACCCACCTATAAAAGAAAAAAAAATAAATAAGAAAAAGTGAGATATACTTAAATGAAAAAAAATAGAAACCAAAAAAGAAAAAAAGTGCACAAAGCGTAAAGGTGGAGCTCCAGTATTTTCAGGAGCTCCAGTATTTTCATTCTCCATTTAATTATATATTGATATAAGTTGGTGAATCCTAATTATTTTATGAACGAATCCTATTTGTTTTGCATTTATGGATTAATGCTCAAAATCATTTGGGCCGAGTCTCAAGAATTCAAAGTCATTGAAGCTAAAACCCAAAACCACGCATCCCCTTCATGGCCACCTTCGTCCTCACCGCCTCCCTCCGCCGTTGTCGTCCATCATCGTTTTTCCCCGTTTTATCTCAACTCATCAATTGTAAACACTTTACGTTGTCGCCACATCCAACGCCGTCATTGCCATCACGGCCTCCACCTCCATTTGACACTTACATACCTCACTTTCAAACACCCTTGAACTATTTGGCGGTTCTTGGTGCCTTTCACTCGCGCGCCTTTTCGACTTATTTTCCTGACGATGATTCGGAGATTGGATCACTACGCGATAACTTGGGTAGTGAGCCACTGGTTGTCCCGGAGCTTTCAAATGGAATTGAGCAAGTGGCTACTGGTGTCACTAGTGGGGAAGACTCCATTTTCCTTATTCGTGTTCTGATCTCGATGCTTGATGGATTTCACGACCTCACTGGACTACCATGGTTAGCACTGTTGACAATTGGTTTTTTGTCGATAAAATTTCCAGCATAGACTGTAAACATGAATTGATTTTATCAAATCTTTTCGTTTTTGCAATTTTCTCTTTATATCTTCTGTTTTATCAATGTTACCATGCGTTCTTCAAGCCTCGAAATTTTGGTTGTTGACTCTATCACCATTCAATTTTCTAACTTCGATCAAATGTTCTATTCCCAGGTGGATGATCATAGTTTCCTCTACTTTGGCTCTCAGAATCGTATTACTTCCGGTGCTAATTTTTCAACTTCATAAGTCGAAAAGGCTTGGCGAGCTTCTCCCTAGATGTGAGTATCAGCATTTAGCTGTAATTTTACTTCGGATTAGTTTTTTTTTTCTTTGGCTGGCATCAAAGGGATTAGTTAGTTGTTTTTTATGTTAGATGACTTGCTTCTCTAGTAGCAGGATGAGATAGATGTATGTGGTGCGATGGTGCGGCTGATGTGAATATTAACTAGGTTAGTACTTAGTTTTCTTTTTTACCACTTCAGTAACGAAACATAGATCCACTGCCTTGCAATGGTGTCTAACAAATCAAGTGACCGAATTTGATCAATGCTAAGAATGAAAGAACCTTAAGGTGACAGAACCACGAAAATCAATAATTCACATCAAAGGTTTTACTGCTGATTTTTTCGGCTGATATGGTAGTCAAAGTCACTTAGTTGCGGATGATGTTGGTAAGGGATAAGGGGGAATGTTAAGCAGTAAAAGACATCAGATGGCTCACATCAGTTGTCTATAATTCAGATTGTTCATTGGCAATCATCCAAACAATTATGTGTTTCTAACAAAGATGACTTGAATAGAATTTCCAAAATTTGATGGAACTGATTTTTTAGTATGCTGTGCTGATCCAAGCAATTTTTTAAGATTGACCGCAAATCACAAGATCAAGTTGGTTATTGTACATTTGGAAGGAAGAACGTAGCAATAGCATTTGATTTGAGTTTCTTGAAGAGAAGGAAGCCTACAGATCTCAATTGGGAGGAATATCTAAAGAATATGACTGCTAGCGTTGATGATGTAGTGAAGCTGGATGCCGTGGTTGAAATTAAGAACTTTAGGCAAGATGACTCAAGTAGATTTACCATAGCCCTGAACCACAAGCTGTTTTCTAGGAGGTTTTTGTTCAGATATCCAAATGACTGTAAAATTGTTCATTCTAACACCCTTGTGAACTTTATGTAGCTAGCTCAACTAAAAGAAAATACAAGCATTAAAAACTCATATTCCAACTTCTGCCAAAAGAAACTACTCAAGTTTTCCCATGAATTCATAGACTTCAAGTCATATAACCATGTTCAGCAACCAAGATTATTCTTCAAAGACCCAGACCAACCAGAGCACCACTTTACCAAAAATTCCGCTCAAATTGACAAATGCAGTACTAGTGCTAGTTCCAGTGCTAGTAATAAAATAATCAAACACCTTATGAAGACAGAAATGGAGGGAGGTGGAAGGTTCTCTGTTACTGGTGTTGTGAACAATATTCATCAGAACACACAAGCAAGGGTTCTCAAGTGTTCATGAAAATGGTGCAAGAGGATGAGGGGGATGAATTTTAGGATGCCTATAGTACTGAGAAGGAACTAAAAATCCTTCATTGCCAAGAGAACTTAGTAGTTTCATTGAAGGTGGAAGGTGGAAGGTAATGTGAAGAAATGACCAGTGGCAATACTGATGGATACTGGCAGCACTAACAATTTCTGGGATGAGTCATTAGCCAAGAAATTGAACTGAAATTGTAGCCAAGAAATTGAACTGAAATTGCAAATAGCTGAAGATAGTGACTGCAGTGAATGTGCAAATATTGGATTTAGAGGAAAAGTGTGTATAGCAAGGTAGCCAAAGGTGAAAACCTCATTGAAGGTGCAAGGCCTATAAAATGCCTGAGGCGAGGGGCGCTAGAAAGGCGTGCACTCGAGCGAAGCAAGACGCAACAATAAAAAAAGATAATATGTAGAGTATAATATAAATTTTCCTGTCATTAACCTACATAATTTCTTAAATATAAAACTTTTTTATCTTGCATTAAATTTTATGACATTTAACTATCTTAAATCTTAATTCTTATTAAGATAATATCTTAATTCTTAAGTCGGTGAAAGAAACAAAACCTACAAGTACAAATAGAAGCAATGGCAATGTGGTGGCATAATGAGCAAACTCCATGATAACAAAAACAAAACATAGGAAAGCCAAAGCATGCTAAAGGCATGCTTCTCTATTCTTCCAGGCACCAAAAGGTGCACGCCTTTCACATGTCGGGCAATGGGCCTTAAGCACTAAGGCGCTCGCCTTTGACAACACCGGTGTATAGTTAGAGTTTTCCATGGTAAGGCTGACTTCTTACTTGTGGAGTTTGGAGGATAGGAGTTGCAAAATTTTAAGCGAAGGTGGACTGTGGGAATACTCCAAGATTTTCTCATTCAAGTCAACCCTCACTATATTGTTTGCAGGAAAACATGAAAGGTGTTATTTTCAAGGACAGCCCCTATTATTTATGGATTAATCAAACACTTAAGGGGAAGGGAAAGCTAGTAATTGATGCTAATTCAAAGTTGAGAGACTAAGAGGAAAGTTGTTTGCAGGCAAACAAAAGTAGTGACTACAATTTTTTCATGGAGATGCTGATAGAATTTTCTATCAGAATGAGGCTCCAATCTCCACTAAGACCTATAGCAGGGACTAAGAGAATTATGGAAAGCTGCACCCACTGGTCACAGGGAATATGCTAAGGTCTATACCCTAAAAGGAAAAAGTGGAGGGAGATTAGGTGGGGGTTGGTGCAGCCAAGGGAAAGTTCGTCGGTGAGGAGTGGGAGGAGCACCTTTTTTTTTTTTTTTGGAATTCTCAGCTTCAGTAGAGAGGAGTCTGTCTTTTGTAAAGAAGCGGCTTGGGAGAGTTCTAGTCTCCTGAATATCAGTTTGCATCTTTATTCATTTGCTGCTGAATCTCTTTTAATTTCTTCATTTTATTTCTTCATCATGGGTGTAAAGAGAAGCTGGGATTTGCTTGGGGTCAGCTACTGGTCTTTTGGAGGCTGCTACTGTGTAATCCTTTTAAGTTACACAAAACTCAAGTTACATGGCATATATTTTCTTGCTCATTCTCTTGTCTGAACCAAGGAAGGTTGGGAGTTTGTGATTTTATTCCCAGAGTCCTAACAGAGGATCTTGTAGAAAAATTGAGGAATGACTTCAAAATTTTAAAGAATTTCTTCCATTTTCTATTGGAAGGGATTGAAGAAAGATGTAATAACCACTTCCTATTTCAGACATTATTTTGTCTGACTTGTCTATGGACTTTATTGGAGGGTGATCAAAATCTTACAATAAATATGTAAATCTTGTGGTGATTGATAGACTAGGGCTGCTCATTTTATGGCTCTCTAACATCCCAGATATTCATGGATAATGTGGTGAACAGTCATGGTAATATGGTATTCCTAATCTTTTGGGGGAAGTTTTTAAAGAATTGTTCACACTGTACAATGTTAAAATTGCATACTCTTTAGCCTACTATCCTCAAATGGATAGCCAAACAGAGGTTTTGACTAGATGTTTGGAGTGTTATCTCCGTTGCATGACTGGAGACCACCCAAAATAGTGATTGAAATGGCTATCATTGATTCATTGGCTTAATTGTGGTCTAATACCACTTTCCTCTTGAACATTGAATTGACTCCATTGCAAGTTGTTGTTGGCATACCTGCACTGGTATGTTGCCTTACCTCGCAAGTGATTCATCGAATGATGTGGTGGACCAAAGTTGTCAAGAAAGGGAGGCCATTATTCATTTCTTGAGGCAACATTCATGAGGCAGCATAATAGAATGATTAAATTAGCAGATAATAAGTGGATAGAGAGGCAATTTGCTGAATGGTTTATTTGAAGTTACCTGATACATCCTTTCTGAAGGAAGTTATAAATAATTTATCTTGAGACAAATTGGCTGCTAGGTTTTTTCGGGCCTCATGTGGTGGTTAGAGGGGTGGGACAAGTGGCATATCAGTCGGCATTACCCGAGAATTTTAGGCTACAAGAAGTGTTTCTTTTTTTTTTTTGGGGGGGGGGGGGGTGGGCTGTGTTGTTGTGGGTGGTTTTGAAAATGACATGTTGGAAACATTCCATTCAGTTCCACTTTCAACTTGATACTCTGGGCCTATTTCTTGTGGAACCATGAGAGACTTTGGCCAGAAAGGTAGTTAAAAGAGGGAATTTCCCTATTACTCAGGTATTGACTTGATTGAAGCACGATAGTTGTGAAGATACTTCATGAGAAGATCCCTGCTATCTGGAGTCAGTTCCCATATTCTCCAAGTACAGCCCATGTTACTAATCCTCGAGGTCAAGGATTGTTTATGAAAAGGGTACATAACTGTTACATGGGCAATTAGTGACTGGTCAGCTAGCTTCTGCTATTAGTCAATTGAGTTAGTTAGTAATGTAAGTCAGTTAGTGGCTGGTCAGTTAACTTTTAAAGTCAGGCAGTTAATAGTAGCTGCCTGACAATGTAACTCACACTACTCTGTAGCTACAAGAGGAGTAGACTGGTGCCTTTTTCAATTTGAACTTTTGAAATTATGAATTTTTTATTTGTACTGATCCTTGAATTTTTGTGAGTCACACTACTCAGCTTTACTGAATGCTTGTGGTAGGGGCTAATCTTTGTGCATCTGAGTACTATTTACCGAGTGTTGTAACAGTTGTTTAGTAGTTATATAAAATGTCTATTTGCCCATCTATGCATGCAAGCCTCTTGATTTGGTTTCTTGTGGTGTTTAGCTTGTCTGTTCTGCACTTTGAAAGTATGTTTTCTTCAATTTTATTATGACAATGAATTGAGAGTGAATGATGATGGCCTTTTCTATGGTGTTAGGGGGAATATCTTTTTATTTTTTCATATATAGATAACCTACTAAATTTAATATTTATCATTATTCTATGTTTGACTACTTCATTTTTTTAAAAGTACCTCCTCCATTCCCACCACCTCAGTCAAGAAGCAGTTTTAAAGACCAGTTTTTACTATTCCAGAAGGAAAGAAAAGCAATTGGATGCCCCTCACTTCTTTGGCAGCTGTCATACTTGACTGTGCAGGTGATATATCCATTTTCTAAGGGAACAATGTTGTTGAATATTGGAAAGAAAATAATTTTCATTATGCCTATACTAACACAGCCAAATTAGAACACCAACCAATGCCTTAAGTGTGATCAAGACAAAAAAAAACTTTGTGGGTCATGTGCTGTTGAAAGTAATGAACTAAGAGCATTTGGTGTGAAACAGTAATATGTGCATGAGAATTAGGGCACATCTAAAGTCTCAAAAGTAAAATTAAAATACAATAACAGTTCTTCCTGCATTTTATGTATAAAACACAATAACAACTCTCAAGGTTAACGAAATAACATTTGATTTTATTTCTGCAACTCCTAGAAGAGCTAATTTCTCCTGCATTTGCATAAGCAGATGATGTCATGATTCATTGATACTAGACAGAAGGGAAAAGAGGCAGAGAAATGAAAGAACGAATAAAAAACAGAAACAGAGATTCGAGGGAGACAAGAAACAGAGGGATTGTGAGGAGGAGGAGGAGAACAGAGGAAGATAGAGTTTAGGGACAAAACACCCTTGGTGGATATTCTTCTAATTTGTCTAAAACAAACTATCATAGGGCTATATACATAGAAGCCTAAACTATAAGGAAAGGTAGAAATTACAAATAAAAGAAAAAACATAATTTAAATAAAGAAAGCAATTTAAAATATTACTCCCTCCAGTGCGTAATTGTTGTCGTTTTAGGGTTTTCACACAAACCAAGGAAGTCATTAAATGATCTAGAATATTGTAAAATTTGATAGTATTTTACCAAAATGTCCTTAATTTGAATACTCTTTTAAATGATCAAATTGGTATTAATAAAGGGTAAAATCGTAAAATAAGCAAATTAATACTTCATTAAAATTTTAAAGCGACAAATATTGTGAAAAATTTTAACAAATATTGTGAAAAATTTTGAAAGTTTTAAGGGGACAACTTTTACAAACTAGAGGTAGTAATTTTTTAGCAAAGCCAGAAGATGAATCTCAAAATCAATCTTTCTTTGAAGAATAGGGTATATCCCTTACAGGATTGGTATGAACAATCTTGCTACTCAATTCCACATAAGGAGAGAATAACAAATTAACAATTATGGATGGTTGGGTCACATATAAGAAGATTGGAAGTCTCAGTTTTGTTAGGAGTACAAAGTCTTAGCCTCCATCTATAAATATCTTGGCAGACATGTCATATCAAGAAAGTTCTAGAAGATTATAAAATATTGTATCGTTCAGAAGAAAACAAAATATGCAAGGATGAAGCAACACAATTATAGTGTTACATGCCTAAAATTCATCCTAATTTTTCACTTTTTACCCTTCTTGATTCATTTACAGGTTCCATGCTTTTTCTTGTGGATGATTAGCATACGGAGGATGTCACTAGATGGTCACCCTGGTTTTAACTGTGTAAGGCGTAGATAAGAGAATGCATCCTTTCTGTAATTTTCAAATATTGCAATGAGAAAAAGTTATGTGTTTTTGGTTTCAGTTTTGAGTGCATCTCTATCATGATAATGTATAAACAATGAAGATCCAACTCAATCAGATAGGATTCATGAGACAGATTATAAAATGATAAAGACCTAACTTTAAGGATGCCATCTCAACTAGCTTTAATGACTAGACTTATTTTGAGAATTTATTGCTGGAGAGAAACTATATCTTACTGTCTATAGATATGCATGGTATGCACTGAGACTCTCAGTTGTCATTGAAGGATTTAGACTTATTAATTCTGTTACAGGGTGGAGCTTTATGGTTCCAAGATTTAACAGAGCTCCCTCATGGTTGGTCAGGTTTTGTCTTCCCTTTATTGATTGCTGGTTTGCACTACGCTAATGTTCAGGTAATGCAAAACTGTATCCATATGGATGGGAGATTTAACCTGGAAACTGATTTCTCTGTTTCCCTTTTGCTGTTCTACCCTAACTCTCTTATACATTTAACATGAATTGGATCTATTGTAATTTCAAATTCTGTTGTTTAGTGAATGATGCTAGAACGTTAGTTATCCTTGGCTTGCTTGGTGCATCGATTATATTATTGTCACTTGCTTGTATTTTCTAATACTCAGACAACTTCTAAAGTTTATTTATTGGTCTTTCTGAAAAGTCTTTGCAATTAATTGTTCTCAATTCAACTTGTACATGTAACTACGGTCTTAATTGATTTTCATGCAACTATTTGTCTCAATCAACTAGAATTATCCCCCTGTGCAATAAAAGCACAAAATTTTATTCTATAATAAAATAACGGTAAATGTTATTGAAAAAGTAGCGACTGGGAGATGTAAAAAAGAAGCTATTGGTGTAGTAAGCAAATTAAAAGAAAACTAAAAACTGAAAAAGCTGACACAAATAGTAAAATTGTGTGTTGCAGATTTTGTTTCTATAATAAATATTGATTGGTCTCAATTCAACTTGTGCGACTATTGGCTTATCTGCTGCACTCTTTAGATTGTAATGTGATGTATGCATTGTAGGACTTTTCTTTTTTTCTTTTTTAAAAAAAATATTTTGAGCATATTTTTCTACCTTAATTTGTTTCCATCTTTTCCTGAGGGAAAGAGTAAATTAGTGATAACATATGTGCTGATTTTTTATTTAATTGATTTATCAGATATCCTTTCAGAAAAAATTAGTTGGAAAAGCAGGTGGCCCTCTGGCTTCGCTAGGACAAGTGAGTACATATAACTTGTGTAGCAATTTTCGTGTTACTATTACATAAGATTTCCTTAGCCAAAATTAGAGCTGATACATGAGTTTTTAGTTACCAAACTGTTGCATGAATCTCATTGTTCTGACCAATAGTGCGATAAAGAATTTGAGTCTGCAATACGGGGGTAATTCTTAAATTCATAGAATAAAAAGCAATATCTCTCCTGCAGTTGTGGTGATGATTGTGTTTGGTGCTGCAGCTTTACGAGGGGTATTTGAACTTTCTAACGGTGCCCATATTTTTCACTGGGTTTGCTATTCCTCAGGTAACTTTTGATCTGTCCAGTTTGTGTTAGTAGGATGCTGGTTGTTGTGTAACATATTTGTTCTCTAATTTACTTTGGCAATTATTTTTATTTGTTTAGACGTTAGTCAAAGTGCACTCCTTGGTTTTCATTCTTTTGACTCCATAATGTGAATCTCACCTAACAGAGATGTAAAGGCTGATTTGTCATAAGAAGCTGCAAGGATTCTGCTTTTAAAAACTGCAATTAAATTTTAATTGGTGGCCTTTCTCACTATGCTCTTTGATCCCTGCATTGACTAATCTGTATATGATCTTCATTTGCATTGTGTCTTATTATTCCAGAAAATAGGACTAATGAAAATTTCTTTGATTTACTGCTCTTGGTTTAAAGAGAGAAGAGCATTTTGATGGCATCATTTGTGAGTAAAAGTGCACTTTGGAGTTCAGTAATTTCCTTTTGTAAATTTTACGGTATTTAATAATCTAGACATTATAGGAACTTGAGATTGTGTCCATCAGAATTATGACTATCATAGTTTCTGTTAATGTGATTCAGTGGGAGGCCTGATCTAGAGTAATTATATTATAAGAGTTACCGTTTGAAAACATTTGGGTCTACTGGTGCATTCTCTTGTTTTAATGAAAAAATTGAGGGTGGTTTCTGAATCGATGGAGTAGTTGGAATCTTCAATTGTAAAATGAAAATAGGGGAACTGCAAGTAATATCTTTTTCTGGGACTTTATGAGAAGATTAGTTAGTTGCTGCAGTAGACCCCTTCAGCTTAAGGGTCATTCTTCATTGCAATTTGCTTGATTTGAGGGTGTAGTTTTTCCAACCTCTCTTGCCATTTGCTGAAGGTTGTAGTTTGTATTCTCCTTTCATGCAGGGGAGCCTACTCTATTGGATTACAAATAGTTCTCTAACCGTCGTTCAGGTCAGATACCAAAGGTTGTTTTTTCTTGGTTGTTATGTAGTTTGGTCCAATGCTCTGCAAATAGTCTTCAAGAAAGTTCATCCTAAAACAAATAAACTTTGCAGCATTTAACATTGAGACATCCTGCCGTCCTTGCCAAGTTGGGGCTACGAGACAATAATAGTCAAGAGGTTTCTGAGAAATCTGGTGCTCCCAAAAATGTTCCCTTGGATTCACAAGGGCTACAAGACAAGAATAGTTCTATAACAGTTCTTGAGGAAACTAGTAGTGTTCCTAAAACAACTTCTGGTTCACCTGAAAAGTGGTTTAAAATACCTGCTGAGAACTTATCTCCCAAAGATTTAACTGCTGTGAGTGACTAAAAACACAAACGTATTTGATATCAAGACCCTATTATGAATGAAGAATTCTCATACATTTATGGTTTGATTTGCTGGCAGATTTCAGTTCAAGTTCAATCTGATGGGGACAAAGAAAGTGCCATTCTTTTACTAAAGTCAGTTATTCTTTCTCAAATTTTAAAATTCATTGCTAAATGGGAAAAGAGTGGGGAAAAAATTGAGAAGTAAACCCCCAAGTATCTTTTTATAGGCTTTATATCTGATTGATGCATTGCATTCATAACTTCCATATGCAGACTGGCACTTGATAAGGATCCTGAATATGTAAGAGCTTTAGTTTTAATGGGGCGGCTTCTTTTACAGAAGCAATCAGATGCTGAAGCTGCTGAGTACTTTGAGCGTGCAATATCCAAGGTTTATTTTCACTTTTTCTCCATTTTTGGGAAAGAAATGTTTTGCTGATTAACTTACATTTTGAAGTACTATTTTTCATCTATGATGTAGAATTTGATTTTATGTGCTTTGAAATGATCATTGAGATTTATGAATTACGATAGAACATTTTACCGTATATAGTAATTTTTTTTTTGGCCAATATCTATAGTAGTTTTATCATTTCTAGTAATTTGAACTCATTGTTTGTGCATCTGTCATGAAATATTAACTAACTTCATCATTTGGCTCCTTTTTGCTTGGCTCCTTTTTGCTTTCTCTTCTACAAAATTCTTACTCCCATTCCAATTTTCAAGTTGTTTGATTTATTAATCACTAGTTGTTTCTTGGTTGTTCCTTAGCTAGCTCTTGATGGCCATCCAACTGAAGCGGAGGATGGTGATCTCTTAATTCTTGCATCCCAATGGGCTGGCGTTGCTTGTGAACGTCAGGTGAAGTTCGTACGTCAAACTTAGGTTTAGAGCTCTTAACCAATTCTTGAATACGCTTGGAGGTGCAGATTACTGGACGGAATATTGAGAAACCTTTTGTGTTGGATGCTTACGTTGCTTGAATGAAAATCGCTCATCCTTATAAAAAAATTAAAAAAAAGGGGTTCTGCCAGTGGTATGGGTTTCTGAACCTGTGTGGGCATGTGACTTACTAGTTCAACAATAAACTAGATTTCGGGCCTGTGCGTGGGATGGAGCTTGAGTTGGTGGGAAGCTGCATTGTTAGACTTCTTGTGAACAGTGCAGCTTCCATTAATTTATATATATATTGATGATTAAGAATAACTTAAAGCATATTAGGCTGTTATTACCTAACCATTGGTTGGCATTGGCAATCTTAGAAGCTTGTATCATTTGAAAGATTGGAGGGATCAGCCATATTCTGTCTTCACAAATTTTTCTCTTGGGCAGGGAAAGAGGGCTGAAGGACTTGTTCACTTTGAAAGAGTTGCAAATATGGAAGAACCCGAAGATCCAGCTTGCAAAGCTCATTATTTTGATGGGTTGCTGCTGTATGCGAGGTATGTATAACTTTAGGCAATAGCTTCAGTGTTGAAACTTTAACAATGAAACACTGCCAATTCCCAATTTACTGATTCAATTGGGTATCCAGCACTCTATATGATGCAGGTCATAAGGGTGAAGCTGCCAAGTATCTGCGTCTTGTTGTTGCTTATAACCCTGCTTATAGTAAATATTTGGAAGCATGTGAGCGGGATGATGATGTTGCTAGTGATCTTGTGAGCAGTAGAAGAGAATTCTGATTTCAAGTTCTTTTTTTTGGGTACCAATTCCCTTCTTTTTTATTGAAGTTATTTGTTAAAATTGTAAATCTTGTTATCCATTGGAGCTTTTGGGTTGCATAATTTATTAAGCTCTAATTTTAATAATGTAATGATTATTTATCAATTAGTAGATCTCTCTCCCATGATTTTGTTGAACCTTTTCAGTTGAATGGTTTGTATACGAATTGCATGAATTGTCACTTTTTCAGGTTTTTTTCCCCTTGAACAAATTTTTAGTAGTTGTAGTGAGAGACTTAGCCTATCAATCAATATGTTTTATGAATCATTCTTTCACCTATACTAAGGTTTTAGATTAAGTGGTGTCTTGTGTTTTCTTTATTTTATTTTTTTGGAGGTACGTTTAGCATTTTAATTTTTGTGAGTTTAACCTATTTAAATTTGTATGACATTGATTGTTGATGATCATATTATTCTATTTGTCGTCGCAACTTATTTTTATTTGATGTAATAGTCGCATTCTACAAGTTTTGTTTGGATATTGCTGTTTTTTTGTCATAGTATTGAACATTACTCTTTTCTAATGTTAATGTTAATATGGAGAATCAATGATTTCGGTATGCATATTCGTCGATATATGAATACTTAAGGGGAGGGGGAAAATAACTCATGAATACATAATAGGCCCCAAATGGTATTTGTCCATGTCACTTGCCACGTAAAAAGTGGTTTAGGAGCACAAATTTAAAAGAAAGTATTTTTTTGGAAAAGAAAGTTTGTTTTTATTTTTTAAATGAATACATATGCATATAAATTCAGCATTTTTTGGTTTTTTGAAAAAAAAGAAAGTTTCATAGTGATAGAGGGGCTCAATATTAAGGGCCCATTCGATTTACAGATTCCAAATTAAGGAGAAGGAAATAAACATAAAGAAAAGGGAGAGAAAAAAAAGATATAACTGAATTAAAAAGAGGAGATATATTTGATAAGAAAAAATTATTTCATGTGTATAAAGAATAGAAAATAAAGAAAAATGAAAATAAGAAATCCCAAAAATGCCACTCATCTAAAAAATTGAATCTATATATATAGTTATTTAAAAATGCAATTATAGTTCATTTGAGTTATTATAAAACAACTACATGTTATTAAAAATTGAAAAAAAAAATTAATGATTCATCCTCATAATTATAAATTATTAGTACTTATAAATACTTAATAATTAATAAAATAGAAATCCCACGGACACAAACACTTCAGCTATCTTCGCACAGGATTCTCCCTCGCGATCGCCTTGCGACCAGCAGCTTCGTAGTTGCAGTTGCAATCGTGAAGACCTTTTGAGTGTGAACGATTTCAGGGCGAATGTGGGAGGAGGAAACGCAATGTGAGGCTTTCTTGTCTGGATTTTATTTGTTTTCAAAGGGTAATATAGTCTTTCTAAAATTTAACTTCTTTTTATTATATCTTCCGAATAATTTTACATTTTTTACGGGACTTTAAAATAAACATTGCCCTGTTTTGATCCTTCAACCCAATGTTTCCTTCTTCGATTCCCATTTTGTCCTCAGTTGGAAATGGGTTTATTCAGGGCATGATACTGATTCGGGTGGTAATAATGTAATATCAATCGTACAATGCGTACGATAATGATATGAGCTCCGAATGTACTATTACACAAACATATCCGTTAAGGCATCCCCATTCCTATGAGTTTGGCTAGCGAGAGCCGAGGAAAGCAAAGTGAGGAAGGAGGTCAGTGTGACTGAGAGACCTGAGATGTTTGCAGTTGTATCCCATTCTTAAGCTTTAAACTGTTTCACTTTTAAAGTCAACGCCTATGCTTTTCTTCTGCTTTTCTCTTCTGTTATTCTCAAATGCGTACACCATGTTCGAGGAAATGTCTCAGTGGCTGTTGCCTTCACATATGTAAAGCTAAATATGCGATCTTGTGACTTTTTCTCAGAGGCAGGCACGGAAAATGAAATTTTTATGTAAACTGAAGAATGAAGCAATGAAACTGCGAGATTTCACGAGCAAATGTTATTGCTGATAGTTGTTGAAGCCTCTACACATTTCGTGGTTTAGGTGGGAAAATTAAACATTGAGCATTTTCCAAATTATCGTCTCTTACAAGTTTTGCATCGATATCAACAAGGCATTCTCTTTCTTCAATCCCCATATCTGGGTAATCTGCACAACATCCGGAGCTCGTGGTACGATACTTTTCTTGCTTCTTTTGTAAATAATTTTTTTCTTGTACTCGAGTACAACCCAGATTTTAGAGTTTGAATTGTTGCGATGTAGACACTGTTTACTTGGAATTCTCAACTGGTCATCTGTTTTTCTTTCCCGTTTACTTTTTGTTCACATCTCGCGATTTTGTTTTTCTTCTGAATCGTAATGATTTTGGATGCTTGTGTTGGGATTTGTTATTACATTCTGTTTCTATAACGACATGGATTGCTGGTTTAGTTTCTGAGTTTTTTTTTTTTTTTGGTCCTGTGGATTTGCCTCTCATTTTGATTGATTTGTATTTTGTTGGCCCATCGAAACAGGGAAAGAACAAAGGGATAGGTGACTGTCCTATTTGGGAACATCCATTTGATATATATTTCCTTAAGATATGACTGCAGTTTTTCTGGACACGTAGGATCTGAGGTAAATGAGTCATGGGTGATCTGGGATGAAATTGTAGCTTTCATAGTTGAAGTCTATAATTTTGTGGTAAATGAGCCATGGGTCTCTCGGAACTGCAATTTACAATGTGTTTGTATTTAATTTTGCTTCCCACATCACATATCCTTTTGTGAAAATCAAATCCAAGTTTATCTAACTGCTTGCAGGTGAAGGAGCTCACTAGGCCTCTGTTTGATCAAGCTTTGTTTTGAATTGTGGTTAAAGAAAGATATATATATATATATACAGTTTATCTTTTATCTACAAAAAAAAGGCTATATATTATACTTGTTATGCTCAAAGCTGACAAGTCATGCTTCGCAGAAGCTGTCTGATGGCCAAACTCACTCCACATTTCTCATTCTTCAGCCAATACCCGAGACCATTGATTTTCTGGAATTGTCACTATAGTTCTCCTCTTGGTTGTTACAATTCTTCTTTCAATATGAAGCGCATACTCAACAAAAATATTGCCTATAGCTTGTCAGTGGACCAGACAGCCCATTTGAGCACTTTGGGTCAAACAGCCACATCATTAGTTGAGTGCTCCGAAGGAACTACCAGTAGACTTTCAGACAAAGCAAAGAGAAAAGCTTACTATGAATCTCCTGAGGGAGTCCTAAAACATAAGCTAAATGTGTGCTCAAAGGATGGGGACATGGTTGAGGCACTTAAACTCTATGATGAGGCACGAAGTAATGGTGTTGCACTGAGTCTCCACCATTATAACTCATTACTATACCTTTGTTCTTCTCATGCTTCTGTCAAAATGGATAATGAGAGTGATGAAAACACATTGAATTTAGGCCTTAAAAGGGGTTTTGAGATTTTTCAGCAAATGTTAGTTGACAAAGTTGCACCAAATGAAGCTACATTTACAAGTGCGGCCAGGCTTGCAGCTGCAAGGGATGATCCAGAAATGGCTTTTGACTTGCTAAAGCAAATGAAAAGTTGTGGTGTTGCACCCAAGTTGAGATCATATGAACCTGCCCTTTTTGGATTCTGCAAGAGGGGCGATACAGATAAAGCTTATGAAGTTGATGCTGACATGATTGCATCTGGGATTATGGCTGAAGAGCCTGAGCTTTCTGCTCTTCTAAAACTCAGTGCTGATGCAAATAGGGAAGACAAGGTCTATGAAATGTTGCACCGTTTGCGTGCTACTGTGAGGCAGGTGTCAGAATCAACTCTTCAAATTATTGAACATTGGTTCAACTCTGAAGATGCAGCAAAAATTGGAGAAAAATACTTGGATGTTAACACAGTAACAAAAGGGATTGTTCAGGGAGGTGGTGGGTGGCATGGGCAGGGATGGCTTGGAAGTGGGCAATGGGAAGTGGTGAAGACTCATGTAAATGATGCTGGCCTGTGTCTCTCATGCAATGAGAAACTTGTGAGCATTGATATTGATCCAAAAGAGACTGAAAATTTTGCTGCCTCATTAACTCAATTGGCTTGCCAGAGAGAAGCTAAGGCAAACTTTAACCATTTTCAGGTATAATCACAGTCTTATTGAGTTGTCTGGGATTTAGAAAAGAAGTTTTCTCACTTAAAGCTGAATATATTCATTTACTGCTATGTCATCTTTCACTTTCATTTCGCAAACTGATTTGAACTTGCATGCAGAAATCAGTTTGTTGTTTACCAGTAATCATTTGCTAGAATCATGAGCAACACTGATGCATTAGACATGTAGAGAAAGAATGCTTCTAAACATTGGTAGGAAGTGAGGTATAAAGATAGGACCTAGTTCATCAAGGAAGGTCAAATCAATAGACCAATACTTACCATGTAATCAAAGTGGATCTCAAGTCATGTATGATAACACTCCTATAAGAGAAAGGGGTATATGATAGTCTCTTTTGTGGACCTCAAGTTAACCTCTTCTCTATGCAATATTTTGCCAGCTATAATATATCTTGCACTGAGTGAAATCTTCCAAACAGATAAATATTTTGATTGCTGATTTTCATTGGATCAGTCTCATTATTTGGCAAAGTGTTGGCCTTACTATTGTGTTGCATGGAGATAATCTACCCTTAAATATGACTTGTCAGTAATAATACATGGATACTCATTTTAGCCTGGAGTATATTATTTTCCAGAGTACATGGTGGTAGCAGGGGAAGTAATGCTGTATTGTTGTTAATAGTCAGATATTTTAGTTTGTTAGTATAAACATTTGCAAATTCTCCTGCTACGATTTGTTGTGAAACATTTTAGCCAATGAATTTTATGGCTTTTATTGCATAAGAGCAATGAAAGGGTCCTTTTGAACTTAGTGACCTACGTACTTGATGTGTTATAGTTTGCACATTAGCCATAAATATTGGGTTGCAAGGTGAAAGAAAGATACACTCGAATTAATTATTAGAGCAGATACCTGAAGGAGAACAAGTTTCATGGTTTTAGTTGAAAATTCCTCTTTTCTTGTGAGGCATACTTTGATGAGGGTTTTATTATTTATTTCTTTAGCTTTGTTATATCTAAAATAGTTCCTAATGATATAGGGGCTGATATAGAAATTTAACATTTTCAGAACTGGCTTCAGCAACATGGTCCTTTTGATGCAGTTGTAGATGGAGCCAATGTAGGCCTTGTCAACATGCATCATTTCAGCTTTTTGCAGGTGGGTTGCTAACTCTATTAGCACATTACTAGAAAATCTATTTGACATTTTATTTTCTCTCTGTTGTAGCTTAAAACTATTGTACAGCAATTGCAACAAATGAGTCCTTCAAAAAGATTGCCGCTTGTAATCTTGCATAGAAATCGGGTAACTGGTGGTCCTGCTCAGAATCCAAATAACAAGAGACTGTTAGAATATTGGAAGAAAAATGGCGCTCTTTATGCTACACCTCAAGGTTCAAATGATGACTGGTAACGAAGTACTCTTTTAGTATTTAAATTAGATTGAGTTGTCTAATTTCACTATACATTGCAGAGTCTTTAGTACATTTGATCTGTACAAGTGTTGACTGGAACAACTTAGTTTTCCTATAGTTTTTTTTTTTTTAATATTTACCTTTTCTTTTCAATCATAGGTACTGGTTATATGCAGCTGTTAGTTGTAAAAGCTTGTTGGTGACCAATGATGAGATGAGAGACCACCTGTTCCAACTGTTAGGTTCTAGTTTCTTTCCAAGATGGAAGGAAAAGCATCAGGTATTCAAAGTGTCAGAGAATTTCATATATAATCCTATAAAATGCATTCATCATAAGGCTAGTCTGAATTCTGTGGGTCTCCCGTACTTAAGGCTACTCGTAGCCACTTTGCAGTGAAAAAGATGAAATTATCTTTCTTCATCTTTACCCAACTGTAGTCATTTTAGTGATCCTATATGGAGAGGGATTAGGAGGCCTGATCTACTTTAAGCTGATGAACCCTACTCTATAGGCAATATAATTGACATGTGGTTCATTTCCACAAAGAGTTAGTTATCTTTCATGTTATAACCACACGATTGCAGTTCGCAAGAGTTTAAGCCAGTTGCAATGCTAAATTTTGCTAGTACATTATTTCTCTGGTGTTAATGTTGAAGAGTGAGAGGATTATAATGCCTTGATTGATTTGCAGGTTCGACTGTCAACCTCAACTAGTGGGCCTACCCTCATCATGCCTCCACCTTACTCAATAGTTATTCAGGTACTGCTTTAGTCTTATTCAATTGACTATAGAGTAGCATGTTTTCACCAAGCCAATGACCTATTGTTGATAGAAACAGAGATTGGGGACTGAATTTTATAAATAACAAACACTTACATAGAATAATTGAGCAAGAATCTCAAGTTCTCAACCCAACAGTTTTACAAATACTAGGAGAATCTCCTCCAGCTAAATGGCCACGTATCCTTTTTGAATATGTTATAATGGTTCCCTTATCAAGCACCTGTGGAGCTCATGAAAAGGGTTGATCAGATAGCTTTTAGCCCTATAAAAAGGTATAAAGGGAGACCAAGAATGCTAAAGGAGATTATAACACAGGATCTCTTATTAAATAATTTATCTGATAATATGGTTTTTTATAGAGCCCTATGGTGCAGTATAATCCATGTAGCCGACCTCATTTAGTGGAATAAGGCTAATTTTTTTGTTGTTGTTGTTGCTGGTTCTCTTATCAAGTGATCATCCATTTCTCCTCATTTAACTTGATTTATGTCTCTGTTGGCTGAAAAAAAAAACTTGATTTATATCTCCCTGTTCCACCGCACGCCATAAGAAAATTTTTAATGGATAAAGTGGACTCTTTCTGCTTACTTTATATGTAGATGCTTTTCATGGAATAGAATGGAATGGAATTGCAACTCAACAATTTACAAGTACTAGGAGAATCTGCTCCAAATTCAAGAAAACAAATGAATTTTTGAACTACCCTAAACTGCAGAATCAGTTGTTATTTATAGATGCTTTTCATGGAATGGAAGATTAACACTTGTGGGTAATATAACTAATTGTAGGAATCAGCCAATGGTAGTTGGCATGTGCCAACCGTCAGTGATGATGATTACGAGACTCCAAGGCAGTGGTTGTGTGCCACCAGATCCAGAAATACATCACTGCATCAATTGTGGACTTCTACCTCCACATCTGTAGGTGCATGAAATTTCAATTTTGGTTTATCTACTTGTCTGTTATTACAACTTCCATTGTATATGTGTCCAAGAATTTGGATTTCATGCTCATCTTATATCTTGACTGTCTAGATTAAAATTGAACAATCTAGATTTTATTTTATTTTACAATTAAAATCTTAATTTTTTTATTTAAATAAGAACCTAAAACAAAGATAATTTTATTTCATATTTTTTAAAAAAATAAGGTTATAACTTAAAAAATAAAAGATAAAAAACTTAATTTGGATGATTCAAGTGGTTGGTACTTGTTCCCTTTAACGAAGACTTTAGGTTTGAGTTTTATGTATGGGGGAAAAAATGCTGCTAGGACAGCTTAGCATCATAATGGTTCAACCCGGGTCAATCTAAGTTAGTCGATGCCGAATGTAGCTTTTATAAACTAGTTAGTATATCCCAAAAAAATTGGACTCTTCAAATTTAATTTGGATGGTCATATGTCCTGCCTAACCTCCACACCGTTTTAACTTTACTGCTTTCAATTTTGAGGACTTCACTAGTACGAAGGCTCTCTCTTACAAGGCAGGGACTAGCAAAGCTCTAAGCCCATTGAAGATTGGCGTCCTTTCAATTTCTAACTAATTTTCTAGGACGCCATTTAACTTTACAGCTTTTTTTTGGTACAACCCAATTTCATTAGGAGATGAAGCAAAACAGAGATAAACAGAGTATGATGATGATATAGATGAAATAAGAAAGTGAAGAATCAGACACAAGAATTTATACTGGTTTGACCCAAACCACTTGACCTACATCTAGTCCTCAAGCTGCTACTTGAGATTTTCATTATATCTTATAAGTTTGATCTGGGCACTTGTGAAGTCTCAGTACATCCCATAAGTTTCAGTAGACACATGTGAAGCCATTCTCCTCACACCATTACAAGATGTGTAAATCCCTTAATGTTTCTTCACACTAAGATTCTACCTAGAAAATGTGGAAGAGAAAATTACAGAATAGAAACTCTTTTTTAGGGTAGATAATACATTGAAACTCATTTTGATGAGGTGGTGTTAACTTAGAATGCTCCCACAGAATGATTTTATAAATTACAGCAGCATTTTGGCACAAAACTCACTTAAATTCATTATCCATAAGTTTAAATGAGGTTTTATTTATAAATTTGTGGCTTAACTAGATGTTAGATACAAGATCTATCCATTAGACACAAGTTCTAATCATTACTTTTCAAAAAGAGTCATTCACCAACCGCATTAAATGCGTTTGATATACCAAAATTCAAATTTTGAAGTTCACTAGATGTATTTCGCAGAGTCAGCATAGTTGTGTATTTAATGTTGAACCTTGAAATTCATCTATTACAAAGTGACATTCGAATTTCGAGTTTGCAAAATATACCTCATGTTAGTTCATGTGAATTTTCATATTGGAAGTGTGTCTGTTGGATTTGAACAGTTGTTTCAAGTTTTCAGAATGCACTTTAAAATTAGAATTTCATAAACCGAAATTAAAATTTCAGAGACCGAAATTTGTCTATTAGAGGCATGTTCAAACCTCTGCTACTTTTACACACTTTCATTAATTAGACTTAGCCCGAAATTCGAATTTCAAATTCAAAATTCATATATTAGAGATAAAAACTATGTAACTTCGAATTTCACTAAGTAAAGTTCGAATTTTGCACAAAATAAGTATAAGTCATATACCAAAATTCGTCTGTCAACCAATATTTTTCAATTCTAACACAAGCAAATATTAGATAACTTTAAAACAATTCGTTTAAAATTTGTGGTAACATAAATAAGTAATATTCAAAGATTAAACCGCCTCATGATCTAAGTGAAAACAAAATATACCTAATAATTAAGTCTTCAAAAGTTAAGCTCTACTTTTACTTAGTCATTCCATTCTTAACATACTATCTTCTGATCTTCAATTATTTGAGCATTTTTTCTCTTCTTCTTCTTTGAATGAGACATGATATTGATTTTTTTTTCTTTATTCTAGTGCTCACTCTTCCTACTTAGGCAATCCTATATTTAATATATTACACTTACAAACCAATTAGTTAGTCCAATCTATATATCCAACTTGTATTATACAATATAAAAAGATAGTGGATATATTAGTATATAGTGTGATATATACATTATAAATCAGTTAATCACATATTAATGCACATTTTACTTCTTTTAGAAACAATATATATGTTAGATAAATATGATACATTTGTTTCTTATTATTTTACATTTGTCATTTTCAAAACTTATATTATATTAAATCTAATACATTTGCATGGAGACATGTCTTCTTACTTGGAATAATTTCCTTAAAATTGAACCTTTCCCAGAGTGGCAACCGTCATAGGACAAAATCATAACCTGTAGTTTGTAATATCTACTAATAGCTTTCTTTCTAAATTTTAAAAAGAAAACTACATCAAGAGGATTTGAACCTTGACCACACTACCTGCACGAGAGGACATTTTGTGATGAGCACCTTGTGCTGATCTCAAATTTGGGCTAATCAAATTAAAACTAGATAGTCCAAATTTAATTTAGTTGTATTATTATATTTTTAATATATTTTTATTCTATTAGATATAGAATATAAAATAAAGATAATTTTATATCTATCACTATTTAAAAAAATGTTGTTATCAATTAAAAAAATCAAAATAAAAAACTTTAAATCTGAATTGTCTACATTAAAACTGCACAGTCTAGATTTTGTTTGGATGATGAGCATTGGGTGCTCATCATAGTGATGAGCACCTAATGAAGGTTCCTACTTACACCCTACATTAGCCTTACCATCTAAGTTAGCCCCTGATGGCATGTCTACTAATAGTTTTATACATTCATATTTTAGACAAACTCTTCAGCTGCTGATTTTGTCAAACGTCTATGTGCGCATAATGCTAGTATGTTGCCAAATATCAGGACTTCAGGAGTTTAAGCTTACATCGACGATTGAGTTGAGTGATAAAGGATTAAATGCATTAAGCAAGGTCTCAGGTTTGGGTTTTGTGAATAGAAATAAAACACACTAGGAGAGTTTTTGCTAATTAGAACTAAATCCAACTCAAATTTTGATTAATTGGCAATAGCTTATACTTAATAGTTTGTCCAAAAGAAAAATTACACTACAACACACAATATCCACAAAAATTCATCTTAGAAAAAAGATAGAGAGGAATTAGATTTGACACATTGGTCTCACTTTGACAAAGAGTGAGTGAATTTGTGAACATGCATCTGTAATGCACTAGACATACTATCATTCAAGATGATTGCATCAAGACTGCATTTGATGCAATCAAGAAGATCCAGTCTTCAACTTAATCCGTTTGTCACGTGGCAAGTTGTTTTACATAGTTTGAAAAGGATTCTGCAATGCCAAAATGATGCCATTTTTCACTTAATGTATGCAGTTTTTATTCTTTAGATATGAGAGGAATTAACAGTTTTGTTCATCTATGGTTTATGATGATCGATGCTTTTGTGACCAAACCCATGATTATGCTCATGTATTTCCCTTCTTTTTTTTTTTCCTGGGTAAATATAAAGGGACCATAGTCCACAACAAATATACTAAGGGGTTAAAACCCCATTAACATCATTAAGCACACGGGATTCCAAGAAAGTAGGAATCTCACCAAGAAGCAGCTGAGAACACCTGGTTTCAGTACTCCTATGAGCCAAGGAATCGGTTGGCTAGTTTGCTTCCCTTTGAACATGTTGGATTTTTTTTTTCTGGTGAACACCAAGGGTATCCCCTGTAGGAGAAGACTAATCCCTTTGAAGCTTAGAAATTACCAAAGTGAGTTTTGTTTCTCTTAACATGACATTTTTCATACACACAACTAGAAATTGAACCCAGGACATTATGCTTAAGGTACCCAACTATCTGCTATCTGTGTTGGGACTTTGTTGGTGAGCATGTTGGAATTTAATCTGCATGTATTTCCCTCTTCAATCCTTTTTTCATAATTATCTAGAATCCAATATCATTAATTTGGATTCAAATAGCCCAAACGAGGATAATTTGGGTTTTCATGCCATATATTCATCACCTCCTTACATTGCTTGTCTCCTTTTGGTATTAAAAAAAATGAAAGTAAATAATGAAACGCACATCCCCGCATAGTAGTTGATCAAATAATTTTTTTTCCCAACATTCTGCATAACAATGGGAACATGATGTAAATATGATATAAATTACCTTATCGATATAACATAAGGTACTTTATATCAAATATTTGATCATCCCTGTGGCGATGGAAATCTATGGCATCCTCTTTAGCCTTCAACTCATCCCTCCACTTGATTTGCCAAAATATATTAATTATACAATATAATTAGTTCAGTAGGAGTATGAACTACTCAACATGAATCAACTAGATAGAAGAATAAATCATTTTCTGACATGCTTTTGAGAGGATGAAGCAAAAATTAACCTCCAATTAGTTTGAGAGATTTGGAGGGAGGAAGAAAGGAAAATTTTTCATCTTCTTTCTTTTTCAAATCAAAAAATGGTGGGGAATATTTTCCCTCCCATCCTTTCCTCTCTCTCCTCTCCCTCATATTTAGGTATAGGAAAAAAAATTGTTCTATCGCCTTTTTAATTTGAGAAAAAAAATATATGACTAAAAATTTTCCCTTTCTTCCAAATCCTTCGAACCAAACAAACCTTAAGGAACCACTAAAAAACACAAGTTTGGGTTCACCTTATCTATTCCGCACCAGCATAACACAATAGAGAAATCCAACATCGGACCACCATCCAAGCTGAGTATTTATAGTGCTAGAAAAACTTGAAGGACCCATTTGGTTCAATTCCAGGAGTCCAGATTCCTGGTAATCCGTGGTCCATTCCCACCTGTATCATATTTGGTTCGTTTTTAAAGTTGGAATCCCCACTTGTGTTGACTATTTATTTATGTTGACTTGGAATAGATTACTCCCAACCTGAATCTCATGCTTCCTCTTTCCTAGTACCCAGAATCCTTGCATGGACTAAACCACCCTTGAGTCTTTCTCCTTCTCTCCCTCACTCCGTCATCATCTTCGTCGCTTTCTTGCCATCGTCAATTGCAGAAGCTGTCGTTGCTGGTTGAATGCCGATTTGCCAAGAGGAAGTCGATCAAATCTATTTGCAAAAGCTATCATTGTCACTCCTCCTCATTCTATTCAGACCATCTCCCTCCACTTCCAGATCTATCGCACCATCTCCCACTGCTTCCAGATGTAGCTTCTCCCTATGCTACTAGATTTGTTCACAAAAGATGGTTCTAGTTCAACGACATCTGAAATTGATTTTTCACAAATCTAGCAATCAAGCTCTCCATTTGTTTCGATGGTACCTGGTTCAATGATGTTGAGAACCCCTCCCGCAATTTCGATCACAATTGTGTTTTACTGGATTTGTTTTTTTTTTCTTTCATTGATCTGTTTATGAGAGGGGCTAAGAAGGATGGAGGATGACAACCACAATGGTGTGACGCTAGAGGTGGTGTGACACCGGCGGTAGTGGACAGAGAAACCAGTGTTGAGATGGGGAAGAGATGAAGTAGGAAGGCGTGATTTTTTTTTTGTTGTCAAGGATATTTTGGTCAAATCATATTTATTTTCATTTAACTAAATATAAAAAATAAAGTTTTTTCCAACATCCTTAATTTCATACCAAATAGATTTGTGGTGATCAACATTCCAATCCATTCTATTCCCTATCATTCCAAGAACCAAACGGGCTCGAAGGATTTCAACCAGCCATGGGATTCAAATTACTTGGGCCATCACGCGAAGCGATGGGTATTTATAGAATGGTTTCATCAAATCGAATTTGTTAGGATATAGATGGACATATAGCATCATTGAAGTCAACAATGAAAGATATCCGCTTGATAATGGGAAATCACATATAATAATTATTAGAAAAAATACCAAAAAGAACATTTTGGCACTAAATGGCCCGTAAAAAATCCATATTATCATAATGATGTGGAGTGTATCGATCATTACTTTAAAATATATATAGAATAATTTTTTCTAACTATAAACTTTGTTAATGTCTCTTAGGAGTTTAAAAATATAGAAGGAAAATTTATAAAACTTAAACAAGGAGTGGTGATTTTATTTTCCTTTTTTTTTGTTTTTTTTTTTTGTAATAAGGTAAATACTTTCATTACTATCAAGAGACAAGGCTATACAAAATCAATATATATAGCACAAGGAAAAACAATTAGGAGCCACCTTCTAGGAAGGGTTTCCCTAATTATCCTTCACATGTATCTAAAAGAATGCCAAACAAGAAATCTAAACAACCTAACCCTATTCAGCAACAACACCAATTTTCATCAGAAAATCATTCTCAATAGTTTGTTGTTTCAAACTTGCATAACTCTTGTATCTAGATCTTACCTTCGGCTTAATAGCTCTAACTGCTCTTTGAATTGAGGAAGCTTCATTATTATGTAGACAAGCATTTCTTTCCTCTAGGCATGATAAATCACTATGTATATAACACTTGCCTAAAATAGCTATTCCTTCTGAATCGTGTGTATAATCAACCTCTCTATCTATTAAATTGCTTATGGATATAATCAATCCCTATCCACTTACAAACTTTTACCAGTAGCTCTCTTCCCCAGTGGCATTGGAAGAGTAAATGCTCAATAGATTCAACATCATTACCACACAATAGACATATTAATTCATTTGCAGGAATATTTAGATCATACATGCTAGCTTTAGTAAACAATCTTTTTTGGATTGTTAGCCACATAAAAGCATGCTTTGGCACTCTATATCTAGACCAAACCACCTTGTCACACCTGAATTTCTGGAGTTATACTACTCCCAGTGATACTGGATGGTATTGGAAAATAATGAACAAGGTTAAATTGAAATTTGCACAAGGGTACGAAGATAAAAGATGGCTGGCTACTCCTAATTGCATATATACCATTGGTAGTGATCTTATATTCTTATTAGCAAACTTTCTAGAGCTCTCTTTGAATTTTCCAACCACAATTTTTTTCAATGAAACCAAGCACTCTTACCTCATTAGCTTTGTTTTTTTCTCTCTTACTCTCTATTCTTCATTCCACTTGTGGCGCATCATGCTTATGATTCTCTCCACTACATTTTTCTTCACCCCACATTCACTTCAGATTTGAGCAATTCGAATAAAATTAATATTAAATTATAAAAAATAAATAAATTTATGCCATTAAAAATTTAAGGAAAAATTGGGTTTTGGTACCTAAAAATCAAAATATTTGGTTTTTGGTACCAAAGTTGGAAAAAATTCGATTTTCACTTGGAAATTTTCAATTCTCACTTGAAAATATCCGATTCTCATTTGATACCAAAAAATTCGACTCTGAATTGGAGATTTTCGATTCTCATTTGAAAAAATTTGATTTTGACCCCAAAACAAAATGAACTCTAATACTAAAAACCAAATATTTTTTTGGTACTAAAATCCAATTTTTCCAAAATTTAATTTGAATAGTTTAGAAGTACGATAAGAAAAAAATACAAAGAATGGTTCGTGATCTTTGGCAAGGAGGTAATCTTGACCCCTCATTCAGTAGAACTCTTATTGTTATGCTTTCTTAGGTTTTTTGACCAATCATAATACTATGTCATTACTATTCAAAAAATAGAACAATGTCTCCAAAGCATGACACCCAAAAATAGGAAGACCAAGCAGATACAACTAGGAATAAATAGGTCCTTAAAACAAGAAAACAAACGACTAAAGACACTAAGCTAAGATGAATAGACACAGAAACAAAAGAAGCAATTAGCCAATGCCTTCACAATCTTGCTATAAGGAAATAGAATTGTTAGAGGTCCTCTATAAAGCCATAGAGTCATAATGTAGCAAGTGTAAAAGAGACGGTAGTGAAGTTACCCACCCTTTTGGGTCCACTCTCTTTGAGGCAAATACTGTTAAATGATCAATTACCCTCCCTCCTAGTGAAAGAGAAGGAAAGTAAGGTTGAGAAACTACAATTATGAAGGAGTTTCACCTAATTAGTCACTACAATGTACCTTACAAAATTATTACTAAGGTTGTTGCCAATTGCCTCAAATCTCTAATGCTTGCCCTTACCCTACCTTTTCAAACTAGTTTTATTCAAGAAAGGAATATAGTGGATAATATTATTGCTACTCAGGAAGTTCTACACTCCATGAGAAAGAAAAAAGGTAAGGTTGGATGGATGACAATTATAGTTGACCTTGAAAAAGCATTTGATCACTTAAGTTGGGAATTCATTGAAGAAACTTTGAAAGATGTTAGGCTTCCTGATTTTTTTATTACTCTGATCATGAAATGTATCACTACAACTTCCATGTAGGTTCTATGGAATGGTAAGCCAAATGAGTCATCCAACCCGATGAGAGGTATTTGGCAAGGAGATCCTCTATCTCCTTACATTTTCATGCTCTACATAGAGAGATTGTCTCAAGCTATTACAGAAGAAGTGAGAAAAGGATGCTGGAAAACTATTAAAATGGGGAGACAAGGAATTCCTCTCTCACATCTTTTTTCTTTTGTTGGTTGATGATCTAGTTCTTTTTACGACTATAGAAGCATCTCAAATTAACACTATATGAAGAGTTTTGTGCTCTTTCTGTGTTTCTTTGGGTCATAGGGTGTTTCTTTGGGTCATAGGGTGAGCCAAGCAAAATCAAGGATTTACTTTTCGGGAAATGTTCCTCATAATGTTGTAGCCTCTATTTGTCGGTAGCTGGGTTATCAATGTACCATACTAATGGGAAAGTACCTTGGCATTCCTTTAATTTAGGGACAGGTCTCCAAGAGCACATAAAGTTACCTGATTGAAAAAATTATAAGGAATCTTGCAAGATGGAAAAGTATGACTCTTTCTCTTACAGGCCGCATTATGCTTGCTAAATTTGTTCCAGTATCAATTCTATACTATACGATGCAGAACACCTTGCTCCCCTCTTCTCGTTGCTTTGAAAAAGAAAAGCTTATTAGCAATTTTATCTGGGGAAGTAATGAAGATCATTGAGGTATAAGTTTGCTCAAATGGGAAGAGATGTGTCTGCTAGGAATATTTTAAATTATGTGACTTGATAATGAGATAAATTATGGTCATGATAATGGATAGATATCTCCTAATTAATTATAGAATATCTATAATTATTTACATTTAAATTAATGATTTATCTTAATAGCACAATTCAATCTAATCCATTCATCTTATTATTTGATGGATGTTCCAGATTAAAGTCAAATAGATATAAATTGGTCATCTCCCAATCCATAATAGACACATTATTCCATATATTTTGTGTGACTTCAAAGTGAGGATTAAGGTTAAGAGAGAGAAACCAATTTAGGGAAATTCAAGAAATTTTGGTATGGCGGAGGTTCAATGATCACATCTTCTATTAGATAAAAGAAGATTTTGGTGAATTACAAAACACTTAAAGCTATGAAGATTATATCAAGGGAGTACAAGTTGAAGAAAAGAGTTGACTAAGTGAAGAATGGAGCTAAACTGGAAGAATATTTAAGCATATTCGATTCATGTCTTCAGAACAGTTTTTTTGTTTTTAAAAATAAAAAAATAAAAAAACTTGTTTGATAAGCCTGTTTTTTATAAAATGTTTTGGAAAACAGAAAAATAAAATAACAGAAAACTCAAAGTATCATTAAGGTATTCTACATTTTTTGTTCTAAAAAAAACAAACAAAAACAGAAAATATCCATCTCATTAATTGTAAAGTTATAAATTTTGAATAACTCATTAATACTTACTAATTATGATTTTGGTAATAATTATTCAAACATATTTTTTAATTTTCTTGTTCCCAAAATTTTTGAAAAACAATTCTATAAAACTGTTTTGAGAATATTAAAACAGAGAACATATTCAAACAAGCTCTTTGATTTCATTGTAATTTTGTTCTACACATAGAATAAAGTGGTAGCTAGTGCTTTGAAATTATTTAATTTATAGAATAAAGTGGTAGCTAGTGCTTCGAAATTAATTTATCTTATCATTACTCTTAGCTAATCTCTCAAGTAAGTTTTACTGTCTTGTTCAAGGTTTTTCAAAGTGGTTTTTATGTCAAAGTTAGCTTAGTAGACTAAGTATGGGTGGTTTGTTGACTAATCTCCTTGTTCAATGAAATTCTTACTTCTGGCAATAAGCTTTGTAGACAGAGGATGACATGTTAGAAGGAAAATCTACCATGCAGAAAAAGAATGCCTCTCTATCAAGGCACGATAGTCGACTATCCTAGGAGGATTGTCTTCTATTGTGGTTGACCTAAGGGCACCTATTTTCTGGAATTGATAGCTTTGTCAACTAAGCTTGATACTTTGTCGACTAAGTATGTTTTCTGGAAAAACCAAGTATAGCTGACTTAGAGCTTTATGGATTAAGGAGTAACATCTTAGATAGCCTTGTCTTCTACCTTAAAACATACTCCCTCTATTCCTTAATATAGGGGACAAAAGGCAAAATCACACCGATTAAGAAAAGTAATAAATTTGTCTGGAATATAAAGTAGTTTCCAAAAATACCCTCGTTTAATGCTAATGACTCTTCCATCATGCAGTTAATACAAATGAATTATATTGAAAATATATCATCTTAATTAGGGGTATTTTTGGAAAAAAGTCATTAAATACATCAAACAAACCTCATGTGTCCCTTATATTTTGAAATATGGAAACTCCTCGAATTGTCCCTTATATTAAGGAACGGAGGGAGTAAGCTTCTAGGTTTCCTTGGTCTAAGTAACTTTGTTGATCATCCTTGTAAGTTTTTATGAAATCACACTTGAACAAAAGTCACTATAACCACATATGAAGCACGATTGTCAACTATCCTGCCTCCTTTGTCAACAATCCTAATCCAAAGTTAGAAGATGTGTAACAGTTAGTTGAGGTAGTACACTAACCTGCTTGCTTTGTCGATTAAGCTTTGACAATGCATTTAATGCTGCAGGTGAATGTTATATCTCACTTAGGTTAGATCTCATCTTTAATGGCTAGATTAAGCTAAAATATGTATATAGGACCGTATTTAAGTTGGTTGGTAAAAACATTAAGTTATATTGAGCCAAAACTTTGATGAATCATTAAATATTCACACTCTTATTCATTAAAGCCCTACCAACCACTTTGTAAAGTGAAATAATGAGCTTCAAAGTTTTATATCTACTCTTAAGAGAAATTGATTATTGTACATCTTATTTTTGCATTTTGGTAGAAATCGTAGTGTGGTTTTATACTAAGGAATTCATTGTAAATACACTATGTAAGGGTGTGAGAAAGTAACTTCAAGCTCAATAGAAGAGCCAGGTGTTGACTGAGGTCTAGCAAGAACCTAGTTCAATCTTGCTAATATAATAGAGAAATCTCAAGTGGTGGCTTGAAAATTAAATATTAGTCAAGTGGTGTGACTGAATCAGGATAAATCTTTGAGTTTGGTCTTCTCTTTTCCTACCCTCTTTACTTCAAAGTTCAGTCTCTATTTTTTGGTGTTTTTGTACTTTTTTATTGCTTTTGCAAAAAAATTCAAGAGCCCAATTCATCCCCTTCTTGGGCATTCCGGCTACATCAACAGCTCAAGGTCCGTTTTACATGTAGCATTAGAGGCAAAGCCAAGTTATCATCAGAGCCAAGATATTTTTATGAAAGTTGTAAATCTGAAATTATATTCACTTCAGATCTATTCTACTCTATAAAGGTTCTTATAATATCCACAAAATTCTTAGGGTTTTGGCTTTTGAATCGCCAAAATGGAGCTCTGATTTATAAGATATAAGCAATTAAAGGTAGAGGGTCCAAATTAGGCGAACATGGTCTGAAACGGGCATCACGACCAACGGCATCATTCTAGGTGCATGATGAAGAACTTCTCAAACGATGTCGTTATACAGCTACATGACCGAATGTTATGCCAACTCATTGCCGCTAGTATTACTATCTTTTTGTTCATTAAAGTTATCATTGGATTGGGTTGGAAATTGGGCCTATTCATGTTGTTGGGCCATGATTGGGTTGGCAACTAGACTTTAAAAACAGAGAATTGATGTTGGGCCTGTTAGAAAATTAATGTGCTTGTTTTGATTGGACCAAATTAAGGTTCCTTTTCAGAAATTATGTCTTGATCCTAAAATGGTTCTCCATTTATGATTGAACCCATTATAGTTTTATTAAGTAGTTATCACCCCATAAGTTTTCAGAATTTCAAGTTGGCCCTTAAAGATTTAGAAATTGACTTTCAGACCCTGATAGTTCTTGATTCCAATAATTTTGGAAATCCTATTTTGACCTTGTATTTCTAGAGAAATTATTTGACCCATAAGTTTTTCAAAGTTCCATTTGACCCCAATTTTTAAAACATCTTGTCACACCCGAAAATGCGACGCGGATGGCGCGGGAAACGAGATAAAAAGAAAAAAGAGAAATCGGCCGGCCCGACGGAAAGCCGATTTCGAGGGAGTCGCCACCAAAATTTTAAGGGAAATTTTGGAAAACCGAAATAAAAACAAAAAGGATAAGGATTGGTCTGCGAATCAGAGTTGGATTCGGGAGTACAATTGTAAGTGGGGAAGGTGTTAGGAACACCCACAACACCCGTTCCTAAGAACGGTTACCTTAGGTTGATCATGCAATTTTTATGGCTTTTCAAAAATTATTTTGGTTGCCCTTTTACCATTCACATGCAAAAATAAATGTAAAACAAGAAAAATGAAGAAATGAAAAATAACGAATGAAATGAAACCATGAAAAATTGGGAAAAATAAATTAAGTGGAAAATGTTATTTTACAAAAGTGGACTTGGAAAAATAAATTGGTGAATATTTATTAAATTAAGGAAAAAATACCAAATAAAATTAGAAAATATTTGTTTATTTACAAAGGTGAATTTGGAAAAATCAATTGGTAAGTATCTATTAAATTAAGAGAAAAAATACCAAATAAACAGGAAAAAAATACCAAATAAATCAGAAAATACTTATTTATTTACAAAAGCAGACTTAGAAAAATCAATTGGTACATATTTATTAAATTAAGGAAAAAATATCAAGTAAAATAAGAAAATATTTATTTATCTATTAATTAAGAGAAAAAACATCAAATAAATCAGGAAATATTTACTTATTTACAAAGGTAGACTTGACCCAGAATTAGAATCTGGGACCTACGTACCCTGCGATAGGGATCAAAGTCGACGTAGTTCGGACTAAAAATGCGTGTCACTGGGTTGGTATCTTTTTATTTTATATTCTTTGAAAAGAGAGGTTTATAGAAAATAATTTATCTTTCCACAAAGAAAACCATTTTTTTAGAATTGGTTGGTGTGTTTTAATTTGTAGAAGACAGATTAATCTCCATTATTTACTCTATTCATTCAAGAATATATTATTATTATTATTTATTTTTTTAATTAATTTCTAAAAGAGAATATATGTTTTCCTTCAATTTAGAAAATAGGATTAAAATTACGTGTGATTTTGAACATTTTTATTTTGATTTACAAAGGAAATATTTGAAAATAATTTTATTTTTACAAAATAAAATCAATTGGCTTATGCGGCGACTTTATCACTCACAATATACCCATTGATACCTAAATGTCCACGGTGACGCCACTCAAGACAAAAAGGCATAAAAAGATTTGAAAGAAAACAAATAATTTTGGCACCCACATTTTTATTTTCTTTTGTTATAAAAATAGAAACAAATAAGATCCTTTTAACACAAATTTACTTATTTAAAGGGAAAATATTAAGAAAAATACAAAATGTGATTATTATATATATTTTTGAAGAGAAATAATCAGTATATGTGGTGACTTTATCAATCACAAGTTACTGATCAATAACTGAATACCCACGGTGTTACCACTTGGGGCAAGTAAGTGAAAATGAAGCAAATTTTCGTTAAATAAATAATTTTGTTTAAATGATTTTTATTTATTTATTTCAAATTACGAGATAAGAATATAATCGGGGAATACCTTTCTCTTTTTTCAACGATCAATTTTCGTTAAAACGATTTTTGTTCCCTTACTTCGAATTATAAAGTGCAATCACAAAGTCATCTCTCTTCTTCTTTCCTTCTTTTTTTTTTTATCATAAAAAAATTAGAATAGGAAGAAAATAAAATTGGAAAAGCAAAATAACATTTTTCTTTTGGGTATATTTATTTTACTTTTTTTTTTCAATTGGAAGTCATTCTCAACCTATTTAGTAATCATATGAGGCACCACCAGTATAAGTTCTTCAAGCCAAGAAGAAATTTTAGGACTAAATAGTAGAAGCCCAAATGATACCAAAGCAACTGATACCCATTACTACTAGAAAATGGAAACTCTTCTAATTCTGACTAATTTCGAAGCCCAACTCGATTGACTTAAAAATTCAATGGCCAAAAGGAAATTCACAAAATTTTAAACGAGCAGGCTGCAGAGAGTTACAAGGAAAGGTGAAGCACACGGGCTCCACTACGACCTAAAATTTTTATCATTATTATTATTTTTTTTTTTACTTTCTGGAAAATGAAGAGATTATTAGAATTCTAACTTTTACAAAAACGGCCCAACACAGTCACACAGATAGGGCATTCAACAAGCAAAGTATATGGGCCCAATTTTAATCCCTAGGTAAAGTACCTAGGCCCAATTCCCCTTACCCAAATCTAGACATGCAACTTCAGTCACTCTAGTCCAAACATAAGCTACACATGTTCAAGGACCATAAAGAAAATTGACCAAAAACCAGATGAGTTTAGACCCAAAATCCATAGGCCCAAATAGCATCAATATCGCCATATCAGGTGCCTTTTCTGAACCAAGTGCCATTCAAACACACGTCACAGACCATATCATGTTAATGGAATCCGGATTCGAGAGCCTCATTGAGGTTATGAACCAACAACATGCTTTTTTTGAAGAGGTGAAAATCAGGAATAAGTTTATGTGAATCCTCTTGACACCATTTCCAGCAAGTTAAAACAACAGGCATAAGACTCAATGAATCCCAAAAAGAGTTACAAATTTGTTCACAGCACCTTTGACTAGCGAGACATACAACCCATAATCTAAGAAGAAATTCCAGTCTCTAGGAAACAAAGCAGAATGCACAATGTATATTTTGGACAGCCAATATTCATTCGTAGATTGAACCCAGGTCACAAGAAAAACTCAGAATTGAAACGGGTGTTACCAATTGACCGGTGATGATGGCCACGCTGCTCCTTCGGGTCTCCTCTCCTTTCTTCTTCTCCGGTGTGCTCCTCGGGTTTGCTCAGCACCCAAGATTCTTCCTCTGTTTCTCTCGCGGGCTCCCCAGAGCCCTAGGTTAGGGCTCTCTCCGTCTCTCGCTCTCACTCCCACGGCCCCTCTCCCGGTTCTCTCTCCCTCTGTTTTCCGGACTTTTCTTTGATTTCTTTCGGACTCCTGAAAAAAATTCTCCCCCTAATCCTTTTTCTTCTCGGCCTTTTATAGGCTTCCCACGAGTGACAAGAGACGGATCTTGAGTGCGTGATTGCCCAATTCGGCTCTATTTCCGTGCGCCGGCGTCCTTCCTCTGGCTTTTTCCATCTTCATGGGTCAACTCCTTTGCTTCTTCGAGTCTCCTTTCCCTGGTTCCTGTTCCCTCTGCTCTGCTTTTTCTCTGCGGTCGGCCCTCTTTTTCTCTGCTCTACCTTCCGCGGCCATCCCTCGGTTTCTTACTCCCTCGGTTCCCTTCTTCCTAGCCTCCATAGCTCCCTCTGCGTCTAGTCCCCTCGGTCGCCTGCTCCCTCTGTCTGACTCCCTCTGTTTCCTTTTCTCTTTTCGGTCTGCAGCTGCTGCTCCCTGCTCCTTTCTTTTTCCTTCATGTGGTTCCCCTGTACGCGGCTCCCTCTCCCGTGTATTCCCTCGTCCTCTGTTCATTTAGGGCTATGCCCTAAGTCACCGTCCACGAGCCCTCCCCTGGGCTCGTGGTGTGTTTTGGGGCTGAATTGGGCTGAAATGCTTCAGCCCAAAATTTTTTCCTTTTAGTTTTAAATAATAAAATTTTTTCATTTTTTTTTATTTTTATTATTATTATTTTTTTTTGTCTCATTTTCTTTTCTTTTTTCTTTTTTTCTTCATTTAAATTTCGGATATCAAATTCTAAAAAGATAAATTTGGATCTTGAAATTAAATTATAGTTATTAATTTTCCTGCTTAAAAGAGAATTTTATTTTATTTTATCATTTTATTACACTTTTTTTCTTATCATTATATATATATTTTTATTTTTTATTTTTTATTAAAATGCCTGGACAAAATAGGGTGTTTACACATTTTATTTCAGTCCCTAAATTTCCTACAAGTATGTTTTAACTCATGAATGTTTTTGGACTAAATTAATAATGAAATATTGTGATTTGAAAATTGTTTTGTGGTCAACAATGTAATTAAAATATGATTATTTAATTGTTATATGCATGACTTATGATGTATAGTTTGTTATCACCAAAGTGGTCAAACTAGAATTATGATGTCACTATACCATGCATATACATAGTCATTTATCCATTGTATGAAATGCAAATTATTGAATAACATGAATGGATAAATTGACATTCACTTATCATCAGAATTTCCGGATTTATGCAAAGGTAAATTGTCATTCTATGGTTAGTGAACATAATGAAGATAAATTAGTATTTTAGTTAGATGTATGTATATATCCAATGCTAGTATGTATGTTTGGCTAGAATATATAATTATCTCATGAAGGATATTTATGGCATTTACCTAATGATGTATGTTATAGTTTCTACCTAAAGGAGAGCTATAATATACATTAATAATGTCTTTATCTGAATCTATTATGTAATTGATCAGCATTTATTTCCTTCAGTCACATGCTTTTCTATAACTATGTTCATTGATTAAACTTTATGAATGGTGTGAACAAGTTAATTTCCAATTAAGTGTTTTGGATATTTGACTTGGCAATGTTAAGAGATAAACTTATTGCGATTATGAATTTATGTAGTAAGAAAGAAAGTTACTCCCTCTGATTCAAAATATAAGTCATATTTAACTCATTACATAGGAACTAATAAAGGTAGTTTTACTCATTAAATCTATCAAAAAATATATTACTTTCTAATAGAACTCTTATTTAATGCATTACATTTAAATTTTGTTATCTCTCTTACATTTAATTGTAAATAAGGATAAAATAGGAAAAAATATTTAATGCCCTAAAAATTACTAAACGGGACTTATATTTTGGATAAAAAAAATTTCTAAAAGAGGACTTATATTTTGGACTAGAAGAAGTATATCGTAAGGGATAGTCATAGTCCAACAAACTAAACTTAATGTTTATGTGAATGAGTAACATTGTAGCAAGGTTAAAGACTATGAGATGACAATAAATGACTCCTTAATGTAGTATGGACAATTCCAAATTAATCATAAATGGAATATTAATGAAATGTCCATTATGCCTACTCAAGGAAGCGAGATCAAAGAAATAAGGAAGCCACATTGTCAACCTTGTAAGAAAAGGAGCTGATAAAGAAATTAAAGTAAAAGCAAACAAGTAATAGGAAAGCCTGCTAATTCTTCACAGGCTAATAAGGAGGAACAAAAGGCAAGAAAGTGCCATTAATGTAATAAGGAAGGAAACTTTAGAAAGGTTGCTTGAAACATATAGCTTGGTTTGAGAAGAGAGCTAAAATTGATGTTTTGTATGTTTCTAATCAAATCAAATTGAAGTTCCTAACAAAACTTGGTGACTTGATTTTGGTGCTACGTCTTTTGTATCTAATATGATGCGGGGATTTCGTATGATCCAAACAATAAATGCGAACGAAAATTTTGTTGATGGGAAATTGTATGAAAGCTCATATTGAAGGTATGGGGACTTATATTTAACTCTGAATACTGGTCATCATCTTGACTTATTCAGATTTCCTATATACTTTATAGGAACTTGATTATTTTTTCAAAATTGAAGTATCTAGGTTTTCCATTTGGATATGAATGATTTAGTTTGTTTGAGAATACTTCCTTCATTGGTTCTTGTATTCATACTAATGATTTATAGAAACTTAAAAAAGTAATGATTTTTCCTTTTACTGATTCCCTACTTAGTGCTTATATCATAATGTTGAATTTAAGTGTAGCATTTATTATGAAAATTTTACTTTTTCTTGCGACATAAACATTTAGGCTATATATCAAAAGAAAGTTTGGAAAGATTAGTAAGCAATGAAATCCTTCCAAGTTTGGATTTTATGGACATACCATATGTGTGGATTGCATTAAGGGTAAGTAAACCAAACATAGCAAAGAAATAATGAAAGTACATACAAAGGCACCAAAATTGTATGTTCAAGTATGGAAAATCCAATCAGCTTTAGATTCAAATTTTGGTGGATATCTTGACAGTAAAAAGTCTACCTTGGCAATGTTTCTTTATCTAAAGATACAGTTTTGTAGAAGAGTACCAAGAAATCTGTCAGCGTTACATCTACAATAAAAGCATAATGTATGGCATGATTGAAATCACAACTAATGCATTATGGCTATGAAACTTTATTTCAGGACTTGTGTAAGCAATATTACCAATCACTGAAAGCTTAATATGACAATTCTATAGTAGTTTATTCTCCAAATAATGACAAATGTTTACGGGGTCAAACTTATGAAATAAAAGTATTTATCGTTAAGAAGGAGGTCAAGAACAAAGAGTGTCTATTCAGTGCATCAGAAATTATTTGATGATAGTTGATCCCTTGATGAAGGGTTTATTGCCAAAGACATTTAAAGAATATGTGTACAAAATTGGTCTTGGCTATAATGATGTATGATGCTTTATGATGAGTTGACACTCTGAGCTCAATTATGCTTTTCTGACTCAACGATATTTTCCTGTTAATTATGATAGTGTACACATGATATTTTGTTTGCTATAACAGGAAAACTTATCTGGACCATGATGAGATTTATGTAATTTAAACACATTATTCCATCTATTTTGTGAAACTTAAAGTGAGGGTTAGGGGTAAGGGAGAGAAATCAATTTATTAGGTAAATTAGGGAAATTTCGGTATGGCGGAGGTTCAATGATGGCGTTTTCCACTGAAGGTACCGTACGTTTACAGTGCCAACCAATTCAAAATGGCAGTTGTGGATTAAAATGTTTAGAAGAACATAACAAAGCTTTCCTTTCGAAACTTGCTTTCAAATTAATGGCACCACCTAATCTTCTTTGGGTACGTGTGCTTAGAGCAAAGTGTAGATGGGATGATTCCAATCGTGGGATTCTTGGTAAATCTGGATGCTCCTACTTACGGAAATGTTTTTCCAAAGTATGGGAGAGTACTTATTTGAACATTCACTGGTTTCCTGGGAATGGTAGCAAAGTCATGTTTTGGAAGGATAATTGGCTTATGCTAATATACCTGAAGATGTTGGTTCCAAGTAAACTCGAATGGTTAGTGGCTTTGGAATCAGTTTGAGCACCTTTTACCTTAAGATACTCTACTTGAAATTGCGAAGATAAGAATCCAACTTGATTCTGCTGATGTGGGTAGCTATCAATTACTGGACGGGAACTAATTCTGGAGAATTTACAGTCGCTTCTGCTTACTCAGCTGCCCAAGAAGATAAATGGAATGTGGCTGACCCAAAATGGAAGCTCATTTGGAAATTTCCAGGTCCTTAAGGAGTTTGATCTTTCCTTTGGTTGGTTGTCAAAGGACGTTTAAAACTGTTTGGATTTATTTCATAATCACCTATGGAAGGAAATAATTACTTAGTTGGAGAAGTTGTCAAATATACTAGGAATTTCAGTAACTAATTATACCTCAAATAAGTGATTATGGGAGAAGTTGATTTTTTTTACTTATTATAATCATTTATTCTCTCATGGTCAATTATTTTACTTATTCTTATTATCCACCCTATAATCACTTAAACTTCCAAAATATAAACACATTTATTTTTTTAAAATCACTTCATAGCTAAAAACATTTAAACATAAATTACTTTTGATATAATCATTTATCCTCATAATTAATTATGAAAAATTACTTATTTTCATAATTAATTATGTATGGAAAAACTAATTCAAACATGCACTGCACTGAGAGATTTAGGAGAAACTTTACTCTTGAAACAGCCTGCTCTCTTTGCCATTCTTCCCATGAGTGTCTGGATCATACTCTGGAAATGTCCCATTCCTAATGCAACTTGGGGACTCATTGTCCTTAATACCAAGTTTTGTTTGTTTGATCTTTTTTCCTTTTCCTGCCTGATGGCGTTTTTTGGCATGTAAATCCTTTGTACTATCCTTTTATGAATGATATTCTTCCCTTCCATTCATAAAAATAAAATAAAAAGAATCCATTCATGAAGTATTAGATTAACATCGTTTAAATTTAATTGGATGACTCAAATCTAAAATAAAAATAAAAAGGAGAGAAAATATGGTGGAGATAAATTATACTCGATACTAGTATCAAAGAAGAAGAAGTGAGGTTTTACAATGTGAAGGAAGTAAGGTGATGGATGAGAAGTGAGGTATTTACAATGTAGAGGTGGTAAGGTGATGCTGCCATGTAAATGGAGGGTGCTGATTAATTAGCTTCCTTGATAAGGAATGCTTTTAGTGCCTTGTCTATGAAGTGTTGCTTACTCATCAAGTTTATTTCCTTTTTGTAATATTATAATGCCATTTTTTGGAGATATTTATCCGAGTATCAGTGGAAGAGTTGATCAAATAATTTTTAATCTTATAAAAAGGTGTAAAGGGAGACTAAGAAAAATACTAAGAGAAATTATAAGACGGGATTTCTTGATAAATAATTTATCTGAAGAAATGATTTCTCAGTGACGTCGTATAATTCATGTAGTGACCTTACTTATTAGAATCAGATTAATGCTGCTACCGTTGTATTTATTCGAGTATTTACTATTTTTGCAAAGAATTTTTCTTTTTGGCCTTATTCTTACACATATGAATTATATCATTCTTGTAGATATTTGTATTGATATTACTCCATATTCTGGATGTTTATAATTTCTTTATACTTAGTTTAAAAATATCATGCTAAAATGTGACTTATGAAGCACATATTTTATTTCTAAAATTTATGTTCTTTTCTAGTTAAAGGAGCATATTAACCTCACATGTTTTCTAATCAACATTGCTTATAATGAGATTTTATTAGAGTTGGGATTTTTTTTAAAAAAGAAAATTGGGTCTTACATGGATTTAAGTGGATCAATATTTTTGTCTTTCCTTTTCACTTTCATGACTTAAACCTATTATTTTATTAGGAGGTTCTTAGATTTTTCTTGTCTTCTTGCGTTAGGAGCCACCTAGTTCAAGCATATGTTAGGTTTAATATTTTATTAAGATGCCTAGTTCTTGAGTCGAGAGGATTTTGCTCAATATTGATATTTCATTACGTTGTCTTCTTGTGTGTGCGTGAACATTAATTTATTTTATTGTAATTATTCTTTTAATGATGAACATTGAGATATTTTGATAAGTATTATTTATATACTTACGCATTAATTACTTATAAAATGTATTCTAGGTTATAATTTTCTAATATTTTGTTCAACCATATTTCTTGTGAAACTGATTACTATTAGATATTATTAATTATTTTTAATTTTTTTTTATAATCCTTACTTCTCCTAGATATCTTTATACAGTTGGCCTATTATATAAGCCAATATATTTATTATTTTCTCCATTTTAAAATATAAAAAATAAATAGTCATATTACCAAAATCAAGAAAATAGCCATACATTATAAATATGTCATGAAAGAATTTTTTTTTCACAAATACCCCTATTTAATTCTTCTCATAAATTAAAATTGTAAATAAATTTTCCTCTCACTTAACGTTCCTTGTAAAAGTAATTTTACTTTAATCATGAGTAAAATTGAAAAAAAAAATATATTTTTTCTGATCTTTAATATAAGATAATTTTAAGTAAATTACACAAATTAAGGATGAAAATTAAAAATAATTAACTACTTTAATTTCTCTAAAAATTACAATATTTTTTTAAAACTATCCTTATTTAAATCTTTGTTTCTATCTCTTTGTGATATATTAAATAGGAATATTTTTTTAAAAAATGTATAATAAATATTATCTCATATATTATAAATAGTCTTATATTTAAGATTAGGGTAAAATGTTCTATAATTAAAAAAGGAGGAAGTATTAATTAATAAGAAAAAACTCATTTTTTTCTTATATTTTGAAAAAAAATAATAAAATAAGAAACGTGTCACATATTCATTCTTGACCGGAACGGAGGGAGTATTTGGTTTCGTAAATAAACCAAAACACTTGTAGTCATTCTACTTGACTTCTTGAAGAAGCCACCTTAATTACTTACTTGAGAAGCCAATAGCTTGGCTTCCCCAAGAAGAGGCCTGACTTGACTTTTTAGGAAGCCAGTAGAATTGGCTTCTCCAGAAAAAAAAAATGCCGACAGACTACTTCTCCTAGAAGTTATGTTCGCTTTTCTTAGAAACCAATGGTTTTAGCTTATTTTGGAATTTGGTTATATGTTTCAAAAACTAATAACTTACGAGTTTGAGCTAATCCTTCTAGAAATAAGCTTTTCTCAATTAGGATGCATTGGAATTATTCACACCAACAAAACAAACACATTTTTAAAGTTCTTTTTCTTTTGGATCAAATGAAATAAAGTGATATAGCTAAAAGGCATGGGCCATTGGCTTGGAAAAATTTTTTAGAAATGAGTGTCATGGATAGCTTTCCAAGTTATTTTTTAATTATCATAAATTTATTTATTTTTTTTCATTTCTCCAAATTGAAAGTCAAAGATAAAATGGCTTAAAGTTAATTTCACAACAACAAAATTATTCTCAATTCTATAAAAATACCTATTGCGCTTCAACCTCTTATCTCATTCTCACAGTCTTGCTTCTCTCTCCAATAATTTTTTTGGACCAACACTAAATTGGAAATTTTTCAACCCAAGTTGATTCTTCTCTTAATTAACATTGTTCATCAATTTGATTGATAACTGAGTTTGATAGGCATTCTAATTATTTGTTATCCAATAACAAACACTTTAAACATATATTAATTATATTTAAAATATGAATTTGTTCACATTCTTCCATCTCAATTAACTAATAAGGGTAATAAGGGAAAGAAAAGGTTACACATCACTCCATTTCATTTATTTTATAGTAATTTGTAAATAAAAGTCAAAAGAGATCATTTATTTACTTCATACAATTTTCAAACAATGAAATGTTTAATTCTACTATACTTTATTTCATTTTATCCCATCGCACTCAATTCAAACTAATTAGATTATATAAAATATATTCCTTACCTTTTCTTTTTGTTTTAAATTAGGATGGATTTGGAAAATAAAATCAAAGCCAATTAATTAATAAAATGATAAAAATGAATTTAGATTTAAAAAAGATTGAATTTGATAAAAAATGAAAGAACACTGGACCCACATGAAAAAAAAAAGAAAAAAAGGTGGAATAGATATGTAAAAGAGAGAAAGAGTCCTACAATAACAATAATATTAATTTTATTACACTGAATAAGGTTAACTACATGAATAATAAGTTCTACTAAACATCATTTTTTTAGATAAATTATTTATCAAAAAAATCATTCCTTATAACTTTTCTTAGTGTCTATCTTAGTTTTCCTCTACACATTTGATAGTGCTTCAAACCATTTGATAAATTTTTTTTACTGACTTTTCTTGTTCTCTTTTTTATACCCACTCAAACCACCTTAAATGATTTTTTTCTTGATAATTACTATTCCAATTTTTTCTTATATACAATTATTTCTTATCCTATTCATCCTTATATAACTATATAAATATATAGGTAAAAGAGAGAAACACTAAATGGATTAAAAAAAATGGCACCCATCTAAATAAAAAAAAACAAAAAAGAAAAGAAACGCATGCCGCCCGAGGAGGAAACCGTAATGTTGGGTTAATGTAGTGGGCTCCACCCTTCTTTTAATTACCTATATTGATATATTGATAGTTTGAAGAAAATTATTACTTGTGTTCCAAAAAAGGAAAAATTTGAATGGCTGGAGGGAGTAGGAGAGAATCTTCCAGGACAAGGTACCAAGGCAAGGTACAAGTAACGTGATTTGAATTTCCAAACGGGAGAGTTGAGACTTGAGAGAGCGAGATTGGGAGAAAGGGCGAGAGAAGAGAGCAGAGGCGAAGCGAGCAGCATTCCGTTAACAGAGACCTTCGAATGGTAATTTTTATTTTGAGAATCCTTTTGTTCAATCAAATATTTGGTATCTCGGGCTTGATCATTGACGATTGGTCTCTTCTTTCATTTCGAAGAAGGTATTCCACCCCTAATCATATATTTGTTTGGCTTGGATGTTACTGTCCCTTGTGATTTCTGTTATTGTGATCTGAGCTGAATATGGGAGTGCTTCTCCATGGTGCATTACAGCGATTGTGAGTTTTTATCATTTTTTTTATTATTTGTTGATTTGTTGATCTAATCTTGCTTCGTTCTTTGCTTGCTGGAGGTTGTAATGTTTCATATTGTATTATTGTGGTTTGGGTTTTGATTAGGCACACAAACTGTAGCAAAAAAATATTTGTAAATATTTTATTATTTTATCTTTACTTTTTAGAGTTTAAAGTTTACTGTTTGAGATCAAGTGTCTATTTCTCAATTTGTGCGTGTCATCCTTACACAGGAACCATGCCAATTTTCTTTGTATCGTTCCAATTTTATCCGATGTCTCCGAAGGGACGATCTAGTGTCTCTTTAGATCCATATAAGTGTTGACTGGTAAGGGTGTTTTCCCTATTGCCCGTCAAGTAGTTTTATAATTTTCATGAAAGGAAATAAATAAGGTTCAATTACCTCTATTTTGCTCTTTTTGAAAAAGGTGAAAAGTGATTCTCAAAAGTCTAAGAGATTCTTTACAGCGTCTTTAAACAAAAATATTAAAAAAAAAATTGTTTTATATTAAATTTAAAAGATGGAAAAAAAAAAAAGATCAATTCCATCTCTTTTGAAAGTAGCCTTTTGATGACTTTGTAAAATTTAAAAAAGAAATCCAAAAACTACTTCTCTAAGTTATCTTTTGAAATGGAAACAGAGAGAGATGATTTGTTTTGATGATTTTTCAGAGCGTTTATCCTTTCTTCCTTTTTATATAAAAATAATAAAAAATAAAAAGATCTAAAAAAATCATAGTTTTTAAATGTTGTTTTGAAGTAATTCTCTTTTCTTAAAAAAATCGCTATTCTTTAAAAAAGTAATTCTCTTTTCTTAAACATTAAAAATTCTCTATTTTAAAGTTTATTTAAAAAAAAATCAAAATCTAAAAATTTCTGTCAAGAATTATATGTTTTTGGGTAAAAGCTTATTTTTAAGGAAAATCCCAAAAAAATTATAAGACGAAAATGATAAGAGTGGGGATTGAAATTAATTTTAAATTAAAACATACCTACCAACTTTAGAAATTGTTTTGTTTGTCAAAAGATAAATTAACTTTTACTATCTTTCTCTTTCAACAAAAATTTCCATGAAAAAACGCTAACCCAGTGATATGCTTTTTTTTTATCCCCTCAAATTACATGGACTTTGTTCCATCCTAGATACGTAGGCTCTAGAGAGAGAGAGAGAGAGAGTTGAGTTTTGTCTTTGATTGAAGACATTCTGTGTAGACGCTGGCCCTGCCTATGTTTCTGCTGATCTGTAGGATAACCCACACCTTCATTAGTTTCTTCAAAGTGTTGTCTTTGTTCTTCTATTTTTACCCTAAGAATATTTACTCTCCACAGGTCAATCATAGTTAAATCTAGTAGTAGTGACCTTGAATAACATAGTTTTCATGCTTAGACTAATTGTTAATTTGATTACCAAGCAACTGTATCACATATTAGACCAGTGAAAAACGGTGGAAATAACTGTAGTGGTTATCAAACTGGTGTGACATTGGGATAGCTCTTAGGAAGCTGGGCAATCTGCAGCTAAGTTATCATCTGTCTAATTAAGTTTCCAATTTATTACATATGGCAGATAGAATTCATTTGCATTGGTTGATATTATTCTTGTAAAATCAAATTTGGGATAGTTTCTTAATCATTCTCTAGAATTATGACCCCATTTGGAAAGTTTTTTATTTAGAGAACCAATTGTGGAAACTTTTTCGGCTGCTTATTTCTTCACTTCTAAATTCAGAGTAGTATTTATTGTTTGTGGTTGCAGTGGTGAAAAAGGTTGAGTACTAATGCTACTAGATTGATCTTGAAAAGGTAATGAATGGATTTAGGATGCTGCTCTTGGAAGATCTTATAAAATTGGATCAATGCAGAGAATCGATTATTTAAAGATCAGAATCGGTTAAATGACAAATTTTCCTTGAATCTCTTGACAAGGCACAAATACAAATTTAAATGCCAAAAAAGATTATTTATTGTTGTGGAATTAATTGATTGAGCTACCAAGTTAAAACAGGGGCACTTTTGGTCCTACTCTCTTCCATCTATTTGGTGTTTTCCTTTCACTTCTTTGAGGAGCAATGAATTCGTAGTCCATTTATTTGTTTAATATGCATCTGCAACATTTTTCAATATGGGATGATTTGTTCAGGAGCATTGGCGTTATTGTTTAATTGTTTTAAATGTGGCAGATCTCCATTCTTATTCTATTGTTTACTTCAGGGAAAGACACCAAAGATGGAAATTCTCTCATTCATATTCTTGTTTTTATTTTCATCTAAAATACAATTGATTTGTTCATGATACAGAGCTATCTTTTTTTTTTAATCTATATCATGTTTGATGAAATAATTTGTGAATAGTTTTGGGTTTTCTTCCATTTTTTTCCTGTTTTTCCCATATCTGTTGTTAGCTGCTTGACCTCCTTCGGCTTGGTATACGCTTTTCTCTTCAAGCATGCAGGATTTCTACGATAGAACTTTTAACTTTGCTTTATTGTGCAATGAAGTAGTGTCTAGTATATTGTCTTCTAGACCCTATCTCACATTCTGCAGTATCTTTAGATAATACGATTAGATGACTACATTTGCTACACTGTTGTGTGATAATAAGGTGTTCTGTCATAAAAGGGTGTGATCTGATGACACCCTACATAAGGAGAGAGCTTGTTTAATCTTTTATATATTGCCTACTGTACCCTTTTCTATTTAGGCTGTACTCTAATTTCACTTAAATGTCCTGTGCTTTTATCCACGTTTCTGTCTTTGATGTGTTAGGATGGGGGTCGGTTCTCTCCTGGGCAAGGATGATCCTGCACAAGGAGAAACAGCAGAAGGTATACCTTGCATTGTAATGAGTGCACAGGATTATCTTTACCTAGGAGAGAACCCAAGCCCGTTAGGATGCTTATCTTAGGAGAGGGATATTTTTGGAATATTAGAATAGCAGGAGAGAGAATGAGTGCTTTTGCATTGTGTGTGTGTGTGTGAACTCGTTGTAAATAGTGTTGGAACTTCATGTATCATATCCTACATTATTTTGCCCTTCTTTCTTGATTACAATAGCATTAAACTATATTATATGGAAGAACTAGCCAAAAGTACTTAACATTCTGAATTTTTTATTTTGTATATCACGTTGGCAATCAATCAATGTCAAACAATCTTACCAAAGATATAGGAGCCTCATTGTTCACAAGCCATGGACAGTGTGACTCCCTTCCTGGGCTACATGCTGTGATAATTTTGAATTTCTCCGGCAACTATTACAGAAGGCCCACTTGTAATTTGTATTTAATATTTGACAACAAATCCAATCTTTTTATAGAAAATGACAGTAATTTTAGAATTTAAAAATTTAAAGATATTGTTATCCTAACGTTAACATTAAAATGAGGTGAATATGCAAATTGGAGTAGAAATTTGGATTGACTTGGGTGGGGTTGGGGTTATTGAAAAGTGTTGATTACTGGAGAAACAGTGGGAAAAGTGAAGGCTGTTGCAGGCATGTATCAAAGAAAAGCCGAGATGACCAAGCATTCTGATGCCTTCATTGCCTTGTCAGTTCGTATATATTTATTACAATTAATCGAAAGTTTTTTAAACATAGTACACTGCTTTTAAGTTATATCTTTGGAAAAATAAAAAAGGAAGAAATAGGGTTTATACATTTTTGTCTGAGAAGTGACAAAAACTTGATTCTACCACGAAGTTGACCCATATTTATTTCTTCATCTACTAATAGTCATATCAACTAGAACTGGATGTTTTCAAGGTGATTTACTGTATATATATATTTTTTAATTTTTGGCCATAGGTGAGAGGCTACCTGAATTAAAGAAAAACAGATAAATGCTTCCTCTGACGTGACTATTTTTTTATTGAATTGCATGAAAGGTGTTGATTTAATGTTCTCCCTCCGGTGATGTTCTTGCCTCAAAATTGGAGAATCAAAAGGTGATCGTGGTTTCAACAGTAATAGAACGCAGTTCACAAAACTTTTACTCTAGCTGCTGCCTGATTCGTGCACTTCTACGTGTCTCCAACATGCGCCATCAGCTTCATTCTTCCATCTCTTTTTCTGAAACATTCCTCTTATCTTTACCTCAACCATTGCATACCTCTTTGCTATCTGACATCCCTACTGCCTACTCAGGCCTAACAAAAGGTTCACTGGACTCAGCTGCAAATGTTCAGAATTTTATTGTCAATCAAGTTCGCCCCATAAAATATGGACCTGTAAGTTTAAATCATCCCATTTTTGGTTTTGGAAGATTTTAATTCTGAAAGGGAGTTTTGAATTGTGAAATAGTGGTAAATTTGTTGGTTTTTCATATGAAAAGCTTACCATCCCTTGTGTTATTAAATCAAAATCAGGAATTCTAGTATTCCAGTGAGAGAGTTGAATTTTCATGTTTTCAATTTTTCTCTAAAATAAAATTAATGGTAGAGCTAGAATATATGTGGGCCAATTGGTCTCTAGTGTTTAGGTGAATGTATCCTTTTCTTTATTGAAATAGTGAGCGCTTTCTTATTCAAAGTGTTGTTTTATACTATAGTTCTTTTGATCTTTTGATATGAAGGTTGTTGAAAGTTCTCAAGGGACTGCTGATATGCCTGCACCTTTTCGTTCTGCTTGGAATGACAGCTGGATTTGTCAAATTTTGCCTAATGAAATCCCAATGATGTTGCTTAACCTAACCAAAATCAACAAACCAATGCGATGTGAGGTTTGCAGAATTGATTTTAATAGCAAGAGTGTGTTTGAAGATCATATATCAGGCCAGGAACACAAGAATATGCAGTTTTACAATGGTCCCAGTAATACAATATTATCAGGGACCTATAATGTGAATTCACTAATCCAAGCTAGTAACGTCCAAGGACAAGAGCTGTTTGTTGATGCAGGCAAGGATTTAGAGTCTAGGAAAGAGAAGCTTTCGAATAGGGGTGAAGCAGAGCATATTGATCAGGTTAGTTGTGCATTGAATCAAATTTTCGTAAAGCATGAGTTTATGTGTTTCATGTGTTTTCCCCTTCATTTGTTTAATTGTTTGTGTTGTTTATCTTAGATTATTTCTTTCCACTCTTCAGTTTTTTAAGAGCTTTAGGCACACTTTCTTGCATTAAACTTACCTCAACAGAATTGCCTAACGACACGTGAGGATGGTTGGTTGTTTTATCACTGTGCAAACTCTTGATCATTGTCTCACTAGTGAGGAAGTTGTGGCACTGAATTTTTATGGCACACTTTTTTATAATCTGTCATGTTTTGTGCTAACAAAATTAGAATCCAGTATACTCTTATCTACTAATCTGTGCTTGATCTTACTGCTTGGCTAAACCCCAAATATTTCTTTCACTTAAACCTTTTAAGCAATTGAACATGACAACTCTTATGATTCTTGCCTTAACATGGATATGTCAATTAGGTGAAGGTCTATCCATGTGTTAATGTCTACGTCTATGCAGCCTTGCTCAGTTTCTCTGATATGGCTTGCTCAATTAATTGTTTTGTTTAATACTGTATTTCATTTTGGTTAATAGCATCTTTTGTTGACTTTCTTGTTGAAATGCTACAAGGAACATGGTGGCAGGGAATCACTAAAGGATTTTTAAATTGATTAAGCATTGTTGGTTACTCTGTAGGTTTGCTTGACATCTAGCAATGGGATTGGTTCAAAGAAAATCAAGGTTGCTCAACCTGCAAGGTGTGAAATTTGCATGATCGTTTGTAATACTAAGGATTCTTATATGTCGCACTTGTCTGGGAAGAAACACCAGAGGAAACTGAAGAAACCATTAAAATCAAAAAGTGATGTTGCCAGTGTTGGTGCTGATGCTAATGCAAGTGTAGCTGGTGCAACTGCGGTGATTATAACAGCAAATTGTATGCAACATGCAACAACTCAAGTAAGTGAGCCACGGGAAAAGCAGGACACTAGTAAACAAGAAGGGATCAATTCTCATAAACCAGAAAATGCAGTCATGTTAGAAGCTCCAAAAGAGGTCATCGAAACAGAGAAACGGAAGTGTGAAATTGAAAGTGACACAGTCTTGAATTTGCCCGATCATCCTACTCGGTGTGAAATTTGCTTGATCAAATGTAATAGTAAGCATGCGTATAACACACATTTATCAGGGAAGAAACATCTGAGGAACGTGGAGAAACTATCAAAAACAAAAAAAGATGGGGCTGATGCCAGTGTAGTTGGTACTACTGCTGCCACAGTAACGGCAAATGAGATGCAACTGGCAATGAATCCAGCAATTGTGTCACAGGAAAAGCTGCACACTAGTAAACAAGGAGGGATCAATTCACATCAACCAGAAAATGCAGTCATGTTAGAAGCTCCAAAAAGCGACAATGAAACAAAGAAACGAAAGTGTGAACTTGAAGGTGGGTCAGCAACAACCTCTTCCAAATCATGCAATGTATCCAATGTCAACAGCAAGACAGTCTTTAATTTGCCTAATCATCCTACTCGGTGTGAAATTTGCTCTATTGATTATAATAGTAAGTATGCATGTATCACACATGTATCAGGGAAGAAACACCTGAGGAACCTGCAAAGACTATCAAAAACAAAAAATGATGGGGATGGTGCTACTGTAGTTGGTGCCCCTGCAGCCATTGTAGTGGCAAATGGTATGCAATTGGTGAATCCAGCAATTGAGTCACAGGATAAGCCAGACACTAGTCAACAAAAGGGTATCAGTCCACATCACCCAGAAAATGCAGTCATGCTAGAAGCTCCAATAAAGGACATTGAAACAAAGAAAAGGAAGTGTGAACTTGAAGGTGGGGCTGCAACAGCCTTTTCCAAATTAAGCTACCTATCCAATGTCGCCAGAGAGACAGTCTTCAATTTGCCTGGTCATCCTGCTTGGTGTGAAATTTGCTCTATCAAATGTGACAGTAAGCTTGCATATATCACACATTTCTCAGGGAAGAAACACCTGAGGAGGCTGGAGAAACTATCAAAAGCAAAAGATGATGGGGCTGATGCTAGTGTAGTTGGTGCCACTGCAGTCATTGTAACGGTAAATGATACGCAACAGGCTTTGAATCCAGCAATTAAGCCACAGGAAAACCCGGACACTAGTCAACAAGAAGGGATTAATTCACATAAGCCAGAAAATTTAGTCTTGTCAGAAGCTCCAAAGAAGGACATTGAAACAAAGAAACGGAAGCATGAACTTGAAGGCGGGCCTGCAAAAATCTCTTCTTACAATCGCTTCAACATCAACAGCGAGGAAGTCCTTAATTTGCCTGATGGCCCTACTTGGTGTGAAATTTGCTTGATCAGTTGTAATAGTAAGCATGCATGTATCACTCACTTGTCTGGGAAGAAACACCTGAGAAACATGGAGAAACTATCAGCAGCAAAAAATGATGGGGCTGTTGCTAGTGCAGCTGGTGTCGTTGCAGCCATTAAAACAGCAAATGATTTGCAAAAGGCGACAAATCTAGCAATTGAGCCTCCAGAAGACCTGAACACTTGTCAACAAGAAGGGATTAATTCCCATAAACCGGAAGATGTGGCCATGTTGGAGGCTCCAGAAAAGGATATTGGGACAGAGAAACGTAAGCATGAACTTGGTGGATCTGCAACTACTTTTTTCAAAGAGTGCAGTCTGTGCAGCGTTCTATGCAACAGCGAGACGGTCTATAATTCTCACCTGGAGGGGAAGAAACATGCTGCTATGGTGAAGAAGCAGGCTACGAGGGGGTTTTGAAATGAGAAAATTTGATATCTTAGGCACTTGAGAACTTATCAAGTGATATTAGGTGTGTTGTATATAAGTATTTGAAAACTAGGATGACATATTAGCTGAATAAGGTAACCGCTCAGTCTCTTCTAATAAAAGGACTCATTTCTCCAAATTTTACTTTTACTCCTTTCGGTTTTCCTCCATTTGTAACCACATCAACAACAGATAATGAATACCAATGCTAGGAATTAACAAAAAACAAAAAAAAAAAACAAAAACAAAAGAAGAGGTAGATTCAAATGTACTGAGTTAGCAAGGGCTAATCTCCCCTTAAATATGGAAGACGAAAAGTAGATTTTAATGATGATGATTGAATCTTTAATCACTTGCTTGAAGGACAAAAGTTCTTTCCAATAAGCAAAAAAAAAGCATATGAATCGGTGCAGGAAAGCTAGAGAGTCTGCGAGTAAATTGATCCCTCTAAATCGCCGCGCATCACAAAATTTGCACCGTTCATCGTTTTAACGATGTTGAGAACGTATTATTGTCATTCTCATATTTCAAATTTCATTTTGCTTCCTAATGTTTCAAAAATTTTCTTATTGAATTCTTCATCGTTAGTTTTGTCGATGAATATAGAAATATTAATTATTTTGTTTTAGAGAAAATATAGTATGTCAATGGGAAAATAATATTAATGATTTTTCTTCTTGGGCTTTTCTTCATTGGCTCCATACACTAATATTAATTAATATATTATTATTTGAATTAGTTGAATTTTCAATTTAAAATTTAAATTAGTTATTGAAATTCTTTTCATATGAAAAGGTGAAAAACTAATTTGAAAGATTTTTTTTTGGCCAATGAGAAATTTCTTTTTATCCTCTTTAAATTAAAAAATTTTCCTTCTTCCCCTCAACTAGAATTCTTACCCGTGCATTGTGTGGGGGGCCATTTTTTCTTTTTGAAATAGATCACTGTAAGTGTTTTGTTTTCAAATATATAGTCATAATTATAACTATAGTATATACTATAAATAGCTATGCATAAATGTCCAAGATTGTGAAAGTTGGATAAGTTTATGTTATTGTAACATATAAAGAAAATTACCGTATTCAATTTTGCCGGAAATTTAAGCCATGCCGGGAGCTGGCAGTGTCATCCATCCCTCCCATCTTCATTATCAAAAAATGAAATTCAACTTTCTTGGGGCACTTTCCTAAATTGCTTTTTTGTGATAGGTATATCATTACATAAAATTGGATTTTAAAGCATGTTAAAATATGGGAGTTCTTCCTTTTTTTTCCCCTTTTTAAAATATGGATGTATGCCCATTAGGAGAAATAAACAAAACAGAATAATGCCATGTGTGATTAATTATATAACCTAATAACTGTTACTAAATAACATGCTAAAATATAAGAATGTTTCTGGTTCTTTTTATAAGAGATCCTATAATATTTAATGAGATTTTTCCTATTTTACCCCATCATTTATTTCTTCTCGTAAATTATTATTAGACTTTTTAGATAAAAGAGATACTCTCAATTAGTCAAATAATATTTAATGTGGATTGTATTGATATATTAAATAGGGGTAAAAAAATATTTAATTTTTTTAAAATTTTAAAAAAATAACTAATTTTCTTAATTTATGTAAAATAATTAAAAATTATTTATAAAATGAGCGAAGGAAGTGTGTTCCAAGGAACTTCCATTAGCTTCAGTTATTGGCGGCTGCGTTTATACTACTCATGGAGGGCTTTTCCGTAGTATAAAAGCTGCCCCTTCGCGACAGCCAAAACGAAAGAAGATGCAAAGAGTTGATCTTGGATCTTTAATTATCTGAAGTTAAAAAGATCCTCTGTAACATATTATTATTGAGTGACATTCTTTAGACAAAATCATCTATCAAAGATGGCCAGAAGGATAATGCGGGTCGAAAATTAGGTCTATAGTGGGTTCCTGATTACACTAAGAAGAGGCATCGTCGGAGGGAGAGGGAGCCAGGATGAAACTCTGATGGAAATAGTAAGAGAATAATAAATATGCCACAAAAATAAATCTTTTCTACTTATATAAGAACTAATTCAACAAATGTACGGTAGAAATTAAACATCACAAACACATTAAAAGGTATCAAAATTTTTAATGTGGAAAACCCGTCAAGACAAAGGGAAAAAATCAGTGGTTGTCCAAACCAATAAATATAGCTCCACTATGATTAAAATAAGAATATAACATAGTCTCAGTCAAATGCACAAATCAATGCTAATAGTCCTCCCAACAACCAAATCAAAAAACTTATAATAGAGAATAAAAAGATGAAAAAATCCCAAAAATATAAATTCAGTATGAATTAAATATTTTTCATACTAGACCACGGAATACAATCCAACCATTGAAAATTTAAGAACAAGATGTCTTGAATCTTCTAACAAAATCTCAATCTGATTCAACAGTTAACGAATTTGCAAATGAATTTTTTCCATGATTGTTCAATTGATATGCGAAAATAATATTTTTCTCTTTTTCTCTATCAAAGGCGGTTGATTTAATTTAAATATGATCTTACTCTTATAACCTAATATAACTAATCTTCACTTAAATAAGTAAGACACATCATAAATTTTTAAATTTGAGTTTTTCTCTATATAAAAAAAAGGAGGTCACACCCAACATAATCCACCCACTTAAAATGAATAGATTGTAATATAAGTTTGTCAGAAAAAAAATTGTAACATAAAATCTTCAGCTGAAAAAATAAAAAAAAAATGAATGAACACGGTTGATATGATTGATATTGATATTGACTAACAGAACCGATTAGAATTAATGGGTTTAACTAAATAATACAAAAATCGTTTGATTCTAGCTATACAGTGTAATAATACTCCCTTCAGAATGTTTTGTAGAGCAAATTTTTTATTTATATTATGAGGTGTTAAATATAATTTTTTTATTTTTATCCCAATCGTTACTCTTTAGTCCCTACACCTAATAGGTATGACGATGAAACATTTAATAAGGTTAAAAATAAAATGGTTGGCTTTTTTTTTTCAAAAATTTTAAATATTAAAAGATTTTTTTGAATGTGTATAGATTTTAAAAAATTTATTATATATGGAACGGGAGGGAGTAGTATTAATAGCATTACAGTGGCACTAAATAGCCCAAAAATTGTTAATCCACGTGTTTTTTTTGTCAACATGAACAATGACGGTTCAGCTACATTCAACCTTATTAGACATACTATTATAGGGTATTTTATATTATAAATTATCTAAAATATAGAGTATTAGATATTTTTTTTATTTTATCTATATTTTTATTTTTTTCTTACTTCTCATTTATAATCATATAATAAAAATAGAATAAGATATATTTAATAAAGATAAATAAAAAATATTAGTACTTTTACATTAATTTTAAATAAAAATATAATTTTTTTAATATACATATAATTAATATAAAATATTTTATAATGTAAATTGCAAGTACTATATCTATATCACCTGCTAATATTGTAATTGGGATAGGAGCTTGTGGAATTCGTTTTACCCTATCAACATGTGACATGAGTAAATTGAAAGAATATATAATATGCTCACAGATAAAGGTGGTGATGAATTTGAGTTTTCAAAGTTTACCAAATAACTTTTCAAACAGAATTCGTTTTTTGCTTTTTTTTTTTTAATTGGTCACGTTTCTTAACCTAGAAATTAACCCGTCCAGATTCCGTTTTAAATGATTTTGTCATTTTTTTAAAATAATAGTTATAAAATTATTTATTTTAGATTTTACATATAATGAAATAAAAATATATTAAAAATATAACAATCAATAAAATTAAATTTGAATTGTCTAATTTAATTCCCCATACATGATGAGCATTTAGTGTTCATCATTATGATAAACACTGAATCTAATTTCAAAATTAACATTGTAATCAAAAGTTAACTAGTATATTGATCTGACTTAGTTGAACAGTTATGTTAATTACTTAACATGTAGTATTTAATTGACATATTAAAAATTCATTTACACAATGAAGTGGTAATAAAAAATGGATAATCTCAAGATAATTAGAATTATTTATTTTTATTATAAATAATTATAATTTTTTAATAAAGATATTTTATTAAATATTTAGATTTAATCGTGTTTATTTTGAATTTATTGGAATTTAGATTCTATCTTTTATTTTTAGGATCTAGTTCATTTAAATTAGAATTTATCTTTTATTTAGATTTAAAATAAGTTTAAAAAAAAAGTTATTTTATTTTCAAACTCTAGTATGATTAGGATGTGAGCGCTATAAATAAGAGTTTTACTACTTAGTTGTATTTATATTTTTTACTAAGGAGAATTGGAAATAAATACCAAAATAAGAAATATTTAGGAAATGAGACCAAAGTTCACCATGTTTCCAAGGTAGCTTAGAATTTTTCCAAGCAAACTTAAAAAATTTCCAAATAAGAATAGAAAAAGAAAAGTTTTCTATTCTCATTCAATACCAAAAAATTCTATCATGATTTAAAAATTTTTTAAATTTGCTTGAAAAAATTTTAATCTACCTTAAAAATGGGGTGAACTTTATTCTCATTTCCTAAATATTTCTTCATTTTGGTATTTATCACAATTTTCCCTTTTTGTTACTGATTTAAGATTTTTTTAGTGATATTTTTCTCATTTTTATATCATTCTACTTTTTTCTTCCTATTTTTTTATCTCTCTATATTGAGTTCCTTTTCTCTCTTTTTTTTTGTGAGTCTACCCTTTTATCTTTTTACTTTACCTCCCCTATGTCACATCAAGTGGGAGTGTAACTGAAAAATAAAAGCAACATTAGTTAATTATAGGTTGAATGCATTATATGGAAATGGCTTCACAGGGTAGAACGTTGTGTAATAAGAACTGAATGACTTGTGGCAAATGAAATGAACTGATTTCTTTGAGTAGGAAAAAGCAAAGAGCTAAAATTCGGATCAATCATTGAACATTTTAAAATGTCAATAAGATTTAATAGTTTAACTTTGGTTCAATTGTACTCTCTTTGGTTTATAAAAATTGTCTTTTTAGAATTTCCACACAGATCAAGGAAGCCATCAAATAATTTAGAATATTATAAATTTTAATAGTTTTTTATCAAAATATCTTTAATTTAAATACTTTCTTAAATGTTACCAATTGAAATTTTAAAGTAACAGATATTATGAAAACCTTTAAAAATCCTAAAGAGATAATTTTTACGAACCGAAATAAGTAATTAAATTGGTAATAATAAAATTAATAATTTTTTAAATTTTATATGTTATATATTATATAAAAAATTAAAAAATATTATTAATAAATTTCATAATATAAAATTAAAATATAAATAAGTAAATATTTATCTATAATCGTACTTTGAATTCGAAATAATATTATATTTTCATATTCTTTATTAAGTAAGTATATCAGTATTAATAATTATGCATTACAATATTACTTATATAATATATAATATAGAAAAATTATAAAAAATTCTATTAAGTACTAAAAATAATATTATTTTATTTTAAAAATTAAAAAGGAAAAAAATAAGCTTTTGGTCCCTAAGATTTGGTCTGATTTTGAAATCAGTCCCTGAGGTTTAATTTTTTTTAAATCCATCCCTAAAGTTAACTTCGTTTAGTCCGTTAGTCCCTGAGCTTTCAGAATCTGGTTTAAAGACCTCCACATGACACTAACAGTGTTAGAATGCTGAGATGGAGCATGACATGTCAAAAATATACATTTGGGAGGGTAAAAGCAAAATGCACAGCAAGTGGCAAAAAAAAAATAATTAAAGGAAACGCACAAGTGAAGCCCCAAAAGAAAGAGCAAAATGCACAACAGAGAGGAATAGTGTTAGCATTGCACGGAACAAGAGAATTGCATTTGTTACATACTTACCTTAGACAAAACATGAAGGGCAAAAACTACTTGAAATCAAAGCAATCGAAGGGAATTATCCTATGTTGAAATCACTCTTGAACGAAGACAACTTGAAGGGCGAAGACGATTCCACATCCAGAGGAGCAAAGTGAGTTAAAGAAATCAAAGTTTTACAGAGCAATAAGTTTAAACGGTAAGGTCTTATGTGATCGGTGGGTTTATGAAGCTTTTATAGTGTGCAACTTTGTTTTTCTTGAGAGCTATATGCTTTTTCCTATAGCAACAAGGTCTTGAGAGCTATATGGTTTTTCCTATAGCAATAAGGTGTTGCAAGCTATATACTTTTTCCTATAATATATATTGCAAAGAAGGTTGCTTTAGTGGTGTTTTAGGGCTATTTGTCGGACAAACAAGGTAGCTTTATGAGATTTAGAAGTTGTGAGTTTGTTGAACCTTGTTGTTGCTATCTTGTGGTCTTTTGTCGTCTCCTATTTGGTTTTTATTTTGCTTATTCTTTAATAAGCCAAACCTTGTTGCTGTCTTATGCTCTTTAGTTTAAAAAAGCCACCAACTTTCATGTGGAAAAAGGTTGCCTTATGGGTTATTTTTTGGTCTGAAGTTGTGTAGCTTTATGGGTATACTATTTGAACAATAAAATAGCTAGCTTCATGTGTAGCACTCGCCTCACTCTCATATTGTGTCCCTGCTACTCTTTGCTCTATGTAAATGTTGGTAGTTGCTTTGTTATATTTTTTATTCTATTATATGAGAATGACTTTTTCGGCAACTTAGAACCCCCAACCCCAATTTAGGAGCTTCAGCTGCTAGCACTTTCTCTTATGACATCCTTGTCCTTATTAGACAAGTAGCTTTAGGAATTCTTTTCCTTGCTTCCCATGAGCGGCTTCCTTGACAGTCTCCTAGTTGCTCTCCTTGATCATATTGCGTAGTACAGCTATACAGCTTTTAGAAGTTTCTGACTTACTTCCCCTAAACAATCCCCTCATCAATCTATTGAGTATAGTGTTGTCAAATCAGGCCGAACCTAAAAGCCCAATTTGACAAATGGGCTTGGATTTCCAAGCACGAGCCTGCTGGATCGGGCCTACAAGCCTGCCCACGGGCTTTTTTTTATTTTTTAATATTTTTCATGTTTTTTAATAAAAAATTTTCATATAATTATTTAAATTAATGTAACTAATTATCATCATAATTCATCAAAAACTAATATAATATTTAAATTTTATAATATATATATCACTAATTAATAAAATAATATGTATTTTTTAATATTTTAAACAAAAAAAAAGGAAAAAGAAAAAAGAAATAGTCTTTTCGGGTTGGCTCTGGCCCGCTCGGGCCGGGCCTAAATGGGCTGAGCTCGAAAAGCCCGAGTTATATTTTGATTCTAAAAATTGAGGCTCAATCCGCTTATTTTTTTAGACTTTTCAGGCTGGCCCGTAAAGTTTGACCAATTTTGCCAGCTCTAATTGAGTATTCACTAAAAGGAAGCCTGACCTTGGAAGGAGCTTTTGAGTTCCAAATGGGCTTGTGTTCCAAATAAGGTTTGTGAAGATAAAGAAATTGAAATTATGACTTGCATGAATCATGGAGTTTGGCAATAATGTTACCCTCCAACATTCAATAATGAGCTGTCACCTACAATAATAGTATATGTAAGAATTAAGACATAGAATAAGTTTTTTTTTTTCAGTAGAATAAGTGAGAAGTGAAAAGTATTTTAGCATTTGCATCAAGCTCAAACTTCTTTGTTGCATACATATTCCTCCAGATGCTAAATATTGAAGGTTCCAAACTATCTTCTCTGAATTGTGATATATTATAATGATTACTCTTTACAAGTTGAATTTTGAAATCTAATTATTTGTATTAGTGGCACAAGCCACTAGGTAAGCACTATGAAATTCTGATGGTGCATCGGATTAATGAAACCTTACAATGCTATGACATGTTAATCATAAATTTGCATAGATTTGACTTGTTGTGACTACACTACAAGTTTTAAAATAGGATTATTGGACTTAATTTTTTTTTAAAACAGATTTACATAACAAGATTGCCTGGTGGAACACATTTAACTATATCTTTGTTTATGATGGAGGCTTTAATTATTGCCCACGCCTCCCTATATTTTTTTACCATTTTCTATATAAATTCTTATTTGATACTCTTTATTTGTAGTAAAAAGATAATATAATGTTAATAATTTATTTGATTTTATAGGCACAATCTATATCATATGGAAACTGACAAAGATATAGTTACAGACAGTGAAGATGATAAAAGTCCATATGTTAGTGACTCTGATGGGCATGCTGAGGATAGTGATGAAGCAAATATTGGTGATGACTACTTTCATCAATATGTTGACAAAGATGTAATTGAGTGTATTGATGAAGATAACAGTAATTGTGTTGGTGGGACACAAAATCAAGCTATATCTTCTATTGTTCTAGAGTTAGTTTCAAAGTTTGCTATGTATAATGAAGGGGATCTAATTATGCAATCTGATGATGAAAATGAAGAGCTACATTCTATTGATGGATTTGATAAAGATGAGGTTGCAAACACCAAGTATTGCCATTACAACCCTGGAGAGATGGGTAAGGACTTCCAATTTTAGTTGGGCATGGAGTTTACCTCAATTAGCCAGTTTAAGGATGCAATAAGAGAATATGCATTAACTAATGCTTATGATGTCCATTTTGTGAAGAATGATAAGGTAAGATGCAGAGTTGTGTGCAATCGTGGGTGTCCTAGTTAATATTTGTGAGCAAAGTAGGAGACTCATTAACATATCGATTGAAGACTTTCAAATCTAAGCATGAATGTGGTGTGACATTCAATGGCAAGATGGCAACTTCGAAGTGGATTGCAAGGAAGGTAGTGGGACCTATGAGGTCAAATAAGAACATGAAGTTAGCTTATGTCATTTCATATGTGTAAGAGAACTATATGGCTACTGTCTTAGTTAATAAGGCAATGTGGGCTAGGAGAATGGCAAAGGGTATCCCCAACGGTGATTTCGCAGTAGAGTTTCACAAGTTGCCTGACTATTGCAATGAAGTATGAACCAAAAACCTAGGCACTAGTTTCCAATTACAAACTAAAAGGGTACTGATAGAGCAACCACCTATATTCAAGAGAATTTATGAGTGCTTGGAGCATGTTAAGAGGGGTTTCTTGGCAGCATGTTGACCGGTAATTGGATTGGATGGATGCTTCTTAAAAGGACTATATGGGGGAATACTACTTGTGGCTGTAGCACGAGACCCAAATGATCAGTACTTTTTGTTAGCTTGGGCCTTGGTTGAGAGTGAAAATAGGGATTCTTGGACTTGGTTCTTGAAGAATCTCTTTAATGACATTGGTGATGTGTCTGAACATAGATGGGTCTTCATTTCTGACTAACAAAATATATGAGATATGATTATTTAGAAAACTCTTTCATCAACTATTAGTTGTCATAGTTGCTTGGTCAGATATTTTGTCCTTCATTTGTCTTACAGGGGTTAGTACTAGCATTTGGAGAGTTGCTTAGGGGGTATGAACATTGATATTGTGTGCGACACTTATATGCTAATATCAAGTCAAGATACGGAGGAGGTACCATGATTAGAGATTTAGTGGTTCATGCAGCAAAAGCTACTTACGTACAAGATTGGGAAGAACATATGAATGAGTTGAAACTAATGTCAAAAGAGGCGCATGAGCATTTAATGACCTTTCCTCCATCATGCTAGACCAAGTTGCACTTCGGAGAATATGCAAGATGTGACATGATCATGAATAACATATCGGAGTCATTCAATGGAAGATTATTGGAAGCCCGAGAACTTCCCATTATTCGATTGCTTGAATGGATCTGGACATATCTAATGACTAGATTTGCAGAGAATAGGATTAGAGTTGCAAACTATACAGGAAAAGTGAGCCCAAGGCCTCGAAGAAGGTTGGACAAAGAGGTATATGAAGCCCATAATTGGGTGGCTAGGTGGGCAGGTGGAAATAGATTTGAAGCATCATATGTTGGACAATTGACACACAAGTTTGTTGTTGATTTTGATCAAAAGACTTGTTCATGTCGATTATGGCAATTGAGTGGCATACCATGCAGGTAATTTCCATTTTTAATGGTATTAAATTATTTTGCACCATGATAATAGAACTTAACAATAAATTTCATTTCACAGGCACGCAGTTAGTTACATAAAGACTAAGCAAGAGGATCCACATGACTATGTGCATTTCTATTTGACCAAAGTTGCATGCGTGGGTTATTATTCCCCAGTTATTCAGCTAATAAACGATCAGAATTTGTGGATTCGAACATGATTAGATCCTATGGAGGCCCCAACATACCACAAGCGTCTAGGCAGACCAAAGAAGCAACGAAGAAGGGAAGCGAATGAGCCATCAAGTTCTCATAAAGTGAGAAGAACCATCGGACGTGTTAGGTGTGCTACATGTGGTAATTATGGGCACAATAAGAGAACTTGCAAGCAAGGAAGTTCTTCTAGTACACAACAAAGTGGCAACAAGAAAAGAACTAACAAGAAGTAAGGAAGTTCTTCTGGCACCCAACAAAGTGTCCATGTTACCCCTCCTCCATCTAGCCAACAGTAGTTACATATCATGATTATTATTATGGATATAACTTTTGGTGGATGATACGTTTGATATTGGTTATTGTGGAGGAAGCTTTTGGTGGATAGTAGGTTGGATGTTAGTTATTTTGAATTAGCTTTTTAGTGGATTTTAGGTTGGTTGGATGTTAGTTGTCATGGATCTTTTTTGTGGATGTTACGTGGTCCCTCATATGCAACAATGATAGACTAATGTTAGTTAAATATTTTGTATTAAATATTTGAGTTTATTGGTTGTTCACTGGTTGGATGTTAGTTAAATTATTGTTGTTAGTTAAATATTCAAGTACTATTTGCCTTGCTGAACCTTCCCAGGCATTTATAACTTTATCTAGCAGAGATGATTGAATTTTAAGATGCATTTAGTGTCCCCATTATCTTGCATCTTAAATAGTGGTCCCTGTAAGAATGCACTGATCACTTTATTATGTGACTTTTGAGCAATATCTTATACTGAGATTCCACATCAAACCATTTTTTTGGTCCCTTTCATACACAAAAATGACATAAAAGGGACATCCTTTTATGATACATGGATAAAAGCAACTTATGAAGTAGTCCATGTAAGAATGCACTTATCACTTTATTATTGCTAAAATAAAGATAGCACAATGAAGGAACAAAACAACTTTATATAAATATTCCATTGCATTATAACATTAATAATTTGTGGTCCATAGCCACAATTACAAAAAAAAAACACCAATACAAAAGATGTTCTCAGATAACATGTGGTCTATAGCCACAATTAAAAAACTCTAGTACAAAGGATGTTCTTAGACATCTTCTTACATATCCTACAGTTAGACACATGCACCCTAAAGTAAACAACACAAACAACATTTCATGGCACAAAGCCAACATTTAAACATCCTACAGTCACAATATGGACAACATGGTTAATAGTGCACAAACTACAACTCCTTAAATTAATCAACATTTCTTCATGGAGACCCCAACTAGAACTGTATTCACAACTACCATAAACATGAGTGCCCGAACAAGTAGCTTTATTTTCTCTTTGCCTTTTGCAATTACTTCATCCTGCTGCTTGATCTTTACCGGTGTTTGTCTAGGAACTGGACCATCAAGCTACTGAAAGAAATTACAACACCATGTCTCCTGCAATATTTTCTTCACTAGAAAACTACAATAACAGAATCCTTTAACCTTGTTTAATCAAATTTCATGATTTCATGATGAATTAGACTCATTGACTTAGACAATGAATTATTCTTAGATATTGTTTCCAGTTACTATTATTTTTTTCTGGTCAAAGTAGCCAGTTAAATTAGAGAACATAATTATGAAAATAACATGAAACAGTATTAATTCTTATTGTTATAAAAGATAAACATATCTTGGGAGGCACTAACATAACATGATAGGCGCCTTGTTTTTAAGCATATATACAATGAATATAAGCACATAAGCCCAGTCCACTATTCTATCACTCCCTAAAGTTGGAGCAAAGATATTATGTCTAGTTTGTCACATATGAGAATATGTTTTGTCCTGTTATGATAACATTTGATTATATGAAATATGCATGGCTTGATTATGATCTGGCAGGTATTATTACAATATATAATGTTAAAATATCTTGGAATACATGATAATCTAGAAAAGAAAAAAATTACAACACACTGACATAGGTAATTTGCTGACTAACATGGTATTTGCAGGGGGAAAAAAGTGGGTAGGCACAAAACATGCCAATGGTTAAGATAGATAGAGAAAAACATCCCCACTACCTATAACTTTATCCAAAAACCACCACCAATAGTAACATCTGGATGTATTGAGAGGAAGAAAGAGTGCCTTCACCCCCCATTATATGATCCCGGGCAACAAAAATATATTGAAAAATATGCAGTGGGATTACTGTATTGGACTAAGGTAGCAATGGAATTGGTGGAAGAGGATTGCAAATGTTAGGACATCATAAAACTCTCAGGCAACATAGTCTGTGTCCTTCATCTCAAATATACAACTCGGTTACCTTAAAATTTAGACATCTCAAAAACCTTTGACCTTGGTTTTTCTCTGTCCATGCAATTAGAACCAACACAGGATCACCACACCTACATTGTTCATTAACCCTCCTTCCAATTGAGTTTGTTGATGCAGCTTCAGATTCCATTTTTCGTCACAATAGGAGTTGTAAGGGAAACTCAAAAATAGAGAAGATGGAACAAAATTAACACACCTTCACCAATAACAAAGATTGAAAATAACAAACCCAATAGGAGCAGATTAATAACATAATAGGAGCAAATCAATCATCATCAGTTTCCAAAAAAACCAAAAACTGAGAAGATGGAAGACAGATGAGAGACCGATAGAGATGAAATAGAGCAATACGAATGAGAGCGAGTGAGCAAGCAAGCTGAGAGAGGTTTTGATTATTGAGTTCGATTATCACACCACAATTAAATTTTAGAGGGCGACATGAGTGCATTTAGATACAGGTGAGTTAAACACGCACCTGAGAGCGAGTGACCAAGTTGCAAGTCCAATTAGAGATGAGAAAGCAACGAACTGATGGGCTACGAGTGACCGACGAACTCTAAAAGCGATGAGGATGAGAAACCAAGTAGATTGAGGAAACCCTTGTCTGAGAACGACAGAGCTGCAAGCATTTTTTATGGAGTTAGCATCCTCTGATATGCGTTTTGGTCCATGGGTCATTTCTCTTTTGTTGTGCGTTTTGATAGAGTCAGCATCCCAAGTATTGCCACACTGTGTATATTTTTGACATGTCATGCTCCATCTCAGCATTCTGACGCTATTAGTGCCACGTGGAGGTCCTTAAACCAGATTTTGAAAGCTAGGAGACTAACGGACTAAACTGAGTTAAGTTCAGGGATGGATTTAAAAAAATTGAACCTCGGGGACTAATTTCAAAACCAGACCAAACCTCAGGGACCAAAAGCTTATTTGTCCGAATTAAAAAATAATTTGACTGATTCAACAGTTCACTACCTGTTTGTACTGGTTCATAGCTGATTGAATTGATTTTTATCGGTTTTTACTTGTTCTAGAATAATCCAATTCACCTTTTCATTCGTATAAGATCTAATGCCTTTTTCCAATTCAATTGATCAAACTGGTAAGTTCGGCTTGATTTTAAATACTAGCGGAAAAAAGAATGAAATAAATGAATCATCAAGGATGATCCGTGTCCAGTTAATGATAACTTCTATTGAACTTTGGAGAACCGCCCATTATGACATTTGCTTTGATAGCCTTCTGTACAGGTGTATCAATTATATTTTGGTAAGTTGTACAAGTGTCATTTAAGTTTTGGAAAATTTCCAAATAAATAAAAAAAAGATATTTCCAAAAATAATCCCAATTTTAAAAAATTATCAAAGTTTGTAATTGAAATTAAAATTGAAAGATAAAAGATAAAAATATCTTTTATATGTAAATAACCTATTTATAAGTAATAATAGTATATTTGTAAGTGATATATATTTATTTGTAAATAAGAAATGAAACAAACTCATTTACAAATGAATTTATTTCACTTGTAAATATATTATTATCATTTGCAAATGAGTCATTTACATAAAATTAATATTTTCATGTTTTGCCTTCCAATGTTAATTCCAATTATAAACCTTAGTAATTTTTTTGGAATTTAAGTCAATTGAGATTATTTTTAAAAATATTTTTTTATTTATTTGGAATTTTCCCTTTTAAGTTTTTTCACTCTGGAAATTTACTTTGACTTTTGGTGTTGTCTTTTTAAATAATAACCTTCCAAGTAAACACAACCTCCGTCTATTGTCGCCATACTCATCAAAACCATCTACAATTTGAAAAATGTTTTCAAATTCAATTTAACACCTAAAATAATCAATGAAAATATGAATAAGAAAACCTTCCAATGTTAGATAAGATGGCTTCCCAAGAGGGGGGGTGAATTGGGAAGATTCAAAATTTTTCTGCAAAATGTCAAGAAAGTGAAGAAAGCAAAGGGTGATGGTAAAATAGAGTATAAATGAATAAACAGTAAAAGTAGTAGAAGGGAAGAGAAGACTCAGATATTTATCTTGGTTCGGTCTCTCAACTTGACCTACATCCAGTCCCCAAATCACCACTTGAGATTTTCCACTATTCTGCAAGAATTCAGTGGGCTTCTTGCAAATGCCACAGTACAGCGTTGATGTTCTGTTTCTAGAGCTCACACTTTCACTCTTTGCACTCTTACTAAGTGCTTCCTCAATCCCTTGTGATATCCTCTCACAAGAAAATCATTCTTCCAGATGAAGATAAGATTGTTTACAATGAATAAACTCTCTTAATCAGAATGTATATGAAAGTAAAAGTACAAATATTGAAGTATGTGAGAGTAGGAGACTTTGAGTAGATGATTTGGCAGAGTTTTAGTATATACAAAAGTAATTTCTTTTTTTTTTTCTTATCTTCAAATTAAGTTCTATTTATAGATTTCTGCCTCAACTATACGTTAGAGACAAGATCTAGCCGTTAGAGACGTTACCCAATGGTTACTCTGAGAAACTATCCGTTTACCAACCGCATTTAATGCTTCTGACACTCAAAGTTCGAATTTCAGTTGGTCAATAGACGAATTTCGCAGAAACCGAAAGTTACAGCCTTTAACGTTGAACTCTCGAAGTTCGTCTGTCATGAAGTAAAATTCAAATTTTCATCTCTAGAAAATGATTCTGTGTTGGAACTGTTAGATTAGCTGGCTTCCCAAGAGGGGGGGTGAATTGAGAAGCTTGAAAATTTTCTGCAAAATATCAAGAAATTGAAGAAAGTAAAGTATATAAGGTAAAACAGAGTATAGGAGAATAAACTTTAAAAGTTGCAGTAAAGAGAAGAAAACTCAGATATTTATCCTGGTTTGATCTCTCCACTTGACCCACGTCCAGTCCCTAAGTCACCACTTGAGATTTTCTATTATTCTGTAAGAATTCAGTGGGCTTCTTGCAAATGTCTCAGTACAAAGATAATGCTCTGTTTCTAGAGCTCACTCATACACTCTATGCACTCTTACAAAGTGCTTCCCAATCCCTTGTGATATCCCCTCACAAGAAAATCTTTCTTCCAGATGAAGATAAGATTGTTTACAAAGATTAAACTCTCTTAAATAGAGCGGGCAATTCGGGCCGGGCCAAAAAGCCCGGATTGCCAAACGGGCTCGGCTTGTAAAGCCTGAGCCCGTATGGCACGGGCCCGCGGGCCGGCCCGCGGGCCCGTATATATATTTTTTTAATTTTTTAATATTTTTTTTTATTTTTTCATATGTTTTTAAAAAAATTTTCATATAATTTTTACAATTAATACAACTAATTATCACTATCATTCACAAAAAATCAACTTAATATTTAAATTTTACAATTTACACATCATTAATTAATGAAATAGTATAATTTTTTAATATTTTAATTAAAAAAAAGAAAAACAAAAAGGGAAAACGGGCCAATCGCGGGCCGGGCCCAAAAAGCCCGTTTTCCCTTCGGGCCTCTAATTTTGAGGCCCGGCCCGCCCATTTTGCCGGCTCTACTCTTAAACAGAGTGAATATGAAAGTTTGAGTACAAATATTGAAGTAAGAGAGTAAGAAACTTTAAGTAGATGATTTGGTAGAGTTTTAGTATATACAATGTTAAAATCGTTACCCACAACTTCAAATGATGTTATATTTATAGATTTAGGTCTCAACTATCCGTTAGAGACAAAATCTATCCGTTGGAGAAGTTATCCAATGGTTACTCTGAAAAACTATCCGTTAACCAACCGCATTTAATGCTTCTGACATACTAAAATTTGAATTTCAGTTTGTCAACAGACGAATTTCACAGAAACCGAAGGTTAACAGCTTCAACGTTGAATGTCCGAAGTTCGTCTGTCATGAAGTGAAATTCAAATTTTGATATTTGAAAAATGTTTCTTTGTTGTGACATACGAATTTTCAAGTAGAAAGTTTTTCTGTTAAGTGTGAACAATATTTTCAATTTGTTACAATGCCTTCGAAATTCAAATTTTGGAACCCCAAAATTCGTCCGTCCGTAGCTGGTTTATAAGGCACAGTAGTTCATATGATTCAAAATTCGAATTTTCAAAGGGCAAAGTTCATCTGTCAGAGAGACCTCTTTTCAGACTTACTTCAAAATTCAAATTTATAAATACTGTCATTCGTATGTTAACATATCATTGTAACAGACTCACAAACTTAGTTTCTGAAATTTGAATTTTCATATTCAAAGTTTGTCTGTCAGTGAGCAATTTTGAAATTCAATCCAAACTTGGTTTCATATGAACTTTGACATAATTTTAGATGAATTTATTTAGTTTTCATAAGTTACATTTTGTCTGAAATTCGAATTTCCACAACCCAAGTTCGTCTGTTACTGAAAGCTCCTTTCAGACACTTATCAAAATTCGAATTTTCTCAAGCCAAAATTCGTTTGTCAGAGAGACTTCTCTTCAGACTTGTTTTGTTTCAGTACGAAATTCTAATTTCCAAAGCCAAAGTTCGAATTTTCAAGATAACAGATCAGTATTTACCTTTCAAACTTCGTCTGTTGGTGGGTGTTTTTCAAATATTCCATGATTTAACATAGAATCAAGGTTTTAAAATATCTTTTCACCAAATCAAAGTCTTTTACTCAAATCAAAACATTTCTAAACATCCTACATGAATCTTTGCACTGATTTTCCAGGATTTCTTCACTTGAACCTTTTGTGTACCTTTGATATCTTTATTCCAAGCTCTTGAAGGTTGATTTGGAATCATCAAAACACTTGATTAAACAGGAACATACGAATTTTCATGTTTAAAGTCGTTCTGTTAAGTGTGAACAGTAATTTTAATTTGTTACAATGCCTTTAAAATTCAAATTTTGGAACCCCGAAATTCGTCTGTCAGAAGCCGGTTCAATGAGGCACAATAGTTCATCAATTCAAAATTCAAATTTTCAAAGGGCAAAGTTCGTCTGTCAGAGAGACCTCTTTTCAGACTTACTTTAAAGTTCGAATTTCTGAATATTGTCATTCGTATGTCAACATATCAACACAACAGACTCACAAGCTTTGTTTCTTAAATTCGAATTTTCAAGTTTAAAGTTCGTCTGTCAGTGAGCCATTTTAAAGCTCTTTTTAAACTTATTTTCAGATGAACTTTGATATATTCTCAGACGAATTTTTCAATTTTCATAAGTTGCATTTTATCTGAAATTTGAATTTTCAAAAGGCAAAGTTCGTCTGTCATTGAAAGCGCTTTTCAGACACGTATCAAAATTTGAATTTTTTCAAGTCAAAATTCGTCTGTCAGATAAGCCTCTTTTTCAGACTTGTTCATTTTCAATACGAAATTCGAATTTCCAAAGCCAAAGTTCGAATTTTCAAAACAGCAGATCAGTATAAACCTTTTAAACTTCGTCTGTTGGTGGGTGTTTTTCAAATATTCCATGAATTAACATAGAATTAAGGTTTTAAAACATCTTTTCACCAAATCAAAGTCTTTCACTCAAATTAAAATATTACTTAACATTCTACATCTATTCTTACACTGATTTCTCCAGAATTTTTTCACTTGAAACCTTTTGTGCACTTTTGATATCTTTACTCCAAGCTCTTAAAGATTAGTTTGGAATCATCAAAACACTTGATTCAACAACAAACTCATTTACAAATGAATTTATTTCACTTGTAAATATATTATTATCATTTACAAATGAGTCATTTACATAAAATTAATATTTTCATGTTTTGCCTTCCAATGTTAATTCCAATTATAAACCTTAGTAATTTTTTGGAATTTAAGTAAATTGAGATTATTTTTAAAAATATTTTTTCATTTATTTGGAATTTTCCCTTTTAAGTTTTTTCACTCTGGAAATTTACTTTGACTTTTGGTGTTGTCTTTTTAAATAATAACCTTCCAAGTAAACACAACCTCCGTCTATTGTCGCCACACTCATCAAAACCATCTACAATTTGAAAAATGTTTTCAAATTCAATTTAACACCTAAAATAATCAATGAAAATATGAATAAGAAAACCTTCCAATTAAACCAGATCTAACTTAAACGAAATCAGATATATCAAAACCATCCAACGAAAGACTATCCTCTAACAAAGTCAAAAAGATAAAATAGAATGTAAAAATCTCAACCCCAAAAAAATTGTATCAAAATATATGTTTATATGAAATGATGGTATGAAATGATAGAAAGGCAACATTCTACATTTTTGGGTATTCCTTCTGGAAATTAAGAGAGTTCAACCAACTTAGAAGCCTGGGAGGCCCGATCTTATCCGACATAATAGATTGGTCTAGAAAATCGAATTGAAATCAAACTTGATCTCATCCAGTTCAGCTACATATATAATTTTATTTATTTTTTAAAAGTTTATGAATATTAATTTTATATAATATTTTTCTTAATATATCATATATTATTATTGTAAATATTTTTAAAAATTTAATATTTTAATTTTATTTAAAATTTAAAATTAATTTCTTAATATTGTGTAAAAATAACACATGATTATTGAGTATTTATAATTTTAACAAATGTTACTTTCAATTATAATATTATTGTTTAAGGAAATATATTTTAAATGAATATAATTATATTTTTGTTAATAAATAAATAAATTTTTTTTTATTTTTAAATATTTTTTAAGACCGAGCTAAGTTCGGTTTCATATACCAAATCCAAGTTAGTCTGGTTCCGCCTGACCTCACAAAGATCTGACTGACTATTATCTAGTCTTGGTGCATCCCTAAATAAAAGTATAGTCTAAGACATGCTATGGAGGGAGATACCTCTTGCCTTCGTCCTGCCATCTTATTATTTTTCTTTTTTCTTTTCTTTTTTAATATTTAAATTTAAAAATAAAAAATAATTTTTTAATAATTATATAACTATAAAATTACATTATTTTGATTTTTTTTAATTTAAATATTAAATAGTAAAAACACTACTTTTATAATCTTATAATTATATAATATGAATAAAAAAATTAAATAAGATAAAACTGCACAAAAATATAAGTACAGGGAGACCTATGTTATCATCTTTAATTTTTAAATGAAAAATAATTTTCCTGCCATGGTCCTGCGATGATGTTCCCCATCCGATCTGGATTTGAAGCTACCGTGATGTGAAGATCGAAGAGCAGCCTTTTTTGTTTTTCTTTTTGGCTTTATATTCACATATTATTTTTTTTCTTGTTTCTTTTTTTGCTTTATATTGAGATAGCCATGAATTGTATTTTGTTTTTCTTGATTTTGGTTTGGACGTAGTCCATATTTTTTGGTATTATAATGTATTGTTTTCTTATTTGATAAAATGTAATTTTAAAACTAATTTATGAAAACACAATTTTTATTTTTTTTTAATTTTCATTGTGAGGATGCTCTTAATTTTCAATAGAAAGATAATTGATTTGAAATTAAATTTAACTGTGACATAATTCATGTGACATAATTCATGGGTTCTCAATGAGCGAGTAGGAGTTAGTGTTCCTAATTCTTTCAAGTCTCATTTGGTATATAAAATAATTTTTTATATAATAAGAATGAGAATAAAATTAAAATTATAAATATAAATGAGTTTTAAATGTATTTGTGATTGAAAATGGAAATGAATGGAAAAGAGAGACAAAAAATTATAAAATGATTCAAATTCGCCTCCTCTAAACAACGCAAGACCACCGTCATCATCTAGAACCACCGTGGCTGTCCAGAAGCACCGTCACCACATTCTTCCTCACCTGCTACGAAAACCACCATCGTTCATCGCTGTGAACCAGATCCCATCTCTCTCATCGCCTAGGGACACGAATCTAAGGCACGACGCAAATCTCCTGCAAACAACCTAGATCTACTCGACGAATGCAGAACTGACATTTGAGAACTGGTAGAAGTAGAACCAGATTGTCAATCTTCGATGGCAGATCTACGCGAATCTGAGGCACAATCCAGATCATCAAACTTCGATGGTAGAAAAAATAGCGTCTTGAATGGCAAACAAGCGTCTCGATCTTCCTTACATCGACGACACCAATGGTCTTCAGCAGCATTATGACCTTGGTCTCGATGACGGTGAGAGCTCCGATGACCTCTTCGGCTCCCTTTGCCACCCAGAAAGGAGGGGCGTTGAATAGAGATGATGAGGAGATCAGGGGTATTACTGTCTGAAAAAATTCATTCCCATGCTGTGAATCCGATTTCCATGGGCCCCCATGGATTTGCTGATTCGCATAATCATGGGAATGAGCCATTGCCTTGGATTTGGGTTGCTCCACACCAAACAATAGGAATGCTGGCTTCTCTCTCACATTCCCATTCCTTGGCTACCATTACAACGTAGCAAATGGGGCCATAATTCTATATTAACATAGACTAAAGCCAGAGCGGGCTGCGTCCGGATTCCGTGCTTCATCACCATCGCTCTGGCAGAATCTGGACCGTTCGGATCTGATTTTAATGGTCCAGATTTATAATTTTTTATTTTAATTTAATTTAATTATTATATTTTAAATATATTTTTATTTTATTAGATATAGAAAGTAAAATAAAAATAATTTTATAACTGTTATTTTTTAAAAAGATAATTTTATTATTAAAAAAATTAAAATAAAAAATTATAAGCTTAGACTGTCAAAATTAAATCTGGATGATTTAGATTCCACCAGAGAGATAAACATGGCGTGCTCATCACGGAATCCAGACCTGGAAAACACAGGGTTGAGAGTCATTTTTTATTTTTTATTATAAATATCTTTTGTAAAATTCTTATTTTAATGGAAGTTTGTTTCTGGGCAATTTCTTGAAAAAGTAAGACAATTACATAGGTCATTTATGTTTATTTAAGAACTTTTAATCTTGTCATTTCATTTCACAAATCCATTCTCCGTTCTCCAATTATCTCTTATAAATTCTATTTTTAAAAGCCTAGACAAGTAAATAAGTGAGTTATACTTATTACTCTCTTCAATTTATATTATAAAATATTTTATATAAGAAATTTTTAATTCAAAATATAGGACAACGGATATTTATTTTTTTATTTTATCCTTATCTTTAATGTTTCTTTTATTCTCATTTATAGCCCTACAATGATAATAAAATGGGAAATTTAATGAGGGTAAAATAGAAAATATGAATACTTTTTATTTGAATTTCAGTTGTAAAAATAATTTTCTTAATATGCGTATAATTGATATAAAATATCTTATAATGTAGATCAAAGGGAGTACACGGTAGAATTGATGATGTGTGTTGGGAATAAAAAGAAATAAATAATTGAATGTGATGGTGATACTCAATTTTAAGATTTTTTTTTATTTCAAAATAATTATCATTTTACAATTTTTAAAAGAGTATTAATTATAGTTGAACAAATTTTTTTTAATAATAATGAAGAAAAAAATGAAAAAGTACTACATAATTAATAAGAGTTTCATAGAAAAATAAAAATAAAATTTATTAATTTTTAGTCTATTTATTAGTTTTATTAATCTATATATATATATATATAACTTTAAAATAACAACTATTTTAAAATAAAGAGAGTATAAAGAAGCATTTAATTACATGAAACTGTGCTAATATTAACTTACTCCCTCCTGTTTGTATTATAGGATATTTTGTATGATAAGTTTCTAGTCCAAAATATAGGGTATTAAATATTTTTCTTCCCATTTTACTCATGTCTTTAATTCTTCCTTACTCTTCATTTATTGCCCTACAATAATAGTAGAATAGGACATTTAATAAAGGTAAAATAAGAAATATTTGTACTTTTTATATTGATTTCACGTAAAAAAATAATTTTCTCAATATGTATGTAATTTATCTAAAATATCTTATAATATGAATCGGCTGGATATTATGTGTATATATAATAGATAGCCTTTGCATTTAATACCTAGCCTTAAGCCCTTAGCAACACTGATGCCTAGTGGCCTTTCTCATTCCTTATAATAATACCTATGGGGCTAAATTTTGGAACGTGATTCCGTGCATGGAGACTAAATCCACGCACGGAATGCTTGGATTTTCATGAGAGAAAGAGAGTTTTTTATTTTTTAAGTTTTTTTAATTAAAAAAAACTACGTAACCACAGTGTTTTGTGTGTAGCCGAGCACGCCGTGCGTGGCTTCGGCCTCGCACGGAAACAGAGCCCCTAAATTTCAAGCACACTTGAAAATGGCAGTCAATAGTCCTTCATCATTCATATTTTCCCAATGTTATGCAAAGTATATGAAAAATCAAATCAGACTAGCTGGTTTGATCGGGAAACGATACTAAATTTGATTCAGATGAAGAAAAGAATCAAAATATTTTAGAATCAGTGGGAATCGGTCAAAAATTGGTCAAACTGGCTTCGAACCAATAATGAATGGACTAAGAATTAGTTGTATCGGTCATAATTGTTTTAATTCTTTTTTATTTTTTTAAGTTTTTAAAATAAAATAAAATAGCACTATTTTTGTATAAATATTTTTTTCATATGATAATATTATATAAGTATTATTATAATATATAATTATTAATAATGATAAATTTACTTAACAAATAATATGAATATATAATATTAATTGAATATTTTCAGTTCAAAATATAATTATAGATAAATATTAACTTATTTAGATTATTAATAATGATAAATTTATTTAATTATATTACTACTAGTTTAATTACATTTCAACCACAGTTAAACATTGAATCTTGAACCATGACCTTGATCATTTTAATAATCGGTTCGATTTTTAATGTCTTGGTCATTGGTTCGGCAAGCAATTGAAAAACATGAAAGCTTGAAGTATTATCTTTTTCCAAGATATCTTCTCAACCTCCACATCTCATTCGTTTACTTGTTTCATTGAAAAAAAACAATAACAAAGCGGGAGAGAGGGTGACTCTCCCATTCGTTCTGCACTTCATAAATTATATATGTATATATATATATATATATTACTCTTTAAAATCTTAAATATAAGATTTTTTATCTTAATCCTATATATAAAATTTTTTTTTCAAAATGTGAGATATCATTTATTATGTATTAACAAAAAATACCCTTATTCAATTTATGAGAGAGAGAGAGAGAGAGAAAATTTCAATAAAGATAATTTTAAAAAGATATTATGATTTTTGAAAAAATTAATATAGTTAACTATTTTAACTCACATTCTTAATTCATGTGATTCGGTTAGGAGGATGATAACATTTTATACTCCCTTGAAAAAGTAAACAAAAGCAAGTTTCAATTTTTTTAATAATAAGTTTGTTTTTGTTAATGGATTCTTTAGACATTAATTTATTAATGAGTAATCAATTTTTTTCGTTATTGAAAACATAGGGGGGAAATGGATTTCTTTTCTTAATTATATTTATCTTTTTTTTCAGGATACACAATTCAGCTGCGTACATTTTTTTCTTGAAACAAAAAAACTTCATATAATACTAAAATGGAAACAGAACATCAAGGTTTAGGACCAACCAATAAAAGCCACACAAATGAAAAACAGCCAATCCACACCTTCAAAGGTCAGAAGAACAAAATAAAGACAAAAACAATAGGAATTGGGGGTAATGCAATACGACCAAAAGGACACAATCCCTTTTAAAGGAGCGATCAAATTACCAATAAATGCTGATGCTGAGCTTCAACTTTCAATACTACCAGGCAATAGTAGCTTTCTGCCAAGAAGTATTTCTTTTTTTAAATAAAAAGTAGCATGCCTCTAAAATTGAAGTTGATAAAATTATAAAATATTTCCTCCGGTCCTATATATAGGATCTTTTATTTTGCTCCTAAATATGACACCATTTACAATATACGAGGTAGTATTTATTATACATTTCTAAAAATTACCCCTATTTAGTGCATCAAAAAAGAAAGAGAAAGAGATTAAATAAGGGTAGTTTTGAAAAAATATTGAAATTTTTGAAAAAATTGAGATAGTTAATTAGTTTTAATTCCATTTCTTAATTCACGTGATTCGGTTAAAATGATCTTATCTTAAGAACCAAAGGGAGTACTAATTTTCCCCCATAATTTTTTAAATTGTTTAATACATATTTTTAAAATTTTTAAATTCTTAGTTCATTTTTTTAAAGATATAATTGTATCTAATCTTGATCTTTTAATGATATAATTTTTAAAACATAATATTAAAATATATTCAATCTAAAAATTAATATTAATGTTAAATAGTATAAATACTGTTTTTTATCTGGGTTTATTAATAAAAACACAAGATACAAAGATGAAAAAGATAAATAATAATAAAAAGTTTATCTTCCTTAGTTGCATTCTTTTCCCATTTATCCCTTAAATCATCCAAACATTTTTAATCAAAAAATAAAAAAAGAAGAAGAAGAAAAAAAGAAGAAGCTCTATGTATGTATTGGTCAATGTTCTTTCCTAATTATCTTTTAAATTTGAAAACAAAAAAAAAGGTCCCTTTTATCTGGGAATTAAAGAAAAAATAAAAAAAAATCAAATACTCAAGACTTCTTCAATAATAATAAAAATTAGAGGAGGGGAAGTAAAGGTAAAATATATAAAAATTGGAAAAATAAAAGGAAAAGATTAAAACGGTAGTGTTTAGCGTTTTAACCTTCACCTAGGGCCAAAAAAAAAAAAATCTTCACCTGGCCTTTGCCCTAGCGTGCGGAAAAAATGGTGATAGAAGAAGCCCATTTAAGAATGTATTAAAAATTGAATTGTTGATTAATATATTGATTCAAAATTCAATGGTTTAATCAGATTAAATTATAATTAAATTGATATTAATAAAATTAATATATTTTTAATTTTATATGTTATATATTATATAAAAAAATAAAAAGACTATTATTAATAAGATTCATATCTTAATATTAAAATCTAAATAAATTATTATTCATTCATAATTACATTTTGAATAAAAATAGTTAACTAATTATCTATTATTGTATTATTTATTAAGTGAATTTATTATTATTAATAATTTTGTATCATCATAATGCTTATATAATATTATAATAACGATAAAAAATAAATTTATACACAAAATAATATTATTTAGTACTAAAAATAATGTTATTTCATCTTTAAATTAAAAATAAAAATTTTAAAAAAAATAAAAAAATTGACTGGTTCAAACCCGGTTCTAATTGGTTTAGCTGGTTTTCAACTAGTTTCAGGAGTTCTAAATTTAGCCAATACTTCCCCTTATTCGGACCAGACCAAGCACCAATTCCCCTATCTAACCAGTCAAATTGGCCGGCTCAGTTCGGTATTTTATACATGGGTTTCAAACTAGGAAAAGGCATGGAGGTGACCTGTGATCTATACCTCAATCTACAGCAATACTAGAAAAAGAGTTTCTTCTTTTTTTATACTTTATTACCGGGTATTTTGGGATACCTTGGGTTCATCGCCTGCTCCAGACTAATCCGGACCCCCGCTGTGTAGGACCTTAAGAAAAAGAACTTCTCAATATTGCTTTTTTACCAAAATAATAAAAAAATAAAAAATTCTCAATATACTGCAACTTGAAAATATTTTTTAAAATTCTATAAAAATTCAAGTTTTGAAAATATAAGAAAATATATATAATTTTAGAAATATGGAAAAATATACTTTACCGAATAATTAATTTATAGTATTAATTATATATTATTTATATAATTTATGTATATATTTATTTATTTTGGTGTGGTTTGGGAAAAGAGGAGAAGATTAACAAAAATTTGGAAAATGAAAAAATAATTGGTTCTGAGGGTAGGGATTTAACAAAAGAAACAGAAAAAAGAAAAAGAAAGTTTTTAGAGTGGGGGTAATAGGGGTTAGACGTAGTACTGTTATGAGGCAAGGCACATCAAGATCTTTTCCATTAAATTAAAAAAATTGAAAAAAATATATCTAGGGGTCTTAGACACTGAAATCCAATTTTTGTAATATATTAGGAAATATTTTTCAAGTTTTAGTATATTGAGAATTTTTTATTTTTTATTTTTTAGTGTTGTGGTCATAAATGCCACTTAATCTCACTTTCATTGATTTGGCATGCTGGCTAATATACCTCCAAGCTTATAATTCACTCTAGGCATTTGCACCATAAATACCACATTTTATACCCTGCAATATATAAATTTAAGGTTAAATATTAGAAATGGCTGCCGATAATAGTGCTGCAAAAAGAATATCAAAATCATATATAACACAAGGAAGACCAGTCATGCAAGCTAAAACAATAGTCCCAGAAAAATGCCAAGTATTTGAACTCAAGCATAAATGCTATCCTATAAATGCCTCATTGTCTAGCTATTCATACAGAGAGTAGCATGATCGATCAAGAGATACTTCGCCAAAACCAAAAGAAAAAATTAGTTAGAGTTTGAAATTGTCTTCAATATGAGAGAGCATGCACAGAATGTTGTTCTCAAATGACAGATATATGCTTAAATCAGTCTGGTGTCAATTTAGATCATAAAAGGTTTTGTTTCAACAGAAATCACAAGACAAAACTCTGAACATATACTAAGATTCCAAGGACAGCATGGCAAATTAAAGAAGAGAAAACATTTTAAACTACCGAAAGTCATTTCGATTACAATTTGTGGTAAAACAAGACATGGATGTTTCCAACCTTTATCACTAAGGGTGTGTTTAGATTAAATTATGTATAAGTGATTATAAAGATAAGTGATTATTCATAATAAATTATGAGAATAAGTGATTATATCAAAAGTAAATTGTGTTTGGATATTTTTAACCCATAAGTGATTTTGAGAAAAGAAATGTGTTTGGATATTGGAGTTTAAGTGATTATTGAATAGATAATGAGAAGAAAAAAACGAAATAAGTGATTATAAGAGAATAAGTGATTATCATAAGTTGGAAAAAGTAGCTTATGAAAATAATCACTTAAATGGTCATAAGTGATTATTTTGATCCGAAAAATATTTGACTAATGATAGAATAATCACTTATTTTTACTAATAAGTGATTAAATTTCCTATCCAAACACATTATAAGTCATAAATTTCCTATCCAAACACATTATAAGTCATATTCTTCTTGGTAACTTTGCCACTTGTACTTATCTGGCTGCAAAAGGTCAACAAGAAATGCGCAAATAAGTGACGTCAGTCAGAAGTGATCACATACGGCAGCGAAACTTGCAAAACACAAATTAATCTGCACAGTTTTACCTTCCCATCTATGATTTCATTTCCCGGTGACCAAGCATTGGTTGTTTGGGATTTTTTCTCAACGGACATGCTGTAAATGTCATATCTTACTTTAGGAACTAATATATATCTATTTTATATGTCCTAAGCTTTATTGAAATGTATGTGGAAGCAAAAATGGACTAAAATGAAAACTTGACAAAAAATCCTAGTGAATTATTATTCATTTCGAAACCCTTGATCTTTTTATTGAATTTTAAAAATTTATAACTAATTTCATAAAAATTATTTTAAGATGGTTTGAATTTACACGTGCAGCTCTTAAAGTCCTCTATAAAGGAAAAATATTTATATAGAAATTCATTAAACCAATTGGTACAGATTATTATCAAAATTATTATTCATTTAGTTAATAAATTTTCTAGATTTTAACCTTTCCTCTTGACAATTTCATATCTTATGTTACCCTTAACCAATTAGGGTCATCTTGGCCTTGTTTTGAAGCTTGAGAACTACTCTTCCTATTATCATCCATTATTCATCATATCTCATTATTTTTCCTAAGTCATTTCCTTATTAAGCATAAGGACATTATATATGCCTTTCTCTTTCTATACACTTAGTAATAATAAAATAAATGACACAAAGCAATAAGCATACATATGAATCATTTCAAAACATAATTTCATATATTGTTAATCATGTCAAATACATATTACAATATGCCATAATCCATATCCTTAAATACATGTTTTCTAATAAAATTAATGACTTTGAATCTTCATTGCTCCACCTTCTTTCCTTTCTCCATTATATGGCTTGGACCTTTGCATGGTTGGAGATTATAGGAGATGAGATTTGGGTAAATCTTAATAGCATCATTATCATATTCAAACATTATATTAATTAAGTAATTGACATAAAAACAAGATTTTATGTAGTTTCCATAACATTTTAATATCAAAGCATGTTCTTGCCAAGTTCATACATGTTCTTCAATATTCAAACATATTCATACATGTTTATACTTTGTTCAAAGGATAATCATAGCTTTGATCTAAACATAAACACTTTCATATTACACAAACATGTTTTTCATAATAGTGGCAACACAAAATTAAATCAAACCCACAACTTAAAAATAAAATGGAAGAATAAAGATCAGATGCTGCCATAGAGAATTCCCTAGCTTACTATCCTTCTTCCTAGCCTTCATTCCTTAAAAATAAAATGTAAGATTAAGGATAAGATGCTGTCTTGGAAAAATTCTTGGCACAATTCCTTTCCCTTTGACTTTATCTATTTAGACAAGGTTCAATGACATAGATTAACTTCCTATAAAAAATGTTGTAAGGTTCATTTCTAAATTCTTACTAAAATAAAACTTAAAATTATTTACCAAATTGGACTTGCAGGTTCAACTTGTTGAATGGGTATCAATGCTAGGTTTGATTCAAAATTATAAGAAAACTGTTTCTTTTGAGAATCGGTGGAAAACCGATTAAACCAGTCACAAATCGAGTTGAATTATTAAGACTAGTCACGAACCGGTTTGAACCAATCAATTTTTTTTAATTTAAATTATGTTTTTAAACTATAATAAGTGTATACTTATATCTAATAAATATTGAGAAATGAAAAATAATATTCAAATAGGTAAAAAAATATGTATATATTATAAAAATATGAAGTATAAAATAAGTATATATACATTATAGTATATCTTATATCCATTGACTACTTTATAATATTTATTGACTTTTTTAATTTATACTTTTACTTCTCATATTTACTCACTTTAATTTTTTAATTTTTACCATTATTTTTTATTTGAAATCAATTTTTTAACATTTTGTTATTATTTTTATCTTCTTCTTTTAAAATAGTTAATATATAATTAAAAATTATATTAATTTAATCATAATTAATTCAACTAAAATTAAGCCACAGTTCAACTATTAAATCTTAAATTGATACCCTAACGTTCAATCTAATTTTTAATCCCTTATCAATCCTTGAATTCAAACAACTTACATCATTTGACTGTGTGCGTCCAAGAATCATCATTAGCTCTCACGAGGCTAGAATAAAGCTCACAAGGTCGAGAATGATTTTTTACTAGCTCAAACAAGGTATCCTTCCATTCCATTTCTTTATAGTTTAGAATTTTGACATTATTCTAAATTTATTATTATTTTAAAATTTTAATACATTGTTAATATTCTTTTTCCAATTATATCTTTTTTTATTTAATTTAATGTAAATTATTAAATGATAGGTATTTTAGTTAAATTCTTAATAAAATTTAACATAATTAATAATTTCTTGGTTGGTGTGAAATAATATTAAATAACAAAAGAAATAGAAGAACGAAGTATTTAAAACTACAAACTCACCTACTTCTGTAGATATTTAAAAAATACAAAAAAAATGTTGGAGACTTTATTCATTGTCTTCACTGTGATTGCATAGTCTTCTTTGCAGAAATATTCATCTTTAAATGCTAACATGATTTCTTCAATGATTCCTTCCAAGACTGTTGTACTAAGATCATGGCTAAGGCAGTGGCAACTTAGGCAATAACTGAGGCCTAAAAAAAATCCTATTAATTTATTTTGATACATATTAAGCCAATTTTTTTTTTATCGAGAGCTAATTTTAACAATTTTTAGTTATGAAATTATTTCTAGCTTTTTATTTATCCTAAAAAGTTTAAAACTTTAGTCTATGAAGAAGAATTGAAAAAAAATTATTATTTCAAATCTTGAAAAAAAATTTAAACTAGAAAATAAAATTTAAGACCACTCTAGCTAAATAAATATTATGTCCAGAAAGAATCCATACATTCCTTTCCTAGAATAAGTGGAAGTCAATGAAGTTTCTCCTAATTCCTAAATTCAGAATTTAGACAATATAGTCCACAAATTTTTTTTATTTTTGTTATTAATTTTTTTAATTTATTTTTAAAATTGAATGTATGAAGATAAGTGTTAAAAAAAAGAATTAATACTCCAATAGAATTATTGAACTATATCAGCAGATTTCTTTTTTTTAAAATGCATGTAGTACTTATAGAATATTATTTGCAATATCCTTGACAACTGCTACCGCCAAAAGTTTTTTAAAATTAAAATTACATAAATCCTATCATGAGATCAACTATATTATAAGACAGATAAAATGGATTATGTAACATCCTATGTGATTAAAGACTTTATTAAAGGATAATCAAGTGCTAATGATTAAAGAAATTAATCTGAACGGTTTTGGCGAAATTCAAGTAGCTATGGATTTATTTATACAAGAAAATTGAGAATTTAAGGTATTAAATTTCAATTCAAGAAGGTATGATGTGTGGATTAGTAAATTCCAATAATCTCTTATGTATTAAATTTTCTCAGAAAATATTTGGAGTTGTATTGAAATGATTTAAATCGAGCATCAGTTTGCATAAATCATGATATAACATTTTCTCCAATAAGAATTGAGTAACTTCTAAAATAAATGAGTTTGAGGGACCAAAGGATATGATTTTGAAATGAGACTTTCTGCATTGAAATAGACATCTTAAGCTTTTCATAGAGTTCTTATTTGCAATTTTTCGAGGTCTGTAGCTCAAGTCATGGGATTCCAAAGTTGAAACACGTGCAAAACACATAACTCTATAAAACATGGAGTTCGTAGTTCACTATAGCAAAAGTTGCAAACCCATATATTTAAGAGTGACAAACTTAATTTTTGTTAAGAGGAATGAAAGAAGAGACCGAAGGAGGGGTGCTAGGGTTCAAAATATGTGATATTGGGCCACCAAAAACCATAAAAAAAACTAGCATCAAACTGTAAGGTAATCACATATTCTTGCTCTACTCTTCATTTCCTTCATTTTCAACTGATTGGAATTTGTTATTGGAGTTAATATTTGAAACCCTAGCTCATTACACAAATTTCTCTGGATTGGAAAATGATAATCTAGGTTGAGAAAGACGAAAGTGTATAAAGTTTGGAAATATTTGTTGTTTATAGATTTATATGGGAATTCTGGCCTTATGGACAAACCTTAGAGTGTAAAGTCAAGATTGAGATTTTGATGGAATTACTTGACAATTTTACTTGTGAAGCATTTTATATGCCTAAGGGCATATTTACAAAGTTTGGTTGAGTTTGGACTTGATTTAAATTATCATATTTAATAAGGGTGTTCAACCGACCTGGTGGCCTAGTAGGCCCGGTCCTACCCGGCATACTGGGTTGGTCTTGAGACCGGATCTAGTTGATCACCGAGTTGAGGATAAGCCCGGTTTGGCCCGGTCTCAATATATATACAATTTTATATGCTTTTTAAAAAATTTTATATGATATTTTTTCTTAATACAACATATAAAATAAATTGGTTATATCATTATTATGAATATTTTTAAAAATTTAATCTTTTAGTTTTATTTAAAATCTTAGAATAATTTCTTAATATTGTGTAAAAATAATGCATTAATACTAAATATTTATAATTTTAATAAATGTTACTTTTGATTATAATATTATTTTTTAAAGAAATATATTTTAAATAAATATAATTATATTTTTGTTCATAAACAAAATTAACTTTTTTTATTTTTAAATATTTTTTAAGACCGGGCCAAACCCACAATCTCGTATGTTGGGTTCGCCGGTTTTACCTAATCTTACAAAGACTGGGTATCGAGTTGACTATCAACTCAGTCTTACCCGATCTTTGTGCACTCCTAATATTTAATTCAAAAGTTTAACTCGTCTTTCTACATAATTAAAGTTTTAACTTGGACAAGGTATGGTGACTATTGTTGGGCTTGTGGTATGGTGAATTCTTATGGTTTGGCTTGAATATGAATGTTAGATGAAGTATAACTGGAAGTTTAATTTAAAATTAATGAAGTTAGTGATGAGTCCTAATTGTCTTTAAAAGATCTAACTTACTATGTTGCTTTGGAAAGCATAGGAGAGCATTCTTGTTCTTTGGACTTGAAGGATTTCAATTAGAATTCTTGATAATCTCAAACTTAAATTGGTAAGTTTGATTTTTGTGAAGTTGTGAAATTGGGCCTATTATATGAAATATTGATTTTTGCAACCTATGTGACCTAATGGGTTGGTTATGGTTGGTGAGCTTGAATTGTGTGATTGATGTAATACCCTATCGAAATAAACCCCAAAGTAAACACCTAAAAACATCAAAACCAACAAAAGGGATGAAGTAGAGCTGGGGCCGCAGCCAGCTACAGTATCACCGCGACCTTAGGGAAGCAAAATGGGTTGGCACTGTGGCTGAGCTTCTAGCGCCACAGCGTCAATTACTGATACCATATCAGCAAACTTCTAGTTTTCAAATGAACTTTCGAAGTACACAACTTCGTACTTCGACCTCCAATGGACCTGGAACTAACTCCTGCATGTCACTTTACTCCCCCTCTAATCATGGACACTGACCATGCCTCAAAACACCTTCGTATAGAGATTATTGACATCCGACTCTGAAATGGTCACCTTTTACCAAAAATAAGAGCTTAACATCACCAATGGCCACCCATGTGCAATTGGCATTCAGAGACCATTCCAATAGGTCATAAGAGGCACAAGGAGCATGCCCAAGAAGGTTTTAACCTGAAGAAACTGTTCCTCCAAGTTTTGACACCCTTTAAACTCTAAGTCGAACTAATGGACTATATGCCCATTTCACTTATCAAGGACCCAAAACCAACACTAGGCCCACAATCCAGGCATACAAACCCAAAGTGGACTAGAGGCATCAACCTTAGGTCCAACACAAGCTAACATTCAAGAGGGACACATCACATAACATGTATAAGACATAGTCAATCGTTTAACACAACACTAACATGGTTTTAGGCCCATTAACACAAAGCAGACCATCCAATGCACTGAAAAGGGTTCAGTAGTAAACATAAAATAGTCATGCCCCAAATTGTACAGGTTCACAAGATATTACACAATGCTACAATGGCACTTCACTAGGAATAAAAGAATAATAAACACTTGGGGAGCGCAGTCCCCGGCACCCACAATTGTACTCTATATCCTCTTTGCCCAATCCTTGTCCTTGCTAGAGCTAGATCCTTCACCTGAAATTGTTAGCCATGTGGTGAGATATACGTCCTAGTAACCAAGGGTAGACACATACATACACAAAATCATGCTTTCATGCTAATAACTGATATAATTAATCACTAATGCGATATGCATGATATATAGACACCATTCCTATCAATACACGGTTAGAACCATGAGCCAGTTACCATGACAATGTAATCTTAACCAATGGCCCCCTTCCAACAACCTGTGATGGCTGATTTTAGGGTCATCATCTAGCTTTCCTCCCAATGGTCATGACCCGGCCAAAGGCTACTACACCAAAGGTTAGACCATGGCTTTCCTTCCCCTTAACTACCCTAATCGGTGGCTATTTAGAGAAGGTGCACCCTTATTCATAGCCACCTGAATTTCCCAGCCACAAGACAACTATTTAGTGATTGGAATATACATAAGCCATACCGCCTGAACACAAGATCTCGTGTGCTATTTAGTGGATTGGCATACCATGTGGTATATAAAGCATCGTCACCCGAACCATATGTTCTAATAATGTATACAATGTGATAATGCCATATGAATGTATACAATACATCGTGGGATACATAATCATCATCTCATACAGATAATTATCATGGTTTACATATATCATAATTACTAATATCATATTGCCATTTTAATTATACAATAAGATAGGGATAGATAACTTATTAGTCGCATAACTGCACATATCATGATATGAATATGATCAACCATAACTGAGCTATAATACATATGATATGAAAAAGTAAAACATATATAAAAAGCGTACATATCATGATATGAAAATGACTAAACACATATCACAAACACAGAAAGAAAACCCCAGTTACGTTAACCATCCAACCCACTCGATACCTCAGTAGGCCAATAGAGTATCCACAAACAATCCAATGCCTTTCTAAACACAAACCAGAGCCAAGTGATCACAATTGAGTCAACAAACAACCTACATAACATTAAGTCCCCATTACTATCACAACTCCTCAACCTTGGCATATACATTTACCAAGTCAAATATAGACCGAATGGAAAACAAAGCTTCCTCAAGCAAATCTAAGCATCAAAACCCCCAAAACAACACTTAGAATCAACATTATTCTCATACATCCTCGTATTCCTAATTGTATCAAGGTTTAAGGATTAGGATTTGGGAGATATATTACTTAAACATCATAAAACCAACACCTAATCGATAAAAACGTCTAGCAACACCCCTAAATCACATTTATACATAATTTAATCGGTGGAAACTTACCCAAATTAGAATCTTAACCAAATCCGTTAAAAATCTTCAGTTAAACTTGAAGAGAAACGTAGAAGAGAGTTAAGGGATAACTTACCAACAAGATTTGAGCTTCTAAATGCCAAAAACCAAACCTTTAAGGATGGAAATGTCAAATCTTGGCAGAGCATGTCGTTTATCCTTCGTTTTCTCTTTCTTTTGGCAACTAGTTCGACTTCTAATTTAAACTGATTCAGCATTGCTTGCCACGGCACCACTTAAGTTTGTCGTGGCACCAGTGCCTACTGTCTCTAGACAGCAACAGTGCTACTACTCCGTACCACGATGCCAGGTCATTCTATCTTATTCCTCCCTCTGTCTCAATTTCGACCCTTCCTCCGGTCTTGACTCCCTCTGGTCCTGTACTAGTTATCAATAATCATTTTGGGATTAATATTCAGGGTCATTACATTCTCCCCACCTTATAAAAATTTCATCCTCAAAATTTTAAAACACATACCTCAAGAGAAAAGGTAAGGATAGTTCCTCTGCATAGAATCCTTCGTCTCCTAAGTAGCTTCACCCAATGTCAAACCCATTCATAAGACCTTCACTAACTTAATTGTCTTATTCCTTAATTGCTTCACTTTTTAATCCACAATTCTCTTTAGCCTGACCTCAAATGACAAATCCTCCTGTAACTGCAGCTTTTCATGCTCGATAATGTGAGACAGATTAGGCTGATCTTCTTGAGTTAAGATACATGGAATTCATCATGCAACCCAACTAGATTATGTGGTAATGCCACTCAGTACACTATTGGTCCAGTCCTGTTGAGGATTTGAAACGGCTCCATATACCTTGGGGTGAGTTTCTTGGCTTGAATAGACCTCCCCACACTGGTGGTTGGTGTGACCTAAAGAAACACATGGTCCTTAACTGCAAACTCTAATAATCTTCTCCTTTTATCCGCATAACTCTTCTATCTACTTTGAGTGGCCAAGAGCTTCTGATGAATGTTGTCAATCTGTCGGGTAGTCTGATCCATAATATCTAGCCCTAGCATACTCCTTTCACTAAGCTCTACCCAACACAAAGGTGACTGACACTTTCTTCCATACAAGGCCCCAAACAACACCATTTGCAGACTAGAGTGATAGTTGTTATTGTAGGCAAATTCTACCAAAGGGAGGTACCTGTCCCAACCACCTTTTTGCTCTAAAACACAAGCCCTCAACATATCATCTAATGTTTGAATCTTCCTCTTGATCTGCCCATCCGATTGAAGATAAGAGATGGTACTGATATTTAGCCTTGTCCCCATTGCCTCCTGAAGGGACCTCTAAAACTTTAATATAAGCCGCAGGTCTTGATAAAAAATAATACTCTTTAGGACTCCATGTAACCTGACAATTTCATCCATATACAGCTGTGCCAATTTCTCCATGGTAATAGTCTTCTTGATGGGTAAGAAATAAGCAGATTAAGTCAACCTATCCATAATCACCCATATTGCATCATGCTCATAAGAGGTTCTGGGTAAGCCTATCACGAAGTACATGGAGATGCTATCCTATTTCCACTCTGTAATTTCCAATGGTAACCCTACGGGATGTTGATGTTCCACTTTCACAAGCTAACAAACCAAACACTTTGACACATACTCAGTAACATCCCTCTTCATCCCTAGCCACCAATATCCATGCTTCAAATCATGATACATCTTGATGGCACCTAGCTGAATGGTAAACCGACTTTTATAAGCTTCCTCCAGGATAGTTGTACGCAAGCTCTTGGCATTGGGTACACAAATTCTCCCATGATATTGGTTAATCTCATCCTCATGTACATTAAAATCTTGTGCTCACCCATCTCTACTTGTTCCCTTACACCCATCTCTTTCTGTAATTCACTCAGAACATTGATTGATCCCAATACCAGGGCACCTACTTTCACAGAAATAGACAAACTTAGATCCCTCAAGCTCTCAATCAATTGTTGTTCCTACATCATCATAGTCACTATATGAACAGATTTCCTACACAAGGCAATTGCCACTACATTTGCATTACCAGGGTGATACTTCAGGGCATAATCATAATCCTTCAAGAACTCTATCCGATGACACTCTCTCATATTCAACTCTTCATGATCAAAGAGATACTTCAAACTCTTGTGATCGTTGAACCCTTCAAATTGTGCACTATAAAGGTGGTGTCTCCATATTTTCAGAGCAAAAACCACCGCTACCAACTCCAAATCGTGAGTAGGATAATTCTCTTTATGAGACTTCAACTGTCGCAAGGCATAAGCTACTTAAGAAATACACCTAGAAGGGGGTGAATAGGCATTTTTAGAAATTTATACTTAAATATTTGCAAATTCATACTTAAATATAGCTAACTTAGATTCAAAAGTACATATGAAAATTAATTACTAGATTATTTTTTATTTTTATTTTAACAACTTTAAATTCCAAATAAATATGATTTACCGAAATGCCTTAGTAACTATTAATAATAGAAAATAAAACTTAACAAAACTCAAAAGTAAAAAGAATTAAAACACAACTAGGTAGCAAGACACAATATGACAATGTAACAGAAAAATGAAATTTAAAGCAGAAGAGAAGAGATAAGAAAAATTCACACCAAACAAATTATTCTGATTTTGTCCTCAATGACCTACATCAAGTCCTCTTGTATCATGAGATTTTTCTCCACTATCAAACTAACAAATTACAATGAATGGTTTCTAAGCTTACCATTAACTTATCTCTATTAGCCACTTAGATCTTATACTAGTACTCACTAGGTTTTTCAGCTCACCCTCAAATTGACTTCCTCACACAAGAAGATTTTTTACTCAGTATATATAAAGAGAACCCTAAAAGAGATTATAGATAAAGCTCAATAGATGCTCTCAGAAGCAAATAAAACCATAATAAAAGCTCAAGAAAGAAGAGAAGGTATTACACGATTGTATTTTTGCTCTGTTTCTGTATCTCACCTTCTCCACGATGCCCCTTTTTATACTAGTTGGATTTTTACCCATTAAAGTTATCTTCAATGATATAACCGTTGAACCCAATCTTCAGAAATCTTCATTGTCAATTTTCATATCACCTTCTTCTTTCAATCAAGAATCATATAAGGAAAAGAGACGTTGGAAAGGATAGGAGAAAGATGTGAAATTTTTCTTTGGGTCAGAGAAATATATAATCGCAAACATCCAATTCCTTCCTTCTTTCAGTGATATGCATCTCTTAAATGAATGAGAGCAAGAAAAAATTCTTTTCATTCATGCCGCTCCTTTTGCAATTTCCTTTCTTTTAACCCTTCGACGTTTTGAGTTCAATAGAGAAAAACTTGATTGTGTTAATGGCTCCAAAATAGATTCGTCCAATATACTTTAATGCTAATTTTTTAATGTAACATTGACTAATGGATTAAAATGGCCAAGACCACCCATTTTTTTTAATAGAGGAAGCACGTAAGGAATATATATTAATCTGATAAGCCTTAACAAAATTTATATATAATTTTTAAAGTTCATTAGTCACAATATATTGGAGGAGGGAAAATAAAATTTGTTTAATCATATATTTTTGTTCATTGGTTCATGAAAGCTCAAATAAAAATATTTTTTATCCAAAATATATGAATTTTCTTTATTATTTAGGTATATCAATTTTCATATGAATCCCAACATTACTTAGATATATAGATTAATTTTGTTTCAACAAAATAAGTCCAAATAATTATTTTAAGAACAAGACCAATTTAAAATAAGTTTTCAAAGTAAGTTCTTATAAAAATATTTAAAATTTATTTTTGTTATCATCAAAATATTTTGTGAAACTTTGGGGCCAACAGCTACCACTCTTCCTTGTTGCATCAAGACACATCCTAAACCTCTCTTAGAAGTATCCGTATAAACTGTGAATGTTTCTTATAGGTTGGAAATGATTATTATAGGAGTAGATGTCAGACGAACCTTGAGCTCCTGAAAAGCTCTTTCACACTTATCATCCCAAATGAAAGGTCGGTCCTTTTGTGCCAATCTTGTCAAAGGCATATCCAACTAAGAAAACCCCTTAATGAACCTTCGGTAATAACCCGCTATGCCCAAAAAGCTTCAAATTTCTATCACAGATGGCGGCCTTTCTTATTTCAATACCGCATCCACTTTACTGCGATCTACTGCCACACCATTGGCGGAAATTACATGCCCTAGAAACTTCACTTCCTTCAACCAGAATTGGCACTTGCTCAATTCGGCATACAACTGGTGGTCTTTTAACACCTGTAGCATTGTATGAAGATGATGTTCATGCTCCTCACTCTTGGAGTAGATGAGGATATTATCAATGAATACAACCACAAACTTATTCAGGTAGGGTCGAAATATCCAGTTCATATAGTCTATAAAAACGGCAAGGGCATTGGCTAGCCCGAAGGGCATCACAAGAAACTTATAATGCCCATACCGAGTCCAGAAAGCAGTTTTATGCACGTTTTCCATGCGCACTCTGAGTTGATGATATCCAAACCTCATGTTAATCTTAGAAAACACAGATACACCAACTAAATGATCAATTAACTCATCAATGCGTGGCAATAGATACTTGTTCTTAACTGTCATTTGGTTAATCTGTCGATAATCAATACACAACTGTAAACTTCCATCTTTCTTTTTGACAAACAACACTGGTGCTCCCCATGGTGAAAAACTATGTTAGATGAAGACCTTCTCCAACAACTCTTCAATATGCTTCTTGAGTTCTACCAACTTCACCAGTGACATACGATAAGAAGCCTTAGAAATAGGACTGGTATTAGGGACTAAGTCAATAAAGAACTTAAACTTTCTCTCTAGGGGTAAACTAGAAATTTCCTTAAGGAATACCCCAGGATAATCACGCACAACCAGAATGTTCTCCAATCCTTCTTCCACATCTGCCTGTACCAAGAAGAAAACCTTAAACCCCTAACAACCCTTACACAAACACTTCTCTGCCAAAGCATAAGAAAGGTGGAGACCTGCTTCACCACCCTAGGAACTAAGCACATTCATTGGCAAGGACACAGTCTTTCTAGTATAACCCACGATAGCATTATTGGCCTCAAGCCAATCCATACCAATGATAACATCAATCCCTCTCAAAGGTAAACAGATCAAATTCAAGGTGGTACTCCGATTCTCAAAGTACACCACATGGTTTAAATATGCTTGAGTGGTTCTCACAGAGACTCTCGTAGGTGTCGAGACGAACAGCTCAAAAGGCAACCCAATGGCTACCATACCTAACCTCCATGCATAATCAAATGAAATGGAAGAGAGCGAAGCACCATAATCAAATAATGCATGAATAGTAAAGCCACTGAGTTTTAGAGTACCTCGAATCATGTTAGGTGCAGCATCCGCCTCTTACTATATGGCAGCAAAGACCCTTCCTGGCATTTTTGGCCTCTGAGCATAACCCACTTGCTTAGGGGTAATACAACCACAAGAAATATCCTACAGTTGTAACAAATCAAACAAGGGCGTGCTTCTCACACGGTGCAAGGGTGCTTGTAGCACTGGGTTGTGATGACACCATATCTCCTCTACTTAACCCACTAAAATTAGAACCTCGTCTATTATGAGCATCTCTATTGAAGCTGCCCCTATTACGACCACCTCTGTTAAAAGAGCCCCTCGGCCTCCAAGAGCCATCACTGCCACTACTACTATTTCCACTATTACTGCCTCCCTTGCTTACCCCACTAGTAGTACCAAAATAAGAAAAAGCTCTAACCATAGAGTTACTCCTTGTTTCCTCAGTTTCCCTCATTCTCCTTGCTGTTATTCTTATCTTGGCACAAAGATACTCGAACAATGTAAAATCCACCATAGACAACTGCTCTTTTAACTCAAGTCGAGCACCCTCTAGTAGCCATTGTACTTTCCACATGTCATCCAGATGGCTTTTCAAATAAGTGGAGTATTTAGCCAAGTCAAGGAACTTATCAATATAATCATCCTCCAACAGGTTTCTTTGCTAAAATGCCAAAACCTCTGATTCTTTCTGCTTCATCAATATGGCAGGAAAATAATGAGCAAAGAACCTTTCCATAAAGTGGTTCCAAGTCAACTTGTTTCCCAAAGCTTCCAATTTCGGGCTTCACACTTCTCCACTATTGTCTTGCCATCTTTCCTGGCTTAAAGGCGGCCAAATGAACCTTCTGCATAAAGCTACAATCCATTACTTCAAAAATAGTCCCCAACTATTTTATCCACTCCTCAGCGATCGTAGGGTCTGTCTTTCCTTCAAAAGTAGGAGGATTGAACTTCCTAAAATCTTTTAATTATTCATATATGCCTTGTTCCCTCCATGGGGTCTGATTCTGATTACTTGAACCCTCTCCCCTTGTAGCATTCAGGTCGACATATATCTCTACATCCCCCTAAGGCTCCTCCTCAACTTTCACATATTCCTATTGTTCCATTCTTTCCTGTATCTTGGTCATTGGCACTTCTTGACTCCAGACACAATCACTCAACCCTGTGATCATTGTATGCATTTCTCTTAGGAGTCCATTGTTGTTAGGCTTACCATGTCAAGCCATGTGTTAACTATACATAGTATCAACACAATTCAGATATTAAGATGTTACTCTAGTAAGAAACCAAGGAGATGTGAGAGTACAAGACATAATCCAAGTAAAGAGCCAATTAACATATTACAAGAACAAAAACAATGACCCAAACCATTGCTCTGATACCAAAATATAACACCTTATTGAAATAAATCCCAAAATAAACACCTAAAAACATTAAAACCAACAAAAGGACAAAACAGGTTGGGGCTGCGGCCAGCTACAATACCATCGCTGCCTTAGGGAGGCAAAATAGGTTGGCCTCGCAATGCTAGTTGCTGATACCATATCAGCAAACTTTTAGTTTTCTAACCAAACTTTCAATAGGCACAACTTCATGCTCCAACATCTAATTGACCTAAAACTAGCTCCTACAAGTCATTATACTCTCCCTCTTACCATGGACACCAACCATGCTTCAAAACACCTCCTTATAAAGATTTTGAACATCCGACTCCGAAATAGCCACATTTGACCAAAAATAAGAACTCAACATCATTAATGGCCACCCATGTGCAATTGGCATTCAGAGACCATTCTAACAGGTCATAAGAGGCAAAAGGAGTGTGCCCAAGAAGGTTTTAACCCGAAGAAACTATTCCTCCGAGTTTTAACCCCCTTAGAACTCGAAGTTAAACTAATGGACTATATACCCATTTCACTTATCAAGGACCCAAAACTAACACTAGGCCCATAATCCAAGCATACAAGCCTAAAGTGGACCAGAGGTATCAACCTTAAATCCAATACAAACTAACATTCAAGAGAAACACATCATATAACATGTATAAGACATAGTCAACCATTTAACATAACACTAACATGGTTTTAGGCCCATCAACACAAAGTAGGCCATCCAATGCACCGAAAAGGGTTCAATAGTAAACATATAACAGTCATGCCCCAAATCACATAGGTTCACAAGACATTACACAATGCTACAGTGGTACTTCACTAGGAATAAAAAAACAATGAACACTTGGGGAGCGTAGTCCTTGGCACCCACAATTGTACTCTATATCCTCTTTGACCAATCCTTCCTTGTCCTTGCTAGAGCTAGATCCTTCACCTAAAATTGTTAGCCATGTGGTGAGATATACGTCCCAGTAACCAGGGGTAGACACATACGTACACAATATCATGCTTTCATGCTAATAACATACAATTCATCACCAATGCGATATGCATGATATATAGACACCAATCCTATCAATACACGGCTAGAACTATGAGCCAGTTACCATGAAAAGATAACCTTAACCAATGACTCTCTTCTAACGACCTGTGATGGCTCATTTCGGGGTCATCATCCAGCTCTTCTCCTAATGGTCATGACTTGGCTAAAGGCTACTATACCAAAGGTTAGACCATGACTTTCTTTGCCCTGAACCACCCGAATCGGTGACTATTTAAAAAAGGTGCACCCCCATTTATAGCCACCTAAATCTCTAAACCATAGGATGACTATTTAATGATTGGAATATACATAAGCTGCATCACCTAAACACAAGGCCTCCTGCACTATTTAGTGGATTGGCATATCATATGGTATATAGAGTATCATCACCCAGACCATATGTCCTAATAATGTATACATTGTGACAATGCCCAATGCATGCGAGCATGTCAACATATATAACTTTCTAATGTGTTAGCATACCATATGAATGGATACAATACATCGTGGGGTACATAATCTTCATCTCATATCAATAATCATCATAGTTTACATATATCATAATTACTAATATCATATTGTCATTTTCATCATACAACGAGATAGGGATAGATAACTTACTAGCCGTGTAGCTGCACAGATCATGATATGAATATGATCAACTACAACCTAGCTATAATACATATGATATGAAAACGAAAAACATATATAAAAAGCGTACATATCATGATATGAAAATGACTAAACACATATCACAAACATAGAAAGAAAAACCCCAGTTACCTTAACTGTCCAACCTACTCGATACCTCAGTTGGCCAATAGAGCAACAATAAACAATTTGATGCCTTTCCAAACACAACCCAAGTTCAAGTGATCACAATTGAGTCAACAAAAAACCTAAATAACATCAATTCCCTATTACTATCACAACTCCTTAACCTTGGCATACACATTTACCAACTCAAATACTGTCCGAATGGAAAACAAAGCTTCCTCAAGCAAATCCAAGCATCAAAACCCCCTAAACAACACTTAGAATTAACATCATAGTCATACATCCTTGGATTCCCAATTATATCAAGGTTTAAGATTAGGTCTTAGGAGATATATCACTTAAAAATCATAAAATCAACAGCCAATCGATAGAAATATCCAACAACACCTCTAGATCACATTTATACCCAGTTTAATGGTGGAAACTTACCCAATTTTGGAATCCTAATGAAATCCATGAAAAATCTTCAAAGAGAGTTAATGGATGACTTATCAACAAGATTTGGGCTTCTAAATACCAGAAATTGAACCTCTAAGGCTAGAAATATCGAACCTTAGAGGAGCATGTCGTTTATCCTCCGTTTTCTCCTTCTTCCGGTGACTGGCTCAACTTCTGATTTAAACTGATTCAGCATCACTGATCATAGTGCCATTTAAGTTTGTCGTGGTGCCAATGCCTATTGTCTCTCGACGGCAATGGCGCTACTAGTCCTCGCAATGGCGCCAGGTCATTCTGTCCTGTTCCTTCCTTTGTCTCAATTCCGACCATTCCTCTGGCCCTGGCTCCCTCTGGTCCTGTAGTAATGATTAGTAATCATTTTGGGATTAATATTTAGGGTGATTGCAATTGAAACTTGTTGGGAGTTCTTTTGAACTCGTTCAATTACTTATTAATTATCCCTTATGATTGTGTGGAGCTCAGACCACTTGAACAGCCTGCCACAATGTTGCCTTTTCAATGGTCGAGTTGAGGTAACCAGAGAAAATATCTATTCTTTATATTATGCACAAAAATTTTCATAGCCTATTATGACCCCTAGTCATACCACATGAACATCTATATATGATGACAATGATAACACATATTAGCTTTTGACTTTATGCCTTCCTATACTTAAAATATTATTGGTATTGATGATTATAGCATATTAATGCTCATGATATGTTGTTAACCATGATACATATTGGCAGTTATTCGTTGTTCATTCCTCATGGTTATAGTATATGATAATAAGGATTATGGTCTATTGATATTGACATACGCTAGTCTATAAATAATGTACATTCCTATGTCTATGGCATGTTAATATTAATTATTAAGTCCCATTAACTATTGTTGACCATGTGAATAACATTGATCATGATTATGATGATAATGGCATATGATGACTTCTCCTTATCTTGCATCCCCATATATGTATGTGGCATAATGATATTGATGACTTTGATTATTGGCCTTAATGATCATTTCATTTTGATGTCATTGATCATGACATCATCACTCATGGCATATTGGGGTCATTTGATAGCATCATGCTAGGTGATGATGATGTTAATACCACATGGCATTCCCATTCACTAAATTTGCATATGAGGCCATGTGCAACAAGTGGTGGGACTTGTGATATTATTGTCATTGTATAGTTGTCCTTTAGCCAAGAGATTTAGATGGCAGTGTATTGGGGAATGGACCTTTTTCTAAATTGCAACTGATTCACGGTTGTACATGGAGAGTTGAACCATGGTCTAACCACCATAGAGATAGCCTTTGTCCAAGTCATGAATGGTGGAAGGTGAGCTTAGTGATACCCTGAAACATGACTTTCACCAGTTGTTAGAAGAAGATTGCTTATCAGGCCTCCTAAGGGTGAAGGCTAGCCCATGGTTTCTTATATGACATTAGGAATTTATGCTTGACACATATACATTTTGAATGTATTTTATGTAATTATTTTACTTGCCATATTTCTATTGTGAATATTTAGATTAAAAATATCTCTTAATTACTGAGATTCACATCTCACCTCCTTTTTGGTTAACATTTTCATATGAAGGCTTTAGTTTTGAGGAGGAAGAGGTTGAGGAGACATAGTCCTCCTCCAACCTCAAGGGATATATTCTTGTTAGTAAATGATATAAAGTATGGAATATTGGTTTAGTCATATGTATAAATGCCAATTGTAGGAGCCATGTTCACTTTGATGATGTGACATCCCTTTTTTAGTATTTAACTTAGATTTTACTCCTATGAAATGATGAACCATGTGGACATAGTGATGATATGATGTTATGTATTCTTCCAAGCTTTGGAAATGATCATATTGTGGTATTGCTTCATCATGCTAGTTTTTTAAAGATATGATATGAGTTTACCATTTATGCATGTCAATACAGGATATAATTGTGTGAGTATATATGTATTGTAACTTGTATATCATGTTTATATGGTTATCTTGGTGAATTGGAGTCAAATCTTGTGTTTGTTAATGTTATGGAATTTGCTTTTAGCTTTATCATTATGGGTGTGGTTTGGGTTTATCAATATAGCTTGTTTTCGCATTGTGCAATGGGATATTCTTGTATATTATGATAAATATAATAAGTATAGTTGGTTGTTTTAATGTTTAGACTAAATTCTTAGGTTTTGGGTATGTTACTTCTGTGTAGTTTTTGAGGTTTTAAAGGGTCAAGCTTAGAATAAATGAGTTATTAGAGCTATAGCCATTGTTTTTGTAGCATTTGGGTCATTTGAAAATGGTGTGTGGTGGTTTGGTTGATGGTTATGTGATTCAAATAGGATTTGGGAAGTGAGTTTTTAGTTGGAAGACCAAAAAGTGACCATTTAGGTATTGGCTATCCAAATTCTCATACAGATGAGTTTGAAATGTGGTTGGTTTCTCTAGTTAAAGGGTTTTTAGTATGACATGTAGGCTTTAAAAATCATGGGAATCAAAGGTCCAAAGCCCAAGATATGGCCCTTGGAAGTTGGTTCATTTTGCTATCAAAAAAATTCTAGTGTCGTCTGTCATTTTCACTACAGTGAAAGTATAGTTTGCTACAGCGAACAAGTTTTGCTAGCACAAAATATCAATTTGCTATAGCGAAAGATAGGGTTTGGAGTATTCATTTCATTTTGGAAGAATCCAAAATTTTGTTGCATTTTCTTGTTATCTAGATTTGTTTTCTAAATCCAAAAATTGTAAGAAAGTTTTCAAGCAAGTTAAAAATATTTCTCTTGTTCATGTCATAACTAAAGATTTTCATGTATGTATGTTTTAACTATGTATTTTAAGGTTATGATGCTAAGGATGTTGCAGATTAAGCACATTATCTATTAAGAGTATGAAATGTAAGAAGTAATTGATTATAAAACTTTCATAAATAATTTCATTGCTAAGAAGACTAGAATAATGATATAAGAATTGATCAATTACATTAGGTCCCCCCAGCAATTTTCCTTAAAGTCCCAAAATATTTTGACACAACCTGTGTGTTGTTAGATGGAATTGTTCCATAGCTTTTAATGCCTCGTCTTGAATTTTCATAATATTTCTCAAGGCTTTATGTGCTTCAATTCCAGAATATTCATTCTTCCATGTGTGGCTTCATTCTAGATTTCTATCCTTCATTTCCTTCTTTGCTTGTAGTGCAGTTGTAGACATGGAGTCAAGTTTGTACTCATTCTTCCACGTCCAGTCTAAATATATTTAGAACACGAAGTATGATTCCTTCCATGATTTGCACGTGATTCTCCTCCTTTATTGTGGGCGTTGAATTTGCTATAATCATCAATAAATCCTTTCATTTATTTGCTTGTCACCAATATGTCTTCAATTGTGAGAATAACATCTTAAGGAGTGACCCTTCCCTTTGGAAATGTAATTATATTAAATATTTTGTGGTAGAACTTTACTACCCTTTGTAGCTTTGCTTGACTTAATTTAGATTAATTTGAATTTTAATAAATTATTTAATTAAAATAGGATAAGTTTAGGATATCAGACACTCTAAAGAAATAAAAAATAGTGATTGTTGCCTTTGAATATATTTGACTATTTGCCACGATTGGCATCCCTCCACTTCTCATTACGACATGTGTTTTAATTTGTTTCTTTTCTTTTGTCCATGTGTCATAATTTTTTTTCAAGGTATTAAAAATCAGACCAATCATTGAACCAGTTAAAACATTAGTTTAAGATTCAGTAATTATATCCAAATTGAACCGGCATCGGGCAGTTGTGCATAAATTGATATATTTTAAATAATATAGATAAAAAATACAAAAGATATTTATCTATGATCATAAAATTAATATTCAATATATGATGAAAAGTAAATTTAATAATTTTTTAATTTTATATATTATATAGAAAATTAAAAATATTAATAATAAATTTCACAACCTAATATTAAAATTTAAACAAGATAATATTCATCTATAATTATATTTTAAATTCAAAATAATCAATTAATATTCTATTTTCATATTATTTGTTAAGTAAATTTATCATTATTAATAATTATATATCATAATAATACTTATACAATATTATAATATAGAAAAAATTTTATACAAAAAATAATACTACTTAGTACTAAAAATAATGTTATTTTATCTTAAAACTTAAAAAAATAAAAAAAAGGAAAAAATTTAAAAATTAGACCAGTTCAACCAATTTTATACTAGTTCATGACCAGTTTGACAAGTTCTCCATTAGTTTTCACCAGTTCTGAAAAGTGACAATGAACAATTATGACTAAATCGAATCTATGACCGGTTTCTGGTCCGATTGATCAGTTACCTAGGACTGGTTCCTGGTCTGACCAGTCTGGTTTAATTTTTCAAACCTTGATTTTTTTCATGTGTCAATACAATTATTTGCATATCAAATCTCCTTAAATCTACAACATGAAACATTTCTCAAACATGGAAATGTTAGTAACAAATGTAGAATCATAAAATTTGCTTTTTACACACATTTGATCAAATCTCCTCTCATCATTTTCTTCGTTGCCTTGAAACTTGGGAACTATTGTGTCACTTCCTATTTTATTGTAGTACATAGAATTTGATAAATAAGTTATATTATTTATGACTTAAAAAAGTAGGATTAAAGTTTTGGTATATTAGATAGATATTATGCCCAACGAGCACTATTCTTATAAATAGTGTTTATGAACAATAAATCTTCTAAAGAAATATTGGAATATAAAAGATTAAAAATTGTAGAAAGAAATAACATTGAGATGATGGGATAAAAGAGTTAAAAAGAGGTTGCACAAATGTTCTTATGTGCTGGTTGTAAATAGTAAATTTCATTAAAAAATATTGGAATAGGGGATTATTCAATTTTCTTGAGCACAAAACATATTAAATGGGCTTAACAAAAATTTCTTTGGGCTTGTAAAAATTGATTGGGCGTGGCCCATTAGGAAGCTGGACCAAACAGAATCCTTACCATTTACCAATTACGTTTTTAATTAATAATTTGGTCTTTTTTTTTTTTTGCCAACTAATAATTTGGTCTTTACTAATAAATAAATATTTGTTAAATTATATTAATACAATTAATTACATACCATTTTAATATTGTAAATATATAGATTTATGATAACAAAAAGTGAGAAAAGTATCAATAATAAAAATTAAAAATATGTGTTAATATAATTTAAATTGACAAAATTATAATATGAACTATGAAGGACTACCTTAAAAATTATTTGAATTGTCGGGAATTGATTATATTATAATATGTTAAAATATAAAGTTCAAATTGTCAATTAGAAAACAAATATAAAATTATGGACATTATTATTATTATTATTATTATTATTATTATTATTATTTAAAGCTGAGGTGTGAACTGTGAACGTGTGACGTGTGAATTGGGAAAGAAGAAAGCAACAGCGCACTGAGTTTCTAAAGAACGACGAAGACTTTACCGAGTCATTGCGCGTTTTCTACTCAATCCCATCTCCTTCTTGAAGGTCTGCTTCAAATTCAACACTTGTATGTTCAGAATGATTTTTGAAACTTACCTTGACGATTCAGGGTTTGTTCATTTTTTTTCCTAGTTTTCGTGCATATTATTTGGAAAATGATAATGGTCGTTCCCCTTTATTTATCAATTCCAAGAATGGGTATATAAAAGTAGCTTTCAATCGCTCTCCTGAATTTTGTAGGATTTGAGGGCATTTTCGTCGTGAAGGATTTTTGGAGTAAAAGGTGTGAGAAAACCAGAGAAAGATGAGTGACAATTTGATGGAAAAAGTGAACGCGTTGGGGGAACGCCTGAAAATTGGTGGGTCTGAAGTGGGTCGAAAGGTGAGTGCTGGTATGAGCTCTATGAGCTTCAAGGTGAAGGAGTTCTTTCAGGGTCCAAACCAGGCTGATAAACTTGTTGAGGATGCTACCTCTGAGGCCCTTGATGAGCCTGATTGGGCTATGAATCTTGATATCTGTGATTTGATCAATAATGAAAAAGTCAACAGTGTTGAATTGATCCGTGCAATCAAGAAACGGATCATGATGAAAAGTCCTAGGGTTCAGTACCTGGCTTTGGTTTTGCTTGAAGCATGTGTTAAGAATTGTGAGAAGGCCTTCTCAGAGGTTGCTGCTGAGAGAGTCCTGGATGAGATGGTAAAACTGATTGATGATCCTCAGACGGTTGTTAATAACAGGAACAAGGCTTTGATACTGATTGAGGCTTGGGGAGAGTCAACCAGTGAGCTTCGCTACTTGCCTGTTTATGAAGAGACATACAAGGTTAGTTTACTGTTTTGGTGCTTCTCGACCTTCTCCATTTAGGGTTTTCAAGAGTAATGGATAAGAGCCGTGGGAGAGAAACAAAAGCATGATGGTCAAAGTAAGATAAATTTGAAATTATAGTACTTTCTTCAGGTTGATTTGTAAATGGAATGCAACTAACGGTTATGTTACTAGTATAGGCCCTATAGGGAAAAAATCCTGAAACTAACATCTATCGACTAACAATCTCATTAAACTCTTAAGAAAATTTTGAAAGATTTCATGTCAGAAGGTAATGAAGATAAGTGAAAATGAAAATATAATGGTATTTGCCAACTAGATGCCTATAAGTTCTGTAGGATAAAACTTAGTCTTAAATCGTTATCATCAACTTGTGATATATTGCTTAGATAAATTACTTGTCAATTTACTTGTCTGAATAGAAGGCCATCTCTTGTTGACATAAATTGATGTTACACTTTTATCTTGAACTTTCATTGACTACCATTCTTTCTGGTCCAGAGTTTGAAGTCAAGGGGTGTTCGATTCCCTGGCCGTGACGATGAAAGCTTGGCTCCTATTTTTACTCCTCCTCGTTCAGTGTCTGCTGCAGATGTTGATACTGGTCTTCCCCAACAGGTTCAGCATGATATTCCTGTGCAGACTTTTACGCCTGAGCAAACTAAGGAAGCTTTTGACGTTGCAAGAAATAGCATTGAGCTTCTTTCTACTGTGTTATCTTCATCACCCCAACAGGATGTGCTGCAGGTATTATTTTAGTTGTTATACTGTTAGTTTTAATTCCAGAGCAAGTCCTGATGCTTTCACTAGAGTTTGACATTAAGTAATTAATTAATATATACTTTGCACTTAAAATGCATTGTTGTTGCCTGGTGGATGGAACTTGATTGCTTTTTTGCTTGAAGATTGTCTGTCTTCAATATGTCTAAGTCAATCACATGTAGTCTTTATGTTATCTTGCCAGCTTTTTTCGCTTTGAATTTTACTACTTACAATATACTCAGTTAACCTTTTATTAAAAAATGTGTAACTATACTCATGCAATTCATCAAATTATGATGGTAGTTATAGACATGGTTTTGTGCTTTTATATGTTTGTACTTAGTTTAGCTATATAACTTTCGATGTTAAATCACCTTATAGCTGCAACTTGTAAATTTTGTAATTTTTTTATGTACCTAATTGCTCAGGAAGTCAAGGCTCCTTTCAATGGTGGTTTTACTTGTTCTTAGTTAGTTCTTATATGCCACTATAGGATGATGCATGTATCAAAAAGGAAACTAACTGTTGTATATCAATATGAGTGTTATTCTTCTTTCACTTAGAAGGTCAAGGACGATGAGATTTTTATTGGATATGGTTGAAGGATAACTAAGAGGATTATTTCATTGACAGATAAATAAACTAAAACATGATAGAAACTTTTCTTGGGCACCGGGGAGGGAGTAAGGATCAGGTACTCTAAAATTGAAAATATAAAAAGCCTTATCCCTGTTCCTGATTGTTGTCAAGTAAAATGCCAGTGTACTAGGTAATAAAAAGAAAGTTCTTTCTGAATTACATAATTAGACCTCAAGGGTTCGATAAAAAAATTAAACAAACTAAAGGCATCAGTTCAAGATGGTCATAAGTTTATAATATTTGAAAACCACTTCAATTCTAGCTACTAGAATCCTTAGGCCTAACATTATTCTTGATTAAAATTGCATATAGCATCTACTAGCTAGTCATATGAGCAAGGATACTAAATTAGAAATAAAAACAAGAGTACCCTAATTTTTCCGTAGTAAGCGCTTACAATCATCTAATTAGAATAGTTCATAAAGATGGAATGGTATTAAGCATAATGTATGAAAGAACACATCAACTCAAATGCTTAAGATGTTCACTGAAGGTTCATAAATTGTTTTGTTATAATATCTAAGATATCCCCTAATGTGAAGGACCATTGGGCTTAAAGTTTGAACAAAGCATAAGCTCTTTTACCTAGTGAAAAATCTTAGTTTTAGTTAAGAGATTGGAGCATTTAAGGATCAAACTACAGACCACTTGATCAAGTAATCTTTTATATTATGTAAACACTTCAAGTTAAGCTTAAGATGTTAAGTGAAGATCCATAAATGGAGAAAAGGAAAAACGAAGGGAGAAATGGAAGAAGTTGAGGTAGAAAGAGTTATCACTGAAGAATTCTCAAATATTATTCAAGTTAATAGCCAAAGTCTGAATCTCATTTACTGAGTAGTACTGGGGCTTATTTAAAGAAGTCCAAATTCTAATCGTACCTAGAATCTTGAAAGAGGAGGGCTCTTTTTTAAACAAAAAAGGAACCTTAATTTAAAATAAACTAAATCCTAAGGATAAGATAAAAGATAAATCCCGATAAATTAAATTGATAATAGTTAAATCCTAAAAGGTAACAAAATAAATTAAAAAAAAAACGAAATCAAATATTAATTCTGTTTACTTCTGGCATAAGTCTTTAATTTTCCATCTGATTCTCTAGTTGGATGATTTTAGTAGTGGATTGAAATGCCTTCTAATCCACAAAAGATTGTTAGATTGTTTTGACCCTTTGTAAATTTGTAAATAAATGTTGAGGCTTTTCTTAAGGGGTATAGTGGTGATGGTTTTAAAATTACTTACTAGTTGAAGGAATTTTTGGCTTCTAGATGGATATTTGGGTGTTGGTAAAATGGCACTTATCAATCTTTTGTAGTAATAGTGTTTACCTTATGACTTATGCCATGTTTGGTTTGCAGAAGTGATTTTAAAGGTAGTGGAAAAGGAAAAGGAAGTGGAAGTGATGTTTAAATATATGTTTGGTATGACAATAGAAATGATGTAAAATTTTAATTTGAAATTTATATTTATAAAATGAAAAGACTAAAATGCCCTTACTAAATTTTTTTTTTATAAAAAAAAATCTCGACCACCACCAAAATCAAAATCCCAGATCTAAGCCCTAACATTTCACACAAATCATAAAGAAATCCACTAGGAACCGCCATCAACTAGATTCACACAATCATTGTTGAAGACCAGAAAGCGCTAAACCAGAATCACGGTTAGCTTTCCAGTGAAAACGAAGAGCAATTTCTTGGCTTGTCCTCATTGCCTTCCAATGAAAACCGGAATTAGAAATCGCAGCCCAAGAACGAGATGAGGATGATGAACTAATAGAAGGGATGACAAAATTTGATTAACGAATCAGAACTGGAAATCAAGATCCTAATAAAATGAATGAATTGCGATGGAATATTAACAAAAATGAATTGACAAACTGAAATTGAAGACAGAGGCTGGAGATGTCCTGTTCTTTGCCACTAGTGATGGTGACGAAGGCTAGAGACGGCATTGAAGATGGCACAGGTTCGAAGATGGAGGTCAGGGTTGGTGGCTGAGAAGGTCTGGGTTTAAAATGGCAGGGTATAATAGTTGTCATCAATGAAAGAGGACACCGTCACCATCGGACCATCAAGAGTGACACTGAAGAGAGGCAAAGGTATGTGTGTGAGGGTAAAAATGACCGAAGGCTGGACTTCTATGGAAGTGTGGAGAGTTGCATGGTGGGGATGATGGAACTCACTTCCATCTATTTTGGTGTAAGTTGATCTCCATGGAAGTATGAATACAGCTCACCAAACAAGCTTTTCCATCAATTCCATCTCCATTTCCTCTTCCATACCTCCCACTTCCAGCATACCAAACATGGTATTACCTTATTGTGGCTTGACCATGTTGGAGAATGGAAGTCTTACATCTAAAAGCAATAAGAAAGTTGTAGGTATATCAGCATGTGGCAATTTTAAGCAATTAGTTTAAGCTATTTTTGTGATGTGGACCAGTGTTGTCAAAGGCAAGTGCCCTAGCGCCTTAAGTTTAAGCTATTTTTGTGATGTGGACCAGTGTTGTCAAAGGCAAGCGCCCTAGCCCCTAAGGCGCAAAGGCGAGGTGCAAAGCAAACACATCACCTTGCATGTGAAAGGAGTGCACCTTTTGGTGCCTGGAAGAACAGAGAAGGAAGCCTTTTGCAAGTCTGGCTTTGCTATGCTTTGTTTTTGTTATCATGGAGTTTGCTCATTATGCCACCACTTAGCCATTGCTTCTATTTGTACTTGTAGGTTTTGTTTCTTTCACTGACTTAAGAATGAAGATATTATTTTAATAAGAATTAAGATTTAAGATAGTTAATTGTTATAAATTTTAATGCAAAATAGAAAAATTTTATACTTAAGAAATTATGTGGGTTAATGGTAGAAAAGGTTATATTATACTCTATATATCTTTTTTTATTGTTGCATAGCGCCTCTCACCTTAGATGTCTTATAGGCTTTGCGCTTCAAGTGCGCCTTTGCGCTTCAAGTGCACTATGTTATATACTTAAGAATTTTGGGCATATAAGCCTGTAGCAATCCTAACGAAGTAATTTGAACTATTTTGGTGATATGGACAAGCTCATAAAAACTTAGTGCATTTCATGGTTTGTTTGTGGGCATTTAAGATGGAAGATAGAAACGTAAGGTTCTTACATCTTAGATTAGGAATATAATGTGGAATAGGAGGCTGGAATGGTAGAACGCTTGCTACTCTTGCTGAGGTTTTTTTTGGCTGTTAGTTTTTTTTTTTTTGGGACCAACTTTTTGAGCTGTTAGTTTTGCAGGGCTGAAAAGGCGTGATTCCATAGTTTTGGGTACTGATGGAGGTGTACCTGTCAGCATTTTGTTTAGACTCAATCTTATGCTTGGAAGGTTACTCTTGAAACTATAGGCTTGAAGATGATAATCACTAGTGATGATTTCATCTTTCCCCATAAAAGTTGTATTAGATGGTCTTAATTCAATGAGAGTAACCAACCTTAGCTCTGAATGACTTTGACTGACTAGGTGAATTTATGGCTAAACTAAAATGGAATTCTCCATATAAATTACCTGTTATTTAGTGTGTTTTATTTATATTCTTTGAATTTGAATTACTACTGATTTGTTTTATTGATGTTCAAGCTTTCTTTTTGATTTTTCACCATAAGTCTTATGGGAGTCACCATTTTGTTTATCAGCTTGCACCTGTCCAAGTGTTCCTTGTGTTGTTGAGGATCATTTCACCCTGAAGTTTAATTTTTTAGTGAGATCTATGATGGAATTTATTAATATCTAGAGCAACCCCCTCATAAAAGCCTCTTCAGCTTGAGGTGTAAACAAGGTAAAGCCTACCGCATCAAAGATTGAAATTTAATTTAGTTAGAAAATGTGTGCAACAGGGACAAAACTACCATAATTTAGCGCTAATTTTCCTCAATCTTAGGGAGAAAAATCAGGACCCAATATGATTTTGATAGGCCCAGAAAAGAAACATTGAAAATACCAAAGATTCAATGAGATATTATCCCTAATATATTAATTTTTTTTATAAAGATATGATCCCTAATTTAATAATCTAATTCATCAGTTAATGGGCCCAACAAAAGGCCCAAATACTCACCAACAATAATCACTTGTCATAAAGTCTCCTTATTAAGCAAAGGACCATTTCACACACACACACACACCACCACCACCACCCCCCCCCCCCCCACAAAAAGAAAAAACAAAAACAAAAACAAAAAGAACAAGCTTCAACTATTGGTGAAGGAAGATTAGTTTTATATATCTCATGCTTCCCTCTCTAGATTTTAGGCTTACCCTTCAAGTTCATTAATTGTTTGCACTAAGTCCATAACTCATCAATATTTGACAAATTCACATCTTATCTTCAGGAGGAAGAAAAATGCTTTACATTCTTAGTAAGATGTAATTTATATCTTTTACTGGCTTTATCCGCAAAAACAAAAACAAACCAGCTAGTGCATCGGCAAGGTCCATCTTAGCATGGCTGCAGTTCATTGCATTTCATGATTGTATGAGTCGACAGCAGTTCATTGCATTTCATGATTGTATGAGTTGACATTGATAAATTATTGTTGGTGTCATTCAAATGCTTATCACTCAACTACCGATTCAACTGCCAAAAAAAATAAAAACCTACTGATTCAACAATTAAGGATATATTGTGCATTTTACTTGAAAGTTGCTAGTGCAAAGTGCACCAGAGAAGAAGAAAGCAGTGGCCGGCATAGCAATTGGGCGGGGAAGAGTGATTATTTAATTCTGACAAAAACTGAAACAGGCATACACTACTCCTATTATAGTTAGGAGAAGTGATTTACAATTCAACTAACACCAGTCAGGTAGTTACATCTGACTACCTGACTTATTGACCACTAACCCACTTATCGACTATTTAACAGATTCAGAATTAACTTGACCTAAGCAAGTTGAGAAGAAAGACATAGACTATGACTTTTAAGACACAAAATTCAGAAGATATGTCCTGATATCAGTCTCTATGTTCTTGTAATGTATGCTTTCATTGAACTTGAAGGAGCAATTTTGTGGGTATTTGAAGTTCTTATGGCCAAAAAATTTCTTACCTGGTTTGTTTCAAGCCATATATCATTTTTTATAAGCAGTAATTTATTAGAACCTGTCCATTTCTATTTGAACCTTCCTCTGTTATATGTTTTTAAATTGTAAAGTTCCCTGATCAGGGAAGAAGCTCAATTTTCAGACCCTCTTGAAATTACATATTCATAACTCCAACCTTGTATCTGCAGGATGATTTGACGACCACACTTGTGCAGCAGTGCCGTCGCTCCCAATCTACTGTCCAGCGAATTATTGAGACTTCTGCAGATAACGAAGCACTGCTCTTTGAGGCCTTGAATGTTAATGATGAGATTCAGAAAGTCCTGTCCAAGTATGACGAGCTGAAGAAGCCAACAGTTGTTCCACATGAACCCGAACCTGCTATGATACCTGTTGCTGTTGACCCTGAGGAGTCACCTCGTCATGCGAAGGAAGATTCCTTGATTAGAAAGCCTGCTGGTTCCCGAGTTGGAGGAAGCAACGATGACATGATGGATGATCTTGATGAGATGATATTTGGCAAAAAAGGTGGTGGGGGTGCATCAGATGGAGGCCAAGATCCCAAGAAACAGCAATCATCTAAAGATGATCTCATCTCCTTCTGAGCTGATCATGAGCTTTTCTTGTGTGCACGGGGGCCATGGCCTCCATTTACGGAACTAATCTCGGTTGTCCACTGTACATGGCTTCCCTCTGCACGCAAGAAAAATGCCCCTAATCATAGGACACAGTACATTTTAATGGCTTTTTACCAGTACGTCTATATGTTGATTGTTTACTATAGATTACTCGTTCCCATGATTTTTTTGCACATTCTGTGCTCTCTGTTCCAACTGCTGCGGGATGTATAAAGTTGTTGACTGATAGATGTGACTCTGAAGAATTTCTGCAGGATTCCTATATTATTGGCTACAGGAGATCTATTGTCTGCTCTATTTTTTTTTTTTTCCACTAGGAGATCCATGATCTGTTGTTTACCGGGGAAACTGAGTTTTAGATTCGGAGAGAAAAAAGAAACAGTACATGAGATCTAGCATTTGATTGTGGGTAATTGGTCAAATGCCTGTTCTGAAAATGCATTTTATGCTAATCTAATTAAGTTGCTGAAAGTAATTTAATTATTGATAAAATTGCTTCATTCCCCCTTTTTTGAATCCGAGGCTAAACAGTTTTTATTTTGGATTACTGACCAAGGCTAAACACACTTTAAATGTGATGAAAGTGATTTTAAAAGGTTGGATAGGGCGCACGGACCTGATTAGAATGCTTTTCCCACAGTATGCTTTTAAGGGTATAGTTTTGATGAAACCAGGACCCTTGTTTCTTCTTTGCGCCTTACAAGCATATTATTAAAACACCTTTCCACCTGTGTCAAACCCTAGAATCCCCTATCGTTAAAACCTATCCACCTGTGTCAAACTCTTAAAATACCTTACTACCGTACAATAATAAATTCATATAAGATTCACTTCTCTTTCCCTCATACATCACATTCTAATCATTCGTTATGCATCTACTTGCTAAATATAAAATCTGCACTGTTTATGGTAGCTCTTTTTTTTTTCTTTTTTTGTAACATACAAATTATCCAGTACCCAAATCCGCATATAATCCTGACTAATCTGAATTAAATCAAGTTAAATTCCAAATGGGGTAACTCTCCCATTGGCATTTTTCGCATATACACAATTTCAGACTCAAGATATTGTACTTCAATGGAACCCACCCTTTTCATAAGGACAACATATATAAAATATACACTGGCTGTGCTTTTTGTTTCACGTAGACATGTTCAAGATGACATGATCAAGAAGGCTGAAATACTGGATAAACCGCACTTCAAATCAAAGTACAATCTACAGCTACCACATTTCCACTCAGAAATTCATCAAAGTACAACCTACAGCCACCAATAAACCGCACTTCGCTCAAAGTACAATCTACAGCTACCACATTTCCACTCAGAAATTCATCAAAGCACAACCCACAGCTATCACATTTCCACTTGAGTACTGCAGCAAAGCACGACAACCATATTAAATACTAGTATCTCTACGTCAGTCAAGGTCCCAACATCTTTACATGCAAGAAAAACAGTTGGTCAACGAGGGGTCATTGGCGGATCTACAATTTGTAAGGAAGGCGGAAACAGTCAATGCTTTCACGGAGATTCACCAAGCCACACTGTTAGCCAGAAACCAAAGACGACATGGCTCGCCTGAAGTCCAGAGATTTGAGGGCTGACTGAGGAAAATTCTTTCCATCTGGTACCCACAAGCCGCCTCTATGGGGTAGCAGCACCTGAGGCTGACTCTTTCTCTCACCTTCACTGGCTTCCTTGGGGATATTCTCTTTTCGTTTCTTCACATATTCAAAGAACTCCGCGACTTGGCGGGCATATCTTCAACCAGAGAAAAAATACAGATTAGAATGCATATTAGGATGCCAGATAAATGCAGCATCCTGGTGAAGCCCAAACAAATACTCCAGAAATTATATGAAAATACCCGAATTGAAACAAGTAAAACAGCAAAACTGACAGACTTGCTTTTACACAACTAAGACACAAACAAAAACTCTAGCTGTTTGACACTAGAAATCTCTCAAAGCCACTCTAATATTTTCGTCCATATCTTCACACTCTTACGCCCCTCCTCCCCCTAAACACTAGAAATTTATACCAAATGCCAGTGTGTCACACACCATATTTCTACCAAAAGCCATATCTTTCCCTAACTCCACCTGCTTATACTCCTAGAATATACTGGGGACGGCTAGATGCCCTTGTAGATAAGCTTGAATTGTCAATTATAGATTTAAAAAAAAAAAAAAAGGTAAAATAAAGACACCAGGATTTCAATGAAAACATATCAAAACAAATAGGCAAAAGAAAGCAATCAGAGAATTGGACAAATCTTGGAAAGCTTCTGTAATTAAAACTTGTATAAATGCAAATGCAAATCAATATTCACTATTTCAGTTCTATGTGTTAGAAGCTTTCTTGGGGCATTTGAAGTTAATATTTCATTCTCAAATGAATGATCATTCACATGGGTTCCAAAACCAAATACTCTGTTTAGGTAACTAGATTATCATTCAGTGCAAAAATGCCCAGACTCCTAGGAAAAAAAAATTGCATCTGTTATGCACAGTAAAAAAGATTTAGATTATATATATATATTGATGATTGATTGCTCCAAATAATTTAAATTAGTTTTCAAGGTAATGAACATTTGATTTCATGTTAACTAATAGATTTCAGTAAGATAGCAAATATCTATTACACAATAAAAAATATGTTAATCTTGTGATGTGTTGCCAGATAAAAATCCAGGTAAAAATTTACTACTGCAGAACATCCACAGGAAACAAGACAAATCACTGCTTTACATCAACTTCACTTATCCTCCTAAATTACTGATTGAAAGATTGCATAATGAAGTTTAATTGCAGCAGTTGTACTAACTTCAAAAACTTAAAAGGAATTACTCTCTCATTGTTTACAGCAAATTAGAAATGCATGTAGGACATTCAATAGACGATTCAGCTAAAGCATAAAACAAAAATACTCTGCTTCCTCTAATTGACACTACACTTGAACTTTACCGTCAATGGTTGAAATTAAGACTATTGGGTAAAGTCATGCAAATGCTAACCGACATAAAAGTAAAACTACAGACCAGTTTCACGCACAAAATTATTCCAGATTGAAAATTTAATGCCCCTCACTGCCTACAACCCTACCCCCCACCAAACACACACAAAAACAACGACAACAAGAAGCCTTAAAATATTACAATAATAATAATAATAATAACAAAATGAAAAATTTATCTCCTTTTTAATCAATTTTAACCATTCATATAACAAATAACAGACACTTTGCAAGGTAAATGATCTCAACCAACATACCTTAGTTAATCATACCCAAACAAGAAAATGGGAAAAAACCACCATAAATCGCATATGTATAATCAAGGATCAGATGGAAAAACTGTTTAGTCCATTTGTATAAAATGGAACCACATATCTGAGAAAGAGATAATTATCTTACTCTCTCTTAGCTTCAATATCTTTGCTGAAATCAATATTGGGTTCACAGTCCAAGACCAATGCAGGAACCTGGTCATAATTAAAATGATTAACCTCAACTATTAAAAATAAAAAATCATAAAGTTCACACATGGATCATCAAAAATGGTACCCTTTGAATGCTTGAATGCATATGATCACCCTCCAGATAAAATACACGATCCCGTATATCAGGATGCAAGGAGTTATCAAGGTGCAAGGGCAGCTTGCTGACTGATAATACTCCACGATTACCACTTTGGGAGGGAAATAACCAGCTTTCATGCTTTTCATGGAGGCTATGTAAATAGTCCAGGGTGACTCCACCTTCCTCTGCTCTCTTGCGTAGCTTCATTCTCTTATGGCAAGTATCAGGACTTGCTCTAAGATATATAAAACCATCAGGGATAAGTCCAGGCAAGCAAGACACGACAGGATCAAACCAAGAGTCATAAATGCTGATCTCCATCTCATTCATCCAATTGGCCTCATGAACAGATCGTACAAAGACCTATATTGAAAGTGTGACAAAACGCATCAGCCCAAAAACTCTCAAAACAGGATTCTCTTGCCTTGTGAATCGTACCACACAGGAAAAGGAAAGAACTGTGAAGCTTCAAGCATATTAATTGCAATTACCTCTGAACTTAGAAACATTTTATGGCAAAAGTTTTATTGTCTTCCCATAAAAAAAATTTAAAAAAAAAAAAAGGTATGATATGATATGCAAAGAAAACAATCACAAACATTGTCCCCACTTCAAAGGAGTCAAAACTATGCCCCTTCTTCAGGAAAATGAAATTGAAAAAAGAAAAGAAAAAGAAAAACATCAGCGGACACATTACTCACCATCCTGTCACTGAAAACACTCCTTTCCATCAACCGAAGAGGCTTGATTCCACCAGATGACTCTCTTTCCTGCATAACCCTTGTAACAAATACATAGTTCTGAAACGTGTACGCATACCTTTGTGGCTCAGCATAGAAAGCATCCAAAATATTGAAGTGGTCAGGGCCAACATCCTGCCACTTGTCAATGGGTTCAGGAACCACCTCAACAAGATCACGCAACTCAATTGTTTCATTAGCTATTCTCTGAAGAAAGGTGGTCTTGCCAACACTGATATTACCCTCAACACAAAATGTAAACCGTTTCTTCTGTGGTGAATGTGCAGAGGAATTAGCTTCTGACTCTTCATCCACACTCTTTTTAATGAAAGTAGTAATACTTTCAGCATGGTTCCTGTGGATGATTCCCACGGAACTTTGTAGATATTCAATCATCTTGTCACTAGGTTTGCCAGAGAACTGCAGAAAATGAAACAGGAATTAAGAATTCAAAAGTTCAGAATACTCCGATATAATCAAGCTAAAAGCAAAAGCCTAATAACATCTATAATACAACAAAGAAATTCTAAACCTGTATTCCTTTTCACAGCAAGTCCAATTGCATTAGTAGCCTCATAGTCCAAAAATTCTTCCAAGAAAATGTGGAAACTAAAATCCAGCCTTAACCCTTTTAATGACACCAGAAATAGACAACCAATGCAACATGTATAATGTACATTGTTCCAGTTAAAATTCAAAAGAAAATGAATGAAGTCAGCTGTACTTGAATGAATCAACCACCAATAGCCGTTAGTCATAAAAACTTTTCAATTGAACATGATGTTGGAAGCTCCACTATCATCATCATATTAAACAAAGCTAAACTCAAAAAGAAAATCATAAAAACAACATATTAAAGGAACAAATCTAATGAATCTGTCGTAGCATAATTTGACGCAAATGAGAGTATCGGTACACTCAGGTTTCAGCAACGACGTACCAAGGATTAGTAATGGCGAAAGCACTGTAATATGGCTAAGAAGCATGGATACTATATGAATACAGGAGGCGATATAACAAAGGATTATGTGTAGTTTCCAATACAAGTGTGCATAAGGCACGATATGACTTCCTTCCGACGTATCGGTGGTTTATGGCGATATAGAAAAATTTAGCCACAATATACCTTATCTTTATACAGTTGCTTGAGCTCGGCAACTCCAGCAAAACCTTTCTCTATCAGCTTTCTCAAATTTCTCGGACCCACACCCGGAATCGTCAATAAATCCGGATTTGAAGGTATGTCACAGCTAGTGCTGGACGAACCCTTGTGCCGCCTATTCACTTTCAATGGCTTCTCCTCAGACGACAGCAACGAAACCGTACTTTGGCCCTCTTCCCCAGTATCTCCAGCAACACAGTTATCTGAGCTTGACGTTTTCTGAACAGAAGCAGTGAGAATAGACCCATCTGAGCCCGAATGCAACCACGCAGCACGTGACCCACTTCTTCCTTCTTTAACCACAACCCATGCTCGAGACCGCGTCCTATTGTCGATTACACACCTACAGACGCAGCAACTGCCCGAAGAAGCCGCTAGAGTGGCCAAGTAGCGAGACGAGATAGCAGAGCTCACAGTGAAGGGATTCTTACTGATGAACGACGCGGCCACGGACGAACCAGATGCAGCAGAAGCAGCCATTGTGGGAAGCCGTGATGAGGATTGAGAGAGGAAGGCGCTTCTGGGGCCTATGAAGTGGGAATACTTGGGATTCTGGGCGTGTAAGGCGAAGGCGAAGTTGTGGGTTCCTATGGGAAGAGAGAGAGACAAAGAAGGGCTAACCACAGTGGAGATTATAGGAGCTGAGGAGCTTGGGCGCAGCAGCTTCTGCATCGTACCTCGCAAGCATTTCACTCTTCGTTTGTGCCTTCAGAGTCAAAGGAAGCGAAATAGGGCCTGCTATTTTTCTCACAAAGACATGGTCACAGAGAGAGAAAGAGAGGGTTGTCGATTTCGGAGAGCCATAGAAAGAGGTCCAGAAATGCGACTATCTTCTTTACCGCAAACTCAGGAGTCAGAGAGAGGAAGGGAGGAGAGTTGTCGGGGTTGGAGTCTGTTTCTCGCGGAAGCTTTGTGGAAAATGGAAAGGGTGCGAGGGTTTTGGGCATTTTCGGCGCAAAGAAGGTAGCGCAGGATTTTTCATTCTTTATTATTATTATTACCACTACCAATATGTGGCTTTTTATTTATTATTTAAATTTAAAATATAAATATAAATTTTATATTAATTTTTATTTGTATTTTATTTTAATATGGCCTCTAATTTTATGTTACTCGTTATGTTTATTCTTTAACAATAATTAGTTCTTATTTAATTATCAACTTTGCCATATATTTTAATTATATTTTTACTTTATTTTGAAATTATAGTTTATTAAATTTTTCCAAAAGTATTTAACTCTATGAGAGTGAAGTCATTAATTAATGACATTATTAATAAAGAAAATTTTAAATATTTTTAAATGAAAAATTAATAAAAATATAATAAAATTCAAAAACTAAATTAAAATATGAAATAAAATTAATTAAGATAAAAAGTCAGATTTCAGATAAAATTAAAATTAAAATACCAAATAAAAAAGTAATAAATTAGGGATAGTTACAATTAAAGACACCACTAAAGTGAATCAATTAAAGAAAATGTTGATGATAAAAGGTGTTAAGATTTATAATATTAAATAATAAAATTGAGAGAATAAATAATAATAAATTTTATTTTATAAAAAATTTATTATTTTAACCTTAAAATATAATTTTTTATATAAATATATTTTTGTCCTGCAGTTATATTTATAATTTTAGAACCATTGACTACCATGTAGACAGTACGTGCCAGGAGGTTTCGTCTGTGAACGTTGAGGCAAAAAGATTAAAAAAGGCACTCAGCCACGAGGGATCATTCCCCAACGGCAAGTCATTATCATAGCAGAAATGAATTTGAGCCACGTGGCAAGGATATACTTTGACACGTCATAACATCATTCATAAATACATTGTAGTACGAATACGATTCAGGACATTCTTGCTCAGATTATTATTATACAAACTATAAAATTATTCTTATAATTATAACAATGAAAAATACTATGCTTTCCATTCAATTATAACACAAATTAACAAAATTTAAGTATTCATTAGTATTTATAGCTCACTAAATTATTATATTAAATTATTGCATATTTTTTTATATACTATATTTGTAGTCATGTGATGTTCTACCTTCTAAACAATTATTAGCTACATATCCCTAATTACGTGTGCATGCAGATTTGGAAAGAAATAGACCAACATTGTATAAATTGTCTCCTAACTCTTTTTTTTTTTTTTAGAAAAATTGTCTCCTAACTCTTATTAATAATCATAAATAGCAAATACCAAATATATTAAAAATTGTCTCTTACACATATTAAATGGGAGCTTTGAATCAAACAGTAATAGTGATTAAGGAATAAATTTAATTTTTGTTGGCACAATTAAACACAGAACAAAATTACAAGTCCACATATCATTTCATCTTCTCTATTTTGTTTTTGTTGATAATTTCTTTTCTGGCTTGTATCCCCAACTGTTGTTGTTATTTTATATTTATATTCATATATATACACACACACACACACACACACACACACACACACATATATATATATATATAAAGCTGAGCCCCATCAACATCCTCTAATCTAAACCCATCAAACACCAGCAATTATTAATAAATCTGCTTAATATAAGAAAAAAATGTTATGAGCTAGCTGTATATCAAACATTATCGACGTCGTCCCCTAGGATAGGATAATGGACTGGCTGGACATGATATATCAAACAGCTACCGTGAACCAAATGAAATAGAAGCCTGCTAAACTCAACAAATGAATCACCAATATAAATTATTAATTTGGTATTTTAATCAATAATACGTTATTAATTGATTGATTCAATCAATTTCAATACAGAATTACACCTGTAAATTAGTTGTTCAATACAATTTCAAATTTAAAAGTTTGTCAAATATTAAATATTAATTTAAAATTTTAATTAATAATTATGTCAGATATTCCAAAGAAAGTGAGACTAATTTGAGGGGTATATATACAGGAAGGAATGGAGGGAATGGATTTTCAATTTCAAAATTACAATAACAATCAACCAACAAAATTTCATGAAAAACAACAAAATATAAAAAAAGATTTCATATCTGTTAATGCTTGAACAACTAATGAATGAAACCGAATTCAAATGTGAGAAAAAAAAATTTTAAATGAAGCCAATCAAATGCAAATATTCTCATGAAAAATTTATGATCATATTAAAAAAAAATTGATGTAATTAATTATAAGTCATAAAATTGAATTAAGAAACAGTCACCAATTAAATAATAATTTTTTTACCATCAATAGACAATAATTGTGTTTTAATTGCCTAAATTTAAAATTTATTGATTTAATTACCACCAATAAAGTTATAATTTGAAAAGTTTTTATTGATTTAAAGGTAACTAAATTTAAAATTTATCTTTGAAATTTCTTTGGTTGTAAATTTCAAAATTCAAATTAGTTTAATAAACATTATGTGGTATTAATTAATGAACATAATGTGATATTATAGTCACCAAACCAAGATGAGAGAAAAAAATTGATAACAATCAAATGAAGTAGGATAATGATGTGACAAACACAAACATGAAAATACACATCAGATGATTATATGATATTCCACCTCAACAGCAATAAAATAGATTTAATGCAGAATTAATATCTTTTATCTCTGATTTGATAAATAAATTATTCAGTACATCACCGCAAGTGTTTTTAAAAATGTGTCTAAAGTGAATATATATTTTATTATAAATATTTCATTGGAAATAAATAAAGTCTATTTATAAGGTTTCAGCCATAAATATTAATATACATTATAGTACGATTCAAGACAATCTTGCTCAGATTATTATACAAATAAATAAATCATTCATCGCATCACCGCAAGTGTTTTTAAAAATGTGTCTAAAGTGAATATATGTTTTATTATAAATATTTTATTGGAAATTAATGAAGTCTATTTATAAGGTTTCAGCCATAAATATTAATTAAAGGGTTTTAATGATTAAAAAATTAATCTCCGTAATTTTATTATATAATTTTTTTGAGATTATGGAATATCAAGGACAAAAAATATATATTAAAAGACTATTCATTTAGGAGTTACCAGGTACATGTCATCAAATATGAAAAATGATCTAGGGTGGCCAAAAAAACAAAGGTGATCAACGAGAGTCACTTTAGAAGTCATGGAAACTTTCTGGCCCTAAAAAAAAATTTACAGAAACTATCTCTTTTATTGAATATAAAGGTGTTTACAAGCCAATTCAAGTCTCACATTAGCCTAGTGTTTAATCCAAAATACCCACCGGGCCAAGAAAATAAACGTGCGGTTTGATTCAAGATGATCTTATGCTTGATTGGGCCGAGTCTAACCCAATATAAATTAAAACTAAAAAATAAGTAAACAAATAACAAATTAATTTAATTTATTAATAAAAAATATAATTACTTTTATCTAAAATATATTTTTATTTAAAATAATATTATGATCAAAAGTAACTTTTATTAAAATTATAAATATTCAATAATTATGTATTTATTTTTATATAATAATAAGTTAAGAAATAACTTTAAAATTTGAGATAAAATTAAAGATTGGAATAGTAAAATGTTTTTTTATCATAATTATAAAAGTAATAATATGAGGTATACTAAGAATAATAATCATACAAAATCTTTTAATATCCATAAAAAAGGAAAAGAGAAAAATTTTAAAATAATACATATACTGAACCTATGTCTTGTCCGAGACTCAACCCAACCTGATTCTTTCCTGGCCCGATTTTCCTTTCAATTTTGTCTTTTTCTCTTTCTGGCCCAACCTAAAATGATTAAGACATACGAGCCAGTCAAGCCACGGGCCATGATGAACAACCATAATTGAACCCACTCCAAACATATATTAGAGCATGTGTTGATTGTGTGCAAATTAATATAATGTAATGTAAAAGCTTTTATATTACCTCAATTTGTTCATTGTGTTGTTTAAATACTGTTGAATTAAGTATTTTGATGATTCCAAACTAACTTTCTAGAACTTAAAGGGAAGATATCAAAGGTACACAAATGATCTCAAGTGGAGAAATTCAAGAAAAAAACTAACACAAGAATAGATATAGAATCTACAGTCATGGTTAAATTGAGTTAAAGACTTTGAATTGGTAAAAAGATGTTTTAAAACTATAATTCTATGTTAATCCATGGAATATTTGAAAAACACCCACTAACAGACGAAGTTTGAAACGTTTATATTGATATGCTGTTTTGAAAATTAGAACTTTGACTTTAGAAATTCGAATTTCGTATTGAAAATGAACAAGTCTGAAAAGAGCCTTCTCTGAAAAATGAACGTTGACTGCAGAAATTCGAATTTTGAATCTTGTCTGAAAAGAGCATTCTCTGACAGACGAACTTTGGCTTTTAAAAGTTCAAATTTCAGACAAAATACAACTTATGAAAAATGAAAAATTTGTCTGAGGATATGTCAAAGTTCATCTGAAAACTGAGTTTGGAAAGAGTATCAAAATGGCTCACTGACAGACGAACTTTGAACATGAAAATTTAAATTTCAAAAATAAAATCTGTGAGTCTGATATAATGATATGTTGACATACGAATGATAGTATTCAGAAATTCGAACTTTGAAGTAAGTCTAAAAAGAGGCCTATTTGACAGACGAACTTTGCATTTTGAAAATTCAAATTTCAAATAGATGAACTATTGTACCTTATTGAACTGCCCACTAACAGACGAATTTTAGGTATCAAAATTTGAATTTCGAAAGCACTGTAGCAAAATGAAACAACTGTTCATACTTTCCAGAAGAACCTTAAACTTGAAAATTTGTATGTTCCAACTAAGGATGGAAACAGGCCAGGCTTTAGCCTAAACAGGCCAGGCCTGCATGGCAAGCCTTAAGTCTGAGCCTGGCCTATTGGTCTATATCAGGCCTTATTTTAGGCTCAGGCCTGAGCCTTCGAAAGGCATGGTCTGGCCTGAGGCCTATTTAAAGGCCTACTAAACTAGTAGGCCTTTAAATAGGCTTAAAGGCCTAGGTCTTCTTAACTTTATCTAGGCATCAAGCCTACTTAAAGCCTACATAAGTATTAAACAATTTTAAGCCTACTTAAAGCCTACATAACAAGTCTACTTAAAGTCTACATCAATATCAAACAACATCAAGCACATCAACATGTCTTACCAAGAAGCAAGTATAACAAATAAACAATATGTTTCATCAACTAATTCAACTTAGACATATTTTCTGCAATAACACTAAATTGCTCTCTTGTCTTTCTAATCTTGCAAACAACTATTAAATTTGAGGATGAAATGAAGTGATGTACCTGGAGGTTGTAGCCACACTTTCAATGTCACTCTCCGAAGGCTAATAATGCCAATGTTATGATATGAGAGCTGTAGTCACATCAAATGGAATATGTTCAGCCCTCCTTCAAAGATATGCAAAAGGATAAGTGCAAGAAGTAATATTCTCATATAAGGGATTAAAGAATATAATAATCTCACCTGCATGAGAGTCAACTCTATTAACTTTGTCTCCAACAATCTTTTCTCAAACAAAGCTAGCAATATCCACAGTGGTGTGCTGCTCTTCATCATGTTTTCAATTTCAAGTTTATAGAAAAGACCACAATACAATTATAAGCTCATAAAAATGCAAACAACACCACAATACAATAAGTTCATAATAAAACAAACAACACCATAATTTAATTTTGAGTTCATAATAATACAAACAAGTTTATTTGTTAAAGACACAACACACAAGTACAATAATTCAAAGCCAATCAAACTAGACCAACCAAGCTAAAAGGTCATACTAATATGAAAAGAGATAATCATAGCACCAATAATCAAGTCTTCAATATAACCTCTTCTTGTTCCGATGTCTCCTACACAATGAAAAACAATTGGCATGTTACACAATATAACTACACTATAATTTTTTTAACTAGCAATATGAAAAAAAAGATTGTATTGAAGGTTTCTTACCTTTTGCTTTCTCTTTAGACCATACTTATGACAAAGCCAATCTCCACCACAAATGAGAATTTCTATAGATTCTTCATTCAACTTAGAGCGATATTCATCAATCACCCTACCTCCAGCACTGAATGTAGACTCTGATGCCACAGTTGAGATAGGAACAGCTAGTATGTCAGCTGCCATCCTTGATAAAACTTTAAACTTTGCACTGTTGTTCTTCCACCATTCTAAGGCACAGAAAGATAAAGCTGAATCGGGAGAAGGGATATAAGGATCATCTTGCAAATAAATGTCTAACTCTGATTTGGTGGGAGGAACTGAATGCCTTTGACGCACCATTGTCAACATTCACTGCATTCCTTTATTATCTCTTTGTTGCTCAATAGCTTCTGAAGAGACAGTGCCATCAACATTCACTTCACCAGATATAGAGGACGAGTCTTCTTTACACAAGTTCATATACTCTTGATATAAATCTTGCAATGCTTGCTTGACCTTATCTACATTCCGTTTAGCCTCACTCTCTAGTTTATATATCAACGGGAAGCTTATCTCAACGGCATCTAATTTGGTCCTTGGATCCAAAACACTTGCAATAGCCATCAACAAATTGCATTCCCCCCAATATTTGTCAAATTTTTCTTTCATAGGCTTTACCATTTCCCTCATGAAGAAATCATAATCATCTGCCGCATCATCAAGTACTTGTTTCACCCTATGAACTTCAACAAGATATAAGTTAGATGTAGGGTATTCACTGCCTGAGATGATATGAGTGGCATCATTGAAAACTTTTAAAAGCCTACAAACCTTCTCAATCTTCTCCCAATCCTCAAATGATGGTGCATAACTATAATGAGGCTCTTTTTCATGATAATCAGCAAAGGCATGCTTAAATCTCATTGCAGTGGTCAGCATCAAGAACGTAAAATTCCATCTTGTAGGACAATCAATAATAAGTTTCCTTTCTTTCAAGCCCTTTAACTCAACAACTTCACAAAAAGATTTCAATCGTGCATCGGAAGCATTTATATATTTGACACTTTCACGAACATTATGAATGACATCCCTAATCTTGTTAAGGCCATCTTGCACCAACAAATTCAGTATTTGCACACAGCATCTAACATGAAATAGTTGTCCACCAAGTACCAACTTATTGCTTAATGACAAGTTCTCCTTCAAATTCCTTAGGCATGAGTCATTATAAGAAGCATTGTCCACAGAAACCGAGAATACTTTGTTTTCAATGCCCCATCCTTTGGAGCAAGTACCTTGACAAAATTCATAACCCTCTTTTGAAGACCCCAATTTGAATCAACAAAATGACCAGTGATAACCATGTATTTAGCTACTTGGTGACTTGACTTCCACATATCTGTTGTAATACTAACCTTGCTCACACTCTTCAATATATTTTTCAAGATTTTCTTCTCCTCCTCATATAATGCCAAACAATCACTTCTTGCTGTTTTACGAGAAACCTTCCTAAATTCTGGATTTGCATATTCAAAAGCCCACATCCAAATTTGATCTTCTACAATACTAAAAGGACGCTCATGCACCATAATAGCAGCAGCAATGATTTCTCTCATTTTTTTATTAGAAAACTTTCAGCCAGGAACAATAAATGGGTTACTACCTGAATCCTAGAGGGACGAAATGAGAGGGTGGCTTGCTTTTTTTGTTGAGATATACTTAACCTCCTTTGCATGCAAATCTGTGAATGCCTCTTAAGATGGCTAGTGCTAGGCCCCCTCCCACTAGTTGCTAATTTCTCCTTACAATATATGCACATTGCTTTCTTGACACCATCAGGAAGTTGAATTTCCTCAAAATCTTTCCATACCTCTGAAGTTTTTCGCCTCTTTCTTGTGATAAGAGAATCTCCACCACCCATAGTATCTTCATTTTCAGCGGATATAAGATCAACAGTGTTAGTGTCATGAGGCTGACTTGAACCAGTGAGAGCATGCTCATTCTTTTGCTCTTGAGTGGTAGATTCAATTGTATTGTCATTACTTTCCATTAGATAAGTTGACCTGTAAATAAAATATATGTATACATACATATTAAATTATATATATAATTCTAAAAGAGTAGAGTAATATAGCAACTTATATGGGAACCCAGAGTAATTATATAGACATTCAAACTAAACTGGGAAATAGGCCTATTCAAACTTTGATAAGTAGATAATGGAGGTGAAAGCAATTTTATGACAGACTTGACCAACAAAAGAGATAATTACTATAGAGAAATGTATATATATCTTATATATATATATAAAAGAAATATATGTAAGATATATATATATATAAGCTCATATACGATATATAAAAGAAAAGCTCATATATATTATATATATAAGATATGTATATATAAAATTACCCAATAGTATATATTATATATATAAGATATATATATATATATATATAAAATTACCCAATAGTTGGTAATGGGGGGAGGGAGCTCAGGGAGGCGCCTGTGAAATATAAAAGAAATATATATATATATATCTTATATATATAAAAGAAATATATAAAAAAGAAATATATACCTGCGGGGGAGGGAGCTCAGGGAGGTGCCTGTGAAATGTGAAGCTACCTTGTTGTTCAGCAATGTCCAAAACTCACCCACACTTCCACTATTTTTCCTTTCGAGTTGCTACAGGGAGGCGCCTGCGAAATGTGAAGCTACAGTGGTACAGCTTACGGGGAGAGGGAGGCGACAGGAAGAATACAAAGGGAGATGAAGTCGGAGGTTGCAAGAAAGTGAAGAAACAGAGTTGACGGTAGCCACTGGCTGGAGACCGAGCTGAAAGTCACAGTCTCGCAGATTGCAGTACACAGTCGAAGAACGTCGCACCCACACCGCACACACTGAACGATCTCACAGTAGCTACACCTTTCAGTCTTGTACCTGTGAATCTGCGATGGAAGCTGACTAGCTGAGCTACAGAGAAGACTTCTCGCGGGTCACGGTGGCGGCAACCAACACTAGGGTTCGTTTGTTCCTTTCTCTGTTTCAGACTCTCTCACCTCGACCACAGACCACAGTAGGCGTAGCAAAGCAATGCGTATTCCTCATTTTGTTTTGTCAGGCTTTACTCTTCAGTTTAGAAAATTTTGAAACTGAATTTTTTATTTATTAATTTATTAAAAATAAATATTTTTCATCTAGTAAAGGAAATAAAGATTAAAAGTATATATATTAATTATTAAAAAAATAAAAATTAAAAGTATATATAAAGATTAAAAGAATTTTTTATTTATTGATTTATTAAAAAGAAATATTATTCATCTATTATATCATTATTCTATATTATATTATAAATTATAAATTATTATATTAAATATATTAATATATATACATAAACAGGTCTGGCCTGATAGGCTTCAGGCCAGGCCTGTTAAGAAAAGTAGGCCTTGAAAAAGGCCTTGGTATGACCTTTATCTTAAACAGGCCAGGCCAGGCCGTAGGTCGCCTGAAAGGGGCCTGACCTGTTTCCACCCCTATTTCCAATATAGAAACATTTTTCAAATATCAAAATTTGAACTTTGCTTCATGACAGACGAACATTGAATGTTCAATGTTAAAGTCATTAGCTTTCGGTTCCTGCGAAATTCATCTGTTGACCAACCAAAATTTGAACTTTGAGTGTCTGAAGCATTAAATGCGGTTGGTGAACGGATAGTTTTTCAGAGTAACCGTTATGTAACTTCTCCAATGGATAGATTTTGTCTCTAACATATAGTTAAGACCTAAATCTAAAAATATAACATCATTTGAAGTTGTGAAAAATGATTTTAACATTGTACATACTGAAATTCTGCCAAATCATTAACTCAAAATCCCTTACTCTCACATACTTCATTCTTTGTACTCCAACTTTCATATACACTCCGATTAAGAGAGTTTATCTATTGTAAGCAATATTATCTTTATTTGGAAGAAAAATTTTCTTGTGAGGATATATCACAAGAGATTGGGGAAGCACTTAGTTAAAGTGCAAAGAGAGAAAGTGTGAGCTCTAAAAAAAGAGTATCATAGCTGTACTGTGGTATTTGCAAAAAGCCCACTGAATTCTTGCAAGATAGTGAAAAATCTCAAGTGGTGGCTTGAGGACTGGATGTAGGTCAAGATTGAGAGACCGAACCAGGATAAACATCTGTGTCTTCTCTTCTCTATTACTACTTTTACTTGTTATTCACTTATACTCTGTTTTACTATCACATTTGCTTTCTTCACTTTATTGACATGTTGCAGAAAAGTTTAATTTTCCCAATTCACCCCCCTTCTTGGGAAGCCAGTATATCTAACAAATACTTATTACCTCCTGGCCAAAAATACTTAGTTGTTTGCCTCAATTTTAGTTGTAATGTAACGTGACCATGTTTTTCGGTAACTAGCTCACGTTTTACTCCCTACTTCCTTTAATCGTTTAGTTTGAGGGATTTTAGAGGGGAGGTGAGAGAAAATTTTTCATCCTATTTTTTTCTCAAATCAAATAAGGGAAGGGAGTATTTTTCTCCCATTCTTAGACAAGAAGGAGAGGAAGAGACATGAGTGAAAATACTCATTTTCCCTTATTTAGTTTTAAAAATAAATAAGATAAAAAATTTCCCCCCTCCCCTCCAAAATCCGTCGAAACCAAAAGGAGCTTAAGTGTGATCTTATATGTGTAGCAAATAAACTCCACGGTGTGCTCTACTTTAATGTTTTTTTATTATCAGTGTCTCCTCAATTATCTGACTTGGTAAAGCCAATATTATGGGCCGTTTGGTTGGTAGAATTATTGGGAATGGATTAGAATGAAATGGTTGAGAATGTAATGGAGTGGAATCTTATAAGCCAAAATTTTGTTTAGTTCAACATGAAAAAAATATAGATAACAACTTGAATTTATTTGGTTGAACATAAGAAGAAGATGAAATGGGATGCAAATAATGTGTTAAAAGTTAAAATTGTCCTTAAGTAAAAATTTAGCTCAACATCAATTGCTCCCATGCATGTATGTAACGTGATCTTTTTTTCTTTTTTTTTTATTTACAATTAGGTGACCCTTTTTTTTGTTAGATAATAATCTCATATTTAAACTTTTACATATTTTAATTTTTATTAAATAAAAAATATCTAAGTATAAATTGTAATATAAAAAGTAAAAGGGAAACTTATGTATATTTTAATTCTTATTATTTTTATTTTAAATTTTTTAAATTAAATATTTTTAGAGAAAAAATCATATAGGAAAAATTAAACTAAATAATTTGTAGGAACTAATGACAAATTTTCAAGAGAAAATAGAGTACATAATCTATGAAATGTATTTTAAGAATAATATTTTATAATTAAGGTCATTTCTGTCATTTGATTTTCATTCTCAATAATAGGAATAAGTAAAATCAGGATCCAAGGTAGGAAAGCTAACTCTCAAATCTCTAGCCATCTCCATTTCTATGGGAGTCTAGATTCACACTCTCATGTTCAACCAAACAATATAAATTGAAATAGAATATGGATTCTTACTCTATAGACACCGAGAAAATAAACCAAACGAGCCCTTAGTTCTGCTATTATCACTATTTGAAAATATAAAATTCATTAGGCATAAATATTTTAAGGCCTAATAATTATAAAATGATTTCATAAAAGTTAATTGGGTCTAACTAGGATGATTGGATCTTTCCCTAATTTAAAATAGACTCATAAAATATTCAATCATGCTTAACCCAATATGTTTTGGCCAAACAATTCCTTTATCTTGTGACCAAATAGGCCCTTATTTTTTATGAAGACAAAACTTAGAGAGGAGTTTTGCAAAAAAATCATTAAGTCAAAGCGAATGATATCATGATGACTCCAACTTGTAGAGTTTAGAACTTAAGTTAGTAAGATAGCAACAGGATAACAAATAAATAAGCAAAAACGCAAGGGGTAACCAAATAATCCGATGAATGAATGGTTTCTTTCTCAGATTGGGCTTCTCTTGTGTTGGGCCTCTCTCTTCATCTTGCATTGATTGGACTTGGTTCAAAAAATTTTTAAAATTGTTTTTATATACGAAAAATTTTCACTTCTACTTCTCCATAATCACTTATTTTACTTTTCATTTTCATTATTCACTCAATAATCACTTAAATTCTCCAAAATTTAAACATATTTCATTTTTTCAAAATCACTTCTCAGTTAAAAATATTCAAATATAAATCACTTTTGACACAATCATTTATTTTCATAATCAACTATAAAAAAACTAATCCAAAAGATGCCCTTTGAGACCATTTAGAGAGAGCGAGAAATAGAGAAAAGGTGAGACTTTAACAACAAGAACACAAAAATGATTTTAAAGATAAAATAGTATAAAATAGCAAACTATCTAATTAATTAAATTTTTAATTCTCCCAATTTGCTTTATTAAGTAATCGATGATATGTATGCATATGCATAAACCCAATCAGATTTCTATTCTGTAATAAGTTTAAGCACCTAGTTGTCCTACTATAAGATGTTTAATTTATATATAATTATTTTTTGGGGCCAATATATATAATGATTCAACACTCTTAAGTGCAAGTAACTCATACTGGTATTACAATCCTCCCGCCATTATATTTCTTTTGTAGTTTTAAAATTCTGATTTTGTTCCAAATCTATTGTTATTTGATAATTTTAATGTATTATTAATTTTTTTTCAACTATACCCTTCTCTTATTTACTTCAATAAAAGTCATTTAATTTAATATATGATATTACGTCAAATCTTTGGTAAAATTTAATGTAAGTAATGATTTTCATGTCTGTGTAAAACAACATCAAATAATCAAAGAAATGGAACGGGGGAGTATGATTAAAGATAAAATAATAGAAAAAGTAAACTATCTAATTAAATTTGATTCTTTCAATTGCTCAATTAAGCAATTGATGATATGTATTCATGCATAAACCCAATTGGATTCCTATTATTTAATATGTTCAAAACTTAATTGTTCTATTATAAGATGTTTAATTAATTTATATATAATGATTCAGCATTCTCTAAAGTGCAAGTAACTGATCATACTAGTGTTATATTATTATTATTATTATTATTATTATTATTGATGGGTGATTAAGAAAGCATGAAGCCAAAATAATCAAACTAATTAATAAATTAATTACTTGAAAGAATCGTGAAGCCCATAGTTCATGTGTATCTCTTTGCTGGCTTAACGACTTTAATGCAAGAGTCCTTCAATTATAACCAACCTACTTTACGTTGGCGCACATGGGCGTCCTTTTAGTTTCAATCTTAATTACCTACACAATATATATATATATATATATATATGTATGTATATATGTATTAGTTAGAGGTTTGGCTACCTACCTAAGTTTGTCCCAAACATGTCACATGATGTTTCAGTTAATAATTAGGTGATGTTTTATTATTATAAAATGAATTCCAGTGCATATATGTGAATACTTGCTTTGATGGGTACGTTTCATTTAAATATCAGAAACCCTCATTCTTAGGTTATGTGTGTTTAGGACCAAAAAGCAATGCACTTGAAAGAAAGTTATAGTCCATGTGGTTGTTGAGAGGAAATAATTAACTATTTCTTTTTTTTCTGATTCTATTTATGAAAAAAAAAATTTTTTTGATAGGCCTAATTATAAGGAAAAAAATAGTTAATATTGTATTAATTTCTTTTTATTAAAATTACCCTCAATTCATTAACACTATTGAGAGTCGCGAGATGCATCTTTAGAAAGAATTAAGAGAGAGATAAATTAATTAATTAGGAGTAATTTTAGAAAGAATTAAACACATAACACAATTTAATTATATTTAACTAACTTCAATTTCCTTTTTTAATATTTTTATAGTAGTTTTTTCCCTTTTATAAATGAGACTAAGGAAGTATCAATCATGCATGATCATATCACGAAATTGATTATCATTATAAGATATGAAAGTAAAATAAATTTGTATTGTCTTTTTACTATTTGTCTTGAAATACATAATCTCAGTAGTATCAATCAATATAAAATTTAAAATAAAAATATTTTATTTTTCAAACTCTATATACGGCATAAAAGTCCACCTAATTTTAACAAAAAATCTCTAATGCATTGATAAAATTACTTGATTTGTGTTTACTTTTGAAATGGAACAGATTCAAAACTTAAAAAAAATTTTTTTTTTGAGATTGGAAGTCTATCTAAATAAGTAAGATAGGTATCATTAATTCAAGATTTTTATTAAAAAGTAGTTTTAGAAAATTAAAATTTTTTAATCTTTAAGTAAATTATATTTATACCTTATCTACACTATTTGCATTTTATTTACTTCTAGTTATGAAATGAATTCTCTTTATTGACATAAGTAGAAGTAGAGTTGGTTCCATGTATTTGTTCAGAACCCAAAGTATGTCACACTGTTTCTGACTTGTGATGAATATTATTCCTAAAATTTATATTTTTTATTGATGTTTTTTATCAGATATTTCATATTGATTAATATTGATCATTGTTAATGATATTTATAGCCTCTTGACATTGGGTATATTTTTCCTCTCAATAACCTAATAATTTATTTGAGGACCCATTGCTTACTATATATAGCTTGATAATTCTTATAAAAGCTGCGAGTGTGAATTTATAATTATACAGTAATTAAGTAAAAAAATTTTTTGACTAGATAATTAAGTACTCCCTCCAGTCCTAATTATAAGGGATTATTTAGAAGTTTTCTATGATTTTTAATATAAGACATCATATAATATTAAGAAAGACTATTCTTTTTTTACCCCTTATTATTTATTTGTTGGCTTTGCAAATTGTAATATGAAGTGAAGTTTGATTGGTTTAAGTAATATCCATAGTTTTTGTATTAATTACTTTGACACATTTTCTCATTTAAATGATTGATAGCATTAGTTAATGAACATTACATTATTTTCACTAATAGGGGTAAAAAGGAAATTTTTTTAGAAATATAAAAATGTAACTAATTTTCTGAATTTGCGTGAAGTAATTAAAAATATTTTATTAAAAAAAACTGGATGGAGAATATGTTTTGAAACTTCAAGAGAGACAAGAAGATTAAATTACATTCATTCTTTAAATTTTTATAAAATCTATGAGATTCAAAAGAAAGAAAAAGAAAGATAAACTTAGAAGCAATTGTAAGAAACTTGCTTGATTATCTTCACTATAGAGAGAGTAATATATACACGGGAAAGAGAGGTCGAGGGAATAATTACAATTAAAGAATATCAATCTGAATCCCTAAAGAAAAGTAAACTGAAGAGGGAAAAAGGGAAATCTAAAATAATTACAATAAAAACTTAAAATCAAAACAAATCAAATCAATTATAATTAATATCCCCCCTTAAACTAAAGATGGGGGAATGACAGTCATTTTGAGTTTGTCCACCAAAAGCTGAAAGCGGCCTGGATTATGGGACTTGGTGAACAGGTCAGCTGGTTGATCAGCAGTCTGGATGGGAAGAAGTTTTAGAATGCCTCAGGTAACACTCTGATTATTACAATAAAGAGCAGTGGGAGAGGTTTGGCAAATGCCCATGTCTTCAAGTAACCATCTAAGCCAAAGTATTTTCAGAGATAGTGTCTGCTAGTGCTCGATATTCAGATTTAGTTTTAGATTAAGAAGCCAAAGTCTGCTTCTTACTCCGCCATGAAATAAGAGAGATACCGAGAAATATGCAAAATCCTGTGGTAGAACAGCGATCAGTATGATCACCGCCCCAATCAACATCAAAATAAGCCTGTAAGGTAAGATGAGAGGTGGTGGAGAAATGTAGACCATGGGATAGAGTGCCATTAATATATCGAAGAATGCGAAGAACTGCTGCATAATGGGTAGTACGTGGTACTGACATAAATTGACTAACAATATGAACATTATAAGCAATATCAGGTCGAGTCATAGTGAGATATATGAGACTTCCAACTAACTCACGGTATAGAGTAGGATTATCCATTGGAGTGCCATCATAGGTGTAAACCTAGCATTGGGCTCGATAGGAGTTTTCTTAGTTTGATCATCAGGAATTTGAGCTTTGGAAATCAACTCAGAGGCGTACTTAACTTGAGAAAGAGAAATACCATCAGTCAGTGTGAATACTTCTAACCCAAAGAAGTAACTTAAGTGCCCAAGGTTCTTCATTTTGAAGTGTTGCCTGAGAAAATTTTGGAGTTCCTGAATACCTGTGGAGTCATCACCAGTAATGATCATATCATCAATATATAAAAGTAATAGAACAATCCCTCGATCAGTTTTACGAATAAAGAGTGCAGTGTCTTGGGGACTACATGAGAATCCAAGTTGATTGATTGTAGAACTAAATTTGGTAAACCAAGCACGTGGAGCCTGTTTAAGACCATAGAGAGCTCGACAAAGATGACAGACTTTGTTTCCCGAGTAAAGATAACCAGGTGGAGGTTTCATGTATACCTCTTCCTCTAAGTCACCATTCAAAAAAGCATTTTTGACATCCATTTGATGAAGAGCCCATTGCTTTGCAGCAGTAATGGCAAGTAGACTTCTGATTGATGTAATACGAGCAATCGAAGCAAATGTCTCCTCATAATCTATGCCATACTCTTGAGTAAAGCCTTGTGCCACTAAGAGAGCCTTGTATCACTCTACAAACCCATCAGAATGAGTTTTTATTTTGTAAATCCATCTGCTCCCCACAAGAGTTTTATCTTGTGGAAGCTCAACCAAATCCCAAGTGTGCATTTTCTCTAAAGCCTGTAATTCATCTTGCATTGCTTGTTGCCAACGAGGGTCACTAGAGGCTTTCTTTAAAGGACTGAGGCTCATGCAAAGAGAGTATGGAAGAAAAGCAATGATAATCACGAAGATAAGAAGGAAGATGTCTTACTCTTGTAGAACGAGTGGTGGAAGATGAAGGCATGTCGGGTGCAGGATCTTCAAGAGGGGTAGGATCATTTGTGAGGGGTGAATCATCAGATGTAATGGGAACCTGATCTCAAATTTCAGTACATGTGTCACTTGGAAAAAGATTAGCAGAAGGGTTGTCAAAAAGAAGAGATGAGGTCGATGGAATGGAAGAAAATTGGGATAGACTAGAAAACATGACATGTTCCCAAAACACAACATGGCGAGAAATGCGAATGCAATGAGATAAGGGATCGCAACAACAATACCCTTTATGCTTAGAATCATAACCTAAGAAACAATAAACTCGTGCTCAGGCCTCGAGTTTTGTGAACTCATGGGAAGGGAGAAGAACAAAACAAGTGCAACCAAAAACTTTAAATATACTATAATCAGGGGGTGTACCATAGAGACGTTCAAAAGGAGAGATATTACCAAGTATAGAGGAAGGAATACGCTTGATAACATAAACAGCTATAAGGGCTGCTTCTCCCCAAAAACGCTCAGGACAAGATGATGAGATAAGAAGAGCACAAATAGTGTCAAGAATGTGATGGTGTTTTCACTCAGTTCTACCATTCTGTTGGGAGGTATAAGGACAAGAGTGTTGTGAGAGAGTACCCTGTGCATCAAGGAAACTAAGGAGTTGGGAGTCACGATATTCCATAGCATTATCACGCTTAAAAACCTTGATATTTCTGGAAAAATGAGTGCGAATCATATTTGCAAACTTAATATAAATCGCAGACAATTCAGAACGAGCTTTCATCGCATATATCCAAGTAAAACGTGAATAATCATCAATAAATATCACAAAATAACATGATCATCCCATGAAAGAAGTAGGAACAGGGCCTCAAATATCAGAGTAGATTAAATCAAAAGTAGACTTAGAGACAGAAGTACTTTTATTAAAAGACAATGCTGGTTGTTTTGCAGTCTGACAAGAAACACATTCTAAAGATTTTTCAATAACATTGCCTAAAAGTCCATTTGAAATTAAAGATGATAATTTATTGATGGAGCAGTGATCAAGACGATAATGTTACAACTCAAAAGAAGAGGTAGGGGAAGTAGCACATAATCGAGTTGATTTTGATGGAGGAATATGCAAGGGATTCAGCTCGAACATACATCCAACTTTACGCCCCGTTCCAACAATCTGTCCCATCCGAGGATCCTGCACACGACAACCATTAGAGGAGAAGATTACATCATAACCAAAGTCAACTAACTGGCCAACAGATATAAGATTGAAAGAAATAGAAGGAACATAATAAAGGTCATCAAGAGATAGGTTTGACAAAGAAACAGAACCAGTATGACTAACAGACATCAATGAACCATCAGCAGTGTTGATTGAAGGGGTAGTGGTAATAGAAGACCAAGAAGAAAAGATCTGTGACTGACCAGTCATATGATTATAACAAGCAGAATCAAAATACTAAGAGGGGTTACCTGAGGGAGTAGCTAAAACAGTAGGTGGAGATGAGGTACTAACAAGTAATTGCTTGAGAAGAGCCTCAAGATCACTGGAGATTGGTGGAGTGGATACATCGTTGGTAGTAGCTGTAGAAAAAGCAGGCTTGGGTGGTTGACTGGATCATGAGAAATTTCTATTCTGATCAGATCTGGGAGGACAAGTAGGGCAATGCTCAATGACATGACCATTCTTCTTACAGTATTGGTATAGGAGAGAGGGGCAGTTTGTAGCAATATGACCCTTCTTCTTACAAGTGCGACATTCAATCAGAGGACACTCAAAAAATACATGAGTGGATTGAGGACAACGACGACAAAGTTTGGAGTTCTTCTCAGTCACAGCAAATGCCATGTCAGTGTTATGTCTTAAAAGTTCCAATCTAGTTTCTTCAGATTTTAACCGAGGAAGTGCATCCTCAAGAGTAGGAAGTGGGCTCTATTGCAGTAAAGAGGCTCGTATAGGCTCAAAGTCGTCAGTCAATACCATCAAAAAGTGAATAAGTCTGAGATGATCACGATAAGAGATAAAGGCATTAGTATCATTGTCGCACTTGAATGTTGGCTCAGAGTATGCCAATTGATCCCAAATAAACTCCATTTTTGCAAGAAACTCATAAACAGGCTGGCCAGGTTCTTGTTTCAAAGCACTCAAATCTTTCTGAAGCTGAAATTGGTTAGAGAGATCAGAGGACGTATAATGACTGGCAAGATGATCCCATACCTCTTTGGCAATCTCATAATGCCCAAATTGTTGATTGATGCTGGTGATGGAAGTGTTCCAAAACCATGTTATAATTTGATGATTCTTACTGTCCCATTCTTACAAGCGCTCAACAAATTTAACGGCCATTTCTGATTCAAAATGAATAGGATATTGAGTATCACCTGTGACATATCGCCATAATTTGCGACCTTTGAGAAATCCTCGCATGTTCTCTAACCAGTGACGATAGTTAGATTCATTAAGAAGTACAGAAATTGGCTGTGAAACGTCATTCTTATCCATGACAGTAGTAGAAGTCAAAAAAGGAGAAGGATTTTGCAAAAATAGAGGCCAGAAATGAAAAGAACACACCCAAAAACCTTAGGAACCAGTCCAACTCGTTCAGAACTCGGTCTAGAAAGCAGTAACTCGGATAGACGAAGAAAACTGAACGTTTTAGCGAGCACCGGCTGTTTGGCAGCATGTAGCGGCGCGTGGAGTGTCCGATCACCGTGAAAGTTTGACAGTAGCGTCATGAGACATTGACGAACAAGATGGTCAGGTGCGTGTGGTGGTTTGGCTTCAATAGAGACATGAAACGAAGATGAACAGTGGCTGAATCGGAGTGCAATGGAGGGAAAATGTTAGATCTGAATTATCCTCAGAGAATGAACAATCAGACGCGGAGTAACTGGAAGAAAAGCTCTGATACCATGTCAGATTCAGAAGAAAGAAAAAGAAAGAGAAACTCAGAAGCAATTGTTAGAAACTTGCTTGATTATCTTCACTATACAGAGAGCAATATATACACGGGAAAGAGAGGTCGAGGGAATAATTACAATTAAAGAATATCAATATGAATCCCTAAAGAAAATGAAACTGAAGAGGGAAAAAGGAAAATCTAAAATAATTACAATAAATACTCAAAATCAAATCAAATGAATTATAATTAACATCATTGCGAGAAGTATATCGATCCAAGTTGTGAGAGTAGCATCTATATGTAATTCTTCTTTTATCTCTCTTCTTTTCTTAATGAAAATAATGACTTTAAGAAGCTGCTATAGATGATTATGTTAATTAATTGGGTCAATGTGTGTGCTGGAGAAAAATATCAAAGATTGAATTAAATCTTATTAAAATATGAAGACTTAATTATAAGTTTAATTCAAACTATAAAGATCAAATTAAAATTGAGTAAAATTATACGAATTAAAAGTATAATCTTTTGTATAGTTTTTATATATTTATTTTTATATATAATCCAATAAAAAATATAATAAATGTATGATTCTTAATAATAACATGACAGGTATATGACTTAATCAAATTCTTTCCGTCAACAATGGCATATTTACTATTTTTTCATTAAAAGCATATATTTATTGCATTGAGATTGAAGAACTTGACCATAATAAAGATATAAATGTGAGTGTATATAAATTTTTTTCTCTATCTCTTTGGTACAATACAACAGGCAGAATCACATCAGTTTACCATATTTATAGGAGAGGTGTCCTCTTTCTATTAGTTAGGGAACATTTTAAAACTGTGAACCCTTCATAAGTCGCTATGGTGCATACACGTGTGTTATCATTTCAGTTATATTAATATTAATTTGTAAGGATCTTAATGTGTATTCCATCACATGATGCTTGCAATTATCAATTTTATAATATGAAGTATAGTTTAGGAAACCTGGATTCATAGAATGGCAACCTTGAAACTGAATTTATAGATTAATGGACACGTGATTAGGTTTACATGGACGAGTTACGTAATTTGGTTAAGAAACTAATGGGTTTGTCAAATTATAAATGAAGTAGTTAAAATCTAATTTTTTTTAATCAACCGTGATTAAGTTAAGTGTAGTGATTTGATTCTTTTAAAGATAGGTTATATATTTGAATGTTGTGAATTTTTTTCTTAAAAAAATTACATTATGATAGTTATTCCAATTGAATCTCACACTATTAGAATTTAATCTAAGGTAGTGAAAACTAAATTGAATATTGAATCAGTCAAAATACTGACTTAATAATTTAATTAAAATTAAATTGGTAGTAATAAAATTAATTATTTTTTAATTTTATATGTTATATAAAAAAATAAAAAATATTATTAATAAATTTCATAACTTAATATTAAAATCTACTCAAGCTAATATTTATTCATAATCATATTTTCAATTCAAAATAGTGAATTAATATTTTATTTTTATATTTTTTGTTAAGTAAATTTATCTTTATTAATATTTATGTATCATAATAATACTTATATAATATTATAATATAGAAATAAATTTAGACAAAAATTAATACTATTTAGTACTAAAAATAATATTATTTTATTTTAAAAACTAAAAAATTTAAAAAAATCTAATTGATTCAACTAATTTTCTATTGGTTCATTACTGGTTGGCAACCGGTTTTTATTGATTCTAAAATTGGCCGATCACCCTCTATGACAAATTTTGACCTGATACTAGTTTTTGGTCTAATTGGTCTATCCAGTTATAAAAAAATTAAGTTTTTTCCTAATTTTTATATAACATGAATGTCAATTTATGACGCCTAACTTAAATAAGATAAGGGCGCCAACACGACGTTAAACAGCCGAAAAGAAGTTTCTAAATCAATTCCCATATTCTTCTGTGCCATGTGTATATGTGGTTTTTCCATGCCAAACCTCTTTATCCCATTCAGACTAAATGTTCTCTTCTTTTGACCTTAATTATTCGAGTTGCGGTGGGAGATAAAATTGATTAACCTTAATTCTAACATGATAAAAGATAATAAAACAAAATTTCTCTTCTTTCTGTCTTACATAAAAGGAATTAAAAATGAATTGAAAGAAGTAAAATCTAATTTTGTGATCTCCACACTTTTAAAAAATTAGTTTCACTATTGGTTAAGAGATGTCTTGATAAAAAAAAATAACTATATAATTAATTTGTAACTAACTATCTCATAAACTCAGAAAAATTTCACACTCGACTAGATCAAAGCGGATTGGATATATCAATCTTAAAACCTCTCGTGTTATAATTAAACAATGATCACAATTTTTTTCAGAATAGAATAAAAGAACAAAATGAAACAATAATTTTTTCCTAGAAATTAAGGAAAGTACGAAAAGAAAAACAAGCCACAATTTTTTTATATAAAAAAAAGTGGGCAATATCTATTCCCGAACCGATTAGCGTTGTGACAGTTTCTGCACACTTCCCCATCTCTGAAAATCGAATTCCCACCGCAGACATGCCGCCGTTTGAGCCACCGTCGCCGGCGACTGCACCGATCTGAGTTTCGACTCGGCCGAGTAACCCTGCGCCGCACGAGCCGACTCGGATTGAAACGGCACGAGACCTATCGAGAGTTCCAGATTGGGCTCGCCAGCTCCATTAAGCGAAGAATCTCGCTGCAGCAATGGCGGCTCTTCCTCCGTGGTAGTGCCACTACTCGTGTTGTTCAACTCCTCAACCGCCTTGATGCTCCTGAAATCGATGGAGTTGAAACCGTCACTCTGGTCCTTCTCCCTCTGCTTCTTCACGACGCCATCGGTTTTTCCCGCCGGTGAGGTCTTGAAGTCCCACTGGGCGGCGGGATTCACAGAGGCCGTAGTGGTTTCATTGAGAGGACGGTGCGTTTGGGGATTGATTCCCCGGCCGATGAGCTTGCGCTTTATATGAGTGTTCCAGTAGTTCTTGATCTCGTTGTCGGTTCTACCAGGTAATCGCGCCGCAATCAGAGACCATCTAGTCCAATCCAGAAAAGAAAAAAAAGTGATCATCTCTGTGAGTTTCCCGCGTTTTCTCGGCATCCAAACAGGTGTGTGTATATATATATATATAAGAAAAAATTGAGAAGTAAGAAGGTAATAAATAGTACTTGTTTCCGAGTAAACTATGAAGCTTGATGATGAGGTCGTCTTCTTCTTGGGTGAAATTTCCACGTTTGAGATCAGGACGAAGGTAGTTAATCCACCTCAATCTGCAACTCTTTCCGCATCTGAGCAATCCTATAACAAATCCGAATCCGGAAACACAAAAGAAAAAATGAATCAAAGTGATCTTCAAAATCAGAATTAAAATCAGCATCAGAGGGAGCCATCAATTTCAATTAATGAATCTATGTACGAACCAGCAGCTTTTGGGAGGGAACGCCAGGAGCCTTCGCCATGGAGGCGAACATAATCGATGAGGCGTTGGTCTTCCTCTTTGGTCCAAGCGCCTTTGTTGGTGTGGGCCTTCTCGCAACATGGCGAACGTCCCATCTCTCGCTATGAACCAATTCGAATCAATTTTACAGAACAAGAGAGAAAGATTGATTGAGCAGAGCAGAATCAAAATCAAAAACAGTGAACGGATAAGTTCGTTTTTGTTTTGTTTTGGTCGGTTCTGTTGATAAGAGAGAAGGAATAACTGAAAGAGACTTCTCCTTGAGGAGGAGGAGGAGGTGGAAGGAAGTGGAATTGTGAGAGGGAGAGAGAGATCTGAAAGGTTTTTAATTTTACAATATGTAGAGATACAATCCAAGGTGTGAAGGGAAAGGAAGGAGTTGGTTAGTGTGAGATTTGTGTCATCATCTCAAATATTTTAAGGCATGGATGATGTTATATAGTTTCCTACGTCTTTCATATTTTATATAGATTGAATTTTAAAGATAAAAATATAGTAATGTAGGTGAGCCACAATCATTTAACAATGATCTATAATTCAAATGGATGATTAATTAATTTTTACATTTGCAATTATACAAATTTAATTTATATAATCATATTCATAGCACGTTGAACTATTGACCAGTTATAAATAATGTTTTTTTTTACTCCATGCAATAGTTATACACTAAATAAAAAATATTAATTAATTTTTTGTAATTTTTATTTCTTAAATTTATTTTCAAATTGATATATTAATTTTCAATAAATAAAAGTGTGGACAATCATTTGAATAGTGAATCTTACTTCAATGTATAAGGTTATTTAAATAAAAGGACTTTTTTTTCAGAAATTAATAGTACCACTTTTAAATAAAAATCAAAAGGATCAAATTTTAAAATAAATTATTTGTACTATTACACATGATACAAAGTAAAAGAATTTTTCTACAATCTGTTCCTAAACTTATTCTCCATGGAATTTAAAATATTCTTACGTCACACGCACTTTCTTTCTTTCTTTCTTTTTTAAGTTAATTTCAATCTCAACCAGAGAAATGATGATCCGTTTGTTTGGAAAAGTGAAGAGTGGGATTTGACGAAAGTAGGTGGAAAAGACAAGTGGTAGGTAACTGACTCAACTCGAAACTCACATTTATCTCATTTCTGTGTGTGCCCTTTTTTTCCACTTGCTTTTCGCTCGCCACTTGGATTCCAGGGCACATCGCCGCCTTTTTCGCTCTTCTTTGTTGTCTTTGTTTTAAATGGTTTGGTAGGCTTCATTTGTTTTCCGCACCACAATATTCGCACGTTAGGTTACTTTTATCTTTGTTTATTGGTATTAGTAATTTTATTTTGTTTTATCAATTTTAGGTGTAATGGTAGAATTACATAAAATAAAACAAAATAGAGATAAGATACTCCCTCCGGTCTTATATATAGGATCTTTTATCTTGGTCCTAAATATAAGATCCTTTACAATATACGAGGTGATATTTATTATGTATTTCCAAAAAAATGTCCCTATTTAATATATTCAAAGAGAAAAAGAGAGAGATTAAATAAGAGTAGTTTTAGAAAAAAGTTGAAATTTTCGGAGAAATTGAGTTAATTAATTAATTTTAACTCCCTTTCTTAATTCACGTGATTCGGTTAAAATGGTATTATATATAGGATCAGAGGGAGTATTATAGTAATAAGCATATAAAACTATAAATTATTTTTTATAAAAACTATATAAAATATAGGGTTGATAAGGATTTCTTTAAAAAATTATGGAAAGTTAAATTTATCATTTCTTTTTTCTGGCCAATGGATTTATCATTTCAAATTGCTCAAATTTATCTTAAAAGACTGTGATTTTAAATTATTTTAAAAATATATAAAGAAATTGACTTCTTATTTATAAAGATGAAAATATGCTCTCATTAATCCATGAGTATCGAAAGCCCAAGTCCATTAGCAGTCTATTATACTTTCCCGTACCTTACGTCTATGACTTGTGCTTTTCAATGGATGCTAAATACTTTTTTTCTTTTTTTTTTTTTGGCAAATTACGTTCTATTTCAAAGTTGTTCAATTCTAGATTTTTTTACTAGTTTTGTTTTCAAGAGAAATTATTTATAGGATAAATAATAGGCAGTGCGAGGATACCATGAATTTATTTATAGAGGATATATATAATGTGTCATTATATCCAATTACATATGAAGAAGCGATTTACCAAAACTCCCAATCTAAGTATGGGTGATGTAAGGAAGAAGACAAAGGGAGGGATTACTTCTTATATGGTAACTTATATTCATTTTTTTATCGTTAAAAAATTTTATAATATTTTATCTGTGAACTCACATTAATTATTTTATACTTTTTAAAATGAGTTAACATTATTATTTTGCGATCATAAGAATTAACAGATTAGATACAGTTTAATTATAAATTTGATTGGCAGTAAAAAATGTGAGCCATTATATTTACTATAAGTCATAGTAAGTGGGCTTGGTAAAATCATTTATTTAAAAAAGATTAGGTCCCACCTAACTCTATCCTAGTGAGCTTCCCACTAAAAGCTGCTAAAAACTTAAGGATTTAGACATTAAGATCTAAATGTATTATTATCAAAATATAATCAAAATTATGTATCTATTTATCTATTTTACTTACATTCATACACATACATAGATCCAGATATACTTTTCATATGTTTAAAATTTACACATACACACATATATAGATTCAGTTATATTTTTTAGATGTTTAAAATTTACATTTATTGGTATTAGTTATTTAACTTAGTAGTTAATACCAAAAGGACCGGTAAAATTACAAATGGAATAACGACCATTTAAATAAGTTGTGCTCACATAGATTTCTTATTTATGACATAACTAAACATAAATATTTCTAAAGCTCAAGTCCATCATTATACTGACGGGTAGAAAAAAAAAGTCCATACTTGAATCATTGAAACAACATGATGAATCTTCTTGTCATTAAGGGCAAATTAACATTTTTTCGATGAACTCTTCAACAATCATTCATACAACCTGTTGTATATAAGGAGACAAGAATTTAAATCACAAAGGCTAAATTGTCTCGTAAAATCTTAGTAATTTCTGTCATCAAAATTTATTTTTTCTAATCAACATTTCAGTGAAGAATTAAAAAAAAATAATAACAAAGACAAAATTCCCTTGTTGTTTCGATCAATCCTACACTTCATCTAAAAAATTTCATGGTCCAACTCAATCCCACGACCATGATCGAAGAAACTAAGGATAAGAATCCTCTAAAATTTATTCTTTGAAGTTTGGTGAAGTTGTTCATGTGACCCCTTTTTCTTTTTATTTTTTATTATAGGCTAATTTCACAAAAATTCAAACATGCCAAATTAGATTCATATTCAGAAACTAAGATCTACTTCACTAGTAAATATATGAACACAAACATTGTAACAGGTAGAAAAATCACTGAAAATCTAATAAATTAATCAGAAGGGTAGTCAATTCGAATACGTATGAGCTCAATTCATTGAATCACTAAAAACAAAATAAGGTCAAACATGAGTTTGGGGATGTTTTACTTTAATTTCATTCTTCCTGTTCAATTTAGGAGGGTCTGTGCTTTGTCATATGAAAAAAATTATTGAAATATAGTTATATAACTTACTAGAAGTGCATTATATTAAGGTATAATGTTCTTCCAACTTAAACATTTTTGGGTTGTTATTAATATTAAAGATAATTAAGGTGTAGAATTGGATACAAAACGTTAACATCTAAAATTAAATTGTAATAATCCTGAAAGTCCTATAGTTTTCTCATTTGTTGTTAGTCACACAAAAAAAAAAGAAAGAAAGAAAGAAAACATTTGCAAGACATGTGTATTTTTGGATTAAACTATTGTGGAAGTATCTACCGCATGTAATGTGCTCCACCCTTACCAAGGATGGGGTTTAATCCCCACGATGGTGAGAACTATGCATGTGTGAGTATAGATAAGTAAGTTATTTTATCACTTAGATACCATCTGTGTTAAATCGTAGATTTTAAAATCAAAAAAAGGTAAAAATCAGGTTGAAATAATCATAAAAGTCTCTTACAATTTTCTGAAGTATAGAGTTAATTAATATTCAATATAGTATAATTCACATGGTAAATAAAGTAATAATAAATATTAAAATATTTGGGATATAGTATTCTTTTTCTTTTTATTTTTTTCTTTTCTGACTAACCAAATATTATTGATCCAATCCTCCAGTATTCAATAACCATTTTGGGTTTTAATTAATTTGGTTCATGCTACGGGTTTTAATTAATTTGGTTCATGCTACGTCGAGCCCTAGACAATGGGAAGCTCTTTCAAAGATATCTTATCATTTATATAGCCTTAAACTAGTGACATCATGATTAAGTAACCCTAATCACTTTCACTAGGATCAACACTCGTTGATAACAAACTAAATATTATATTACTAAAACCAAAAGTTTTGTCATAATTGGTAGATAACTAAATTTCTTAAATACGTTGTCCGGGGTTTAATCCCTGGTTGTGTGTATGGAAAATGTCTTGTTAGGAGATGCAAAATCTATCTTAATAATTTTTACATTTTGAATGGATTATTTTTTAATTGTTAGTCGGAAATATCCTTAGTGTTTAAAAAAAAAACAAACAAACAAAGAAAGATACAAAAGAGTCACAATAATGACAATTAATGAGTTGTTTATGGTTTTGGGCCTTCAAGAGGATATTTGGACATCCTCATATTGAGGCTTTACGAACTAGGTTCTTTGTCCTTGAAAAATAACAGAAGGGGTGTTCTAATTAAAATTATTTCTTTTTCTTAATTTGATTTCAATTTTCAAAATTAATGAGATCTAATTAATTTTGTTTAAGTAATTTGGAAAATTATAAATTAATTTTACTTTGGTAAATTATTTAATTCTTTAAATGTCCCGTAGATAATAATTAAAAGATTTTTTTTATTTGGAAATTGGTGATTTTGGTGGCAAATAGAAAAAGAAAGAAGAAAATAGGTGATTTCAATATCCCATTTTAAAATTATTTTCTTTGCTTTTTTGTAGGCATCAGTACTCTATGATTCAAGATGAAAGGTGCTATCAAACTGGAATGGGCTTGGCATTACATTGAAAATTTCTATTTGAAGTTGTATAGCAATGTGAGATTTTTGGTACTTCAATTAGGGGTGGGGGGAGACTGAACTGGATCAGGTTTCATATTAGCTCGTGGTTTGGTCATATAAGGGGTTGAATTTGGTCTAGAAACTCATGATTTGATCTAGTTTGGCCGGGTTGATAGGCCAGACCAGGTTTGGACCGCTTGAACCATTTAAAAAAAAAAGACTAGACTTTTGTTTCTTTTACTAATATGGCCTAAATAGGAAATGAGCTCCATGGATTTTATTTTTTTGCCAATGGTGCTCTTTTGTCCATCATTCATTCAATCATTTTTCTCATCAGTGTATCAACATCTATCAAGAAAGGGTTACAATATGAAGAATTTTTTTTCATGCTTGTTTAATGTGCAAAAATTTCACTAAACTCAGCTAACATCTATTTAAATAAATTGTCTAGGCTGCCTTAACTACATCACGTACAATGGGGTAACGTGAATCAAGAAAGAGTTATAAGTAGTCAACTCAACAATGACTGCAGAAATTGATATCCTGTATAGATCTGAACTTGGTCTACAAGCCAAAAGAATTAATCAAAAGTCAACTCAACAATGCACCTACATTAACCACAACCAGCCCAATCTAGTAGAAACACTTATGATTTAAAGAAGGAAACACTTCTGTGATACAAGCACTTAAAGTGCAACTAAATCAATATCAAGTGCTTGATCATTCAATTTTATTTAGCAAAAAGCTTAAAAAAACAAGAATGACATAGCAGCTAGCTGTCCAACAAGTCACTAAATTAATATAATTCCAAGTGCTCATTTTATTTCATTCACAACAAGTCACTAACTTCATATAAACCAAATATTACATTAATCAATATTAGGAATTTACAGGTCTAAATTTGTTCTAGCATATATAATAAATCTATTAGTAGATTTAATCATAAAATCAACAATTACAAATTTGTTAGTAGATTTACATTTTCATTACAAGTCAGCAACTATAATTTCATATTAACAAATGTTTGGACAATATTGAAAATAACCATTTACAAAACACAAGTAATTTAAAGCTCAAAACCACTTTAAAAGCCAACCATTCAACCTGAGAAAGAAAAAAAAATCACTATAATGAGTAAAATAAGTTCAAAACTATAATGACCTAGAGAATTTCTAAAATAGATTATTAAATAATAAAATGGTTAAATAAATAATTTTAAATAATAATACATATAATAAAAATAATATACTTAGTATCTATAAAAGTTAATTATTAAATTTATTTCAACTCTATATTTAAAATTAATAGGTAAGTACCAAGTAATGGGATAAAAATTATTGGTAAAATGCATCTTAAATTTAAAATTAGGTTTAGAGTTCAAATCTCAATATAAGTATAGTACTTCAAATGGAATTAATATTCAAGATTATTTTCCCTCTCCTTTCTAACATTTTGAAATTACTAGGATACCCTCCCTTCTCTTTTCTAAAATGGGATTTTGGTCTTTTGACTCTACCCCAATATTTCTTCTTCCTCGGACAATTAAAATAGAGAAAGAAGAAGCAGATTTTTGTTCTCTCTCCCCCATCTAGAATCCTTGCCTACTTTCTCTTCTTCCTTCATTTTGCTCCTTGTGCATCACCCTTCCTCTCTCCTACTTTGGCTGCAATGTTTTCTCTCTTCTTCCTCTACTATGCATTGTTTTTCTGCTCCTCTTGCTTTGTTTTTTTAGCATCAATGGTGGGGTATGGTAAGTCTAAGTTTCCCTTCCTTTATCTTCTCTTTGATTTGCTATGTTGTCTTCCCTCTATTCGTCCATTTTGCTGCAGCATTCTTACTCCACTTTATTTGCTGCCCATTGTGTAGTGTGTGTAAGGTTTAGTATAATATAAGTTTTAATGATGACAAATATAGAGTAATAAGGAACAAATGCATTATATGTATCTGACATATATAATGTTCCTTAAAGAAGTAAAATACATATTAGCATGTATTTAATTATGGTTATAATACATATATCATGCTATGTGTAAATTTATCCACTGTACTTTTACAATGAATAATATAAGTTGGATATATAAATTGGACTAACTACTTGGTGTGTAAGTATAATATATTAAATATAGGTTGGTCCAAGTAAGAAGAGTGAGCATTGGAACACAGAAATGGAAATTAATATCATGCCTTACTCAAGAAAGAAGAAAGGAAAGGATGCTCCAAAAATGGAAGATCAGAAGGGAGCATGCCAAGAAGGAAATGATCAAGTGGAAGTGGAACTCAACATTTGAAGACCTAGTCACTAGGTATGTTTTATTTTCACTTAGGTCTTGAGGTGGAATTAATCTTTGAAAGTCACTTAATCTTGTTACCATATGTTTTAAATGAGTTAGATTAAGTAAATTTGATGTTAATATATGTTAGATTTGAAAAACTCTGATGACAGATGAATTTTGGGAAGTTAAACTTCATATACTTTGTGAAAATACGAACTTTGCTAACTGAAATTTGAAGTTCCAGAGATATCACCTCTGACAGACGAATTTCAGGTGTTGAAATTCGAATTTCAAGTTAGGCATCTGGTTTTCAAGAATCTGAAGTTTGACCTTTGCTTAGTACTTTTAATATATCTCTCAAAATACATATGGCTTTGATGTAAAACATATTTCATATGAAATTATACTTAATAAGCTTTTCAAAGAAGGATATTTCACTCAAAATAAAGATCATATGAAAAAGCTATGGTTATTTAAAGTTGAGTAGTGAGAAATGAATTTTCAGTTTTGACCTCTTATCACTATTTCGATCATATATCACAAAACACGTTTGTTTTTGAAGTAAAACTTATTTCATTTGAAAGTAGACATTCAGAGCTTTCCAACCATAGGTCATTTACTTAATTTGGAGTTAAAATGAGAGAGTTATAGCTTCTGCAAAATTGTCTACAGTGTAAAATTCGAAGTTACGTAGGTTCCGTTGCGACAGACGAATTTCGGGCCTCCGAAATTCAAATTTCGAAGAGAACCTTCGTGCAGAATTGAGCTTGCCACTGACAGACGAATTTTAACTTGCAAAATTTGAACTTCAGGTCCAACAGACGAATTTCCACTTTGAAAATTCGAATTTCGCGATTGCAGAAACGTGAAAACACTTCTGAAACAACCAACAGACGAATTTCCACTTTCAAAATTCAAATTCCACAATTCCAGAAACAAGAAAACACTTCTGGAACAATGTTAAAGTTCATCTGAGATCAAGAATAATTTAAGTTTCAAAACTGCTCTCTGACAGACGAACTTCACCCTTTCAAAATTTGAATTTTAAAGAAAGTGATCTACTGTGCCTCTTCGAATGTTCAGTGGACAGACGAATTTTGAGCTTCCAAAATTCAAATTTCGAGGGCACTGTAGCAAATTGAAAACACTGTTCATACTTAACAGAAAAACTTTCTTCTTGAAAATTCGTATGTCACAACGTGGAAATGTTTTCTAAGTTTCAAAATTCGAATTTCACTTTATGAACAGACGAACTTCGCTATTTCAACGTTAAAAGCTTTAACCTTCGGTTCCTTCGAAATTCGTCTGTTAACATCCAAAATTCAAATTTCAGTATGTCAGCAACATTAAATAAAGTTAGTAACGGCTAGTTTTGCAGAGTAAACCGTTGGGTAACATCTCTAACGGTTAGATCTTGTATCTAACGTCTAATTACACTACAAAACTATAAATATAACATCATTTGAACTTATGGGTAACAATCTTAAGAGAGTTTATGCGAAAATGCTGCTACAACTTGTAAAATCCTTTTATCTCAGTATTGTTTGAAAAACCCACCTCAATAGAGTGAACTTTCAATGTATTATCTATTCTTCAAGAGAGTTTTCATTCTGTAAACATTTCTTTCTACATTTTCTGGGTAGAATCTTAGTGTGGGGAAACACTAAGGGATTTACACATCTTGTAAGGGTGTGAGGAGAGTGGCTTCACAAGTGCCTACTGAAACTTGTGGGAATGTACTGAGGCTTCACAGGTGCCCGGATCAAACCTGTGAGATATAGTGGAGAATCTCAAGTGGTGGCTTGGGGACTGGATGTAGGCCAAGTGGTTGGGCTGAACCAGTATAAATTATTTTGTATTGTTCTTTATCTTCTCTACTCAGCTGCTGCACACAACCACCTCTGTTTATCCCTGTTTTGCTGCACTCTTAGTGAAATTGGGTTGTGATCCAAAAGAGCGAAAATCTTGCATCACCCAATTCACCCCCCCTCTTGGGTGACCAGTCTACCTAACAATTGGTATCAGAGCTAGGACTCCCAGCAAAGGATCTAATCATCCGGGAGCAAAATGACTGGTTTTGGAGAGAACATACTGCCACAGGGGAACAATGTCAACAGACCTCCAGGCTTCAATGGTGAACACTATGGATACTGGAAGATGAGGATGCAGAGTTATCTTCAATCCATAGACCTAGATATCTGGTCTGTTATACAGAAGGGTGACTTTGTGCCAAAGAAAATGCAAAATGATGGCACATACAGAAAGAAGCCAGAAGCAGAGTGGGATGGTGTGGATAAGCGAAATGTCCTACTAAACTTCATAGCAAATCACTCCTTGGTCAGTGCACTTTCACAAGACGAATTCTTCAGAGTGTCAGATTGCAACACAGCAAAGGAAATGTGGGATGCTTTGGAGATTGCTCATGAAGGAACCAAGGGAGTCAAGGAGAACAGGCTCAACTCTCTCACAGCTGAATATGAAGCCTTCAAGATGAACAATGGTGAGTCCGTTAAAGAATTTCAAATTCGTTTTACTCACATTGTTAATCATCTTTCAGTTTTGGGAAAGAGCTATACACAAAGAGAGCAAGTATGTAAAATACTCAGAGCTCTACCCAAAGAATGGCAACCAAAAGTGACAGCTATTGAAGAAACAAGAGGAGAATCATATCAATCTGTCACTACATTGTTTGGAAGCCTTGCTGAATATGAAGGAAGACTAGACCTTCTATGGGAGCAGCGAAACAAAGGAAAAATGCTAATATTCAAAGCTACTACATCACAGAGCTCAGAAGATGATAATACTAATGATGAAAGTGATGATAGCAGCAGTGATGATGATGAGGAAGAGCTAAGAGAGTTGACCATCAGATTGGGAAAATTCCTCAAAATCAAAAAGAAGGAGCTTCAGGAACAAAAGCACTCCTGCCATGCAAATAAGTTGAAGTATCAGTCAAAGAGGCAAGGAGGAAGATATGCAGAAAGGAAAAGTGAAAAAGCTAAAGTGGCATATACCTCTGCAATCTGGGGCAATAGTTCAGATGAAGACGATGAGGATACCTATCCATGCTTGATGGCACTATCAAATGATGAGGTATCAAATTTTGACTCTGGATCTGATTCTGAATTCTCTGTTGATGAGTTGCAAGTTACTTACAATGAAATGCATGATGAATTGATTAGATTAGCTAAAGAACTTGCACTCAGCAAAAAGAAAGTGATTTCCTTAGAAAATGATTTGCGATTTGAAAAGATTGAAAAGGAATCACTTAAACAGAAAATAAATGATTTAGAAAATGTCTGTGAAATCCACACACATACTTCCTCTTGTGTTACATGTGATATATTAAATAAAGAAAAAGAGGAATTGACTAGAGTAATAGCCAATTTCACCCAAGAAAAGGACAAGTTGAATATTTCACTTGACAAACAGAATTCTAAGTTTGACAAGTTGGGTACTGGCTATAGGAGTAAGTCCAAAAGGAAAAATAAATCATGTTCAAAATTCTTTGTGCCTAATATAATGCCTAACTCACCATCATGCACATATTGTGGTAAAAGTGGTCATATTGCTTATCTGTGCAGCATAAGGAAAAATGGCTTGAGTAAAAGCATGAAATGGATTCCAAAGAATATCACTAACCCTCCTGGACCCAGAAACAAGTGGGTACCAAAATATTCTTCTAGTGTTTCATGTATACAGAACCAATTCAAGAAGAAAGAATACATTGGTGCAAGAAAGAGGATGCTGAAAAGGAAAGCTTCTCAGAACTCCAAAACTACAACCGCAAATCATATGGAGGAGCATTGGAAGCAATTCTCTCACTCATCTCAAGGAAGCAACTCAAATGGAAACCATACTACTGACCTTGAGAAGAGAAAGAGCAGAAATTTAAGAGGCATTGGCATGTATGCAAAAAGAAGACATGAGGAATACTACACTGCATACAAGCCAAGAATAACAAGGAAATAATCTTTGGTAACCTCTAACCCTTACCCCTTTTCAATTATTGCGTCATATATATATATATATAACTGGGTAAGATTGAACTCTGGTCCCATATATACTTGAAAAATGTTCAAACTGACCTTTAGTGGACCCAAGTCAGAAAGGGTACCAAAGAAAGAAAAAGATATTCTCTTTGTTCTTGCAGATACTCCTTGAGCTAAATGGTGAAAACCTCACAAAGATGAAGTATCTGATGCACTCAATTGGAATCATACTGAAAAGGGAAGAAATTAGCTATTAACCAAGCTGGTTTGTAAGTGTTTAACAAATTTTCATATATATGCTTGGTTGGTGCTATTATTTGAGGTTATTGAAATAAAGTATGGTCCTTGTTCAAATGATGAAATTATTTAAATATAATGATGCTTACTGTGAAGTTCAATATTTGCACAAGTCCATTTTTTTGTATAACCAAACTTCTGTGCTTTTCAAAAATTCCCCTTGTATACTGATTTTGATTTAAGCCATGATTTGAAAAGCATACATATTTGAATAAATGCTCATGCTTAGGGGGAGCCTATAAATTTGCGTGTAAAGGCTTTTAAAAGGATCTTTCTGATTTTAAAAGAAAAACTTGAATCATAATGCCTACATCATGTATTGATTGAATAAACATGCTCCTTTGATGCATTATGCTTTCTTGGTTTTATCTTTATAAAATGCATAGATTGAGGGGGAGCATTTTCTGAAATTAAGTTGTTTATGCTTTAGCTCACCTCATTTTATTATAAAGAGTTCTGTGGCTTGATCTTAACTTGCTAAAAGGAGCAAATGATGCCTCAACATCTTTCCTTGATCCTAAAGGAAGAAGGCAACAACTCTATAACTCTGAGATACCTATTGTGATGTGTGCATATCATAATCATCTTAACAAGAAGCATCATAACATTTGGTATCATAATAGTTTCAAGCAGCAACTGATGTTAGTTTTGAATATCACCAACAATTAGTATCAATTCTGAAGATGATTGGTAACAATGGGTATCAATTCTAATATCAGTAAAATTTGACATAGTCTGAACATGCAGTGTACAATAAGTTTTGATGATGATTTAAAATTCAGTCTATGTTTTTATGTGCTTGAAACACCCCAGACATCTATGCTTACTGATATAACCTTGCAAATAAGGGGAGAAGAAATACTTGTTATTCTTCAAACCTTTTTGTTGATGTCAAATAGGGGGAGAAGTTGTGTGAAAAATATGCATATGCTTAATCTGGAATTACCTAAATTAAACTGCATTATATGTGTTAATCATTTATTAAGCATATTTTTCACTAGTGATTTGTCATCATCAAAAAGGGGGAGATTGTAAGGTTTAGTATAATATAAGTTTTGATGATGACAAATATAGAGTAATAAGGAACAAATGCATTATATGTATCTGACATATATAATGTTCCTTAAAGAAGTAAAATACATATTAGCATGTATTTAATTATGGTTATAATACATATATCATGCTATGTGTAAATATATCCACTGTACTTTTACAATGAATAATATAAGTTGGATATATAAACTGGACTAACTACTTGGTGTGTAAGTATAATATATTAAATATAGGTTGGTCCAAGTAAGAAGAGTGAGCATTGGAACACAGAAATAGAAATCAATATCATGCCTCACTCAAGAAAGAAGAAAGGAAAGGATGCTCCAAAAATGGAAGATCAGAAGGGAGCATGCCAAGAAGGAAATGATCAAGTGGAAGTGGAACTCAACATTTGAAGACCTAGTCACTAGGTATGTTTTATTTTCACTTAGGTCTTGAGGTGGAATTAATCTTTGAAAGTCACTTAATCTTGTTACCATATGTTTTAAATGAGTTAGATTAAGTAAATTTGATGTTAATATATGTTAGATTTGAAAAACTCTGATGACAGATGAATTTTGGGAAGTTAAACTTCATATACTTTGTGAAAATACGAACTTTGCTGACTGAAATTTGAAGTTCCAGAGATATCACCTCTGACAGACGAATTTCAGGTGTTGAAATTCGAATTTCAAGTTAGGCATCTGGTTTTCAAGAATCTGAAGTTTGACCTTTGCTTAGTACTTTTAATATATCTCTCAAAATACATATGGCTTTGATGTAAAACATATTTCATATGAAATTATACTTAATAAGCTTTTCAAAGAAGGATATTTCACTCAAAATAAAGATCATATGAAAAAGCTATGGTTATTTAAAGTTGAGTAGTGAGATATGAATTTTCAGTTTTGATCTCTTATCACTATTTCGATCATATCTCACAAAACACGTTTGTTTTTGAAGTAAAACTTATTTCATTTGAAAGTAGACATTCAGAGCTTTCCAACCATAGGTCATTTACTTAATTTGGAGTTAAAATGAGAGAGTTATAGCTTCTGCAAAATTGTCTACAGTGTAAAATTCGAAGTTACGTAGGTTCCGTTGCGACAGACGAATTTCGGGCCTCCGAAATTCGAATTTCGAAGAGAACCTTCGTGCAGAATTGAGCTTGCCACTGACAGACGAATTTTAACTTGCAAAATTTGAACTTCAGGTCCAACAGACGAATTTCCACTTTGAAAATTCGAATTTCGCGATTGCAGAAACGTGAAAACACTTCTGAAACAACCAACAGACGAATTTTCACTTTCAAAATTCAAATTCCACAATTCCAGAAACAAGAAAACACTTCTGGAACAATGTTAAAGTTCATCTGAGATCAATAATAATTTAAGTTTCAAAACTGCTCTCTGACAGACGAACTTCACCCTTTCAAAATTTGAATTTCGAAGAAAGTGATCTACTGTGCCTCTTCGAATGTTCAGTGGACAGACGAATTTTGGGCTTCCAAAATTCGAATTTTGAGGGCACTGTAGCAAATTGAAAACACTGTTCATACTTAACAGAAAAACTTTCTTCTTGAAAATTCGTATGTCACAACGTGGAAATGTTTTCTAAGTTTCAAAATTCCAATTTCACTTTATGAACAGACGAACTTCGCTATTTCAACGTTAAAAGCTTTAACCTTTGGTTCCTTCAAAATTCGTCTGTTAACATCCAAAATTCAAATTTCAGTATGTCAGCAACATTAAATAAAGTTAGTAACGGCTAGTTTTGCAGAGTAAACCGTTGGGTAACATCTCTAACGGCTAGATCTTGTATCTAACGTCTAATTACACTACAAAACTATAAATATAACATCATTTGAACTTATGGGTAATAATCTTAAGAGAGTTTATGCGAAAATGCTGCTACAACTTGTAAAATCCTTTTATCTCAGTATTGTTTGAAAAACCCACCTCAATAGAGTGAACTTTCAATGTATTATCTACTCTTCAAGAGAGTTTTCATTCTGTAAACATTTCTTTCTACATTTTCTGGGTAGAATCTTAGTGTGGGGAAACACTAAGGGATTTACACATCTTGTAAGGGTGTGAGGAGAGTGGCTTCACAAGTGCCTACTGAAACTTGTGGGAATGTACTGAGGCTTCACAGGTGCCCGGATCAAACCTGTGAGATATAGTGGAGAATCTTAAGTGGTGGCTTGGGGACTGGATGTAGGCCAAGTGGTTGGGCTGAACCAGTATAAATTATTGTGTATTGTTCTTTATCTTCTCTACTCAGCTGCTGCACACAACCACCTCTGTTTATCCCTGTTTTGCTGCACTCTTAGTGAAATGGGTTGTGATCCAAAAGAGCGAAAATCTTGCATCACCCAATTCACCCCCCCTCTTGGGTGACCAGTCTACCTAACAGTGTGTGTGAGTATAAAGTTGTCTCTTTCCTCCCTTAAATTTGCTGTTGATTTGATGTTAAAACAGAGGATAAAAGGAGTATGGAGCTAGCCAAAATTTAAAGCAAAGGAGCTCATTATGTGATGGTTGTTTCAATGATAAATTTTCTGGTTTTATATTGATGTAGAATCAAGATAGAAAATCTGATTTTTCTCTATCTCTATAGGCTTAGGAATGTTGGGAAAGTTGGGGGAATTTTAATTTAATTAAGAGAAATTGATGCATAAAAAGGTGGTGCAAAAACTTTGATTATTCTACAATGATTGCTTGGTGGGGATTTAAGACTTCACTAGCTTCTTTCATGAACTTAAATAATATTGCACATGAAGTATTTGATAGAATGTCTAAGAAAGGGAATTTAGTAAAAGAATAAGTAAGTAGTGTTATTGTGACATTGATTAAATTGTAGCATATAATTTGTTCAATTTTCATATTAGAACTTGGAAAGAAAAACAATATTCTAAACTTGAAAGAGTTATAATCAAGAAATTTATAACTTGGAATAATATAATAGGTGTCTAAATTTACATGTGGGATTTGGGAACATAATTGCTCAAGAGTATGATACATATTTGTAAAGATATATATTTGGTTAGTAAGGAAATTATAGTAATAACATAATAATTAAATAATGTCACTATATACACTACATTAAAAGAGATTTTTATTGGCGTTTACTTTTGGCTTGCATTGACATTTCCAAAACGCCAATAACTCCAGTGCTGATAAAAGTTTCTTGGCGTTTGTTGCAAACACTAACTAAACATAGCTTTAGTTGGCATTTGTATATTGCAAACAAATTACAAATGAATTGCGCTGCAATTCTAAATCCAACCAAAATTAAAATATGCTCAATTATCAAAATTTCACATGTTTTGCTTGGATCAGATGAAGAGAATGTCACAATACAAAGTTGAAATAACCACAATCAGAACTAAAATTCCAAATAACACTACAATACAAAGTCTAAATAGCAATAACCATATAACATTAGTGTACAAAGAAGATTGAATTGTTGCTTCAGGTTCTATGAATTTTCTATAAAAAAAATAGCATAATCTTATCAAAAAAATTGACAAAATATATAGCATCAACCAATCTGAACATCACCATATCTAAGAAACAGATTTGACCTGCAGATTTGGTGTGACTTTGAGAAACAGATCTGGTACATCGTGAACACCACGGAGGCCGATCGATGGTGGTGGCAAAGATGATGAGGAGTTTGTGTGGTGGAGATCGTTGGTTCCCTCACTCTCTTGCTGACATTAATATCGTCGGAAGTTGTATATCTAAGTGGCCCAAGATGAATCCATGAAGGCCAAGAGAGAAGGCGAGTTGAAATGATGGAGATGATGAGGACGTAGGTAGACTCCGATGCATGAGACAAGAGAGAAAGATTGGTAAAGCCACGGGTAAGACACCTCCGATGTGTTGCTATGGTTCGTCACCACTAATGAATATTGGTGAAGCTACAAAGAACAAAGAGAACTCGAAGAAGGTGAAGAAGAGTGATGAGAGAGCCAAGTAGAGCAGTGAGGAGAGAGAGGGATCAGGAGAGGAGACAAAGAGTGAGGTGAGATAGAGGCATCGAGAAGTGAGAATGAGACGCAGAAAGGTTTAAAGGAATTGGGGTTGTGAAGTTTGAAAGGGAGTGAGAGAGAAAAGAAAGTAGGAAAAAAATTAATCAGGACCGCTGGATATTTTTTTTATCAACGGTCATTATTAATAATCTGTGGCTTGTGTTTTCTGAACGATGCTTTAGTTAGCGTTTTCATCACAAACGCCAACTTTTCTCCATCGCTAAAGTTGGCATTTGGAAAAAAATGCCAACTAAATTTTTTTAATTTTTTAAATCATCTTAGATGGCGTTTGCATGAAATCTTTAGATGATATTTTCTTCACAAACGCCAACTTTTCTCTATCTTAGATGGTGTTATACAAATGCCATCTACAGTATATCTTTAGATGACATTTTCTTCACAAACACTAGGTTTTCTCTACCACCAAAGTTAGCGTTTGGAAAATAAACGCCAACTAATTTTTTTTAATTTTTAATTTTTTTTATTTTTTAAAGCATCTTAGATGGCGTTTCCATACAAACGCCATCTAAAGTATATTTTTAGATAATATTTTCTTCACAAACACCAACTTTTTTCTATCACCAAAGTTAGCGTTTGGAAAATAAATGCCAACTAAATTTTTTTTAATTTTTAATTTTTTTATTTTTTAAAGCATCTTGGATGGCCTTTGTATGGAAATGCCATCTAAAGTATATTTTTAGATGACGTTTTTTTTCACAAACGCCAACTTTTCTCTATTACTTAGCGTTTGGGAAATAAACGCTAACTAAATTTTTTTAATTTGTAATTTTTTTATTTTTTAAATCATCTTAGATGACGTTTGTATGGAAACGCCATCTAAAATATTTCTCTAGTTGGCATTTTTTATAGAAACACCAACTATTGAATGCTAATAAATTCTAGAATTGGCGAAGTGATAGTTTGACTTAAATCTAAACTTGGTGTCCTTTAATCCTCTTTATTGTGACTATATAGATGTATTTTCTTTATACAAATTGTTGATTATGGAAAACAGCAAAATGAGCTTATGGTAAGTGACAATAGTTATTGAATGGATAACTCAATAAGTGTTGAAATAGAACCATTTTGTATTTATTAGACATGAAAAAAATATTATAATGGAATAGAGATAAAATTATTATAGTAACAATAGCTTGGGAATATTTTGGTAAGAAGAGAAAATTTAATTAAGTTATCAATATTAAATGAAATATTAATGACTTTTCTTTGGATACATAGGTACCTATATGAATAAGATTTCATGAGGTCTTCTAGCGGGTAATTAGTTTATTTAGAAATGTATGAGGTAAGTAAATAATATCCCACAATAATTTTACATTGATGTTTTTAATTAAATTTGATTTTAAATAAATTTTTATAATTCTCACATTTACCATGCTTGTTATAAAGTATTGTATTTTGGCAAATATTACAAAAAAAAATCTTGTAAAGATTTAGAGTTCTACCTATTTAAGTTTCTTTCATTTGTTTTTTCAATATTTATACATGCATGGAATATATTAAATGATTCCAAAGTTATTATTTCTACTTCATATATTGTGAATGATTGAAATACAAGGGTATTTGTGCTCCATGCATGCTAGTAAAGTTGTAAGGGATGGAGTACAGAACAATGGTTGCTAGTGGTAGTTCCATTAGTTCCTGATGCACCATGACTAACACCCAGCTAGCAGGATGCATATATAGGAGGTCTTAGCCTCGTGTATCGGCCAACACATGTGGAATGGAGAGATAGATTTTTCATGAGCATTGATTTTTCATGAGTATTGTACCCTGTTTTCATGACTTTTAACCATGCCGGATTGGTTATTTACCATCGTGGACTGTGTGTCCACCCTTGTTACTTCATTCTTTTAGGTCCCCTTAAGATGAGTTTCTAAAAATCTTTTAATTTTTATGATGAATTTTAAAGAGAATATTCTTGTATCATATTGTATGTACCAAACATTTATTCTATAATCTATTATTGAATTAAATTATTTCAATGGAAGACGGTTGAATAAATTTTTAAGATGTGGCTTTGTTTAAATTTGTTTAAAGCAAGATTTTTTCACCTGCAATCAGGAATAACAAATTGGTATACCTTGATTTTAAAGTTTAAGGTTTATTACACCCAGTGTTAAATTTATAGTTGTTTTTATTTACTTCATTTAAGTATAAATATTTTACTTTGAGACGTTATTTCCTAGTAAATATTTTAATCTTAGATAATAGAATTGACCATGCACCTTTACTATATATTTGAGAGTCCTTTTCTACCGCTAGAAAGCTTCTAGTCATTCTCTAGGACAAATTCATTTGACAAGTAATACATTTGTATCAGTGTCATAATGTTTTTGTACTTAGTTTAGATGTGCTCCACATAATTTATAGGCAAGATCCTTATCATTTAATGTGTTATTATACATGTTGCTATTGAGCAAAACTTGATTTATTGTATTTTGATCGGTTGTGTTGTTATAGAACTTTCGAGAGGTCTTATTTACAGATGGAACTCTACCAAAATTCCTACAAAATACTTAAACTTATTTATATATGTAGAAGTAAGCATGGTTATGATCACTCCAATTATAAGTGTATTTTTGTAATTAAATGTGAGTTTACGTGCATTTAAGGCTTATAGAATGTGGAATTACCTCTCATTCCATACCAGTCGCACCTGGATTTCAGGTCATGACAAAAACCAATCAAATATAATGGATAAAAAAAATTAAGAAATGTAAAGTTAAATACCTGAAGCCTTAAACATGAAGTTCCATAATCCTCAAACACAAAGAAACCTTGGGATACTTGAAAAATAAAAGCTTTGTATCAAAAGGGTGTTGAATCAAGTGTTTTGTTGATTCCAAACCAACCTTCAAGAGTTTGGAATAAAGATATCAAAAGTGCACAAAAGGTTCAAGTGAAGAAATCCTGGAGAAATCAGTGCAAAGATTCATGTAGGATGTTTAGAAATGCTTTAATTTGAGTAAAAGACTTTGATTTGGTGAAAAGATGTTTTAAAACCTTGATTCTATATTTAATCATGGAATATTTGAAAAACACCCACCAACAAATGAAGTTTGAAAGGTTAATACTGATCTGTCATCTTGGAAATTCAAACTTTGGTTTTGGAAATTCGAATTTCATAATGAAACAGAACAAGTCTGAAGAGAAGTCTTTCTGACAGACGAATTTTTGCTTGAGAAAATTTGAATTTTGATAAGTGTCTGAAAGGAGCTTTTAGTAACAAACGAACTTTGGGTTGTGGAAATTTGAATTTCAGACAAAATGTAACTTATGAAAACTAAAAAAATTCGTCTAAAATTATGTCAAAGTTTATCTGAAACCAAGTTTGGATTTGATTTCAAAATTGCTCACGGACAGACGAATTTTGAATATGAAAATTTGAATTTCAGAAACCAAGCTTGTGAGTCTGTTACAATGATATGTTGACATACGAATGACAGTATTTATAAATTCAGATTTTGAAGAAAGTCTGAAAAGAGGTCTCTCTCACAGACGAACTTTGCCCTTTGAAAATTCGAATTTTGAACCATATGAATTACTATGCCTTATAAACCAGCTACGAACAGACAAATTTTGGGGTTCCAAAATTCGAATTTCAAAGGCACTGTAGCAAATTGAAAATACTGTTCACACTTAACAGAAAAACTTTCTACTTGAAAATTTGTATGTCACAACGAAGAAACATTTTCCAAATATCAAAATTCGAATTTCACTTCATGAGAGACGAACTTCGGGCTTTCAGCGTTAAAGCTGTTAACCTTCAGTTTCTGCGAAATTTGTCTGTTGACCAACTGAAATTCGAATTTCAATATGTCAGAAGCATTAAATGCAGTTGGTTAACGGATAATTTTTCAGGGTAACTGTTGGATAACTTCTCCAACGGATAGATTTTGTCTCTAACGAATAGTTGAGACCTAAATCTATAAATATAACATCATTTGAAGTTATGGGTAACGAATTTAGCATTGTATATACTGAAACTCTGCCAAACCATCTACTCAAAGTTTTTTACTCTCTCACTTTAATATTTGTACTCAAACTTTCATATACACTCTGTTTAAGAGAGTTTAATCTTTGTAAATAGTCTTATCTTCATCTGGAAGAAAGATTTTCTTGTGAGGGGATATCACAAGAAATTGGGAAGCACTTTGTAAGAGTGCATAGAATGTATGAGTGAGCTCTAGAAATAGAGCATCTTCTTTGTACTGAGGCATTTGCAAGAAGCCCACTGAATTCTTGCAGAATAGTGGAAAATCTCAAGTGGTGACTTGGAGACTGGACGTAGATCAAGTGGAGAGACCGAACTAGGATAAATATATGATTTTTCTTCTCTTTACTGCAACTTTTAAAGTTTATTCTCCTATACTCTGTTTTACCTTCTATACTTTGCTTTCTTGATATTTTGCAGAAAATTTCAAGCTTCCCAATTCACCCCCCTCTTGGGAAGCCAGCTAATCTAACAAAGGGGACTTTCCATATTATCACACATGAAGAGCTTTCTACTGAAAGAGGCCATTCAAAAAAAGTATGAAGTTATGAAAAATCATAAATAGAAGGGCACCATTGAAAGTCAATCAATGGATATATAATCATCCCCTCCAATCTTAGTCACAACTAAAACATCCGGAAAGAGGTTGTTTGAGACATGCTTGATATATTCAAGCTTATAATATGGGTCCAAGATTACGACTACTATTAGCAAAGGATTCATATTTTCAATAAATCTTCAATATTTATCATATTTCCTTTGCATACTAGTTGAAATATTCATAAGAAGATGATCAAATTATTCAGCACTCTTACTCAGCAATCCTTGAATTTTAATAATTTGATTAAAGTATTTATTAGATGTACCAAGATAGCCATTTTTCTCACTACCAAAATTCACGCAAAAATTGGCTAAAATCTATGAGAAACCACTTTCTCACGAAAAGCCATGTGTGAAAAAAGTGCTCGTTGTAACACCTTGTTTTTAGCCTTATATCTCATGTATTATATTATATTAGAAATCATTTATGCACATTTGGAAGCTTGAATCACATAGAATGTAAAAACAGAATTTTTCAAAAATTTTGGTTACTGTTCATTAGATAAAAACTATTTTACTGACCAAAATTTGAAAATTCATATATAATTCTATAAAAATCGTATGAAGGTGATTCAAAAATATAAAAATAGCTTAAATCATTGTTTACATGAAAAAAAATGAGAAATAGAGCATTGGTTGGGCTAATTCATATAGTTTAATAAATTTTACAGCACATTTGGTCATTTTTCAACTTCCCAGATTTCTAGCACAAATTTAAAAAATCATAATAAATTGTATATACATCCAATTTGAGTATTCTTTGGTTCTATAAAAAGCTTATCATGTCTAGTTTTCAACCGCATAAACACTTGTATGTTCTACAACAAAACATCTAACCAGTGATTGTTTACTAACCAGAGGTCAAATTGATCATTTTCATCTATATATAAAGCAAAATAAAAGCCATAACATATTCACATGACCTGTTCTTGTTCCATCATCGTACCATATGTTACATGAACCTAAAGGGACATAATTACTTAAAAATACAGATTTAACATCACACATATGAATTTGCATAGTAGCTCAAAATATGTTAGCATTGCTAGGATAGTTATATGCTTAAATGATGTTGTGTTTAGTTTCATGCACCAAAATGCTACGTTAGAGAATTCCTTTGCCTTTCACCTTTGGTACACCATTTATTACTTTCACAGCTTTTTTGAACCTAAACACAACATCATTTAAGCATATAAGCCATTGGTTCATGGTGGTTCATTACAAAGTTTTCACTAAAAACCCTTAAAATTTCATTTTGCTATTCTTTTGGTTTTTCTTTAAACCAACACTTGTTCTTAACTGATTTGGATCAAAGGATTCTATTTTTTAGATCAAAATGATGAAATTTCAACTCTAGATGGAACCCTAGTCTAGCAAAAAATCAGGTGAGAAAAGGAGAAAATAATTTGTTTTGAAATACTTCAAACTATTCATGAAATCTTGCTCTACGTAACTAGTTTGTAGTTTCCCCTCACTTTGGTGCATGAAAAACCATTTCTTTCCCTCTCTAGGTTTGGCTGAAATTCATTCATGGAGAAAGGAAGAAGAGGACTCCATGAAACTATCATTAAACAACTAAGAATAGCAAGTTTGCAGGCATAAGAACTCACCTTGCACTTGAATCCTCAAGCTTTGCTCTCTTGCTTTCACTTTCTCTTCTCCTTTTTCTCTTCTTTCTCGGTGCCAATTGCTCCCTTTGTTCTGTAATTTTAGAGCTTCTCAACCCACTTTAAACACTTAATTCAGGACTTGGAGGAACGAGATGTAATGGAAGCATTTAATCATGGTCATTATGTTAACTTTGGTTACTTTTTCTATTTGCTTTTTAATAAAGTATTTTTCAATTAATCAATAAAATTTCTCCATGTGTAGTATTTGCATATCATGCCATCTTAGGGGTATTTTGGTTCAAAATATTGCATAATTTTATCAGTCTGAATCTAGCTTGTGTTGGTTACTTTTACCCCTACCGATAAAATTGCTTTTGTGATATTTTGTCTGTTAAGGGATATAGGATGATTTTAAATTTTGTATTTGGACTTCCTTAACTATCATGTTTCAAACAGCATTTGTGTGGAACCCACATAATGTTCTCTTTACATGTCTACTTTTACAGGCCTACAACCTTCTTTTTTGGTATAACAATTAATTTTTGATATTTGGCACTAAATCTTTCTTGATTTTCAATCAATTAACCTTTATGCTATATACTAATAGATCCCGCACATCACAAGCTTCGTTTTGCCAATGATTTTTTATAATTATGAAATTGCCTTTGACCAGAGTAAAATTATATTTTTAATTCTTTTGGGTCCTTTCTTATAGTTTCTCCAAGGACTATGATGCATAGATTTATTTATTTTAAGGGACTAAAAGGCATAAAATTTTTCTTTCCAGAGACAAAAATATATATTTCTCATTTAACGTTATAATATTTAAAAATAATTTTTTTTGCCCTTTTTCTGTGTAGAAACAAAAATATAATTTTTTCATTTTATGCTTTTTGTGATATCCAGTAAAATTGGAGATATTATACTCATGGGAAAATGAGCTTTTCTCACAGATTGGAAGTATGAGAACAATTTTCTCATGTAATACATTTGTGAGAAATTGTTCTCATGGATATCTTTCTATGAGAAATATTCCAAATTTTTTTTCCATAAGAATTTCTCACACAAAATAAATCTGGGAGAAATTCTCATGGAAAAAAACATCTTTAAGAATGTCTCATGAATTAGTTTGAGAAAATTTCTCACATATAACATTTTTATAAGAATTTCTTACTTCGTGAAATCAATACATTGGGCAATTTTTTGTTATTTTCTCACAAACGTTCTCATAGAATATTCCGTGTAAACTATAAATTTTTACAATGCCCAATTTTTTTTCTTTTGCATACCAACCTCAAATCAAATTTTACAAGTACAATGACCTACAAATATTTCAATATCCAATAGAAATCAATAATAACAATTCTTCATTATCATCAAAATCAAAGTTAACAACCAAAATCATTAGTTTATATTACTTTAGCAACTAATAATTTGTAAGACAATTCATTACAAGTATCATAATTGTTTAATAGCCACTCTACTCTTCATCATCTCTATAATTATCACCATCATCATTCATTTTTCTCTTCCTCCTCCTCCTCCTCATCATCCTTCGCATTATGTGAATGTTGAGAAGGACCTTCTAACCCTATCCATGCCATTATTTTTCTCATAAATTCCTCATTCATTTTAAAATTTTTTTCCTACATTTGTTGTTGTGCTTCCCATATTTGTTATCATGCTTCCCGCATTTGTTCACATGTTTTGTGTTCATCATCAAATTTAGTCACCACTATAACCAAGCTTTCCTCATAAGCTTTCACTTGTTTGGTGAGTTTGTCTTGCAATTTCTTTTCAAAAAATTCTCTAATATGTGCAAGCTCATATTAAACAATCTTTTGTATTGCAATTCCTTGCTCGGCCAAAGTTACTTAATATTTGATTATAATATTAGTTTACATAATTAGAGAAACAATCTTTGTATTGCAATTGCAATTACAAAATATATTATTTGAACACATTGATAGAAACAATCAATGCGTCACATGGATCATTTGCTTGTTAACTTTTAAAACTTAGTTAAAAGTTTTTTATTTCTTGAGATCGTTAATTAGCTTGGCATAAAATTTTTGAAGCTGACTTTAAAAAAATTTCTGACTTTTAAAATATTTTTGGACTCTTAAGATTAATTATCACAATCTAAAAAGACCAAAATTCAATATATATGGATAAAAACTAGCACGGTCAAATTTTCCATCTCAAGTCAAATCGTTGTAGGTTCATCCATAAAAATAAGTGTCTACGAATTCTTCATCTATCATATTCAATTGCAATTCCCATCCAAAAAAAATTGCAATTCTTCAAAACTGTTCATTTATATGACAATTACATATCAACAAACTATTAAAATGAAATTGCACTATACTGTTAATATTTTCACCAAAAAGACATATTTGGAGTCATATATAAATTGTTCAAACCTTTTGATACTACGTGTGTACACGTATGTAATATAATAACTTTTTTAAAATAATAGTAATTTTCCTTTTTTTTAATTCTAATTTTCTTAATTTATGCCCTTAAATGTAATTTACCCAGCAAACATGCTTGCATCATACTCAATATTATTTGTTTAATTATTATACCAACTTAATAAAGGAAGAAAATGGAATGTAAATTTTTGATAAATCATAAATCTAATTACAAGCAGAGATAGTCAAATAAATTGATGCATTGGGAAAATTTAAAAAATGCTAATACATTCCAAACAAAAAAAAATTTCAAACTATAAATCATTGTGAAATAAAACATTATACACAAATACCAATAAGGTTTAGGATAATTAACAAATAGTTATGTTTTTTAAAAGTTGTTTTGTTGGAGGGGATTTAAAGGGAGGGAAGAGGATTAGAAGGCAAAAGCTCCCCTCTTTTCATTTGGTTCATAAAATTAGAGGTGAGGGGAGCCAATCTTTCCTCTCCTCTCTCCCTTACTGACCCAATTCTCTTCCCCCTCCCCCTCCCCTAAATTGGTTTTCTTTTTCTTTTTAGGGGAAGAGAGTATTATGCAAAATTTCTTGAATGTTTTATCCTTAAATTTTTTAATATTCCAACCATGCCCTTGAGACTGAAAATTAAAGACTTAGAGCTCCATTTTTCTTCCTGTTCATATACACACTCTTGCTCCAGCCCTTGGTCATATCAAGCTCCATCCCATTTACATACTCAGCTCACATCGTTGCTTGACTTGCTAGCCCTTGTCACCACCATCTTCCCTTCTTAGGTGAGTCTTGCCATCGTCCCTTTCCCCTTCTTGTTTGTTCTATTTTTGTCCGTATGGGATTTGACTGTAATAGCTTTGTGCTATTTTGGTTCACATGGGATCGAGCTCCATTGTCCATTTCCTTGCTTGCCCTTGTTCTATTGCTTCTTCCTGATCTTAGAATAAGCCTTGTCTGTTCTGTAGTGCTGCCGACTCTGCCTTTCTAACTCATTAGATGGAAATTTTTTATATAGTAGCTACTGTGTTAAGCTTCATGTATGTTCGTTCCAAATGTTTTGGCTCCTATTTTCTGTAGCTTATACATAAGAACTTCAAGTCAGTTTCGGACTTTATTTTGTCAATTTGGCTGCCTTATGACTTGTGAGAAAAGAGGTTTGAGGTGTAAAGATAACTGATGTAGGTTTTGCTTTATTGGAAGTTGAAAACTAATTTCTTTGAGGCATAAAGATCACCGAAGTGGGTTTTCTCTCTCATAACAAGACTTTTTTTTACACACGGCCAGGGATCGAATCTAGAACATCATACTTAAAGGGGATTAAATTATTTACTAATTGTGCCAGGACCTTTTTGGTAATATAATTACTATTTCTTATGACATGATTATATTGCATTAATGATATTTAATTGTGAGTGAAAACACAAATTAAGAAATTTGGGTCAAGGTGTAAATTTAATTTATACAAGGGAAGATAAGAAAAACAATATAACATACAAGGGTATAATGATAAATTTGTTATTAGCTCCCTTTTCTCTTCCTGAACCAAACAAATGATAATTAAAATCCCTCAAATTCCTTTTTTTCCAATCCCATCAAATAAGAGAATTTTAAAATTCCTTTAATCTCTTTCCCTTACCTTCTTTCTCTTAAAATCCTTCGTCTTACATCCATTTAGTTGAACCAAACACATTTCTAAGCATGTTATCTTGGATTTAACCCCTAGTCGTGTGTATGAAAAAAATTTTGTTAGAGGTAAAATCCACTTTGGTAACTTTTACACTTTGAAAAAGGAATTAGTTTTCTACTGTCTGCTGATGATACCTTTAATATTCACAAAAACAAAAATATACATAGATATTTTTCTTTATATTTTATTAAATATTTTAATTTTAAAATACTAAATAATAAAAACATATAAAGTGCATTCAAAGTTTTTTGGACAAAAAAGTACATTTAAGTTTATTTTTAAAATTTAGTGATTGTCTCATAATTAATTAAGGGGATATAAATAATTAAACTGATCATTTTCATTATGATGCATTTGTGTTTATGGGGAAAAATTATATTCAATTACTTTAATTTTAAGAATTTTAGAACTAAAAAACATTACAACATTCTCATAATATACACATATACATTTGACTTTTATATTTCATTTATTATTCAATTATGACCACCTTATTGAATAATATAAGTTGTGTAGAAATACAATTTATACGAGTTATTTTTATATATATAATATGATTAATTATATTAATAATAGTGATATTATATTTCTTATGAAATAAATAAATTTTTTTCTCTTTATTTTCTCCCTTCATCCAAATATAAGGGAAAAATATTTTATTTTTACCCTTTTTTTTTTTTTTTTCTATCCATTTTCACTCTCATCTATTTTCTTTCCTCTGATATTCTGATATGAACAAAGCAAAAGGAAAGCGAATGGGAGAATGAATGAAAAAAGTACCCGGGTTTGGTAGGCTTGAACTAGTGGTCAAGGAAAAGGCCATTTCCGTGCATAAGGAAGAGCTATTGACATTGGGTTTAATGAAAAATCAAAATTTTCCTGATGACCCATTTTTAAGACCATTTTGCCCTTAAGAACAATATTATTACATATTAGTCCACCATCCCAACATATCTAGTTCGACTCTCTCACTCTCATTCGAAGGTCTCACTTGCTGGAGAAGAGAACGCTGTGCGACGGCAACCACTGACGATGACGGCTCAGAAAACGTTCACCGGCGGCGAAATCCACTGACTGACGGTATCAATCGAAGGTTTGTGTCTTCCTCTCCTCATGCTATTTCTTCTTCTTTGTGCGATGAAGCCCTTGCAACCGTCTGTACGAGAGAACCTTGCTAAGCTTCATCTTCTCTTATTTTTTCTTCCAAGTATGTGTATTTCTTCTCTCCCCTCAAGCTTTCGAAGCTTTTTTTTTTGGCCTGAAGCTTTTGAGGCTTGAGAACACAAGAACTTGTACCTGGTAGTATTAGAGTACCTAGTAGTACTCGAAGGACTCAAAGGTCATGGAAGGAACCCGAATCTTGAAACTTGATTTAATTATTTTCTATTCTAATGTCACAGAACAGAATTAATAGTACAAGTGCTGAACAATAGTATTAACTAGGATTGATGGTCATATTGAGATATAGAATAACGACACTAACTTATAATTAGTTGATCAATTAAATGTGTTCATGGTTATGCAATCACAAACAGGACATATGGCTCATTGGTTAAGATGAAAATTTCTGATTTTAGAAGCAGTATATAGATACAAAAATAATATTTCAAACAAGAAATAGCTATATAGTTTAAATGTTTGGGAACACAAGAAAAATATCATACATATATTAAGCTGCAAACAAATTTAGACTTGGTCAGCCACCTACCATAGTATGTCAAGTTAAATCAAGTTGTATTGTCTTAGAAGCCACGAGAGGTTGGTATTTATATATTTGTCTATATATTTCGAATCTAATGCTTATGAGTTTAACAAGATTTTTAGCTGGTTAAAGGAAAAGTATTGCTTCTTTCCAAGTGTAAAATACTTTAGTATAGTAATATTCAGGTTTACCTTTTATTTATTATTAAGGTTAATGCAATAATGTTTTTTAAAAGATGTTGATCCAGAGAAAACAAGGAAGTTATGGAATCAAATATTGTACCTTTCCTTAAGCTGTTCATTCCTCTCAAACTGAGAACTTTAAGATTACTATAAGATTATGTTCATGTTCCTATTTACTTGGAGCACTCCTTTATTGTTTTCTCTGCTCGGTGCACTTCTAGTTCATTTGAGAAAATTTTTTAATTCTTCATATATTGCTGTAACGAAAGAATGAAGTAGCTATCTTTTGAAAATTTCAAGGCAATTAGAAAACTGGAGAGAAAGGAAAAGTTTCATCTACATGAAATGCTTAATCTTTACTCTGTTTTATGCTTTTTTAGGGTTGATTTATGTTATAAAACCATGTTATTGGGAAATTGGGGGAGTCATTATTTGGTTGTGGAAAGGAAACAATGGAGATAATGCCTTGTAATTTGTCCCTCAGTGCTTTCATCTTAAAAGTGATAGGGAACTCCCACTTTCCTTTTTTCTATTCTTTTTTTTTCTTTTTGGTTTGTGAAAGTGAAATGTGGTATAGTTTCATTTTCCAGTTTCATTGGCAATCATGATTTATAATAATGCCTTATACTATCTCTGATACATGCTGCAAGTTGCCCCAAATCTCAGATTTTCCATTTAAACTTCTTTTCAAAACATAATGAGGATAATATATATACATATGTGTCTATATATATATATACACACATTTCAAATCTAGGAGGTGATGCAGAGAAACTCGGTCTTGGTGTAGGGGTTCGGGATTAGGTCTCTCAAGGAGTGAAGTGCTGTGGAATTGTCCGACGATGTCATCCATAATATGTGCTTCATCCCCATCTACAATTTCCCACTCTCCTACTCACTCCATTCGCAGCCACAAACCTACTTCTCTTTCATGGGCTTGCTCATTTCCCAAGTTAAACGTCAGTATAAGCCCTATCTCAATCTGTCCCAGTCATTCTCTCAACAACGTAAGTGCCTAATCTTATTGAATAATTTTTGTATTCCACATGCTTGTGTGCAAATATATAATGTTTGGATTATATATGGAGTTTTGATTTCTGTTGTTGTATTGTATACTCCACTTAACTTCTGCAATTGATGCTAGTGCTGATTCATTTGTTCTTTCTTTTTTTTTTCTTTTCTGCTTTTGTGAATGCAATGATGCTAGTTTTAATTTGTTTTATTAGATTATTATCTTCCTCCAGTTATTTGGAGTTAGTCCAGTTTTGTTTGCCTAGTTAGTAAATCTCAATTGGTTTGGTCGTAGGAAAATATTATTTGATGCAATCTAGTTGCAGGAGCAAGATAGTAAGAATCTCTACGAAAATGATGCCTTAAAGAATTGTTAATAAAGTGTACTAAAGAGAATATAAATATAGGTCAATTTTTCTTTATAATAAGTTAATGACACTTGAAAAGCCACATGTTCAAGTCAAAACCTCACCTTATATCATTTCATTTTGTGAATTTAACACCAAGAATAGAATCTAAGCTAACCCTGAGTTTGTGTAGTTACTTGTTCTAGATTGATTTGGAATCCTGATTTCAACTTATGTTCAAAATGACTGCCATGATTTTGTGTTGTTGGCTTTTTTTTTTTTTAAAGGAGAGTATGTTAGCAAGTACACAAAAGTGGTGAATGAATAATGAAAATCCATGTTAGAGATGATAATAAAGCTATGTACTTATGACAACTTAAGCTTTTGAGTTGAAATGATACTTGACATGGTATTGGAGATGCTATGACCATATGGTCAAGAGTTCAATTCTTTTTGTTCCCATTCTTCATAATTAAGGTCTTGTACTTGCCCACAATTTAAGCCCAAAGGGTTTCCGTATGTTGGGACATGCTAGAGATTATAATATAATAACTATTAATATGGCTTCGCTTAACAAATTAAGCTTAGGTAAATTAGTATGACCTCTATTAAAATCATTGAAAAGATGATAAAGAACCAGATTCTTTGGATAATGCCTTATACATGATCATTTTTCGGTTTATGAGGTGTCTTTTATTTTTATTTTTTTAAGACTTTTTTTTAAAGATTATCTTATGTAGATGCATTTTGCTAAAAGAATAGTGAGAAAATCTCTAACAGATAGCAAATGGTCTATGCAGAAACTTAAATAGAAGACGTATATTATTGACTACTTTCCATTTTTATTTGAGGGTGAGAGGTTGACAGCAGATGTTACTTTGGTTGGGTTTTAGGGCGATTATAATACAATCTAGTAGGTTACAATAGTGTTACTCATTTTGACCCTTACATATGGCAGCAACTTGTCGGGTTTCTTATTTGCTTTAATTGATTGAGATAGAGCTGCTATTTCATCATGCAATTTTACATGTGGATTCAAGTTTTCCTTCCTTGAGCCGAAGATGGCTATTGATCAGATTAATTGATACTTCTCTTGTTCTGCTTATAGATAGATCATATTGAAACTTGGTTCGTTGTTTTACTTTGAACAACCTCATTCTAAATTTTAGGCACTTGGAAGGTAAGGAAAACTGATCTTCCTCTTATAATTCAAAGAGTAAGATGTGCATGGTCTACTGTTATTAACTACTGGTCTGCTCAAGTTCTCTTCAACGGTAGTTAGCAACAGCAAGTTAATTAATTTTGAATATTAAATATTCCAATGCCATATAGCAAAGGAAAGAAACTTTTTGGCAATTGATGTCTAACATCAAACTTTTTAGCTGACATGTTTCCATATAATTAGCTCATGTGCATTTTCCTGCATTATCTGGTTATATACAGGACATAATGTGTCATGTAATGTTAAAAGTGATTAAATATTCCCCTATTCTGGCATGGTAAAAGATGTAGGAGAAAATTATTGCGAACCAAAATTGTTTATTTTCTCTTGATACAATTTTGTTTCTCATGTCCTTCTGTGTATAGTGTGAAACCTAACTCTATAAGAGTCACACTTATAGTTTAATTGACATCCTGGAGTATATGACCATGCAAAAGCATAAACTTAGATGTAACAAAGATAAATGCTAGTAAATTTAAACCTTTAAACTTACTAAATTACTTAAATTGAACCATAAGATTAATAAAATAAATCCTCACATGATCCTTCAAATAAAAGAACTAATACTGACTAGAGTTAACCTCAACTAGTTTAGAGTCATTTAGAACTAAGTTGGAGTTAAATACATTTAGGTTAGAGTCAATTACAGGTTATTATGGTCCTTCCTTCACTTCAACTAAGTTTCAGTTAACTGCATTCCTTTTAGCATTAACTACAACTCAGAATTTCTTCTCTTGAATTCAAGTCTAAGTTGACTACAACTGATTGGAGTTACGGCAAGTACTAATTACATCTCTCTTCATTAATCTTCAAATGAACTAAGAAAAGATCCAATGACTTAACTTCACTCTTAGAACTCCATAAACATACCCCAAAACATATTAGTACCTCTGAAATGTTCAGTTTTAGTTTTACAGAAGCCTACAAGTTAGAGTCTTCTGATAATTGAACTTGGAAACATTCTATGAAACTCAAAAATTATGCTAGCCTCTTTCCTGTCATTGATCTTGAGACAAGTTCATTTTTTTTTCCTGCAAAGTTATAGAAATCACCAAAATCAATATGGAATGTCCTCCATGTGAGGTGCTTGCTTGTTCTCTCCATGTAATGCTTCACCCTCCAAAACAGCAGCCAAACTGTGTAAGTAATAGATATGAATGTATTTTGGTCAGAATGAGTTCTGTTGTAGCAATCATTAAGTTTCATGTGAGGTGCACTAAATTTTCATAATGGAGGAGAGGGGCATGTAATTAAGTCATTCATCTCTCTCTCTCTCTGAGAGGAGAGCATTTTATTGTAATGAATGATGTTTTGAATTATTTGACTCTATGAAGTTATCTGGGTGAGTTTAGTGTAAAACTGAAAGATAAGCAGTTTAGTGTTTGGCATTTTCAGTTTTTCCCTGATGTTCCTCTATTCCTACTCATTTGTAACTTTCTTTCTTAATATAATTTCTTCTTTTATCAAAAACAAAAGTATTTGCTAAACTTTCACTCCCTAGTATAACTTAATAATTGTGTATGCAGAATTCAGCTATGTCAGTTTCTCCTAGACCTGCAAAACATGCATATGTGACCATGAAAATAAGGGACCATAGCCAAAGAAAAAAAAAGGAATACTCTCTCTCTCTCTCTCTCTCTCTCTGCTGCTGTCATTACATAAATTTTTTTACTCGTAAGTATTTGCTTAAGAGAAAAGGGATTCCTCATATAGCTTGAGGAACATAAATACTGGGTTACAGCTGTTTGGCATTTCTCTACTTATTGTGATGAATGTACAAACATCCTTCATGGTAGGGTAGATGGAACACAGTATGCCAATAATGAGCTTTTACAGAATATTCCAGCACGCGTGCTCATGTGCACGCACACATTCCTTTTGTTTCTTTTGAGTTTCATTGTGTTTTACCTGTTCCAGAAGCTAGGGTATGTGTTATCATGCTACTATGACGGGTGTAATCTCTTGATTATGACAGCATTACCTTTTCCTTTTCAAGATTTTTCTTTTTTTTTTTTTACTTTGATTTCAATTTTCTGATATTCCTGATCTTTCTTTGCAATACAGTATTTGATATGTTTTTTGGCTTTATTGAGCTCTTTGTTATAATCTTGAGTGTTTGTTGGTTTATAATGGTTATTTCTCACTACTAATGAAGGGCCATTTTTTGTTTTTTTTCCTTAAATGGTGGGTTTTCCCATTTTTCTCATGGCAGTTGGATGGATAAGAACTTTAGATGTTTAATTATAAAAGCAATTTTGACACCACGTTCATTTTCCCATGAGTCTGAGACGGACTTCAGCATAACTCTTGTGCACAGTGCATGGTTTATTATAATGATGATATATGATCTGCAGTTCTTTTGAGTAACACTGTAGTTATCATAAGAGCTGATGAAATATTTTTCTGGTAAATATGTACATGTGTGTTTGTGTATTCTATAATGAGTTTTGATAGGTTTGTGTATTGAACTGTTGCTCTGTATTCTTTGGAAGTCTGAAAATTTTGGAAGTTTAGTTGATTACATTGAGAACAATTCCATATAGATGTATATGTGTGTATATATATAGGTATATTGATGATGGCTTTCTGTTAACATGAAGTAAGAAAGACAAATTAATTTCTGTGTCTAAATCTGTAGGATTCCTTCATTCAAGCTGCCTGGACCCGAAGATCTCGTGGTGAAGCTGCAAAGAAACCTAATCGGAAATCATGGAAGCAGAGGACAGATATGTACATGAGACCATTCTTATTAAATGTTTTCATCTCAAAAAGATTTATTCATGCAAAGGTGATGCACCGAGGAACGAGCAAAGTCATTTCAGTTGCCACCACCAATGCGAAGGATCTTCGAAACTCTCTGCCTTCCTTAACAGATCATAATGCTTGCAGAGTGATAGGAAGGCTTATTGCTGAGCGATCAAAGGAGGCCGATGTATATGCAATTGCTTATGAACCTAGAAAAGATGAAAGGATTGAAGGTAAACTAGGCATTGTTCTCGACACGATTAAAGAAAATGGAATCATATTTGTTTGAACCTACTCCCTTTCATGAGGGTGTTTTGGATACTTCTTTTAAGAGTGTATAAATTGTTAGAAATTCTTTCTAATTGCTATGGTAATACTAGGCTACTAGCTTTTCAGTCTTATGTTTTATTCCCAGAAAAAAAATTGAAAATAGCTGCTTTGAAGAACAAAATTAACTCCATAGCTGACTTGAACATCCAATGCACATTATGCTTCAGATAATTGCCAAAAGGATTACATTGCACTAGATTTTTTGAGAAATTTGTGTTCTGCAGTTGAAAATCTGAAGAGGAATTTATTATATAGGGGCAATAATTTTGTGGTTATCTCTATAGAGAAGCCAATAAATTTTCTTGCCTGAAGGTGTTCAGTGGTTGTTCTAGCAACTTCTACCTCCTGGGATGGTGTCTGTAATTTCGTTTTTTCTTGGTTTCTACTCTAGTAATCTATCATGTTTTGTTTTCCTTATTTTTTATTATTGTACGGACCAAGAATAGCTATCTGATGTAAATTTTTTCTTACCAATATATAATAGTTATTTGCTGAATTCTCACAAACTAAAGACCATTCGCACTTATGAGTACTCGAACTATTCTCTGGAAATGCTTCCTCCAATCTCGAATATTAGAGACATTTGAGTGACCTCCCATGGTCCAAAATATGAGGTACATATGTAGATTGTCTAGTACATTTAATGAACTCTTTTTGTATTACCCCTTATTAATTACATATGAGAGAGAAAATATAGTAGTGAATAATTAATTACATTATATGAGTTTTAGGTATTAAATGTGGATGTTTTTGAAAAAAAAAATCATTTGTGACAAATTTAATGATCTAAATTACTTTTAGCTATTTTTCGTTATTTGTGTAAATTTGTTATTTGTTCCTTATATTTAAAGATTGAAGGCAATAGTTAAGTGAGAAAGATTGGAGGCTTCTTTACACACCTTGGCATCTTGTGGATTACCTTACCTTCCCCACAAAGCCTTCAAAGAGTTAATCTAATAAGACTTGTCCACACCATATATCATTGCTCTGTAAGTTACCAGTCCCCACTCGTATGCTGACTGAATCTATGAACTTGAACCAAGGGGTGAAAGAGGTCACTATGTCTTGAACCTTGTTCCAGTATTTCGTAGCTCTGAAAGTTACCCTGTGCATACAGGTCAAAACCTGAGTCACACTACAAAAGCCATGTCCTTGTATGACAGCTTCCAAAAAGTTCCACAAAACTCTGGTAAGCTTTTGTTCCTGCCAAATTTTATTGACATAAAACCATTGTTTCTCAAGTGCCTATTCTTTGGAGCTTGAAGAAGTGCACAAGGTACAAGAACATTATCAGTAGGCTATCAAATAGGCAAACAGCACTCTGATGTCTTTACATCTATTGGTTAAAACCTTCGCAATAATCTTCTAAAACTATATTTTGAAGACTATTTGGGGTTTTTTTTGGTCTTTTTCCCTGAATTCCCTGCACCCAAAGGGTGTGGAACTAATCTCACTTGCCCAATTTTTTATCATTCTGGGAGACTGACTATAGAACGATCTCTTCATCTTGGAATGAAGGAAGTAAAAATGTCTCAAAACAGTTATGATCCACCTTAGAAATGATAGAAACTATGAGAGAAATAGAGCGAAAATAGAGAAAGAGAAGAGAAAGAGAAAGAAGAAAATTCAATTCATTTCGTAAGTTTAATTACACATACTCAATTTGTATCTATGCCTTTTACACAGAATTTTCCTACTAATTCCTATCAAACTGCACAACACTAAGGGCCTGTTTTGTTTGCATTTTTGCAAATTAAACCATGGTTTTTAATAATCATTTTTTCCTTTTTCATCCAAATAGGTTTTCAGTAAATTTCTCTACTTTTATCTAAACTTCATTTTTGTAAACTGTAGTTATTCTAAAAGATCTTTGACAAAAAGTAAACCAAACAGGCGCTAAAACAATCTTGCGTATCAATGTTCCCCTTTTGACTCTGATCCTTTAGCAGAGTTTATGAAGCAGACCCTTTTCTTTATTGTTACAAAAGAATCACCATGGAAGATCTTATTAAAAAGCTTAGTGGCTGGAAGGAGTGGTATGTGAAGGAAAATAAAATCTATTGTGGAGATGGTTTCATCAATTTCCCGGGCTCCATTAGTTGATGCTCCATCATGTTTCCTTCTGTGCCATTTTCCAGCTTTATTTGAGAGGAAGACGAGGATTTTTTTTTGGTTGAGTTTGGTTAGGTTTGTGTGAGGAGTTCCATTAGAGTTTGGGCTATATGGTTTTTTTGGGATAAAAAAGAAGGTTAAGGCAGAAAATGAGTTTGAAGGCCCTAAATTAAAAGCAAAAACGTTTAAATTGGATTTGAAGATTTAAAGTTAGATGCTTTTTATGTGCCAGAGAAAAAGTTAGATAGTTTTCTCACTCTCTGATTCTCCTAAACCCGTTTAAATATAACTACAACTAGTTCACCAAATTTTTCAAAAAATAAGAATAAAGTTATCGTTTTCTTTTCTGTTTCAAAATATTGTTTTAAGTTTGATAGTAATATCATATGTCAGTGTTATTATTTTTTTTGGCCAAACATATGTCAGCATTGAGTGTATAAATTCATTAGTTAAATCTCATACATATTTTTTTTGGTTGACATTCGGGATCTTAGGACTCATGGAAGGAAAAAAAAAAAAAATCAAACTGCATACTTACTAGACACCAAGTCTCTAGTCTCATAGTATTCCCATGCATAAGCTTTTGAAGCTCCATTGGTGGTTCCAATAATTCATGAAATCCCAGGACGTATATTGCAGGTTATTTCTCGTTGAACTACCATCTACCAACCCTTTACTTTCCATTTTCATATTTCTCTCCCGAATGTAGCAATTGCCAATTAGTGTGTTTTCCTTTGATCTGCACAGAGTCAACAAATTGGTTTGTAATCATGCTCGACACATATCCATCTGAACCTTGGTTTCCAGCAGACCTTTAGGGCCTGTTTGTTACAAAATGGAAATGAAAAAATGGAAGGGAATGGGAAAGTCTTCTTCCATAAATAAACGTGGGAAGCTCTATTCTCAAGAAGGTCACTTTATTATTGACGAAACACAATAAAAATACTTTCTCTCATCTTTTCCATTTCCTCAAATTCCTTTTCCATGTATCAAACACAACTTTACGTACAAAGCCAACTACACTCAATTCCCTTTCCATAACCTTGTCAATATTAGAGTCGGTAAAATGGGTTAAACTCGATGAGCCAACTTATTTAACCCGATAAAATGGGCAGGCTAGGTTTTAAAAATTTGAGCTTGAATAGGAAACATGCTTTTTGGGTCTGGTTCCTTTAGGCCCGGCCTGAAAGGGCCACGGGCTGGCCCAATTGGCATATTTTCTTTTTTTTTTTTAAATATTTTAAAACATTATTTTATTAATTAATGATATATAAATTATAAAATTTAAATATTATATTAATTTTTATTGAACAAAGATAATAATTAGTTATATTAATTTAGATAATAATATAAATTTTTTTTAGAAAATAAAAAATATATATAAAAAAAACATAGACTCACGGGCTTGAGTTTCTTATCTCGAGCCCGTTTGGCAATCAAACCTATTTTGGGCCCGAACTATTTTGGGTTGGACCCATTTTGGGCTGGCCCAAATTATCAAATCTAATCAACATTAACTTTTATCCTTCCCGCATAGGGAGGTCTCCACTTGATCAATTTCAATGCATAGGGAGGTCTCCACTTGATCAATTTCAATACCTTGATGGTCTTGTACCAAAAAAAAAAGAAAAAGAAAAATAATAATAATACGTTCATGCCCATTAAACTCATACTTGTTTAACTACATGTGGGCTTATTTAGGTTTGCCTTTTTCAAAACTAAACTATAGTTTTCAACTATGGTTTTTAAAAAAATATATTAGTTAAACACAAACTGTCTTTTTAAAAAATAAAAAATAGATTAAATTATGATTTTAGAAAGTGAGAGAGAGAGTTATTTTTCTGTTAGTAAAACTATGGTTTTGAAAAATGATGGGGATATTGATTTTATATTATACGTCTAAAAATATTTTCAACTTTTATCATCCAAACATATTTTTGGTTAAACAATGATTTTACAAAAAGAATATCTAAATATAACAACTTACAACAAATTTATTTTTATCAAAATTTATTTTTACAAGTTTCATTTATTCTAACTTATTTTTTAATAACTGAAAACTAAATGGGAAGTAAAGTTGTTACACTAACAAATTTAGACAAACTCGGTAAAAGTAATATATTTTCTTAAAGTAAACTCAAATGTAAAATAAGTACGGAAACACGAAGCGGAAGGGAATATAGGCCACGGGAACTTCGGTGTCACGCTTGATGCACGCCAATGATACTTTATTGTTTTTTTTAAAGCTTCAATGGATAAGGCAAGCTGAAAGTGTATTATAAGATATGTATAGGGAAACTTTTTAATAATATGATAATTTCTATTAAACTTTCTTATGATAAAATTAAAAATTTTAGGTGACCAAAATCATCTAAAAAACTATTATTGACTCAAATGTTTGAGAGTTATAGTAACATTAGTAAATAAATGTTTTAAATTAATTTTAAATATATTGATATAATTTTTTATAGAAATTTAATTTTGTAACCCTGAATTTGCCTCTGAACATTAACTTTTCAAATATCCTAGCAAAATAAAAAATAAGAATATTATAGTGGTAAAAATATATTTTAGTCTGTTATTTTTAAACCAAATTTCATTTTGGTTATTAACTTTATTTTATTTCTTTTTAATCCTTTAATTTTCAAAATACAATAAAAAGTTTTTCTATTACTAATATTGTTAATTATATTGACAGAAAATGTTGATAAAGCATTTTCAAATACTGACAAAACATTTTTAAATACTTACACATTCACCTAACTCTTTTTTGATGACAAAAAATCTTAAAATTAAACTTTTATGTAGAAGTCGATTATCTGTAATTATTTCTTTTTAGTTTTTCAGTTTAATTTAAAAATATTTTAAACTTAAGATTAATAAATAAATAATGATATTGAAGACTTAACAATAAAAATTGACTTATGTTAACATTAGATAATATTTTACCTACATTTGAGGATATGATAGTTAATGTTATTAGTAGTAGAAAATTTTTTAATTATATTTAATTGTATTTTAGGGAACTAAAATAAATGTAAAATTAAAGAACTAAAAGTTTACTTTTACATATTATATTAAAAACTTAATAAGATTAATTTGTTATATTAAAATTTTAATTTATAAAATTATATAATATATATAACTATAATAAGATCCTTACCACTTCAATCATTGATGTGGTTCTAAAAACTTCACTTCTAAATTGTTGTTGCTACTCAGCCTTTATGAACATTTGCGACTATGAAGTGCAACTAGCATTCCTCTTTATTGCTTATATGAATGAAGTGATACAATGTACAGTGTTAGAGGGAAGGGAAAAAGAAACAAGGATCCTACTCAATTGCATAAAAGATAAATGATTTTACACAGATTTGCTGGATCTTTCATTTTTCCACAGTGCTTTTCTTTTTCTCCTTTTAATATTTCATTTGCTAAGATATCAGTTCCTCAATATGGCATATGAACTCGATTTCATTGGCAAAAGCTTTGTCTCTATTCGATATCTTTCACAGCATCCTGCAGCATAACACATAAAATGCTCACTAAACAAATAAACACACCCGCATCAACAATAACAAAATTGGCATTTTTAAACTACACTTAAAATTTACTCTTTATTTCTCATATCATGCAAAGAGTATGAGAAATGAGTTGTATTGTTCACAGTTTATAAATAGTGTAACTTCTTATAAATTTTATATTTTATATTGACAAATCGGTCTTAGGTTTTTAGCAACGAAATCCAGGCATGATTGGAAATGAACAATCAAATTTAGAGGTCCACATATATCTCAATATACTTTTAATATTACGGGATTTTTAACACATAATACACAACACACACACACACACACACACACAATTATCAACTATTCGACTACAGTTTCATTATGGGTAGACAAAAATAATCCATGAATCAATATCTTTACGGGTTCAGGCTCAGCAAAAGATTTCATTTTAAAAATCCTGAAATAAAGTGACTTTCTACCACAATCCTGCTTTTCTTTTTTGGTAGTTTATTTTACTGCAGTAGATAACATAATGATTCAATACCTTAGCTAGCTTAGTGACGTAAGAAGCAGCTAATGCAGTGGCCAGCAATCCCAGGCCAAGAGTCAACAGCTGATTGTTCCCTCCAGATAAAGAAAGATCAGATTCATCTTGCTGGAATGTCAAAGAAGTATGTTTAACTAAAATAAGCAAAAAATACGAATATTCTTCAATGCATAAAAAGACCACCAGATATAATGAACAACTACATGATAAAGGGAGTGAATGAAGGGCAAACAATCACTTCAACATATTCCAACACAAGATTTTGTTATTGATGCATGCAACACACAGGATGGTTTCACCTAGAATATGGACTTTACTATCACGCCTAACAATTCTTCTTTATCTTTTTGAGACAAAGTTTGAAGAAAGCAGAAAAGAAATTACAAAGAGATAAAGGATTAAACAGCCCCCTCACACAACAAAAGAAAAATTAGAAGAAAAAACTACTGCCCACCATAAGGGGACCCCAAGAAAAAAAACACAAAAAAGTACTAAAAATACATAATGGCACGCCTTTATCAATAAACATCTGTCAACAATAACTGATTAGAACCGCTGGATATATTCAACCACTATTCATTGTGAGTTAGAAGCAATGCATTCCAAGATTTGGGCCTCTGGTCATGAATTCTCAAGCGTTAAAACGTGAATAGTTTTACCCCATAAACAGCAAAAGGAAAAAAAAAAAAAAACCTTAGAAACTAGAAATAATTATTGTCTTTTTACCTTAGGACATACATCCACCTTTATTCAAACATAATTCAAGTCAATCAGTGCTTGCTATTAGTGATTCATCCACGACATCATTTGCTTTCTGTTTCAGAATCATTTCTTTTTCTTTCAACTAGAGAAGAAGTACATCTAAGAGGGAGGCTAACATATCCTCCTCCATAAAACACATAAAAAGGAAATAAGAGAAAGCTATAAAGCTAAAAAATGCAGCAAAGCTTCAATTTCTATGCCATTGAAAATCCAGGCCTTCCCCTATCAGATATGAAGGGGAATAACTGCCACAGAATTTTACTTTCCATGTCGACAGAAACTTGACAGAAAATCAGGAGAAACTGCTCTTAAGTTTCAGGAAAAACACATTATTTACCAAGAACTCTTAGCCTCAATTAAATAAAAAAGGGGATACTGTTTCTGAATTAGAACTGCATGATACACAAGTTCATGTATACATTGGTATAACACAACTATTTGTGAACTTTTATCACGATCTAAGGATTTCAATTTCTCCTAATACACTCCCTTTTTAACATTTTTTTTTTAAATTTAAACTTCATTTAGAAAATCAAACTAACAGCAGTTGCAATACTAAAAATGATAAGCGTATGCGCAGTTTAGTTTGTAATACAGACTTCAAAATACAGTGTTCAGGGAACACTAAACATAAACAGTCAGTCTACTTATAACATCTCAATTTTGATGTACAAAGATATTAGTAAATGCGTATATGTGCTGGGACTAAAAGGGGCAGTTTCTTATTTCAGCAGCTTCCTTGAAAATGTGAAGGAATTATGGGAAATGCTTTTCGTTACTCCAAGAGTTTATTAGACTTCTTATAACCCAAATTAAATATGAAATTCAATAGATAGATATTGGTAAATGCTTTTAGAGTAACCTTACTTTAACAGAAGAAAGGTTCATGAAGAGAGACAAGGGGTATAGTGCAGGCTCACTACGACTCAAGTGACCTGAATAATAAATTAAAAACAAAAGACATCTTGAACAGATATCACCATTTAATTGTTTTTTTTCAAAATTCATGCAATGGTAAGTAAAGATTGAGAAAAGCATGCGACATTTGTGGCTGGAAGTTAGATACTATGAAGGATAAGTATCATTTAGTTGATTGGGACTCGAGGAGTGTGCTGTAAGCTAAATTAGAAAGGAGCCTTTGGTTAGGGTTAAGGGAGTTTGACATCTAAGCATTTACATGATGTTTTCTGCTTTTCTTCTCTCTATTCAAAAGTTTCTTTGAATTTTAGGAAGGTTCTTGGTCCTCCTTCATTTTACTTTCCTTCATCACACCATTGGAGCAGCAACACACCTAGAGCAAGTTGCTATTCCCAGCCATACATCAAGACTCCAATGTCTTAAAACTATCATACTACTAAGGGATACAGGAAACCTCTATATACACTTTGGACCAAACACTGACAAGCATGTAGCCTGATTAGCACATAATTCACAACTCATGGATGAACTATCCTTCCATTTCATGGATACCACTCCACATGCTTGCTTGCTAACAAGCACAACGAAACCCAAAAGAATGCTCAAGTTGGGTCATTTTGCAATTCCAAAAGTCCACACTGGTGCTACTGTCATGGTTGTCAAAATTGCAATCTAATAAATATCATAAGGAGTAGATGGTAAGAAATTGTCAACTCATAATTGAACTCTACTTTTGGTAGACTCGGTGTAAACTCCGGTAAACTTGTATGAGTTTCTGAATTTTCAAAAGACTGTAACTGGACTTCTTTCATAAGTTTCAGAACCTCATATCACATGGCCTAATTTTCTTTCCCTTCTCTAGCTCATACTTGTCCTTGAAAGGGAAAGAATACAGCTCAAAATGATGTGTTTTACCAAGTGGAAAGTCTTCAAAGGTTTCATATATTGCCGTTGTTTTATTCCCCAATCCTCACAATGCAAACACTACACTTCTGCAATATCTCTTTTGACCCATACAACAACAACAACAACAACATTAGCCTTATCCCACTATGTGGGGTTGGCTACATAAATCATATGACGCCAATGAGCTCTAACAAACACCATCTTTTCAGATAAATCATTTCACAAAAGGCCTCTTTTGACCCATATGCTGAATTTTTTAGTTCTTTTCACTTTTCATGTTCAAATTTTTGTGATTAATTTTAATCATTTAAAGTTTTGTTTTTTGTTGGATATTCACTTTGAAATTTTTGTCATGGATCTCTGGTATGTTAAATATAAATCTATTTATTATGCAATAAAAACTCCAGTTAATTGTTACTTAACACTAAGTCATTTTCAAGTTTTACCTTGGGTATGCATAATTTTTTTTGGGTATTTACTTGTAAGCTTTTATAAGTTTATGATTCAAGTTTTCCTTGACTTTACTTAAACTTATCAATTTGAGAATGCTGTATATTTCTATTTATTTTGAAACACCTTTTCAAATGGAGTTACAGAAGTGGAAGAACTGCTTCTGCTATATAGCTCAGAAGCAGATTCTTTTCTCTGTTCTTTTTTTTTTTTTTGAATTTTTATTGGTCAAACACCTTCAAATCTCAAAATAAGTAATCTTTAGAAAAAATAAGCAACTTCTTCCTCCTTAGCTGCATGGCCAAACAGGCTAGCATACCACATGTACAAAAGCTCGTAAGATAATGCAGAGTCCAGATCTGGAAAAACAATTAAAGAGGAGAGCCACATTACGAAGTTCAATGCCATGTTGAAACACTCCTCCTTAAGCAGGCTGCAAGCCACAAATACTGCCTCCAGGGGTAGCTGGCTTAGTACGCAGTTCGTGGCACTTGGAAGAGTTTAACTGGTTTTAAACAAAATTGATTTCATAGCCTCTAATGCCTCTATTTAATATGTCAAACCAAAACCTGATAACCCTAAACGTGAAATTTTATTTTGTCAAACTTGATAAACTATAGCTATCCAAAATATAATGTGCTTATAGTAATAATCACTATTCATGCATTTCAAACATCCCTAGGCCGCTTAACAATAACTCAGCTAACCAATTACATTGGAAATGATAGAGAAATATTAATCAATATAAACCTTCCCAATCGTGACCTCACATTTTATCTATTCTTTTGCCTAGACATGACTTTGAAGCGTGCTTTGATGGCATTATCCTTATTGCAGTCATATTTCATAAGAAGCAATGCCTACAAAGTATTATCTCCTATTCTGACGCCATTTGGTACCAATATCACACACATAGACTAAACAAAAATAAAAATGTCGCCAAAAAGATAACAGCTTATAATGGTCAAATAGTTAACCAATAGTTGAATTGTTTTGAATCATGAGGAAAAGTGTGCACAAACTTACAAGTATTGCTCGTCCAAATGCACCAGCACTCACATAAGCCCATGTCCCTGGAAGCATTCCCAGCCAACTGCATCACAATTGCTGATTATTTTAGTTCTAAATCAGAACTGCACAAAAACTAAAAATGTTTAAATCAAGTATACAATCCAATTAGGGACCGATTTAAAAATTGAGCTGCCTGTATCTTCAAAGGCCTCACTTTGCCCCTACATTTGCTATGGGAGAGTATTGTGTTTTTGGCCTGACTGTGGTGCTCATCTCATGGCTATTTTAAGGGAGTTTTAGTTTCTGATATGCAGAGAAATTGCACAGATTTATTGTATCTTGTAGCTTGTCTAGCTTTGGTACCTTCATTTTCTTTTTTGTTTCTTAGTTTTTTTAAGGTATGTAATATTTGAGGGTATCCATTATCCAATTCTCATCCCCTGGCAGCACTTCTTTTTTCTTTCTAATAATATTGCTTTTATCATATGACCAAAATCCTGGCCACATAGTTCATAACTGTTTAATTAACAAATTGACCATAATATAATAACCATAGATTATAAGAACATAACCACATTAATAAACCAAGTGGAGATATTATCAATAAGTTCTTTGTTGAATGCACCTTAAAAGTGCCATCCTCAAGTTTCATCATTCTCAGTTCAAAAAGAAAAGGAAAGGAAAAAAAAAAAAACTACTGAGTATTAGCTGATATTGTCAAATTTTAAACACTAAATGTTTAAATTAAGTTGTCAAGTGAAGAGTCAAATTGTTTTATTATAATCTCCAACATGCCCTCTCACACAAAACTCCTTGAAGCTTAAAGTGAGGACAGAGCATAGGTATGTTATACCCTGCTCCGAGACTTACTTCTAATGACTAAAAGAATAGGATGCAGCATACATGAAACTCATGAATGCTTGGTTATAAAGGCTTTAATACCATGACAAGAACCATTTCACCCACAAGCTTAACATGGTGGGACCATACTTCAGTTATATCTAACATCTCTAAAGAGAATAAGATGTAACAACAGAGATTTCAAATAAGAAATTGCTGCATGCATTTTATCATTTCATCGGAAAAAGCTATGTTATTTGTTATTTAATGACTGCCCATATAAGATACATTCTGTAATAAAGAAATATGGGAGATCCAAATCCGAATTGTATAAGCTTCAAGGAAAAAGGAAAGGAAAAAAATTATCTCCACAGTGAAGGAGAAGTTAAGCTCAGTCAAGCATAATTAAACTTGGTTCTTTTCTTTCCGGTACATGTACAACTAACCTGATTGAGATTCTAAAAGAACTATTCATGGGTATTCACATAATAGCTTAAGCTTTTGGACTCAAGTTTTTTTGTTGACAAAACCAAGAACATTATAAAGTTCTGCCTACTTATAAAGTCCAAACTTGAAAACTTACAGAGTTAGGTTTCTAGAAAAGAAAGATAAATCTCAAAATTCAATAAAAGCATGGAAAATACTCAATAATAGTATTAATCAATGATAAGCATCATACCTTCCCAAAACATATGGAATGAACTTAACAGATGTCAATCCATATAAATAATTCCCCAGAGAGAATGGAAGTAAAGGGCTCAAACGAAGCAAGGTCACAACCTTGAAGCCATTTTCTCCAATTGCTTTGTCAATTGCAAGAAACTTCTTGTTTCCCTCCACCAATTTTAGAATACGCTCACGAGCAAAATATCTTGCAATTAGAAAAGCAACACTAGCTGCCACCTGGAATGTCCAAAAATATTAGACTAAAGAACATACATTCATACACTTGGGATCAATTAACATCAATGTGTAAGTTTTTAGACTTTAAGCCAATTGATTTAACGTAGAAGGTAATTGTTCAATGATCCAATCATTCAATTGTAAGTAATTTCCAAGTTGATATCACACACTAAAATTTTAGAATATCAAGGATTATCAAGTATTAAAATATGTAGTTCATACCTTATTATACTTTAAAAATAGTATTGTACAATTACCTAAGCATGTGTTGAAAACAAATAAAATCATTTTTTTTATATAAAAAATTAAAAGCATGATCCACATGATGAGATTGAACTCAATGGTGGACTTTGTGGTAACTTTATCCAAGTTAATAGATTCTGAAAAGGTATGCGATTAATTTAGTTGTACAAGAGTGTATATTGCCTATATTGGTTGGGATCAATAAGGATCAATTGAAAACACCGGCATAAGCTGAAACTAAGTAACTGGCGTAAAAGTTTATACAAATAGACAATCTTATAACTGCAAATAGAACATGATTTTCATCAACCCGTTGTTAAATCATGTGCAATTCAATGCTTGTAACATTAATCAAGCATAACTGACTTTTGTAAGAGCTGGATACAGATATTAAATAATATGAAATTGTTTTATTCTTACAATAGTGTAAAGTGAATCTAAACATCTATATATCGATGTGTATGTGTAGAGAGAGAGAGAGAGAGATTAACTCACCGTTCCACTAATAGAAACTATGATAGTGCCAATAACGGATCCAAAAAGAAGTCCTGCTGACATGGTTAAAGGAATGGCAGGAATTGCAAGGACCTGGGACCATAGTTGATGCCGCAATGTCAGATTTAAACAAATCAAGAGAATCACTCTGGGTTTACCCCAAAAGAAAAAAAATCCAGAATAATCAGTGCGTGGACACTGTTCTGATTCACTTGGTAACGTGCAGTTTCCAGATTATACTCTACCAAAAATAAGAGGGGAGAGGGCATGTGGACATTATCAAATACTGCACTGTCTTGACTTACAGATCTGTCATACTAGCTCGCTATCAAGTCTGATATCAAGCAGAAGGTGTTCTAGAAAATAATAGATGCATCCTCACCTCCAAGCCAGCATAAACTGCCACGAATAATGCATATCCAGCTGGACCATAGCCTGCTCATTAAAAACCACACAGGATTAATGCTAAAATATAGCAAATCATCCTTTAGAGAGGGAAAAAAAAACTATAACAGCATATGGAATTATAAAAGGTTGCAGATAGAATCATGCTCTATAAGGAATGATATTTCCTACTGCTATAAACCCTAGGTAGTAGGAAAACCTTACTAACTTATACTCAAGCACAAATACAGACCATAGCCAAGATATGGAATATTATAAATATACCCCTAGAACCAAAACTATAAATTAAGTTAATGTGGCACCTTACTAGTCCTAATAATCCTAACATAATAATGAGTTAGAAAGGTCTTTGAAATATATCAAGTTTCACTGATTTAAATTTAATTCTCCCATTTTTACATATCCATCCCTATAAAGGACATCCAACTTGGTAAGTACAATAAATTTATTGTCCTTCAGAGTAAAAGAACAGAAGGGGTAAAAGACATGGAATTCTGTTTGAAATGTTACCCGATCAAATAACAAAGTGTTGTCAAATGGTGGGAACTTGGTTCACCCAAGCATACTAGGATGCCAGCAACTTGAGGAATTCCAAGAGAAGCCAAGCAACTACAGACAGTTGCTTACCTCACTAGGATAAACTTTGGATTATCAAATTGCAACATTACCTTTCATTACATTGACTTCCATTTTCATGGGTACAACAGGTTATTCACAGTAAAGACTCAGAATAAATGAAAGCCAGCATCATCCAAGACTGTATCATTCCTTTCATATGTTATTTTTTCCCCTTTTTGAGTGAGCACTGAGCACTACTGTGTCTAAGCTATGCTTTCCTTTCTCTGTAAAATCTAGTCTTTTATTCTTCTTTGCAGCGGCTGCATCAACTTGTTAATTGAATCAAAACATTTCATGTATGTCACCAGAAAAAAGAAAATCCTTTCATGTAAAGAATTATAAAAAGAAGTTAGTACCTTAATTCAATGAATTTTGAAGATGATATTCAACAGTAAAATCTACAAAATATACTAGATTGTACCTCATTCACCTTTACATACAAAGAGCAGAACCCATCCTGGATGATGGAGAAAAAATAGAACCATTCCCATCAAAATTACATTCAGCAAGCTTTGGATTTTAAGCAACCAGGGAGATGTTGCCTATTCAGATACATATAGAATTTCTCACAAATTTTGCATGAGATACTAACAAGTTCATACTCAGGGATAACTATCAGCCTAATCAAAGATTTCCAGTCCTATAAGACATAAAGTAGAAACCTTCAGGCTTCTGACGAGATAAATTCCCAATCTAGAGACCATATCAAAATTTGATAAATATCATCTCACTTCCTATAGGTAGTAACATCCTTAAATATACTGAAACTAGTCATTTTTACAATAATAATAATTCAAAATTATAGATAACAAAATCTTGGATCACCTCCAGACTTCGAGATCTCCAATTATAGAAAATTCCCCCAATTTTAACATCAATTCTATTACACACTTATCGCATAAACGTCCAATGGAGCTTTAGTCATGAAAATCTGAATGAACGTACTTGAGGATAATGGAAAACAGGATAATTATCACAGCAATTTACCCTCAATGAAGATGGAAAGTTGATTCAAGAAGACGTTAATTTGGTCCTTGTAGATATAACCAACAGCGGCAAAGCCCCCAACAACGCCCAACAATAATACACCGCCCAAAAGAGTACCCTTCAACGCAGTGTCACCCTCCACCTCCAACCCAGCATCCCCTTCATTCTTGTCTCCAGCACCACCATCATCGGCACCCTTAGGGTTAAATGGCCAATTTATACTCCCAGATGGAGCATTATCGGGAGTATTGCTCTTCCTCACTTGCCGCTTCTTGGTTTGTCTGAGCGAAGAACACGGGGAGAGGAAGTGAAAGCGCTTGTTGGGATGGAAGCTGAAGAGGAAGGAAGAAGAAGAGGAGAAGTGGTGGGTGGTGTGGAGAGAAGAAGAGGAGAGACATGGCAAGGGTGGCCTCAAGTCGAGGATGGCGCGCATTTTATGGAGAGTGGAGAAGGATAAGTGAGGAAGAGGGTAAGGCTCGCGAAGTTGCCATGTATCACAATTTGTTTGATTCCAAGGTGGTTCTGTTTCATCATCAATTTTTGTGGCTCGGATTCAGAATAAACCTTAACGAATTATGCGTCTTTGCCTAGAATATTAGCGATGCGTTTTCTTTTTGGGAAAATCTCTTTTTTAATTTACCGTTTTTGGCTTGACAATTTTTTTTTAACAAAAATTTACTCTACATACTTGACATCCTTTGCAATCGATCAAGATGTACCAAATCACTGTATATGGTGCATGGGAAGTGATATAAATAAAAAAAAAATGAATATAATAGTAACGTATAGATTCTACACCCACTTTATCTACACCCATGCGTAAGGTTATTGTGGATAAATATTTAGACATAAGTAAATGTGTGAATTTGTCATTTGACTAGAACAATATTCACGAGTATAATAAATTTAAGGTTCACAAAATAAAATAAGAGGCGGAAGCAGAAGAAATATAACTGCTACCTCCATTTTTTTTAAGTGTTGTTTAAGGTTTTATCATACACAAATATAATTAATATATTAAATTTTTTTTAAATTTATTAATATGTACTGACATAAATAAATAGATAAAAGAGAGCAATTAATATTACCTTTAATTTTTAAGATAATATATAAGAATAAAAGTAAAAAAGTAATAATTAATATTGTTTTAAAATTTTAAAATGATAGATAAAAAAAATAAAAATTTTCTTAAAATATGACAAATAAAAAAATTAGAGGCAATGGTGGACGTAGATATTCTATTTGAAGTTTTCATGTATATTGTGTATATAAAACATCTCAAATGATTTGCCCTCTTCTAAATCGCCTCGCCCTATGTATCTCTCTCTCTATATAAAGTGTGTCTATATATACACACTATATATAAATAGAAATAAATAAATATTTTACACATTATAGAGCTATATATCTTGTTCCTCCCTAAATTCTGCCCCTCATATTATTTTTCCCAGTAAACGAACTCCCTCTTATATCTATATATATGCACATATACACACAAATATAGATATATATAAAATGTTATATATGTATATATATCTATTTGACTTGGCTGTACAATAGTAGCAGAAGGTTATAAAAGTATCTCTTATATCATTTACACATACATTATTATTCAATACTATATGAATATTGTTAGATATGTTGGCTTTCCAAGATGGGGGATGAATTGGGAAGCTTGAAATTTTCTGCAAAATGTCAATAAAGTGAAGAAAGCAAAGATGACAGTAAAACATAGTATAAATAAATAAGAAGTAAAATAAGTAATAGAGAAGGAAGACACAGATGTTTATCCTGGTTTGGTCTCACAATCTTGACTTACGTCCAGTCCTCAAGCTACCACTTGAGATTTTTAACTATCTTGCAAGAATTCAGTGGGTTTTTTGCAAATGCCACAGTATAGCTATGATGCTCTATTTTAGAGCTCACACTTTCTCTCTTTGCACTCTAACTAAATGCTTCCCCAATCCCTTGTGATATCCCCTCACAAGAAAATCTTTCTTCCAGATGAAGATAAGATCGTTTATAATGTATAAACTCTCTTAATCAGAGTGTATATGAAAGTAGGAGTACAAAGAATGAAGTTTGTGAGAGTAAGAAACTTTGAGTTAATGATTTGGCAGAGTTTCAGTATATACAAAGTTAAAATCGTTAACCACAACTTCAAATGATGTTATATTTATAGATTTATGTCTCAACTATACGTTAGAGACAAAATCTATCCGTTGGAGAAGTTACCCAAAAGTTACTCTGAAAAACTATCCATTCACCAACCGCATTTAATGCTTCTTGTTAGCAAGGCTGACTTCCCAAGAGGGGGGGGTGAATTGGAAAGATTGAAATTTTTTTGCACAAAGTGAAGTGGGTGAAGATATCACAGTGTAATGAAAACAACGAGTAAAATAGAGCAAGCTGAAAAGTAAAGATAAGGAGAAGAAGACTCAGTAATTTATCCTGGTTCGGTCTATCCACTTGACCTACGTCCAGTCCTCAAGACAATTCTTGAGATTTATCCACTATACAGCAAGAATTCAACGGGCTTCTTGCTAAAGCCACAGTACACGAGTATGCTCTGTTTCTGGAGCTCTCTCAAACACTCTAAGCACTTTCACAATGTGCTTCCAATCCCCTTGTGATTTCCCCTCACAAGTAAATCTATCTTCCAGATGAAGAGTAGATTGTTTACAAAGATATAACTCTCTTGAATAGAGTAGATATGAAGGTTAAAGTACAGATATTGAAGTTGAGAGGGTAAAAGCTTTTGAGAAGAAAATTCAGCAGAAATTCGGTATATACAAGTTTTATTCGTTACCCACAACTTCAAATGATGTTATATTTATAGTTTTAGGTCTCAACTATCCGTTAGAGACTAAATCTATCCGTTGGGGAAGTTATCCAACGGTTACTTTGAGAAACTATCCGTTTACCAACCGCATTTAATGTTTCTGACATACTGAAATTCGAATTTTGGTTGATCAACAGACGAATTTCGAAGGAACCGAAGGTTAAAGCTTCCAACGTAGAAAAACAAAGTTCGTCTGTTCATGAAGTGAAATTCGAATTTTGAAACTTGTAAAATGTTTTCACGTTGTGACAAACGAATTTTCAAGAAGAAAGTTTTTCTGTTAAGAATGAACAGTGTTTTCAATTTTCTACAGTGCCCTCGAAATTCAAATTTTGGAAGCCCAAAATTCGTCTGTCCATTGAACGTTCAAAGAGGCACAGTAGATCACTTTCTTCGAAATTCGAATTTTGAAAGGGTGAAATTCGTCTGTCAGAGAGACTCTTTTTAGACTAGTTTCAACATTCGAATGTTACAAGACTTGTCATTCGTATGTCAATGTTTCATTTCAACAGACTCAAAAACATAGCTTCTGAAATTCGAATTTTAGTGTTTAAAGTTCGTCTGTCAGAGAGCAGTTTTGAAACTTAATTTATTCTTGATCTCAGATGAACTTTAACATTGTTTCAGATGAATTTCTTCTATTTTCTCAAGTTGTGTTTTGTCTGAAATTCAAATTTTGAAAACTCAAAGTTCGTCTGTCTCAGAGAAGCTCCTTTCAAACTTATATGAAAATTCGAATATTGGAAAGCCAAAGTTCGTCTGTCAGAGAGCATTTTTCAAACTCAATTTTTTTTTGATTTCAGATGAACTTTAACATAGTTTCAGACGAATTTCTTTGGTTTTCACAAACTGCATTTTATCTGAAATTCAAATTTTGACTGTGTGAAGTTCGTCTGTCACTAAAAGGCTTCTTTCAATCTTGGATGAAAATTCGAACTTTGGAGAATCAAAATTCATCTGACAGAGAGACATCTCTTCAGACTTATTCAGTTTTAGCTCGAAATTCGAATTTCCAAAGGCAAAGTTCGAATTTCCAACATGACAGTTCAGTTTAAACTTTTAAACTTCGTCTGTTTGTGGGTATTTTTCAAGTAAGTCAAGATTTAACGTAAAATCAAGGTTTGAAAACATCTTTTCTTCAAATTAAAATCTTTTACCCAATCATAACTAAAAACAAAAGATTCTACAAAAGATCTAGCAGCAAATACTCTTCAAATTCTTCACTTGAAGCACTTTGATCTCCTTTGATATCTTCAATCTAAGCTCTTGGATGTTGGTTTGGAATCATCAAAACTTTTGATTCAACATTCTCCCCCTTTTTGATGATGACAAAACAACTCACAAACTGGATTAGTACTTGGGTTTGCTTTCACAAGCTCCCCCTCAACATATGCATAAGATATCATATCCAACAGATTAAGTGAAGAGATTCAAGGCACAAAACATTGCAACTAAGAAGTTCATTCATTTAATCAATGGTTGCAATACATACTTCAATCAAAGATCAATTCTCAAAACATAAAGAATAATCATAAAAAAAAATGCAAGTAAACACAACAAAATACAATAGGAAGATTCAGCCTAAGTCCTAATCAATCACTTCTTCTTTGGCTTAGTCTTCTTGTTGTATGACTTTCCTTTCTCGGATGACTCAGCAGATTTTCCAGCTTGCTTTATCTTCTCCCCCTTTTTGGCATCATCAGAAAGCCCAACAAAGTCCATTGGAGGAGGAATCTGAGAGATAGGAACAGCACGAAGAGGGACAGGAGCAAAAGGAATCTCTGGCTGAACTGGTGCAGGAGGCTCAGCAGGCTCAGGGCTAGGTTCTTCATCACCATCATCATCAGAGACCTCAAGCAGCTCTTGCATTTCCTGCCTGGAAAGAGCTAGTCGAGCTCTCTGTTCCTCTGAAAGCCCATAAGCAGCGAGAGAATGAGAGGCTGGTTCAGCAGGAGGAAACATTTCTTCAAGCCTTCTCCTTTGAGCTTGTAGTAGAGCATTGTAAGCAATAGCTTCAAAATCAATAACAGGCACAATGCTCCTTTCCTCATTGAGTGCAGCTTGCAGAAATGGTGAAGCAGATATAGATGCCACTAGCTGCTCAACTTGCTCAGTTTCTTGGGTGGAAAGGATAGAGTCTTGAGCAACTGTTTCACTAGGCTCAAGAGGGCTTGATTCCTGCAGACCCTCTTCCTCCATGCCATAGTCTAGGGGAGGACCAGGACTTGCCTCATTGCTGGAGGCCCTTGGAGTGCCAGCCGGTTCAGTTTCTTGAGTCTCAACACCAGGAATAGGAGAAGCCATCTCAAAAGGACTTGGAGGCACAGGGGATGGAGACAGAGTAGGCTCAGGGACACCAGGCTGAGGTGGAGCTGAAGTGGTAGGAATTGCATTTCTTATCTCTTCATAAGCATCAGCCACCACTTTCATATTCACAGCCAACTGATGGATCTGATCTTGCAGGTGAGCAAATTTGACATTTTGCTCATCCCGAATGCTGAGAATGAGTGTTGACAAACTGTCAAACAACTCAGTGATCTTGATTGGCTTAGCCTGTGAGGAGGGAGTGGAAGGAGGGTGTTTAGACCTGGATGGAGATGGAATTTGCTGAGAAGGCTGAGGTACAGATCTGCCAGGAGCCTCAGAGGTGCCTTCTTGTTGGAGGGATGCATCAGTAACAAAGAACAGATCTTCTGATTTCCCTGCTCCCTTCCCAATCCATCTTCCTTCATCTCTTTCAATACCCATTCTTTGCAGTTCCTCTTCTTTGAAGGCCTCTGTGAGTTTCCCTTTCCCCTTTTCAATGTGTTGAATCCTAGCATACTGCAGGATTCTTGAAATAATTGCTGCATAGGGGAGTGTGGAATCCTTCCTTTGATCCCTTGCCTTTATCATATGCTGGAGGATGATATGACCCAAATTAATTAGTTTTCCACGTATGATAGCTGTGATTACATGAGCCTCTGCCCTTGTTATTAGATTGAAGCTTCCACCTTTGTTGAATATGATCCTGGACACAATGTAGTGCAGGATCCTCACTTGAACACTAAGGTTTGTGGGCTTCAACATATTTATTGTTGGCCTATTCTCCCTTCTTCTGAATAAGGTGTCCAAGATGGTGCTCTCTTTGTAATTCAGAAAGGAGCCACCTTCTTCATCAGCTGTGCTAGCCTCGTCCATATACCCAGAGGCTGTGATGTCAATTTTCAGCCCATCTTGTCCTAGAATTTCCAGCACCTCGTTGAATATTTCATCAGCAAGCCAAATGGTCCTTGATCTCAAGTTGACCTCCCATTTCATTTTCTTGCTGTTGTATTGAAGAGAGGCATACCAAGTCTTTACTACCTCATCGTCATATTTTTCAGCAATTTCCAACAGATTCTTGTATCTTAACAACCATATTCCAGCATCAAAGTTGTTAGATATTAAGAATTGTTCCATATTCACACAGTAAGGCTTGATTATCTTTTTGCTGGCAAACTTGATAGAATATTCTTCTTGGATCTCAGGAGTGCTCCAGAGTGGTCGTGTAGTTAGTTGGTACTCTCCAGATTCTGTACAAGAGGAGGAAGCAACAGCAGCAGTATCAGCAGAAACAGGAACCGAAGGTTCTGCAGTTTTTGGTGAGGAGGGTCCTGCTTTCTGTGAATCTGCCTTGGATGATGATTTCTGGCATTTGGACGGTGTTGCTTTACTGGGTTCGGCCTTTCTCTTGGATTTCTCTCCTTCCTTGGTAGCATATTGAGATTTTACTGCTCTTTTTGGCCGAGTTCCAGCTTTCCCTGCTCCAGGATTCTTGACTCTCGCCATTTCTTGGTTGAAAGTTGCAGAATGTGGCTGAGAATAGGTTTATAGGGTGCGAAATGAAGTTTCAACGGTGGAAATTGATGGTTTTTGTACAGGATTTAAGAGGATTGAAGAGAGGATCAGAACAGACTCAGAGGAGTTACAAATAGGGTTGCGTCTGGTCAAGAGAAAACTGTCGGTTTTAACGTATGTAACCGTCTGACAGATGAATTTTGAGGGGTCAAAATTCAAATTTCGGGCAGTTACAAGTTAAACCGTTCAGCAAAGCTTACTGACAGACGAATTTTCATCCTGAAAGTTCATTTGACAGTGGCTTGAATCAAGCAGTACAAGCACAACAGACAAATTTTGTTTCAACATAGTTCGAATGTTGAAGAGAAAACAGTATCAACAATCAAAACTTCAACCAATAGACGAATTAAGCATGCTGAACTTCATCTTTCAAGCATTCAGCATGAAGAACATGATTCAACAGACGAATTTTGAACTGAAAATTTGAATTTTTCAACTTTTGTAAAGGTTGTCCAACAGTCGTATGTTAAGAAGTGATAATTCGTATAACAGTGATGGACAAACATAACTTTGAAAATTTTTGTTTTTTTTTGAAAATTTGAACTTCCATTATTCAACAGACGAATTTCGAGGCATCAGTGAGAATTGTTCTAAAGTATAACAGGTCGAAGTTTGTCTGTTGGTCATTTAAAATACAAATATCATCATTAAAAACTTACAGAATGGATCAAGAACTTAGGATTTTCGTTATTTACTTCACTTTCTGGTTGTTCCATTCTGATATGCTCCAATCTTCAAGTGTATTACCATTTAATCTTGTGAGGAGCACCTGCAACTTAAATTAAACACTCTCCGATGCTGAAGTTAGAATTAATTTAATGCTGTAAGATTTAAAAACAGAATTGCACACAGAATAACTTACAGTTCATTGGGATTTACCATACCCAATTCTCTCCTGATTTTGCAATGCTGGTCTTCTGATAGAGGCTTTGTGAGTATATCAGCAACTTGATCCTCTGTTGGGATGTACTCCAGCTTAACTTCTCCTTTTAGAACGTGATCCCTGATGAAATGGTTATCACACATGATTGGTATCTCTTTCATTTTAACCTCAAGATCCTCAAGCTGCTGCTTCATCCAGATGACTTGGGCACAACAGCTTCTAGCTGCAACATACTCAGCTTCTGCAGTGGATAGGGCCACACTGTTTTGCTTTTTGCTGAACCATGAAACCAGGGATCCTCCAAGAAACTGACAAGTTCCACTTGTGCTTTTTCTGTCAGTTTTGGATCCTGCAAAATCAGCATCAGTGTATCCTTTGAGATCTTCTCCATTGTCTTTTGGATACCAAAGACCCATCTGTGATGTTCCAATAAGATATCTGAAAATTCTTTTCACAGCTGTTGCATGGGTGTCTTTGGGGCATGATTGGAACCTTGCACACATACAGACACTGAACATAATGTCAGGTCTGCTGGCAGTTAAGTACAACAGGGATCCAATTATTCTTCTGTACTGAGTAATGTCAAATATCTTCCCATTCTCATCCATGTCCAGTTTGGTTGCAGTAGCCATAGGTGTTCCCATTGGCTTGGCATTCTCCATTCCAAACTTCTTTAGCAGCTCCTTTAGATACTTGGATTGACTGAGAAAGATACCATCACCAAGCTGTCTGATTTGCAGTCCAAGGAAGAAGTTGAGTTCTCCCATCATTGACATCTCGAATTCTCCCTGCATTAACTCAGAAAATTTCTTGCAAAGAGACTCATTAGTAGCACCGAATATGATATCATCAACATAGATTTGAACAATGAGTAAATCTTTATTTTCTTTCTTAGTAAATAAAGTTGTATCTACTTTGCCTCTATTAAACCCCTTTTCAGTTAGAAAGTTGCTTAATCTCTCATACCATGCTCTAGGGGCTTGTTTTAAACCATAAAGAGCTTTCTTTAGTTTATAAACATGGTTTGGTTTTGTAGAATCCTCAAAACCTGGAGGTTGATCTACATAAACCTCTTCCATGATATATCCATTTAGAAAGCCACTCTTTACATCCATTTGATACAATAAAATATTTTTCATGCATGCATATGCTAGCAGTATTCTTATTGCTTCTAATCTAGCTACTGGTGCAAAGGTTTCTTCAAAATCAATACCTTCTTCCTGATTATACCCTTTAGCAACCAATCTAGCTTTATTTCTGATTATTGTTCCAGATTCATCAAGTTTATTTCTGAAAACCCATTTGGTACCAATAACAGGATGATTTTTGGGCCTTGGTACTAAATCCCAAACTTGATTTCTTTCAAACTGATTTAGTTCATCTTGCATAGCCAAAATCCAGTAATCATTAGTTAAGGCTTCCTCAGTACATTTAGGTTCAATTTGTGACAGTTTATCATTTGGTCCCTTAACTGTTTTCTGGTTTTGACTCTCTCTTGAACATCCCCTATCACTTGATCAACAGGATGATTCCTTTGATATTTCCAAGCTCTAGGGAGTTCTTGAGATATTTCTTCATTATTTTCTTCATCAAACTCTTGTTCCTGGATATCTTCCTCTGTGTTAGCAGATTCAAATATCTTTGGAGGTTCAGTTTTACTTTTATCAGAAATGCCCAGTTTTTCAAAGTTGAAAGCAAGACCATCCTCATTGGTAACATGTTTTGAAACAGTTTCATTTTCAACGAAAACCACATGCACAGATTCTTCTACCACATTTGATCTTTTATTATAAACTTTATATGTCTTACTCCTATTAGAATAGCCCAGAAATATACCTTCATCAGATTTGGCATCAAACTTACCCAGATTTTCTTTTCCATTGTTGTGGATGAAGCATTTGCATCCGAACACATGGAGATGGGACAGATTTGGTTTTCTTCCCTTGTATAGCTTGTATGGAGTCTTCCCAAGGATTGGTCTAATGTAGGCTCTGTTTATGATGTAGCTTGCTGTATTCACTGCATCAGCCCAAAACACTTGAGAGAGTTCCTTCTCATTTAGCATAGCTCTGGCCATCTCTCCAATAGTTCTGTTCTTCCTTTCTACTACCCCATTTTGTTGAGGGGTCCTTGGAGCTGAGAAGTTGTGGTCAATCCCATGCTCATTGCAGTATTCCAAGAAGTATGCATTTTCAAACTCTCCTCCATGGTCTGACCTGATAGACACAATAGAAATACCTTTCTCATTTTGCACTTTCTTAGCTAAGGTTACAAATGCATCAAAGGTATCACTTTTAGAGGAAAGAAATAATGTCCAAGTGAATCTAGAATAATCATCTACAATTACAAGCACATACAGATTACCACCAAGACTTTTCACCCTAGATGGTCCAATTAAGTCCATATGCAGCAATTCAAGTGGTCTTGTTGTGGTAACTACATTTTTAGATTTAAAAGATGATTTAGTTTGTTTCTCTCTTATGCATGCATCACATTCTTTGTCCTTCTCAAAAGATATTTTTGGCAAGCCAGTTACTAGCTCATTTTTAACCAGTTTAGACAATTGATTCATGTTAACATGAGCTAATCTTCTATGCTATAACCAACTATCGTTATCTTGACTGATTAAGCATACAGAATCTAAGGGAGGAAGTTCATCAAGATCAATAGTATAGCAGTTACCATCCCTTTGAGCTTTTAAGATTACTTTGTGATCACTTTTTCTAATGACCAGACAAAACTTTGAGTCAAACAGCACCCAATTTCCTCTATCACAGGTCTGACTCACGCTCAGCAAATTGTGGTTGAGGCCAATTACAAACAGCACCTCTTCAATGGATGTTTCTGGATTTTTGCCCACAATGCCAATGCCAACAACTTTGCCATATTGATCACCTCCAAAGGTCACCTTTCCTCCTTTCTTGTCTCTAAGGGTGATGAACTTCTCATTATCACCAGTCATGTGACTTGAGCAGGCATTGTCCATATACCATTTGTTGCTTTTCTTAGCTTTGAGACAGACCTACAAAACAATATTTATGTTTTCCTTTTAGGTACCCAAATTTGCTTGGGTCCTTTTTGATCAGTAGATTTTTCCATAGATGCAGATGCAACTTTGGGAACCCATTCAACTTTCCTGCCACGTCCATTTTTCCTCAAGACACAAGAACTGGAAATATGTCCCTTTTTGTTACAGAAATGACAGGTAGTGAAAGGACTGCTAGATTGAGAAGCAGGAAGAAAACAATGCAGATAATACTTTTGTCTAGCATGCCTTGGTTGATCATTTGTTTCAATGTGAGGTGATGCATTAATTTTCTTTTTATTGCTCTCAGCACGCACAAAATGTCTCATATATGCATTCTGGTTTTTCTTCCTAATCTTTTACTTGACAGCATATGGATCATAGCCAAGACCAGCTTTTCCTTGTGATATTCTTTGGCTCCCCATCAAGGCAAACAACATATCTTTACCTCTAGTGAGCCTAGACATGCTTTTAACTAAATAATCATTAGTTTGCTTAAGTTCATTGCATGAAGTACAACAAACAGATTCAGTAGTAGGTAAAGAGGCAATTTCAGAAACTATGCTTTGAGATTCCAGCTTATTTATCTTTTTCTTTGTCAATTTTAGTTCTTTAGCAACTTTAATGAATTCATCATGAAGCTCATGAAATGCATCCAGTAATTCAGAATAGGAAGGTTCAGATTCATATACCTCTTCTTCCTGATCACTGTTGCATGAGGGTGTGGCTTCTTCAGAAGCAAGTGCCATCAGACAAATGTTGGCAATCTCATCCTCATCTTCTTCTTCCTCATCCGGGCTCTGACTTCCCAAGAGGGGAGTGAATTGGGAAGATTGAAATTTTTTTGCACAAAGTGAAGTGGGTGAAGATATCACAGTGTAATGAAAACAACGAGTAAAACAGAGCAAGTTGAAAAGTAAAGATAAGGAGAAGAAGACTCAGTAATTTATCCTGGTTCGGTATATCCACTTGACCTACGTCCAGTCCTCAAGACAATTCTTGAGATTTATTCACTATACAGCAAGAATTCAACGGGCTTCTTGCTAAAGCCACAGTACACGAGTATGCTCTGTTTCTGGAGCTCTCTCAAACACTCTAAGCACTTTCACAATGTGCTTCCAATCCCCTTGTGATTTCCCCTCACAAGTAAATCTATCTTCCAGATGAAGAGTAGATTGTTTACAAAGATATAACTCTCTTGAATAGAGTAGATATGAAGGTTAAAGTACAGATATTGAAGTTGAGAGGGTAAAAGCTTTTGAGAAGAAGATTCAGCAGAAATTCGGTATATACAAGTTTTATTCATTACCCACAACTTCAAATGATGTTATATTTATAGTTTTAGGTCTCAACTATCCGTTAGAGACTAAATCTATCCGTTGGGGAAGTTATCCAACGGTTACTCTGAGAAACTATCCATTTACCAACCGCATTTAATATTTCTGACATACTGAAATTCGAATTTTGGTTGGTCAACAGACGAATTTCGAAGGAACCGAAGGTTAAAGCTTCCAACGTAGAAAAACAAAGTTCGTCTGTTCATGAAGTGAAATTCGAATTTTGAAACTTGTAAAATGTTTTCACGTTGTGACATACGAATTTTCAAGAAGAAAGTTTTTCTGTTAAGAATGAACAGTGTTTTCAATTTTCTACAGTGCCCTCGAAATTCAAATTTTGGAAGCCCAAAATTCGTCTGTCCATTGAACGTTCAAAGAGGCACAGTAGATCACTTTCTTCGAAATTCGAATTTTGAAAGGGTGAAATTCGTCTGTCAGAGAGACTCTTTTTAGACTAGTTTCAACATTCGAATGTTACAAGACTTGTCATTCGTATGTCAATGTTTCATTTCAACAGACTCAAAAACATAGCTTCTGAAATTCGAATTTTAGTGTTTAAAGTTCGTCTGTCAGAGAGCAGTTTTGAAACTTAATTTATTCTTGATCTCAGATGAACTTTAACATTGTTTCAGATGAATTTCTTCTATTTTCTCAAGTTGTGTTTTGTCTGAAATTCAAATTTTGAAAACTCAAAGTTCGTCTGTCTCAGAGAAGCTCCTTTCAAACTTATATGAAAATTCGAATATTGGAAAGCCAAAGTTCGTCTGTCAGAGAGCATTTTTCAAACTCAATTTTTTTTTGATTTCAGATGAACTTTAACATAGTTTCAGACGAATTTCTTTGGTTTTCACAAACTGCATTTTATCTGAAATTCAAATTTTGACTGTGTGAAGTTCGTCTGTCACTAAAAGGCTTCTTTCAATCTTGGATGAAAATTCGAACTTTGGAGAATCAAAATTCATCTGACAGAGAGACATCTCTTCAGACTTATTCAGTTTTAGCTCGAAATTCGAATTTCCAAAGGCAAAGTTCGAATTTCCAACATGACAGTTCAGTTTAAACTTTTAAACTTCGTCTGTTTGTGGGTATTTTTCAAGTAAGTCAAGATTTAACGTAAAATCAAGGTTTGAAAACATCTTTTCTTCAAATTAAAATCTTTTACCCAATCATAACTAAAAACAAAAGATTCTACAAAAGATCTAGCAGCAAATACTCTTCAAATTCTTCACTTGAAGCACTTTGATCTCCTTTGATATCTTCAATCTAAGCTCTTGGATGTTGGTTTGGAATCATCAAAACTCTTGATTCAATACTTATGACATCCAAAATTCAAATTTTGGTTGGCCAACAGACGAATTTCACAAAGACCGAAAGCTAAAGACTTCAACGTTGAACTTTCAAAGTTCGTCTGTTCATGAAGCAAAGTTTAAATTTTGATCTTTGAAAAATGTTTCTATGTTGGAACATACGAATTTTCAAGTGTAAAGTTCTTCTTGAAAGTATGAACAGTTATTCCATTTTGCTACAGTGCCTTCGAAATTCGAATTTTGATAATCAAAATTCGTCTGTCAGTGAGTATTTCAATAAGGCACAATAGTTCATCTATTCGAAATTTGAATTTTCAAAATGCAAAGTTCGTCCGTCAGAGAGGCCTCTTTTCAGACTTACTTCTAAGTTTGAATTTCTGAATATTATCATTCGTATGTCAACATATCATTATAACAGACTCACAATCTTTGTTTCTGAAATTTGAATTTTCGTGTTCAAAGTTCGTTTGTCAGTGAGCCATTTTGATGTTCTTTTCAAACTCAATTTTCAGATGAACTTTGACATATCCTCAGACGAATTTTTCATTTTTCATAAATTGTATTTTGTCTGAAATTTGAATTTTCAAAAGCCAAAGTTCGTCTGTCAGAGAAAGCTCTTTTCAGACAGGACTCAAAATTCAAATTTCTCAAGAAAAAGTTCATCTTTCAGAGAAGGCTCTTTTCAGACTTGTTTATTTTAAATACGAAATTCGAATTTTCAAAGCCAAAGTTTGAATTTTCAAAATAGCATATCAGTATAAATGTTTCAAACTTCATCTGTTAGTGGGTGTTTTTCAAATATTTCATGGATTAACATAGAATCATATTTTTAAAACATCTTTTTGCCAATTCAAAGTCTTTTACTCAATTTAATCATTGCTGTAGATTCTACATCTATTCTTGTTCTGGTTTTTCTTGAATTTCTCCACTTGAGATCATTTGTGCACCTTTGATATCTAAGCTCTAGAAAGTTGGTTTGGAATCATCAAAACACTTGATTCAACAAATATCAGTAGAAAATATATATATTTTTCCTATATATAAAATCCCCCTGGGAAGGTTGAAGAGCTGTGTACGCCCTTGAACAGAGGAAGTATGTCACAAAATCACCAAGTAATCATATTAGAACATAATGAGCCATATAATTTTATAGAAATTTCAACAAAGTTTTCTCTTAAAAAATGGACATCCCAATGTCAAAAACCTTACATATTTTCAACCAAAACAATCATCAATCATCAATCATCATAATAGCAATATGGCAAATTATATAGTTTCATAGAATATTATAAGATAACATAATGCAAGAAATAGAAAATTGCTCCCTTAATGATTCGTTTTTGGGCTTTCATTTGATTTCACTCCTTTCAAGGACTTCCACAAGCTTTTTTGAACTTAAATACAACATTAAACACTCACTTAATCCACTGACTTTGGGGGTTGCTTCACAAAGTTTCTATTGAACCCTAAAAATCCTATAGTTCATCTTTGATCTTTTCATAAAACCAATACTTGTCTTAAGGTAAATCCACCATGATAAATCTATTTTTGGCATCATTTTCATGAAATTTCCAATGCTTTCATGACTTTCCTTCTGGCCAAAACTAACCTTAAGGGAGGAAGAAATGGATTTTCATGCAACTTGTCTTTAAACTCTTGCAAAACCTTACTTTCTTAACTTGTTCATGACTTCTGCCAAGTTTATTGCATGAAACCTCATTCCTTTCACTCCTTACTCTTGGCTGAAATTTACTCTTGAAAAGAAGGAGAGGAGAACTTCATAAAACCATGCTAAATTACTTGAAAAACTAGCTTGAAGGCATAGGGAAACTTACCTTAAAACTTGCTCTTGAATCTTCAAGCTATCCTCTTCCTTTTTCCTCTTTCTCATGCCACTTACTCTCCTTCTTGTGCAAATTTTTGAGCTCTTCTTTCCCTTTATGCAACACCTTAGGTCGATTAAAGAGAAGGAGAAATAAAAATCTCAGGTGACATAATTACTTGGTAAAAGTAGCTTTACACTTGTTAATTTTTTGTGACTTACTCCTGGGGTTTTCTTCCTTAAAATAATAAAGAATTCCAGTTCTCCATGTGCAGCAAAAGGTCAAGCCATTTAGGGGAGATATTATAAAAAAATACTGTATATTTTTCCTAATTTAGATATATTCTCCATTGGTTACTTTTATCTAAACTATTAAAGGTACTTTTTGTAGTATTATAATGCTATTTGTACTTTAGTTCATACAAGAAATAAAGTAAATTAAGATTTGTATATAATTCAATTCCTATCCCATATAGTGTCTTCTGTGGGGTCCACTTACTTTTTCTTTTTTACTTTATCAATATTGTAGGATTTACAATACTTTTATGTAACAATATTATTTCTAACACTCAGCAATCAATTTATTTTCTAAATTGGTCCATTTGGACTCAATATACTATTATATTCCAGCATATCATAAGTTTTAGTTTGATTGTAATATTATATATTTATAAAATTACCACTACGAATTTTTTTAGGGATTAAACTACAAATAATTTTTCTTTTAGGGACTAAATTGCAAATTTATACTTAATATTCCATTGGCCTAAAAATGACCTTTTACCCTTTTCCTTATCCAGATCATGAATTTCAATCTATTTATCATATTTCCATATAATAACATCACATTTTCATGTATTTAATAGTATTTAGATTTGGGGATATTACATAGGCACAACTACAAATCCTCTTTCTCACTCATGGAGATCACTAACGAAGGTGAAGAAATTATACCTCCCCTAAGTGACGGTGTCCATGTAGCTTTAGAGCTAGGGAATGCTGAAATTTCCCTTCAGGTGATCTTGGATGAGTCTTCGGCAGCCACAATGAAACTTAAAGGAGTCTTGTTCGGGCGCAATGTTTTGATCTTGGTGGATAGTAGATCTACCCATAACTTCATCTTTGAGACACTGGTGTTTGAAATAAGCATTCTTATCAAAACTATACCTGCCTTCGGTGTTCAAATTGGAAATAGAACTAATGTAATGTGCAACAAACTCTGCCAACAGTTAGAGGTGACTACAACACCTTACTTTAAACCTTATTTCCTATGTATTAAACTCTAATTAAGACTATTTATTCATATTTAGAAGTTTGAATCACTTAAGGGACTAAATCAAAATTTTTCTAAGTTACTGTTCATTTGGTAAGTCTTTTTTACTGATAGAACTTTGAAAAATCATAACTAAATGTGAAAAAATCATATCAATGTGATTCAACTCTTTAAAAATAGTTTAAAATCATATCTATATGAAAAAAAATGAAATAGAGCTTTAAACGCACCATTTTGTGTCGTAAATTTCACAAATTTTACTATTTATTTGGTTATTCCCTTGTTCTTCAGCTTTCTGGCACCAATTTTGAAAATTCATAATAAATCATATACATATCCAATTAAGTGATCTTTGATTCTTTGAAAATATTATTTTATCTATTTTCAAAGCATATATAACAATCATATGTTATTCCCTATTTCACCCAAATAGTACTAACTTCACTAATTGGGGGTCAAAATGAGCATCTTCATCTATGTAACTTGCAAAATAAATTCCATAACATAATTGCATTATCATTTCTTGTTCCAAAACTGTACTAACCATCATGTGGAATTTAAAGGGACATAAGGGTCTTAAGGTACAGATTTAAAACAACACACATGAAGTTACATAATAATTTAAAATGGAGGACCATGGCTAAGATTAACATCTTAATCATCAATCTCTTCTTCCTTTCCTTACTCTTTCTTGGAAGCCTTGCCATGAGTTGTGCCTAAACATGCTAGTAATTTGGAATGATAAGATTAAAAAAATCCAAGTAATAATCTCAATTTAAGCATACATGTTATCATATAAGTCATAATACATCAAAGAACCGTAATAAGACATAATGAGCTATATAGTTTCATAAAAATTTTAGTAGAGTTTTCTCTTAGAAAATAGATATCTTAGGGGCAAATCCCTTACATATTCTCAGTCAAAATAATCACCAATCATCAAAATAGCAACATGGCAAGTCATATATCATCATAGAACATCATAAGACAACATAATGCATTAAGGAGAAAATTGCTACATTGGTGAAACTTTTTGGTTGGTCTTTCTCTTGGGTTCACTTCTTTCAAGAGTTTCCATAAGCTTTCTTGAACCTAAATACATCACCAAACATTAACCTAAGCCATGATTTTGAGGGTTGGTTCATAAAGTCTTTATGAAAACCCTAAAAATCTATATAGTTTATCTTAAGCTCTTTCCTTAAACCAACACTTATCTTTAATTAAATTAACCATGAGGAATCCATTTTTGATATCATTTTCATGAAATTTCCACTTTAATAAGATCCCCTGTACTGGTTGAAATCTACCCTAGAAAAGCAAGTAATGAATTTTCATGCAATTTGTCTCAATCTCTTGAAAAACCTTACTTTCTCATCTAGTTCATGGTTTCTACCAAGTTTCTTGCATGATAACTCATTCCCTTTACTTCCCTAGGTTTGACTAAAACTTAAGCTTGAAGAGGAGGAGAGAAGAACTTCATAAAACCATACTAAACCACTTGAGAAACTAGCTTAAAAACATAGAAGAACTTACCTTGCAACTTGCCCTTTGATTCCTCAAGTTTAGCTCTCTCTTTTCTCTCTTCTCTTTTCACACCTACTAGCTTCTTTGTTGTGTAAATTTTTGAGCTCTCACTCCCTTAAACAGCCCACTAAGTCGGTCAAGAAGGGGAAGAAAATGAAAATGCCAAGTGTGATAATTACTTGGTAAAAGCGGCTTTACATGTGTTAGAATTTTTGGCCACATATTCCTTAATTTTTCTTATACAAAATAATTAAGTATTTTATTTCTCCATGTGCTGCCCATATCATGCCACATAAGGGGTTATGTGTCTAAAATATTGCATATTTTATTTAGCCTAGATATATTTTGTACCAGTTATTTTTACTTACATTATTAAAGGTACTTTTTACAGTATTTTGATACTATTTGTACTTTATTCTAGATAGGAAATAAAGTACATTGAGATCTATATATAACACAAATCTTATCCCAACCAGTGTTAATGTGGGGCACACATATTTTTTTTTTACTTTATTTACTTTTGTGGGGCCCATGATACCTTTTTCATTGTACTATGAATTTTACTATATTCGGTGATAAATTTTTCTTCAAATTGATTCTTTTAACCTTAATTCATTATTCAGTTGGGTCCAATACATCGTAAGCTTCATTTTGATTATAATTTTACATATTTATGAAATTACGCCTACTTAAATTTTAAATTTCTTTTCTTTTGGGTCCTTTTTGGTAATTTTTACTACGGACCAAACTACAAATAATTCTTTCTTTGGGGACTAAAATGCAAATACATATTTTATTTCCCCGACCAGGAAAATGACCTTTTTATCCTTTTTTTTTTTACATTTATTACTATATCTAAGATTTTATTACATGTTAATGCATTTTATGTGTGACATCCGGGCGCTGAAGATGGCGGGGAGTGATCACCGGTGCAAGAAAAGTTGGGGGTCAGATAAAGTAATGAGGATAAAGTAATGAGGCACCGATAAAGAGCATCTCCTGGCAGGCTTCTAAGCGGGAGGGGCATATGAATGAATCGAATACATACCGGAACGAGAGGGATCCAGAGACTGTATAGGTATGGGACTATACGGTTAATAATAGCTTAAAGGAATTGATAGGTACTACCTATACCAATAAAGTGTACCTACCTTTTCGGTAGCCTATCCCTTAAGAACTCCTCAGTTAAGCGTGCTTGACCTGGAGCAATTATGGGATGGGTGACCTACTGGGAAGGAGGTGTGTGAGTGAGGATAAAGCACACCGAAAGGGCTTGTATTGGTTTGTGGGGACAGTCGTCAATTCCGAATAGCAGCCAGACGTTACATTATGATATTTAGGAAATTAGGATGTTAGAGTGACGATTTCTAATTTAACCATCACAAAGAAGACTTCTTCCATTTCTTATTGAGGAAATTAGGATGTTAGAGTGACGATTTCTAATTTAACCATCACAAAGAAGACTTCTTCCATTTCTTATTGGGTGGGGCTAATTTGGTGTTGGGAACTAAGTGGCTGGCTTCTTTGAATAAAACGTTTATGATTTTCTAGCTGAATGGCAAAAAAAATACAAGTTGCAAGGTATCACTCCTGTGGATAATTCTCAGGTTCATCTACAAAGTATACATAAGATTGAAGATGACAAGATGTAATTTCCAATTCACTCTCTAAATGTTGAAGTCATTTCGTAAGAGTTTCCTTGAAGTCATTTGGGAAGAATTTCCTAAAGTATTTTCAAAGCCCACTTCTTTGCCTCATATGCATGATCATTATCATGCTATTCCATTAGTGCCTAATGCTAAGCCCCCAAACATATGCCCATACCGATATCCACATTACTAGAAAAATGATATTGATGTTGGGAATTTTGATACACATGTAGCAGAATAACACAACTAAATCCCTCCTATGGATCCATCAATGTTGCTTAAATCGAGATGTAGAGGATAATTTTACCTTGATTTGTGGCTTTTCAGGTTCTTCTTCTACCGTTAGACCTTATAACTGACGCTTCTGATCAGCTCCCTTTAGCAATATCCACACGAATGGTGAATCCAATTCGAACGATATGCTAGCACCACTGTTCACAAACGTCCGTATGCTTGAGGGGAGTGAAGACTCTCTATGTACGTCCATACACTTTCTCTCTCTAAGTGTACAACCACTATCTCTCTCCAGGTGGGAGGAGACTCTTTTTTTTTTTTAAATTATACACTAGATAACCGTTGTCTCTATCCTCATATAGATAGGGTTTTTGATTTGATTAATTTAAAATAATTATTTAAATTAAATCAAATCTTAATTAAATAAATTAGTTTAAATTTAAATATATCTAATAGATTAAATATAAACTAATTATTTAATCTAAAACTAGAATCAAATTTAAATTTAATTTATCGCATAAATCAAATTCAAATTATCACATTAGTTTAAATTTAAATATATCACATAGAATTAATTTAAAACTTCATTTAAAATAATTAAATGATATATATATTTCAAAATATATTTAATATATCAAATATATAATATATCAAACATATATATGTTTCAAATTTTGTAAAATATATATAAATATATTTATTTATAAAATTTCTCTATACTAAATTGAACGTTAAATTCATCGAATCTAGACACATTTTAGATTCAATGAATTTGGATATTCTAGCTCGAGTTGATCCATTCTTGTGTGCGGCCTTGCAGACCCATATGACGTTGGCAATATGCCAATGACACTATTGTACCCATAAGTCACAAATGGACTCTAACAAGACATTGTGATTGTCCAAATCATATGAGATCGGTGATCCGATGCAACCTATCATACAATCTTATTGCATCCCTTTTGTCTCATGATATCTAGGTCAAGTATGAGGCATGGAAATGTCATTCTCATTTTGCTTGACCATTACTTTCTCGATCTCCGAACAGACTGACAGAACAAATGGAAACCCTTCCATTCGAGCATAACCATGTATTTCTTAGTCTCACTCATCGAGGGGCTCAGATATATCTCTCCATTAATCAGAGGGATAAATTCCATCTTGACCATTTATTTTACTCTCATGAATTCCACTATGCCTGATCATAACCTTTATGATCACCTGATTAAAGGTGACTTTTAACTATGCCAAAGCACAGTGTTTCTCATGTAGAAAGCTGTGGTGATCTCAGGTCTGAGGACTTGGTGACACGGTTATATATATGATATATGCTTATGACCTGATCCATGTAGCTATCTCCTGACGGGTTGATCCAGCACCTGTTCCCTAGCAGATGCTTATGATTTTGATTTGTATTTTCATACATAATTAACACATAATCATTAATTAAAATCATAGTAGTCTTAGTTCATCATTGTTCCCACAAAGATAATCGATTAGGAATGTTTAGAATAAAATGATTTATCCAAGGATATTATTATTATTATAAAGAAAAACATGTAAATAATATAATAATGTAATAAAAGAAAAAAAAAACTCCTTCTTTTTTCATAATGAAGTACAATATTTATAATACAATGATTGGCCAAGAGCACAATATCCAACAATTGAGGCTTAAGTAGGGGAGTGACGAACCATGTCGAGGGTTGTACAATTTAATTCTAGGTGTAAATAATTTGTAGTATAAGTGCAACTTAGGTCGTGTTTTAAGGGAGGCAACACTCAATATGCGAGCAAGAGTTTGAATTCCTAAGTTAAAATAAAAAAATGCACCTAAATGACTAAAAAATAATTATAATTAAAAATAGATTAAATTAACTAAATTAAAATGCAATTACTTAATTTATAATGCAACTAAAATGCAAATCTAAACTAGTCCTAAATGAAATGAAATGCAAACTAAACTAACTAAATTAAAAATAAACAAAATGCAAACTAATTATTATTAAATTAAAATGCTAATGCAACTATATTATTATTTTCTTTATGAAATGTAATGCAAATTATTTAATGTGAAAATGCCAATTATCAACTAAGATTTAGGAGGCTTTGTTTTTAATTCAAAGTTAAACCAAATTAAAATAAACAATTAATTAAAACAAACTAAACACTAAACAAGGATTAAAAAAAAACCAGTGTTAAATTATAGAAAATGTGGATCATTCATGGGTTTGGCAAGTAACTTGGGTTTATCCTAACTTAAGTTCAATTAATTTAGATATGGGATTATTTTTTATTAAGCAAACTAATTAGATTCAACACTTAATTACCTTAAGCATAATCTAAGTAATTAATTAATTCTAGATGCCTCTAATTGTTAATTAATCACCAAGAATTAGTCTAATATAGTCAATTAAGCTTAATCCCAATGTTAATTGAGTTTATTAATTTCTGAAAATTAAGAAATAATCACCTAATTTAACCTAATTAGGTAATTAAATTCTCAATTATGCAGGACTACTCTTAGCATTACTTAGATTATACCATTAACCAATAATTTAATCAAAATAACACTAATTAGGACATAAAATTCAAAATTTCTATATCTGAAAAATGCACAATTCCAAACTCAAATCAACACTAAATAACCATAATCATGTATTCAATACATTCCAAATATAAATCCAGTCTCTAATAATCAAGATTTATACAAAATTTGATAATCCTAACTTGGAAACCTAAACTAAAATCAAATTAAATTCAGAAAAATCAAGATTAAGAAAGAAAAGACTTCCCATATGCTCTAGCCAAGTTCAAGTACCAAGCTCCAAGCCTTACTCCACGAAAGATCCACTAAAAAGAAAACTCCAGCGTTGCATCTTCACAAGCTTCCAAGCTTTATAAAAATGAGAGGGCGATTTGGCCATTGCAAAGGAGATGGAAGGATGGTGTGAAAATAGTGGAGGAAAGGATGAATATTAGTGGGGAAATGGAAGTGGATGGTGGAGAAAGAAAGGCCGAAAGAGAAGAGAAGAAAATGGAGAGGGCGTCGACTTTTCTGGACAATGGAAGAGGGAGGCCGAAAAAAACAATGTGGGAATAAGAGGAAAAAGTTGAAAATGGGTGGAGAATTGAACGAAAAATGGAGAATGGTTTAGAAGGAAAAAAAATTAAAAGTCTAGGAGCTACGAAAAGTATGAACGAGAGGTGAAGAAAATGAAAAAGAAGAGAACAAGGATGTGGCGGCCAGCTCTCCACTGCACGAAGGGTTGTGCATAGGAAAGAAGAAAATTGGCAAGGGACATGTTTGGTTACATAGAAATGGAAGAAGAAAATACTATATAAACTAATTAAAATAAAGACAGATACAAATGGACAAATAAAGATAAGGAAAAATGAAAAAGTTGAGAAAATAAATTTTTCATAAAATTCCTCTTCTCAAATGACCAAAATGTCCCTTCAAAATTTTAATCTCCATGGACCATAACCTGTAAGAAAATGTTACATTAGATAGATTATGTTTCCAATTAAATAAATATAAATTAAATTTTGATCCAAGGAAATTAAATTAATTATGGGATAAAATTTAAGTTTAATTTGAAGAAAAATTATGAGTTAAAATGATAAAAATAAAAGAAATAAAATACTAAAAAGAAATTTTTGAAACTCTTTAATAATTTTGCTCATAAATGGATCAATTGTGAATCATTTTCTTAATCACAATTAAACGACAAATGACTCATAATAACATTGAGAATTATCAAATAAAATAAAATGGAAGAATTAAATTCTTGAAACAATTTGAAAAGTAAAAATAATCAAAATTAAAGTTTAATTTCCTAAAACTATCTCAAAATTCTCATTTATTACAAATGAAGGCTAATTTCCTAAATATTATCTAAATCACACAAAATTAGCCAAATTTCAATATTAAAAATGCTTAAATAAGGGGAATAAAAATAATAAAAATTTATGATTATCAAGGAGTTATCATAGCAAGGATTCATTCCACCTAGTTCAAGTTCCTTCGCAAGCCCGGTATTACTAGTATACAAAAAAGATGACTCATGGTGTTTTTGTGTGCATTATCACAGCCTTAATCAGATTACTGTACCAAATAAGTACCTAATTCCTAACATTGATGAACTTCTAGATGAATTAAATGGTGCGGTATATTTTTCTAAGATTGACTTATGCTTAGGATACCACTAGATCTGAGTACTACTTGTTGGCATTCATAAGACTGCCTTTCGTACTCATTCTGGTCATTATGTGCTAGGTTTAATATAATATAAGTTTTGATGATGACAAATGTAGAGTAATAAGGAATAAATGTATCATATTTGTCTAACATATATTTTGTTCCTAAAAGAAGTAAAATGTGTATTAGCATTTGTTTAATTGTATTTATAATGCATATATTATAGTATGTACTAATATATCTACTGTATTTTTATATTTTATAATACAAGTTGGATATATAAATTGGATTAACTTCTTGGTTTGTAAGTATAATATATTAAATGTAGGATTTTCTAAGAAGGAAGAGTGAGTATTGGAATAAAGAAAGGAAAATCAACATCATGTCTCACTCAAAGAAAAGGAAAAATGATGCTTCAAGAATTGAAGATCAGAAGAGAGCATGCCAAGAATGAAATGACCAACTGGAAGTGGAGTTTAACTTTTGAAGACCTAACTATTAGGTATATTTTGTTTACATTTAGGTCTTGAGGTGGTTTAGATCTTTAAAATTTATTTAATCTTGTTACCATATGTCTTAAATAAGTTAGATTAAAGTAATCTAATGCTAGCATGTGTTACAACTGAAGTATATTAGATTAAAGTAATCTGATGCTAGCATGTGTTACAATTGAAGTATATTAGCCAATAGATGAATTTTACTATTTGACTCATGTTTATTTTGTGAAAAATTTATACTTTGCTTGCTAAAATTCAAAGTTATAGAGGTATTATCCCTGGTAGACGAATTTTAGTTTTAAACTTCAAATTTAGGGCTAAATATAACTAGTGAAAGTGTGCGAAATTCGCATGAAGCTTAGTTGAAATTTGATTGTTGGAGAAGTTCAAAGTGAGTTCAAAGTTATGGCTTATGACAGATGAACTTTAAACTTTAAAGTGTGAACTTTGAAGTAAGAACTTGTATGCCTTATTATAGCATGCCTCTGATATACGAACTTTGCAATTCAAAGTTTGAACTTTGTAGTGAACAACTTTTGTGTCATGTTGCGTATGCCTCTGATAGACGGATTCTAGTTTCTAAAATTTGAATTTCAAAGTGCCATGTGAAGACTTGAGGCAATTGACCTTTCCCTTCAGATGTACTTTTAATATGAAAATTTGCATAAACTAACAGGGGGAATCTTTTACAAACTTGAAATTCTAATGTCACTTAGTAACAGGCAAATTTTGAGCACCAATATTTGAATTTTGGTGTGTTGGATGTATTTAATGCAGTTGGTGAACAGATTTTTTTGTAGAGTAACTATTGGTTAATGTCCCTAACGACTGGATCTTATGTTTAACAACTAGTTAAGTCACAAATCTATAAATACAACTTCATTTGAACTTATGGGTAATGAATTTAAGTGAGTTATGTGCCAAAATACAGCTGCAATAGATAAAATCATTCTGTGTGAGCATTTAAAGTTAAACCTGCTTCATTAGAGTGAGCTTCAATGTATTATCCACTCTTATAGAGAGTTTCTATTATGTAATCTTTCTTACTACAAATTCTGGGTAAAATCTTGGTATGGGAAAACACTAAGAGAATTTACACATCATTTAAGAGTGTGGGGAGAGTGGCTTCACAAGTGCCTAGTGAAACTTATGGGATGTACTGAGGTTTTATAGGTGCCTAAATCAAAGCTGTGGGACATAGTGAAAAATCTCAAGTGGTGGTTTGAGGACTAGATATAGGCCTAGTAGTTAGGTTAAACTAGTATAAATCTTTGTGTGCTGCTCTTCATCTTCTCACTTCATTTGTCTCACTCAATGCTCTATGTTCATCCTTGTTCTGCTACATCTCTTGGTGAAATTGGATTGTTTATAAAAAATGGAAAAAATCTAATATCACCCAATTTACTCCCCTTTTGGGTGACCAGCTAACCTAATATTATGTGTAACACCTTATTTTATCATACTTTTTCCCAAGTATTATAGCGTATTTAATGTCTAAATAACTCATGTTAGAGGCTTGAATTATCATAGGAACCAAATTGAAAAAAAAAATAAAAAAAAATGAAGTTACTGTTCATTTGGTGCCAAAGTTTTCCGGATGAACTTTAAAAAATCATAATTAATTTCACAAAAACCATATCAATGTGATTCAAGTGTCCACATGAAGATAGAAACATGCTATACAAGGAAAAAAATGAGTCAAATGTTTGACCATGCCAATTTATACAGTTTAATGCTTAAAATTGTACTATATAAATGGTCAAAATTCATGTTCTAGATTTTTTGGCCTAAATTCAAAAATTCATAACAAATCGCATATATGTCCAATTTGTTAGCAAGGCTGATTTCCCAAGAGGGGGGGGGTGAATTGGAAAGATTAAAATTTTTCTGCACAAAGTGAAGTGGGTGAAGATATCACAGTGTAATGAAAACAACGAGTAAAACAGAGTAAGCTGATAAGTAAGGATAAGGAGAAGAAGACTCAGTGATTTATCCTGGTTCGGTCTATCCACTTGACCTACGTCTAGTCCCCAAGACAACTCTTGAGATTTATCCACTATACAGCAAGAATTTCAACAGGCTTCTTGCTAATACCACAGTACACGAGTATGCTCTGTTCCTGAGCTCTCTCAAACTCTCTAAGCACTTTCACTATGTGCTTCCCAAACCCCTTATGAATTCCCCTCACAAGTAAATCTATCTTCCAGATGAAGAGTAGATAGTTTACAAAGGTATAACTCTCTTGAATAGAGTAGATATGAAGGTTAAAGTGCAGATTATGAAGTTGAGCGGGTAAAAGCTTTTGAGAAAAAGATTCAGCAGAAATTCGGTTTATACAAGTTTGATTCGATTCCCACAACTTCAAATGTTGTTGTATTTATAGATTTAGGTTCCAACTATTCGTTAGAAACAAAATCTATCCGTTGGGGAAGTTATCCAATGGTTATCCTGAAAAACTATCCGTTAACCTACCGCATTTAATGCTTCTGACATACTGAAATTCAAATTTTGGTTGGTCAACAGACGAATTTCGAAGGAACCGAAGGTTAAAGCTTCCAATGTTAAAATACGAAGTTCGTCTGTCCATAGAGTGAAATTCGAATTTTGAAACTTATAAAATATTTTCACAATGTGACATACGAATTTTCAAGAAGAAAGTTTTTCTGTAAATCGTGAACAGTGTTTTCAATTTTCTACAGTACCCTCGAAATTCAAATTTTGGATGCCTAAAATTCGTCTGTCCATTGAATGTTCAAAGAGGTACAGTAGATCACTTTCTTCGAAATTCGAATTTTGACAGAGTGAAATTCGTCTGTCAGAGACCAGTTTTGAAACTTAATTTATTCTTGATCTCAGATGAACTTTAACATTATTTTAGACGAATTTCTTCTATTTTCTCAAGTTGTGTTTTGTCTGAAATTCGAATTTTGAAAGAGTGAAATTCGTCTATCTCAAAGAAGCTCCTTTCTGACTTATATGAAAATTCGAATGTTGCAGAGTCAAAGTTCGTCTGTCAGAGAGCATTTTTCAAACTCAATTTCTTCTTGATTTCAGATGAACTTTAACATAGTTTCAGACAAATTTCTTTAGTTTTCACAAATTGTATTTTGTCTGAAATTCAAATTTTGACTTTGTGAAGTTCGTCTGTCACTAAAAAGGCTTCTTTCAGACTTGATGAAAATTTGAATTTTGGATGATCAAAATTTGTCTAACAGAGAGACATCTCTTCAGACTTATTCAGTTTTAGCTCGAAATTCGAATTTCCAAAGGCAAAGTTCGAATTTCCAACTTGACAATTCAGTTTAAACTTTCAAACTTCGTCTGTTTGTGAGTATTTTTCAAATAAGTAAAGATTAAACTTCAAATCAAGGTTTGAAAACATCTTTTTCTCAAATCAAAATCTTTTACCCAATCACAACTAAAACTAAAGATCCTACAAGAGATCTAACAACAAATACTCAGAAAATCTTCACTTGAAACAACTTTGATCTCCTTTGATATCTTCAATCCAAGCTCTTGAGTGTTGGTATGGAATCATCAAAACTCTTGATTCAACACAATTCATGTGTTCTTTAGTTTTTTGAAAAGCCCTATCTATCCAATTTTTGGAAATATATAAAACGTATACTATTTTACATTTCAAATGAATGGTGACCACAGAATTGTCAAGTGCAAAAATTGGTTAGAATATGCTATTATAATGCAAACTGTATATTTACATTACATTCATCCTCCAAGCTAGTCCATTCTTGATCATACCATATTTATAACATCATAAGAGACTTAAAATAGCATAATAGCAGCAAGGTACCATTTTGCAAATTCATATATGATTTTACACAAAATCACATAAACACAAATAGCAAAGGTAATAACAATATTAATCATCAAGCATCTTCTCCTCACCCTTTGCCTTCTTGAGAGTCTTGCCATCTTTAGAACCTAAAGTTTTGGGACACTTGAGGGTATGAGATTGAGATAATCTCAGTAGCAAGTCATATTCAATGCATTATGACATTTATTCCACAAAATAGATCACATTAAATCACATTTGATTATCAAAGTATCACATTAGTCATAAAAACTTTGGCAGCATAACGACTTGGAAAATGGATATGCTAGAGATTGAAACCCCTCATATTATAGCCAAACCAGTCAAATAAAGCACAATCTACAATGTGTCAGCTCATTTATATCACATAAACATCATATGAACATAGTGAAAGAACATAAAGCAATAAATAGACTGTACTACCTTTGTTGATTCCTCTTGACTATACCCTTTGATTCCAATGATTCACAAACTTCCTTAAGCTTCTTCAAGTCCCTAATCAATATTAAACAATGGCTAAAACCACTGATTTCATAATATAGTACATAAAGCTCACATAAAACCCTAAAATTTCCAATTGTTTATCTTAAGCTTAAACTTGAGGCACATACTTGTTTTTAAGGGTTTTGGCCATGGGGAATCCATTTTTGGAATCAAAACAATGAAATTCCCACTCTAAGACATACTTTTGTTCTAGCCAAAATCATCCCTAAAGGAAGAGATATGTGCTTTTCTCAAAACTGGTTCAAATCATGCCATGCTTCTTACTTTTTGCAAAATCTCATATCTAATCATGATTTTATGGTTTTAAAACAACTCCCCACACCCAAACAAGCTTAGGCCAAAACTTACAGAGGTTGGGGAAAGAAAATATTTCATGGAAACCAAGTCAAACAACGATGAAAATATGCTAGAACACTTAGAAAACCCAAGAGAAGCACTTACCAATTTTCTTGGAATTTTCTCACTATTCTTCTTCTATTTTTGCCTTGCTTCACATTGGCTGCCTTCTTTTCTCTGAAGTGGTAGACTTCTCTCCCTTTTATCTAAGTTTCTGAACATGTAAATGGTGAAGGGTATATATAGCCACTTAATTACACTTACTTTACACTAATTACTTTGATTAAAGTTAATGAAACGTTAGCTATTAAGTTTGCTTAATAATTAAGACTCCAATTTCAGCACATGGGCTACCATGTGGCATCCTAAGTGAGGGGATAATATCTCCAAAGCACCGCATAATTTTTTCAATTTAGTAATACCATGTATTAGTTACTTTATACTTGGACCGATAAAGTTATTTTTTGTAGTATAAATCACTTTTCTGGTACAGATTAAAGTAAACTTGTGTCTAGTATTACTTTATTATCTTGTCTAAAAAGCTCCTTTTGTGGTGTCCATCTACTTTTTTTTCTTTTTACCTTTTTAGCTTTTGCAAATAAAAAAACAGCTTTATCAGTATAAAATTACTTTTTAAACTTCAGCATTGATTATTTCTTTATCCTTAATCATTAACCCTTAGTGCCATATACCATCTTGTCTCACCGAGAGCTTCATTTTTTACAGTAATTTTATACATTTACAAAATTACCCCTAACTTGGGACAAAATTATAATTTTTAATTCTTTTAGGTCATTAGATGTAATTTTTTCCAAGGACTTTTCTACTCTCTTTCACATAATTTTTTATGCTTAAGGACCTAAAATGTAATTTTCACAATTTTTAGGGGAAAAACATAATTTCTTATTTTTTTGTTCGACTAGAAAAAATAATCTCTTTACCTTATTTCATGTAAAATGGTGTTTATCCATTTTCACGAATTTCTTATGCATCTATAGATATTCTAGCTTTTAGGGATATTACATTATGAACCTATAGTCATACCATTTGGCTTGACCAATGCACTAGTAACCTTTTAATATGCTATGAATGATCTTTTCTAACCTTATTTAAGATGGTTTATACTTGTTTTCTTTGACAATATCCTGATATATAGTGTTAGGTTAGCTGGTCACCTAAGATGGGGGAGAATTGGGTGAAGCAAGATTTTTACCTCTTTTGAAATACAACCCAATTTCATTAAATTTTGTAGTAGAATTGGGATAAACAAAGTATGATGAAGCTGATAGATGAGATGAGAAGATGAAACACAACACACAAGAATTCATACTGGTTTGGCTCAAACCACTTAGCCTATGTCCAGTCCTCAAGCCACCACTTGAAATTTTCATTATATCCCAGAAGCTTCATAAGTGCCTAGTGAAACTTGTGGGATATACTGAGACTTCATATGTGCCTGGATCAAACTTTCCCAACACCCTTATAAGAGTGTAATTCCCTTAGTGTTTTCTCACACTAAGATTCTACTTAGAAATTGTAGAAAGAAATATTACAGAATAGAAACTCTCTTTAAGAGTAGATAATACATTGAAGCTCACTCTAATGAGATGGGTTTAACTTTGAGTATTCACACGGAGTGATTTTATATATTGTAGCAGCATTTTGACACAAAACTCACTTAGATTTGTTACCCATAAGTTCAAATGAAGTTTTATTTATAGATTTGTGGCTTAACTCATTAGATGTAACACCTTATACTAGGGCCCATTTCTCATGTATTAGGCCTTAGTTATGATTCATTAATCATAATTAGAGGCTTAAATCACCTAGACAATTAAAACAAAATTTTTCAAAATTTGGTGGTACTGTTTTTGTGGCAAAACCATTTGACTGACCGAATTTTGAAAATTCATAATTAATTATAAAAAAATTATATTGAGGTGATTCAAGTTCCTAAAATTATTTAAATCAAGATCCATATGGAAAAAATATGAAACGGTAACTTCATTGGGCCAATTAGTATAGTAAATTTCATGGACTTTTATTGTTCATTTGGTCATTTTTTCTATCTTCCAGTTTTCTGACCTGAAATTTGAAAAATCATGTTTCATTCTATTTTGGACCAAATCATGTGTGCTCTATGTCATTTGAAAGATCTATGTGTCTACTTTCTAGACATAGTTTTCTTGTACATTTATTTCACTTTCGCAGGGTGTGACACTAACTTAATTTACAAAGTATCAGAATTTGACTTTTACTAGAACAGTTTTAGGAAAAACTTTATATCTTCTATTATATAGCTCCAATTTCCTCCAAATCAGTGGAATATAAAATTTAAAACATAGACCTTTCTATACATATGAACCACTTAATTTTTGGAGTTTTGTACAACTTTATCTTATCTTTTAAATTTTTTGGTACCTAACTTCCATATTCCAGTTTTCCTAATCTTGCCCTATTTTGAACCCTAACTTCAAAAAATTATTACTTTTTCTACATGACTCCAAATGGAGTGAATTAGGCATTTTAAAGCTTGGGATGTCCTCTATTTGGTGTGAAAATCCCAGAAACCTAACCTTACATTAAGTACAGAACAAGGACGAACTAAACAGATAGGTTTGGAAAATGCCTTATTTCAGCATATATTGCAATTTGCTTGCCAAAACCCATGCAAATGAACTCATTTTGGCATGAAACTTGGTAGAAAAGAATTTGATATAACAAAATCTAGAATTGGAAATTCTCATATATTTTTTACAACATTAACATAATATTCACTATTTTACAACTTCATACAAAAATAAGGCACAAATAACAATTCAAATTATAACATGATAACTTGCACATCAACAACTCATCATTATTTTCTTTATGCCTCTTGCTCCTTCCTTAGCCCTTTTCCATGTTTTTTTCCTACATGGTTGGTTATTTGGAAGAGTGAGATTCAAAAAATCTCAATAGCATTACCCAATCATGTAATCATATCATCAAGAACATTCAAAAAATCATCAATGAATTTCATTAAAATATATGGTGCCATATTATTTTATAAAAATTCTAGTAGAGTTTTATTTAGTAAAATGGACATCCCGGGGTCACATAACCCTTAATCAACTCAGCCAACAACATATAATCATCATAAAACATTAACACAATGATATGACAAAGCAATAAATTCATAGAAATCAAATATGACAATATAATACATAACTTGGTAAAATGTAACCTTTGTGAATCCTCTAGCTTCTTCCTTTGAGTTGATATTTTATATAATCATCCAAATACTTTCACAATCTTTCTTAGGATTCTTCAAACCTAAACACATCATCAAACAACTACTCAAGCTAATGGTTCCATGACTTTCTTCATAAAGTGTTTATGAAACCCCAAAATTTCATGTCATTATCCTTTGGCTTTTTCATGAAATCAATACTTGTTCCTAAGGTTTTCCACCATGAGGAACTCATTTTTGCTTCAAAAACATGAAATTCCAACTCTAAACTAACCCTCTGTTCTGGCAAAAAATGACAAGAAAAGGAGAGAAAATGATTTGTTTTGAAAATCATCCAACTACTTCCACAATCTTGTTCTAGGTTGCTACTTTAGTGCTTCTCCTAAGTTTATTGCATCGAAATCCATTCCTTGCTTCCTCTAGGGTTTGGCTGAAATTTTAGCATGAGGAGAGGAAGGAGAAAACTCTATGAAACCATACATGAAACTTAAGAAACTAGCTTGAAGGGATGACACACTCACCTTGATCTTTAAACTTCAAGCTTCAACTTGTCTTCAAGCTTTCTCTTCTTCCTTCTCTCTTTTCTCTCTTTCTTTCTTGTGTTTTCTTTCTTTGTTTTACTAATGAATGTGTCGTTCATAATAGATAGGAAAGAGAGGGATTATATGGCTTAATCACTCACTAATTACCTTACTTAACCTTAATCAATTTTTGGTCCAAAAGTCTAGACTTCCTCAAGAAGTTGTTTGGCCAAAAATTAAATCCTTCTTTAAGAAATTTTAGCCAAAAAAATGATCTGTCCAAATGCCTAGGAGAGAGGAACAATTATCCAAATATTGCTCAATTTTTCCTGGTCTAGATATATCCTAAACTGGGTAATTTTTAACTATACTGATAAAATTGCTTTTTATAGTAAATTAACTTTTTTGGTTTATAGGACTATTTCGAATTTATTTTTGTATTTTCTTAATTATCTTGTCCCAAATGGTATCTGTGTGGCTCATACTTGTCCCAATTACCTTTTAACTGTCTGTGGAGCCCATAATCTACTTTATCAGTATAATGTTACTTTTGGATACTCGGCATTAATTATTTTTTTATCCTTAATCATTAACTCTCAGTACAATATACCATTGGACTTCTCTTGTCTAGGGCTTCGTTCTGATAGTAATTTTACATATTTATAAAATTGCCCCTGACCTGGGGTTAAATTATAATTTTTAAAATTTTTAGGTCATTAGGTGTAATTTTTCCAAAGAATTTTGCACTCTCGCCTATAAATTTTTATGCTTAGAGACATAGATGTCATTTGTATAATTCTTTAAAGGCAAAAATGTAATTTATCATTTTTCCATCCCACTGGAAAAAATGACCTCTTTGCCCTATTTCATGCAAAATGGTGTCTACCCATTTTTGTAAATTCCTTATGCATTTCTAGATATTGTAGCTTTCTTGGGATGTTACATTAGACACAAGATCTATCCGTTAGATATAAGTTTTAGCTGTTACTATGCATAAAGAGCATTTCATTAACCGAATTAAATGTGTCTAACATATGAACATTCGAATTTTGGGGCTTAATAGACAAATTTCATGGAGTAAGCATAATTATGTGTTTAACGTTGAATTTTGAAATTTGAATTTTAGTAGGTAAAATTTGAATTTTGAGACTGCAAAAGATACCCCATATTAGTTTGTGTGAATTTTCATATTGGAAGTGCATTTGTTGAGTTTGAACAATTGTTTTAAGTTTTCACAATACACTTCGAAATTCAAATTTTAGAGACTGAAATTTGAATTTCAGAGACTGAATTTCATCTTTTAAAGTCATGTTTAACATGACACAAAAATTTTCACTTTGAAGTTCGCACTTTGAAGCCTAAAGTTCGTCTGTCAGAGGCTGAACTTTGCACTCACTTTGACTTTCACCAATAGTCGAATTTCAACCAAGTTTCATGCAAATTTTGCATACTTTCCCTAACAATGCTTAGTTCAAAATTTGAATTTCATAGCAAAAATTTGTCTATTAGAAATACGCTTAGCCCGAAATTTGAATTTCAGAACCAAAATTCATCTATCAAAGATAAGACCTCTGTAACTTTGAATTTTAACAAGCAAAGTGTGAATTTTGCACAAAATAAGCATGAGTCAAACACAAAATTCATCTGTTAGCCAATATTTCTCAATTCTAACACATGCTAATATTAGATTTACTTAATCTAACTCGTTTAAAATATATGGTAATATGATTAAGTAAATTTCAAAGATTAAACCACCTCAAGATCTAAGTGAAAACAAAATATACCTAATATCTAGGTCTTCAAAATTTAAGCTCCACTTTCACTTGGTCATTCCATTCTTGGCATGCTCTCTTCTGATCTTCAATTCTTAGAGCATCCTTTCTCTTCTTCTTTTTTGAGTGAGACATGATGTTGATTTTCCTTTCTTTATTCCAATGCTCACTCTTCCTTCTTGGACAATCCTACATTTAATGTATTGTACTTACAAACCAAGTAGTTAGTCCAATTTATATATCCAACTTGTATTATAAAATATAAAAGTATAGTAGATATATTAGCACATAGCATGATATATATGCATTATAAATACAATTAATCACATGCTAATGTACATTTTACTTCTTTTAGGAATAACATATATATATATTAGACAAATATGATGCATTTGTTCCTTAGTATTTTACATTTGTCATCATCCAATTTTACATTATATTAAACCTAATAATCTCCCCCTTTTTGATGATGACAAATTACTAGTGAAAAATATGCTTAATGATAATTAGCAAATATTATGTAGTTCTTTTCACATAGTTCCAGTTTAAGTACATACATATTTTTCACATAACTTCTCCTCCTATTTAGCATAAACAAAAATATTTGAACAAAATTTTCCCACAATTCTTCTCACCCTATTTGGGAGGTTGTACCAGTAAGTATAGATGTCTAGGGTTGTTTTAAGCACACACAAAAGCATAAGCTGAAATGTAGATCATCATCAAAACTTATTATGCAATGTATGTTTAGATTATGCTAATGTTCACTGATATCAAAACTGATACCAATAATTAGTGATATCAAAACTAATACCAATTTTTTACTTGAAACTATTATGATACCGAATGTTATAATGCTTTTTGTTAATATGATTATGATATGCACACATCACAAGAAATATCTCAGAGTTGAAAAGTTGTTACCTTCCTCCACTAGGATTAGAAGTGATCTTGAAATATCATTTACTCCCCCTAGCAAGTTAAAACCAAGCAACAATACTCTTCATAGTAAAATGAGGTGAGTTAAAGCATAAGTAAATTAATTACAGAAAATGCTCCCCCTCAAACTATGTACTTCATATGATAAAACCAAGAAAACACAATGCAACAAATAAGCATGTTCATACAAAAGCACATGATGTAGGTATTCAAGCAATTTGATTGAAAATTTTCTTTTGAATCAAAAAGAGCTTTTAAAAACTTTTACATGCAAAGTTATAAGCTCCCTTTAAGTATGAGCATTTATTCAAACATACATGCTTTTCAGATCATAGCTCAAGTCAAAATTAGTATGCAAGAGAAATTATGAAAATCACATGTTTGGTTATACAAATAAAGAAATGGACTTGTACAAACATTGAACTTCTCAGTAAGTACCAACATAATAGATTAGTTCATTATTTGAACAAGGAACATACTTTATTTTAATAATATCAAGTAACAGCAGTAACCAAGTATATCTAAAGACTTGTTAAACACTTACAAACCAGCTTGGTTACTAGCTAACTCCTTCCCTTTTCAGTATGATACCATCCATTTAAGCACATCAGATACTCCATCTTTATCAAACTTTCACCATTTAAATCAAGGAGTGCGTGTAAAACAAAAATATCCTTTTCTTTCTTTTATACCCTTTCTTACATGGGCCCATTGATGGTTACTTTAAACATTTTAAAATTTATATTGAACCAAAGTTCAGTCTTACCCAAATATAATATATAATGCAATAATTGAATAGGGTAAGTGACAGAGGTAACTAAAGATCATCTCCTTATTATTTTTGGCTTGTATGCAGTGTAGTATTGCTCATGTCTTCCTTTTGCATACAGACCATTACTTCTTAAGCTTTTGCTCTTTCTCTTCTCAAGGTAAGTGATTTGATTTCTATTTGAGCTACTTCCTTGAGATGAGTTAGATGTTTGCTTTCAATGCTTCTCCTTATGATTTGCAATTGCTGCTTTAAAGTTTTTGGAAGCTTTCCTTTTCTGTAAGTTCTTTCTTGCACCAATATGTTCTTTCTTCTTGGATTTATTTTGCACACATGAAACACTAGAAGAATATCTTGGTACCCACTTGTTTTTGGGTCCAAGAGGGTTAATGGTATTTTTTGAAACCTATTTCATGCTTTTAATTAAACCATTTTTCCTCATATTGCATAGATAAGCAATATGTCAATTTTTACAACAATATGTGCATAATGGTGAGTTAGGCATTACAGTAGGCACAAAGAATTTCAAACAGCATTTGCTTTTCCCCTTTGACTCATTTATGTAGCCAGCACTCAACTTGACAAGTATACATTTTTGATTGCCAAGTGGAATATTCAACTTATCTTTATCTTGGGTGAAATTGGCTATGACTTTAGTTTACTCCGCTTTTTCTTTATTTAATCTATCACATGAACCACAAGAGAAAGTGTGTGTATGGGTTTCACAGATATTTTCTAAATCATCTATTTTCTTTTTAAGGGTTTCATTTTCATTCTTTTCCAATTCTAATTGATTTTCTAAGGAAATAACTTTCTTCTTCTTATGTACAAGTGCTTTTGCTAATATAATCAGTTCATCATTCATTTTCATTATAAGCATCTTGCAATTCATTAAAAGAAAAATTAGAATCAGATTCAGAGTCAGAATTTTGTTGAATCAGAAGTTTTGATGATTCCAAACAACTAAAGTTTGGAAAGGAGAATATTAAAGGATGTGAAAGGATCAAGTGAAGAAATCCAAAGAAGAACATGAGAAGACTTAGTTTTTAGGATTTCTACTCTTGTAATATAGGTAGAAAGCTTTGATCTTACTTCTTTTAAATTACCACAATGTCTGAATATGTTATTTGGAAGTTATCCTATGTTAGCATGTGTTAGTTTTGAAAAATATTGACTAACAGATAAATTTTGTTTTTTAACTCATGAGTATTTTGTACAAAATTCAAACTTTGCTTCAAGAAATTCAAATATATCGAGGTTTCATCTCTGACAAATGAATTTTAGTTATGAAATTTAAATTTCGAGCCAAGCATTGTTAATGAATATGTGCAAAATTTGTTTGACACTTAGTTAAAATTTGAATGTTATTAAAGTACAAAGTGAGTTCAAAGTTACCCTCTCTAACAGACGAAATTTGGACTTTAAATTCGTATTTTAATAAGAACTTATAAGTCTTGTTAGAGCAAATTTCTGACAGGTGAATTTTATAACTTAACATTCGAATTTCACAGAGAAGAACTCTTGTGCCATGTTGAACAAGCTTTTGATAGACGAATTCAGCTTTTGAAATTCAAATTTCTAGTGCACTGTGAAAATATAAGACAACCGTTCTAACTCAATAGATGCACTTTGAGTATCAAAATTCGTATGTTCTAACATGAGATAATTTTAACAAACTCAAAATTCAAATTTCACTTTTGAATAGATGAATGTTGAAGTGCAACGTTAAAATCCTTAATCTTTTGTCTCTGTGAAATTTGACTATTGACACCCAAAATTTGAATTTTAGCATGTCAGACACATTAAATGCGGTTGGTGAACAACTATTTTTAAAGAGAAACTGTTGATTAATGTTTCTAATGACTAGATCTTGTGTCTAATGACTAGTTAAGCCATAAATCTATAAATAGAACTTTATTTGAAGTTGTGGGTAATGATTTTTAATCTTGTTTGTGCAAAACTTTGTCAAATTTCTAAGTCAAAGCTTTTTACTCTCATACTTCATTTATTGTACCTCAACTTTCTTTTCTACTCTAATTTTGAGAGTTCATATTTTGTATAAAAGTCTTTTCTTCATCTGGAAGAAGGATTCTTTGTGAGGGGAGTCACAAAGAAAATTGGTGAAGCACTTTGTAAGAGTACAGAGTGTAGTATTTGAGAGCTCTTGGAATAGAGCATGAGTTTGTACAGAGGCATTGTAAGGAGCCCTTTGAATTCTTACAAATCATGGAAATCTCAAGCGATGACTTGGGGACTGAATGTAGGTTACGAGGATCAGACCAAACCAGGATAAAATTTCTAAGTCCCATCTTCCTTCCACTTGTATTTACTTTTATTTTTCATTGTACTTTTTTTTTGCAAACTTTTGCTTTGAGTGTGTAGTTACATTTTTACAAATTTTTTTTTAAACTTTCCAATTCATCCCTTTCTTGGGAAGTCAGCTATTCTAACAAGTGGTATCAGAGGCCGGACTCCTAGCTGAAGGATTTAACCATCTGGGACAATATATGGCTAGTGTTGGAGAAAGCACCTTACCTGAAGGAAACAACATCAACAGACCTTTAGGCTTTAGTGGAGAGCACTATAGATACTGGAAGATGATGATGTAGATATATCTTTAGTCCATAGACCTGGATATCTAGTCAGTTATCCAAAAAGGTGACTTTGTCCTAATGAAGCTACAAGATGATGGCAACTATAAAGAGAAGCTTGAGGAGGAGTAGAATGATGAACATAAGAGAAGAGTTTTACTTAACTTCAAAGCAAAACACTGTCTGGTTAGTGCTCTTAACCAGGATGAATTTTACAAAGTCTCCTATTATTCCATAGCCAAAGGAATGTGGGACACTTTGGAAATAGTACATGAAGGAACAATTGGAGTAAGAGGAAACAAGTTAAACTCTTACATTGATGAGTATGAAAGCTTTAGGATGAAGGAAGGAAAAAGCATCAAGGATTTGTAGAAGAGGTTCACCCTCATTGTGAACTAACTGAAGAGTCTTGACAAGGAATATACTCAGCTAGAAAAAGTCAGAAAAATCCTTAGAGCCCTACCCATCAAATGGCAACTGAAAGTGACAGCTATAGAAGAAGTCAGAGGTGAATCAATGGCTTTTGTCATAGCTCTCTTCGGCAGTCTTGAAGAATATAAGGGCAAGATGAAAGCTCTCAATGATGCTGGCCAAGAAAAGAAGAAGAAGAGCTGGCACTGAAAGGTACAGAAGAAGAGGAAGAAAATTATGATGATGAGGAAGAGCTGGATAAAGAAGCTCTTGCAATGCTAGCTAGAAAATTTAGAAAATTTTATGGTAAAAAGAGAAGCAAGAAGTTCTTCAAGAAAGGAGTAGGAACAAGCAGCAAAAGAGAAAGCAAAGAACCCATAACTTGCTTTGAATGCAAAAAGCAATGGCACATCAAATGGGAATGCTCACAGTTCCTGAATAGATAAGAAAATGAAAAGAAAGTTGCTGATAGAGGCAAAAAGAAAAAGACATACATCTCCTCAATCTAGGGCAACAACTTAGATGAAGAGGAAGAAGATGAGGAAGAGATTGCCAACATGTGCTTGATGGCATGTGTAGCAAAAGGAGCTTAGATTCCATCTAATAGTGAGAATGAAAATGAGGTAAATGATTCCGACCCTTCTTACTCTGAATTACTTGATGCATTTCATAATCTGCATGATGAATTCATTAAAACTGCAAAAGATCTAAAACTAGCTAAGAAGATTAGCAAGCTAGAATTAGAATGCAAAATGCCTAACATTGCATCTTAGCATGAAATTGAATCTTCCTGCTGTGCATCATGTATTAACCTTAAGAAAAACAATGAATATCTTCTCAAAAGTCTAGCTAATCTTACCAAAAGTAAAGACATGTTAGTATGCATTGCTAGGTAGTTAGAGGATTGCATAAGGTAAAACTGGTCTTAGTTATAGCCCTTGTGTAGTCAAGGAAAAGAATAAGAAGAAAAATCAAAATATGAGACATTTTATATGTGCATATGGGTATAAGAAGAAAAGTGACTCTTGAAAAACTATTGAAACTTATATCCAATCCAAATATGTCAAACAAAAATATTATCTTCATTGCTTTCTTCATGCATCTCAATTCAGTAGTCTCTTTATCACTTGCCACTTCTGTAGACACATTTTAGTTCATGTTCCTTAAGTAAAAATGGACTTAGAAGGAAGGTAGAATGGTCCCAAAAGTACATCTATACCTAGGGAGAATGCTACTAACAGAAAAAGACCTAAACAAATTCAGGTACCTAAGAAAAAAGACTAAATCTTGTTTTGTAGGCATGTCTTAGAGCTAGTAAAAGCAACAAATGACACATGGACAGTGCATGCTGAAGACATATGACTGGCGAGAAAGAGAAGTTCATCACCCTCAGAGACAAGAAAGGAGGAAAAATGACTTTTGGAGGTGACCAATATGGTAAAGTGGTTGGCATTGGCAATGTGAGAAAAATCCAGAAACATCCATAGAAGAGGTGCTGCTTGTAGTCGGTTTCAACCATAACTTACTATGAGTCAGACCTGCGATAAAGGAAATTTACTATTTGACTTAGAATTCTGCCTGGTCATCAGAAAAAGTGATCGCAAGGTTATCCTCAGAGCTCAAAGAGATGGTAACTGCTATACTATTACTTTAGATGAACTTCCTACTCTATATTCCATATGTTTGATTAGTAAAGACAATGAGAGTTGGTTATGGCATAGAAGGCTAGCACACGTTAACATGAACTAACTAAATAAATTAATTAAAAATGATTTAGTTACTGGGTTACCCAAGATTTCTTTTGAAAAGGATAAAGAATGTGATACTTGTCTTAAAGGGAAACAAACTAAGTCCTTTTCAAATCTAAAAATCTTTAGATATGCTGGCTTCCCAAGAGGGGGGTGAATTGGGAAGATTAAAATTTTCTGCAAAAGTCAAGAGAGTGATGAAGGCAGAAGTGACAGTAAAACAGAGTATAAAAGAATAGTAAAGTAAAAGCAGTAAAAGAGAAGGGAAGACACAGATGTTTATTCTGGTTTGATCTCTCTATCTTGACCTACTTGAGATTTTCCACTATTTTGTAAGAATTCAGTGGGCTTCTTGTAGTTGCCTCAGTATAACTTGATACTCTGTTCTTAGAGCTTACAATCTTACTCTTTGCACTCTGGCTAAGTTTTTCCCAAATCCCTTGTGGTATCCCCCCACAAGAAAATCTTTCTTCTAGATGAAGATAAGATTGATTATAATGAATGAACTCTCTAATTTAGAGTGTATATAAAAGTTGAAGTGCAGAAGAATGAAGCATGTGAGAGTAAGAGATTTTGACTCAAGAATGTGACAGAGTTTCAGTATATACAATGTAAAATCGTTACCCACACCTTCAAATGAAGTTCTATTTATAGATTTATGTCTTAACTATTTAGAGACAAGATCTAACTGTTAGAGATATTACCCAATGGTTACTCTGAAAAACAATCAGTTCACCAACCGCATTTAATGCTTCTGACACTCAAAGTTCAAATTTTGATTGGTCAACAGAAAAATTTCGTTGAGACTGAAAGCTAAAGACTTCAATGTTGAACTTCAAAGTTCATCTGTTAATAAGCAAAGTTCGAATTTTCATTTTTGAAGAATGTTTCATATGTTGGAACATATGAATTTTCAAGTTAAGTTCTTCTGGTAAGTGTGAGCAATTGTCCCATATTGCTACAGAGCCTTCGAAGTACGAATTTTGGTGCAAAAAATTCGTCTGTCGGTGGGCAGCTCAATAAGGCACAATAGTTCATCTTTTTAAATTTCAAATTTTCAAGATTCAAAGTTCATCTGTCAGAGAGAGCTCTTATCAGACTTAGTTCAAAGTTTGAATTTCTGAATATCAACAATCGTATGTCAACAAATTATCATAACAGACTTGCTAGCTTTGTTTCTAAAATTTAAATTTTCAAAATCAAAGTTCATCTGTCAGTGAGCTAACTTTGGACTCTTTTTAAACTTTACTTTCAGATGAACTTTGACATATCTTCAGATGAATTTTTCATTTTTCATGAATTGTGTTTTATCAGAAATTCAAATTTTCAAAACTCAAAGTTCGTCTGTCAGAGAAGGCTCTTGTCAGACTTATATCAAAGTTTGAATTTTTGCACTCAAATTTCATCTTTTAGAGGAATCTCTTTTCTAACTAACTTATTTTCAATTCGAAATTCAAATTTCAGAAGCTAAAGTTCAAATTTTCAAAGCAATAGATCAATTTTAATACCTTAAAGTTTGTCTCTTGGTGGGTGTTTTTCAAATATTCTATGAATTATCATAGAATCATATTTCTAAAAACATTCTTTTGCTAGTTCAAAGTCTTTTACTCAAATTAAATATAGTAAGAGATCCTATATCTAATCTTGTGCTGATTTTACTTGGATTTCTCCATTTGAGATCTTTCGTGCACCTTTGATATCTTCTTTTTAAGCTCTAGAAGGTTGGTTTGGAATCATCAAAACATTTGATTCAATAAAAATATCATTTCTATATCTAGATCACTATAGCTATTACATATGGATTTGATAGGTCCATCTAGAGTGAAAAGTATTGGTGAAAATCTATATATATTAGTGATTGTAGATGACTATTTTAAATTCACTTGGACTTTATTTCTTTCCTCTAAAGATGAGACATTTGATGCATTTGTATCCTTAGATAAGAAAGTGTAAAATGAGAAAGGTACTTCTATTGTATTTATCAGGTCTAATCATGGACGAGAATTTGAAAACTCAAACTTCTTGGATTACTGTGAAGAATATGGAATTGAGTACAATTTCTTAGCTCTAAGAATACATCAACAAAATGGTGTGGTGGAAAGGAAGAACAGAACCTTGGTAGAAATGGTAAGAGCACTGCTGAATGAGAAAGAACTTCCTTAATATTTTTGGGTTGATGCAGTGAACATAATAAGCTTACATCAGACCAATCTTGAGGAAAACTCCTTATGAGCTCTACAAAGGAAGGAAGCCAAATCTCTCACACTTGCATGTGTTTGGATGCAAATGCTTTGTCCACAACAATGGAAAAGAGAATCTGGGTAAGTTTGATGCCAAATCAAACAAAGGTATATTCCTTGGCTATTATAGTAAAAGTAAAGCATATAGAGTATTTAACAAGAAGTTTAAGACCATAGAAGAATCTGTGCATGTAGTTTTCATTGAAAATGAAACTGTTTCTAAACCTGCCTTAGATAAGGATGAATTGATTTCTAGTTTCAAAAACATGAACCTCTTTAATGAAAATAAAATTGGACCCCTAAAAGTATCAAAATCTATTGCTATAGAGGAAGATATTCAGGAGAAAGATATGGAATTTGAAGACAATGAGGAAATTTCTCAAGAACTCCCTAGAGTTGGGAGATATAAAAGGAGTCATCCTATTGATAAAGTGATTGGGGATATTCAAGAGAATGTTAAACCAGAAGACAACTTAGGGATCAAATGAATAACTGTACATTTATTTCTTAGATTGAACCTAAGTATACTGAAGAAGCTTTAATAGATGAATAATGGACATTGGCTATGTAAGAAGAACCGAATCAATTTGAAAGAATCAAGTTTGGGACTTAGTGCCTAGGCTCAATGATTACCCAATTATTGGAACTAAATGGGTGTTTAGAAACAAAGTTAGGTTGGTAGCTAATTAAAGGAGACAATCAGGAAGAAGGAATAGATCATGAGGAAACTTTTGCCCCAGTTGCAAGATTGGAAGCAATAAGAATTCTCCTAGTCTATGCAAGTATAAAAAATATAATATTGTATCAAATGTAAGTAAAGAGTACCTTTCTCAATGGTTATATCATAGAAGAAGTTTATGTTGACTAACCTCTAGGCTTTGAGGACTCAACTAAACCAAATTATGTATATAAATCAAAGAAAGCTCTTTATGTTTTAAAACAGACACCTAGAGCATGGTATGAAATACTAAGCAACTTTTTGATTGAGAAGGGATTTAACAGGGGCAAAGTTGATACAACTCTATTCACTAAAAAGGAAAACAAAGATTTGCTTATTGTATACTTTTATGTTGATGATATTATATTTGGTGCTACTAATAAAACTTTGTGCAAGAATTTTTCTAAGGTAATGCAAAGTGAATTTAAGATGTCAATAATGGGAGAGCTCAACTTTTTCCTTGGATTGCAAATTAAACAATGTGATGATAACTTCTTTCTCAATCAATCAAAGTACTTAAAAGAGTTGCTAAAGAAATTTGGAATGGAAAATGCTAAATCAATGGGGACTCCAATGGCCACTGCCACAAAGCTTGATATGGATGAAGGAGGAAAACCATTCGACCTAACTCAATATAGAAAAACGATTGGTTCCTTATTGCACCTAACAGCTAGTAAACTTGACATCATGTTCAATGTCCGCATATGTGCTAGGTTCCAATCATGTGCAAAAGAGTCCCATGTAAGAGCTGTGAAAAGAATATTCAGGTATTTAATTAGAACATCACAGATGGTACTCTAGTATCCTAAGGGCAATGGAGAAGAGCTTGTAGGATATACTAATGCTAACTTTGCTGGATCCAAGATAGATAGAAAAAACACAAGTGGCACATGCCAATTTCTTGGAGGATCTTTAGTCTCATGGTTCAGCAAGAAGCAGAATAGTATGGCTCTCTCCACAGTAGAAGCTGAATATATAGCTACTGGAAGCTGTTGTGCACAAATTCTTTCGATGAAGCAATAGTTTAAAGGCCTTGAAATTGAGATGAAGGAAGTACCTATAAGATGTGACAATCAAAGTGCCATAAATATCACAAAGAACTCAGTGATGCATTCAAGGACAAAGTACATTAAAGTCATACATCATTTTATAAGGGACCATGTTCTAAAAAGAGATATTGTGTTGGAATTTGTTCCTACAAAAGATCAGCTAGTAGACATCATAACCAAGCCATTTCTAGAGGATAGATATTGCAAAATTAGAAGAGAATTGGGAATGATAAATCCCAATGAACTGTAAACTAACCTCTAACTAAATCTATTTATTTTTTGAAGTTATTTTGTTAAGACTTTCACTAACTTAAACTTCAGAGTGTCTTTAAAGTGTTTTGCAGGTACTCCTCATGAGCTCAAGTGATAGAAAATTCAATAAAATAGAGTATTTCAGACTTGCTTAGTCAATAGCTGCTAAAGAAACGAGAAAATTTGAATGTTCAGCATCTATCTGTAAGTTCAATCTTGTGAAATTCATATTTTAAATGTTGATAGATGAATTTCTACTCCATTTAGTGTGATGAATGACATTGCATAGTTAAAATTTGAACATTAAGCTTAAACATACGTATTTCAGTAATTCATATGTTGCACCAATGTTTTAGTTCCCTCAAAACATATGTATTGGTAAATTGAAATTTGAAATTTGAATCTTTGTATATATGTTTGCTTTGTTTGACAGGTGTCTGTTGACAAACTAAGATTAAGATTTTGAATCTTTGTATATGTGTTTGCCATATCTGTGTGAGCAACATTTGAATTTTGATGGTTCAACATTCACATTTTAGACAATTCTTCATAAAGTCTTAAAATGTGAACTGTGAATCCCAAACATTCATCTGTTGAAACTTTTTTTGTGTTCACTTTTAGTTAAAGACTTTTACATTCAAACTTTAAGAGCATAACATAACTGATTGAAATTCAAATTTTGACTGTCAAAATTCATCTGTTGGATATTTACATAAAGAAATCCAAAGGGTCACGCTCTGAGCAGATACAACCCTATGTATTTTTTAACCAAAGCTATTCCTCTCCTCTCTTCACTATTCTTAAATTCCTTCAGCCAAACCTCATTTCTTACTGATTAAACTTTAAACCGAACCTCTGAAACACCTTTGGAGCATTTCTTGAAACACATTCTAAGTGAAAATAGTGAGAGTTAAGAACACCAACGTTGGAAAAGAAGAGTCCAGACTCAAGCATTCTAGTAAATCTCAATATGCAACAAGGAAAGGAGAAACCGAGAAAAGGAAGGCCAAATCCAGCAAAGCAACTCCATCTAAGAAGCAAAAAACAACTCCAAGGGAAGAATCAAAGAAACCAGCCCTTGCTGTCCCTGCATCTAGCACCAAGTTAGAGGAATTGTAGTTGACAATAGAGCCTCTTTGCAGCTCTAACCAAATCTTGAAGGAGTACACCATGAAGTTTATGGGAAAGAAGATAATAACTCCTCACTATACTAATTTGGAGGAATTTTTATACTTTGATGCTGGGTTTTGGATGAGCAAGTATAAGAATTTGTTGGGGATTAAGGAAAGATATGATGATGAGGTAATTAAGACTTGGTATATTGCATTGAAATGCAATGATAAGAAGATAAGATACCAAGTAACACTCAGGTCTAGGAATCTATGGTTATCAGATGAGAATACTAATGACGTTTTAGAGATTCTTAGACAAGAGGGATTCAAGATTGATATCTCCACCTCCAAATACATGGATTAGGATGATAATGCAGATGAAGAAGGTGGGGGGTTCTTGAATTACAAGAAAGCACAATCTTGGATGCTCTTTTTAGAAGGCGTGAGAATAGGCCTCCTCTGAGAGTAGTGAAGCCCTTTGATCTTAGTGTACAAGCTAGAGTCCTACACTACATATTGTTAAGGATCATCTTTAACAAAGGAGGAATCTTTAACTTGATCATCAGGGTTGAGGCTCATGTGATGACTGCCTTGATACGAGGAAAATTGCTAAATTTGGGTCATATCATCTTCCAAAGAATGATCAAGGTAAGAGATCAAAGAAAAGACTCAACCTTGCCCTATGTCTCTATCATCACCAAGCTGCTAAAATTTCCCAAAATACAACATCTTCAAAAAGGCAAAAGGAAGCCCAAAGTATTTAAAGAGGAAGAGTTGATGAGAATGAGACTTAAAAGGAAGGAAGAAAGATAGATTGGGAAAGGGGCTGGTAAATCAGAAGACTTGTTCTATGAAGGGGGAGAATCCTAACAACAAGATGGTACTTCTAAAGCTGTCCCAAACATCCAACATGCATCACCACCAACCCAGCTAGACTCTCTTGAACCACAGCTTACATAGCTACTACAACCTTCCACTAAATCCACTTGGTCAAACCCAATATCATAGTTGAATTGTATGATAGCCTGTCTGTAGTGATGTTGAGCATCAGAGAGGAACAAAATGTCAAGTTAAAGGTAATAGCTGATTTGGCCAAGAACCTTAAGGTAATAGCTAATGCGTATAAAGATATTAGAAACTCCATTCCCATCACATCAACACATCCTCAAGCTGGACCCTCAAAACCAACCAAATTTGTCTCTCCTGAAATTCTTAGCCCTTTTGAGATAGATTCCCCTAAGGCTACTGCTACTGATGCTACCGCTACTATTACTAGCACTATTGCTACCTTTCAGGCCTCAAGCAATGAAACAAGTCCTGGTTTATCTCTGCACTATGCCATGGAGGAAGAGGCCATTCTAGGAGAAAGCACTCATGAGCCACTAATGGAGGAAGCTCAAGACTCAGTTCTGTCTTCACAAGAGTCTGAGCAAATATAGAAGCTAGTTGTAGGTCTCACTATTGTACCAATCATTCAAGCAGCCCTCAATGAGGAAAGAGGCATCATGCCCTATATGGACTTTACTGTTATTTTACATAATACAATAGTGTAAGCACAAAAGCAGAGACTGGCTAAAATGTTTCCTCCACCTGCTCCTAAACCTGCATCCTTTGGATATGGTTTGTCAGTGGAGCAAAGGGCTAGACTAGACAACCTTCAAAAGGAGGTTTAAGAAATAGTCTCAGATGCTGATGATCTTCCTAAGATACCTACATCTGTGCCATTTATCCTAGTTTCTCTTCAAGCTATTCCTACGTCTCAGATACCTCCTTTATCTATACAAGCCCCTCTATTTGATGATGCCAAAAAGGGGGAGAAGAAAGACAAGAAGGATGGGCAAACTAGTGAAGCTACAGCTGGACAATCTGAAGCTGGGCAATCAGGAAAGACATATGGCAAGAAAAAGATCAAGCTCAAGGATAGGAAGAAATAACAAGATAGAGAACCATAAGGCTTAGATCTTGGGATTGTGTGATTCTGTATCTGTTGCATCTTACCAATGGTTATTTTATATTTGGATTTTGTCCTTATTAGACTTTATCTGTGTACTCGTGTTGAAATTATAAATGAATGCAATATGTTTCCTTTTCTATTCTCCTGCATTCTCAACTCAAATGTATATACCATATTTATATATTCAAATTATGATGCATATGTTGAGGGGGAGCCTCTTGGAAGTAAACGCAAGTACTAATCTAGTTTGCAAGATGTTTTGTCATTATCAAAACAAGGGAGAATGTTAAACCAGAAGTTTTAATGATTCCAAACAACTAGAGCTTGGAAAGGAGAATATTAAAGGAATGTGAAAAAATAAGTGAACAAATCCAAAGAAGAACATGAGAAAACTTAGTTTTTAGGATTTCTACTCTTGTAATATAGGTAAAAAGCTTTGATCTTACTTCTTTTAAATTACCACAATGTTTGAATATGTTATTTGGAAGTTATCCTATGTTAGTATGTATTAGTTTTGAAAAATACTGACCAATAGACAAATTTTGTTTCTTAACTCATGAGTATTTTGTACAAAATTTGAACTTTGCTTCGAGAAATTCGAATATACAGAGATTTCATCTATGACAGATGAATTTCAGTTACGAAATTCGAATTTTGAGCTAAGTATTATTAATGAATATATACAAAATTTGTCTGACACTTAGTCAAAATTCAAATGTTGTTGAAGTACAAAGTGAGTTTAAAGTTACCCTCTCTGACAGACAAACTTTGAACTTCAAAATTCGTATTTCAAAATGAGAACTTATAAGTCTTGTTAGAGCAAGTTTCTGACAAGCAAATTTTATAACTTAACATTCAAATTTCACGGAGGAGAACTCGTGTGCCATGTTGAACAAGCCTCTGACAAACGAATTTCAGCTTTTGAAATTCAAATTTCTAATGCACTCTGAAAATATTAGACCACTGTTCAAACTCAACAAATGCACTTTGAGTATGAAAATTCGTATGTTCTAACATGGGATAATTTTAACAAACTCAAAATTTGAATTTCACTCTTGAATAGATGAATGTTGAAGTTCAACGTTAAAATCCTTAACCTTTTGTCTCTGTGAAATTTGTCTATTAACACCCAAAATTCAAATTTTGGCATGTCAAAGGCATTAAATGTGTTTGGTGAACAACTATTTTTGCAGAGTAACCGTTGGTTAATGTTTCTAATAGTTAGATCTTGTATCTAACAATTAGTTAAGCCATAAATCTATAAATAGAACTTCATTTGAAGTTATAGGTAACAGTTTTAATCTTGTTTGTGCAAAACTCTGTCAAATTTCTGAGTCAAAGCTTTTTACTCTCGCACTTCATTTATTATACCTCAACTTTTATATCTACTCTAATTTAGTGAGTTTATATTCTGTATAAAAATCTTTTCTTCATCTAGAAGAAGGATTCTTTGTGAAGGGAGTCACAAAGGCAATTAGGGAAACACTTTGTAAGAGTGCAGAGTATAGTATTTGAGAGCTCTTGGAATAGAGCACAAGTTTGTATTGAGGCATTACATAGAGCCCTTTGAATTCTTACAGATAGTGGAAATCTCAAGCGGTGACTTGGGGACTGGACGTAGGTTAAGAGGATCATAACAAACCAGGATAAATTTTTGAGTCCCATCTTTCTTCCACTTGTATTTACTTTCATTTTTCACTGCACTCTATTTTTTCTGTAAACTTTTGCTTTCATTGTGTAATTAAGTTTTTGTAGAAAATTTTTAAACTTCCTAATTCACTCCCCTCTTGGGAAGTTAGCTATTCTAACAAATTTGATACCTCATCATTGGATATTTCCAGCAAGCATGGATAGGTATCCTCATCATCCTCATTTGAACTATTGCTCCAGATTGTAGAGTTGTATGCAACTTTAGCTTCATGATTTTTCCTCTCTACCTATCTTCCTCCTTGTCTCTTTGAATGGTACTTCAATTTATTTGCATGGTAGGAGTGCTTTTGTTCCTGAAGCTTCTTCTTTTTGATGTTGATGAATCTTCCAAATTTGATGGTCAACTATTTTAGCTCATCCTCCTCATTATCACTGCTGCTATCATCACTTTCATCATTAGTATCATCTTCTTCTGAGCTCTGTGATGTAGTAGCTTTGAATATTAGTGTTTTTCTTTCATTTTACTGCTCCCAAAGAAGGTCAAGTCTTCCTTCATGTTCAATAAGGCTACCAAATAGTGTAGTGATAGATTGGTATAATTCTCCTCTTGTCTCTTCAATAGCTGTCACTTTTGGTTGCTATTCTTTGGGTAGAGCTCTAAGTATTTTGCATACATACTCTCTTTATGTGTAGCTTTTTCCCAAAGTTGCCAGATGATTAATGTTATGAGTAAAATAAATTTGGAAATCTTTAACAGACTCACCATTAATTATTTGAACATTTCATATTTTGTTGTGAGAGAGCTGAATTTGTTTTCTTTCCTTTCTTGGTTCCTTCGTGAGCAATCTCTTGAGTCTCACATTTCTTTAGCTGTGTTGCAATCTGATACTTTGTAGAACTCCTCTTTATTTAAAGCACTAACCAAGGAGTGTTTTTGTAACATCCTTCCTTTTTATACCTCAAGAAATAACCAAATACATCAATATTCAACTAAACACAACCCAAAAAAATGCCAAAAACTGGGCTGGGGCCCGGCGGCCACTACAGTACCGCTGCGGCTCCGGCCTGCTCTGTTTTTCTCCCGCTTCTGTCAACACTTGCGCCGCGGCCTAGACACTGGAGCTGCGGTGCCTCATGCTGATATGGGATATCAGCAACTTTCACACTCCGGGGCGAACTTTCGACGCGCATAACCTTATACTCTGACCTCCGATTGACTTGATTCCAACTCCTACAAGTCAATCTAGTCCCAAACTATCCATAGACGCCACTTTCACCTTCATCCAACTCTATATGGAGATTCTGGACCCTTAACACCATTTTGGCCACCTATTGACCAAAACTCACTACTAACCACTTCCAATTGTCACCAAAGACAACTAGTCACTCAGAGACCATCCATACAGGTCCAAAATCCCCAAACTGACCTGTCCAAAGAGGTTTCACCTCAAAGGAATCACTCCTCTGAGTTTTGACCCCCTTGAACCCCAATATGACCAGACGGGCTACAGGCCCTAAAACACAACAACCAGGCCCAAACCACTCTGGGCTCACAAATACTACCATACAGACTTCCCAACATTCAACACTCTCAAAACACCACCAAATACACATATCATACATACAACCAACCATACGTCACAATATATGTAATCACAACCGTTTAACCACACCATGGACTTAATACAAACCTTCTATCCTACTTGGCACATAATACATTATCCGAAAATAAAAACTACATAGACTATTCCCACGTATGCAGCTACTCTCTGGGCTTCTGAGGACTAGTGCCAGAACCTTCACCTGAAATGGTTAGTCATGGGAGAGGGTGGGGTGAGACAATGTCTCAGTAACCGGGATCAACAACACATAAACATACATATAAACTCATATAAATCATGTAACATATGAATGCAATGAAAAATGAATGGTATGCATGTCGTCCTCACAGGGACTTCCATCCTTATCCTCCCTAACACGCATATACATAGAATCCATCCTTATCCTCCCTAACACATATAATCCACCCTTATCCTCCCTAACACATATACATATACACATATCTCATCCTTATCCTCCCTAACAAATACATATATCATCATACATTATATGTCATCACATCATCACCACTCCATCTGCCATACATCTTAGTGTCCTGATAACATGTGGTGATGCTAATGTATCATCATCACAATCATCATCATCATCTAACCATATGCATACCACGATATATATATATAGAAAATGATACACATAATACATCAATATCATGGTATGAAAGAGATATGCATATATATACAACACTATACAATACCACAATACCACATAAACAAACACCCGGTTACCTCAGGTTGTCAATACCGCGCTCACACAAGTTCCACACGCTTTCTTGAACACCAACACGCTTGAACCCCTCTCGGCTAACTAGACAACCTTCATAATAACACTATTCTTTCGTTAACACGATATACCAATAAACCAAACATCACAATTCAACCACATTAACCTATCCCAAGGTTCTAACACCCTTTTCATGCATCGATAAGCTCTTGGGGGAACATTTACCCACCAAACAATACCATACAACTCGGATTCCCAAGAGCCTTAACTAAAATCAACCTAGGGTTAAGCTCAAATCACACATAAACCCTTCAAAACTCACATCCAATCCACATGAACACTAAAACACACTTCATTAACCTCTTTTTAACCATTTCAATCGGTGGATCTCGTCACAAATCGGAAACCCAACCTCAAAACCAAAAACCCCACATTTCCACAGAAGAAAAACGGAGAAGGAGGAGTAGAAGTAACTTACCAACTTAAATCCAAGCTCCCTCGGTCCGAAAAATCACTCTTGGACGCCGAAAAATTGAACCCCCGTCGTCTCTCTCGTCACTCTCTCCAATTTCTTTCTTTCCGAACATCCAAAATGATCCGGATTTAAACAAAAATCTTGACTCTCGCTGTTGCCTCTGATGTCTCACCGCGGCTCCACCATAAGTTTGTCGGATAACGCTACTGGAAGGCATCTCGCCGCGGCGGATCTGCTCCTCGCCGCGGCGTGGAGCCCTTTCTGGCTTCTCTTGAACCTAACTTCGTCCTGTTTCCTCCGGTCCTGAACACAAACCAATAAAGATATTGTGAGGGGTGTTACAGTTTTGCCTTAAAGTTCAGCAGAACTCTTATTTTATCTTCATCATTCCACTCTTTTTCTGGATTCTCTTTGTATGTATCATTGTCTTGTATCTTCTTTGGCACAAAATCACCCTTGTTTATGACAGACCAGATCTCTAGGTGATAAGTGAACCCTTATGGAACCTATCCAAATAACCCACTTTGATGTGTTTGACACCCGGATCTTTGCGAAACAAGGAACACAAAGACTGGACAAAAATAGTAGCAAAGAAAATACTAATAGAGAAGATAAGAAGGATAAATGTTGGTCTTGTGAATTAGAACCCAAGAGAACCGGTCTCTTGAACCCTAGTTCCGGTGACGCCACAAGGATTGACCAATTCCTTGATAAGTCATAGTATTCTCTCTAGCACTCAAAGAATCGCAAGAGGAAACTCACAAAGTCTGAAACTTTAATCATTCAAATATTAAAATAAAAACGTACATGAAAGTTAGCCTTAAGTAGGCAAGGTAAAATATAACCTAATAAGCTTAGAAACCCTAATTAATTTGGGTTTAAGTGATCCTAATAGGATTAGGAGACTTTAGGCCCAAACAACACTCCTATTGGACCTAGGAAACTAATAAAATAATGCCCTAAAATAAAATAACGAAAATTCATAAAAAAATAATAAAATAATACCTAAGCCCTTATAAACATGCCAACACATTAATGAAATCACATGTTTGGCATATGACATGTTTATTTACAATGTGGGCTATCAAAAAGACTATTATTTAACCAATTGGGCTTTATTACTCAACATAGTTCAGCCCATAATTAATAAAAACGAAATTAACACTAATTAAGCCCAATAATACTTAAGTCACATGCTATTTTAGTGAAGCACATGATCTTTTAAGTAATCTCTTCCAATGGGCTTCTCTTGGGCTTGAATCTTTCCAAGTGATAAGGCCTTCTACCATGCTCTTGAATTTGTCCAAGCCATCCTCTATCATTCCCTCCCTCTTCGAAAAGATTCGTCTTCGAATCTCCATAATCTACATGGAAAGAAAGGGAACGATTAAACGCATCAAATAAATTATATGGAGTATGCTTACCTTTCAAGCTTGATTGATGCATCTTTTCTTTAATCCTTCCATGAACTTGAAGGACATCATTCTCCCATGGCTGCAAATTTTTTTTAAATATTCCTCTAAGCTTTTGCAACCAATCTCCAGGATAAAAAATCTTCCAACCATTATGTCGAACAAGGGACTTATTTTCCAGTATTGGTACACAAAATTTGGAATCTTTCTTCATATCATTTTCACCAATATCCTGCCACAAAGAACTAGGCACAAACTCGACACAACTAGACTCAAATGGAACCAAAAGGTTAGGGAAAACATGAAGGATGAAATTAGAACAAAACATGACACAAAAAGACTCAAAAGGGACTAAGGTGATGCAATGATCATATGGAAAGAAATCTGGATAGATTTGAATGTAATTCATTAAATTCAAAATCTGGACAAATTTGACACATGTAGATGATGCATAATGATAGAACAAAGATGGAGAAGAAATGACTAAAGAGACACACACTAACATAGAACAAGAAGAAGAAAATGAGTTGAATAGAAAATGGAACACAAAAGATTCATAAAGGTGAAATGGAATGACATAGAAGGATAAACTAGAGAAAGAAGACACTAAATTATCAAATGGACTTATTATCACATTGGACTCAAGAGGAACTAAGGTTTTATAACACAAAGTAGGACGAAACAAACTACAAAAATCATAAACTAAGTAAGAAGGACAAAGAAGATGATGTGAAGGAACATAAGAAGAAGGAATAAGTTTAGTGAAACTAACCTTATTCTCACTCTCTCTCAAACAACTCTCAATTATCTTTCCACTCTTATCTTTTTGCTCTCTCTCATTTCTCTTCTCTTTTTTTTTCTTCCTCTTTTTCTTTCTTTTCTTACTTTTCTTCTCACTCACTCCTCTTGCACTTTTGACATTTTTTTGGACTTTTACTTTCTTATTTCTCTCTTTTCTTCTCTCATTTCTACAACTCTTATTTTTCCACTCTAGCTCATGGGCTTTTTCCAAAACATGATAACAGTTTCTATCATACCCATTCAAGCTAACATTATAGCCTAAATCTCCAATCACCATGTCAATATGCTCAATCACATTAATGCAATCATAAGATCTAATTTCCAAAGGAATCACACTATTAGCACTACTTGAAACTAGCATGCTATTATCCAAAGAATTTTCCCTCAAATCATTAACAACAAATAAATCATGTTTCTCTTCTAAAAGTTGCATGCAATCATGGTTAATTTCATTAGCACAGTCATGAAATTCATTTTCCAATTGATGCAAATTAGAAACACCACTAGAATCAAAAGTACTAGCAACCTCTAGATCAATATTCTCCTCTAGTTGATGCAAACAATCAATCTTTTCAACATAAACAATATCATCAAAATTATTGATATTCTCAGGTTCAACACATTCATACTTGCTTCCCAATTCAATTGATCCATTGCAAGAGATATCATCAATGCAAACAACATTCATCTCATCAGAATTATCACATCCTAAATCACAAGAGATATCAGTATTAGAATTTTGAGGTTTAGGCATACCTGTAGCGAATTCTCTTGTTACATCATCAGTTGTTAAAGTGGTAGCAATGTCATTATCCACTTGATCATCTTTCTCCATGTGGGAATCACATGAATCTTGGACCACGGGCATTTGCATCTCCTTGGAATGTTCAACCACACTTTTAGCTTTGGATGGCATGTATTTTTTTCTCAAGACTGCTCTCATTTCATTCCATGTTATAATGGAAGGTTCTTCATTCGTAGCTCGTCTAGTTTCCATCCATTTCCACCAAGCAGCAACCTTTTTACCCAATCGAAGGTAAGCACATTGTGCCTTCTCTATTTCAGAGTAGTTATAACATGTGAAGAGTTGTTCAACTTTTCTTTCCCAATCCAAGTAACCATCAGGATTTTTCTCATCATGAAATAGTGCGATCTTCGGTTTGATCTTGCTAAGAACATCCGTGTGAGCAGGAACCTTTTGATTACGCCTTACTTTGGTTTTAGAAGGAAACTCCAAGCGATCCAATTTTGCATTTACTTCCTCAATTTGATCATTAAAAGTCCTTAATAAGGCCTTAAAATCAACTTCTCCAACAGTCATATTTATAATCTGAAATGTTAGTGAAAATAAAGGAGAAAATGGACCTCACCACTCCCTCACGTGTTTCACTCAAAATAATGTAAATGCACTCGTGTTTCACACTAAATTAAGGCTTTTTCAAATATGATACAATTTCTCTCTTGCCTTTTTCCACTCAAAACTTGCTTTCTTATGAGAGTGCTAAATTAAAACCATAACTTCAATCAAAAGGAAATCAGTCTTTAAAGAAGTGGCAATCACAGAAAATAAAAGTTCAAAATTGAAGTTCTCAAAGATCTAATTTAATTAAATAATAACCAACACAAAATGAGCACAAAGGAACTAAAATTTCTAACAAGAGGAAATAAATTTAGGTGCTGGAAATCAAAGAATAATAGAAGCAAATAGAATAAAGAAGGATGAAAATTAGGAAGTTAATAAATTTTTTTTTAGTACTCTCTCTCTTTTTTTTTGCTATATATATATATATATTTTTACTACTCTCTTTTTTTTTTGCAGCAATCAATTACTTTTTTTTTAATTTCTTTTTTTGCTGCTAATTTTTTTTGTAGCAAATAATTTTTTTTATGGAGATTAACAGAAACAAATCAGGGGTCAATACGGATGAACAGTACCGGGGGAACAGTGCGGTGAACAGTGACAGGAAACAATGCAAACAGCGCGATAAACAGTGCCGGTGAACAGTGACACGTCGTACGGATGAATAGTGCCAAATTTTTATGGAAATAACGAAGATGGAATGAAACAAGGAAAGAAATAAAATAAAGGACACACCTTGATTTGCAAACCTAAGCTCTAATGCCAAATGATAAGTGAACCCTTATGGAACCTGTCCAAATAACCCACTTTGATGTGTTTGACACCCGGATCTTTGCGAAACAAGGAACACAAAGACTGGACAAAAATAGTAGCAAAGAAAATACTAATAGAGAAGATAAGAAGGATAAATGTTGGTCTTGTGAATTAGAACCCAAGAGAACCGGTCTCTTGAACCCTAGTTCCGGTGACGCCACAAGGATTGACCAATTCCTTGATAAGTCATAGTATTCTCTCTAGCACTCAAAGAATCGCAAGAGGAAACTCACAAAGTCTGAAACTTTAATCATTCAAATATTAAAATAAAAACGTACATGAAAGTTAGCCTTAAGTAGGCAAGGTAAAATATAACCTAATAAGCTTAGAAACCCTAATTAATTTGGGTTTAAGTGATCCTAATAGGATTAGGAGACTTTAGGCCCAAACAACACTCCTATTGGACCTAGGAAACTAATAAAATAATGCCCTAAAATAAAATAACGAAAATTCATAAAAAAATAATAAAATAATACCTAAGCCCTTATAAACATGCCAACACATTAATGAAATCACATGTTTGGCATATGACATGTTTATTTACAATGTGGGCTATCAAAAAGACTATTATTTAACCAATTGGGCTTTATTACTCAACATAGTTCAGCCCATAATTAATAAAAACGAAATTAACACTAATTAAGCCCAATAATACTTAAGTCACATGCTATTTTAGTGAAGCACATGATCTTTTAAGTAATCTCTTCCAATGGGCTTCTCTTGGGCTTGAATCTTTCCAAGTGATAAGGCCTTCTACCATGCTCTTGAATTTGTCCAAGCCATCCTCTATCACTAGGTGTATGGATTGAAGAAATATCTGCATTCTCATCTTCCAGTATCTATAGTATTCTCCACTGATAGCTAGAGGTCTGTTGATGTTGTTCCCCTGTGGTAGTATATTTTCTCCAAAATTAGCCATGAGCTCTCCCGAATGGTGAAATCTTTTAGCTGGGAGTCCTGGCATAGATACCAATTGTTAGCTTAGTTGGTCACCCAAGAGGGGGTATGAATTGAGTGATACAAGATTTTTGCCTCTTTTGAAGTATAACCCAATTTCACCAAATGTTATAGCAGAATAGAGATGAATAGAGTATGATGAAGCTGATAGATGAGATGAGAAGATGAAAGCAACACACAAGAATTCATACTGGTTCAGCTCACATTGGCCTATATCCAGTCCTCAAGCCATCACTTGAGATTTTCCATTATATCCCACAAGTTTGATCCAGGTATCTATGAAGCCTCAGTATATCCCATAAGTTTTACTAGGTACTTGTGAAGCCACTCTCCCCACACCCTTACAAGAGTGTAATTCCCTTAGTGTTTCCCTATACTAAGATTCTACCCAGAAATTGTAAAAAAAAAGATTACAAAATAGAAACTCTCTTTAAGAGTAGATAATATATTGAAGCTTACTCTAATGAGGTGGGTTTAACTTTGAATACTCACACAGAATGATTTTATATATTACAGTATTATTTTGGCACAAAACTCACTTAGATTCGTTATCCATAAGTTCAAATAAAGTTCTATTTATAGATTTGTGGTTTAGTTAGTCTTAGACACAAGATCTATCCATTAGATATAAGTTCTAGCCGTTACTTTGCATAAAGAGTCATTCACCAACTGCATTAAATGCGTCTAACATAGCAACATTCGAATTTTGAAGCTCAATAGATAAATTTCGCAAAGATAGTATAGTTATATGTTTAACATTAAACTTTGAAATTCGAATTTTAATAAGCAAAATTTGAATTTTGAGTTTACAAAAGATACCCGATGTTAGTTTAAGCGAATTTTTGTAATCGAAGTGCGTCTATAGAGTTTGAACAATTACTTCAAGTTTTCACAATGCACTTTGAAATTTGAATTTCAGATACTGAAATTTGAATTTCAAAGACTGAAATTCGTTTATTAGGGGCATGTTCAACATAACATAAAAGTTCTCACTTTGAAGTTTAAAGGTCGTCTGTCAGAGGCTATGACTTTAAACTTACTTTGACCTTCACAAATAGTCAAATTTCAACTAAGTTTCATGTGAATTTTGCAAACTCTTATTAATAATGCTCAGTTCAAAATTCGAATTTCACAGCCAAAATTCAACTATCAGAAATAAGCTTAGCCCGAAATTCAAATTTTAGAACCAAAATTCATCTATCAGAGATAAGATCTCTGTAAATTCAAATTTTAACAGGTAAAGTGTAAATTTTGCACAAAATAAGCATAAGTCAAATGTAAAATTCGTCTGTTAGCCAATATTTCTCAATTCTAACACATGCTAATATTAGATTTACTTAATCTAACTCATTTAAAACATATGGTGACAAGATTAAGTAAATTTCAAAGATTAAACCACTTCAAGACCTAAGTGAAAACAACATATACCTAATAGTTAGGTCTTTAAGCTCTAATTTCACTTAGTCATTCCATTCTTACCATACTCTCTTCTGATCTTCAATTCTTGGAGCATCATTTCTTTTCTTCTTTTTTAAGTGAGACATGATATTGATTTTCCTTTCTTCATTCTAATGCTCACTTTTCCTTCTTGGACAATCCTACATTTAATGTATTGTACTTACAAATCAAGTAGTTAGTCCAATTTATATATCCAACTTGTATTATAAAATATAAAAGTACTGTGGATATATTAGTATATAGCATGATATATGCATTATAAATACAATTAATCACATGTTAATGCACATTTTGCTTCTTTTCGAAACAATATATATGTTAGAAAAATATGATGCATTTATTCCTTATTATTTTACATTTGTTATTATCAAAACTTATATTATATTAACCTAAAATATAGCTCCTCTTCTCACCAACATTTAGAGTACTTGCAGATTGTCTTTATTATTTTGCAGCAACATGCTTTCTTTGCTAATGCAAAAAAGTGTTCACTGGGGTAAACCAGAAGTAATTATCTTGGACACATGGTTTCTACATAGGGTGTAGAACTTGATTACGAGAAAGTTAATGCAATTATTGACTAGCCAGCACATACTATAGTAAAGGAGATTAGAAGCTTTTTGGGACTTATAGGGTACTACTATTGCTTTATTAAGAATTATGAGATCATTGCTAGGCCCTTGATAGACCTGGCCAAGAAAAATGCTTTTTGCTAGTCTCCTACTGCACATTAAGCATTTGACCACCTAAAGTTAGCTGTAACCACAACTTCAATGTTACACTTACCGGATTTTAATTCTACTTTCTTTGTCGAATATGATGCTGTTATGGATGGAGTTGGAGCTATTTTGTTATGGAAAAATCATCTAATTGCTTATTTTAGCAAAGGCTTTTCCTTTAATAAGAAGTTTAAGCCTACCTATAATTGTGAGCTTCTGGCGCTAGTATTGGCATTACAAAAATGGCATCACTATCTTCTTGGTTGTCACTTTTACGTCAAAACTGACCATGGCAGCCTCAAGCATTTATTAGAGTAGTGACTTCTCACTAGTTCTCAATAAAGTCTCATTCTTAAGCTCTTTCCTTTTGATTTTACTATCATGAAATTTTTCCGTAAATGTTTAAGGCCTAATATTTTAAAATTTATAAGGAATTTGCAAAAATGAGTATATGCCATTTACATGAAATAAGGCAAAGATGTCAATTATTTTGGTTAGAAGAGAAAAGGAAAAATGATGATTTTGTCCCTAAAAAAAAGTAAAAAAAAAAAGAAAATAATAAAAAAGGGGAAGGCAGTGAGGCAATGGACACAAAAAGAAAATTTTATGAAATTTGGGAAAAATTACATCTAATGACCTGAAAGTTCTAAAAATTATAAATATATCCTGAGTTAAGGTCATTATTGTAAATATGAAAAATTATATTCAAAATAAAGCTCTCAATGAGGTAAGACTATTGGAATATAGCGTGAAATTTATTAAGATCAAAATAATATTTATTGGGTAATTAATATTTAATATTAATATCTGACCCGATAAAAGTCAATTTAGACTACATGAAGAGGCAGTATTAATGCAAGAAAAAATTGTGGATCTCATATTTGGACTAATTGGGATAAGAATATTATGATAATTTCATATCTCCATATAATTATAATTAGTATCCTAATAATAGTAAAATATATTACTAAAGTAGCTTTATTTGTCCAGACTAGTTCAGGATATATCTGAATAAATAAATATCTAAAAATTTTGGACCAAAATACCCCCAATTTCGTGCTCAATCAGCAGCACATGTTGAAATCCCATTATTTAATTGATTATGTCATTTTCTAAGAAAACTCAAGAAGCTTGAAGTGGCAAAATATGATTGGCCTTGATTCTTTATATACATACTCCCTCTTGGACGGATTATGCTCATAAAAGAGAGAGGAGAAGCAGCTGCATCGATCAAGAGAAGAGGAAGTAGGCGTGAGTGAAGGAAGGAAGAAAGAAGAAAGGAATTTGAAGCCAAGACAAGGTAAGTTCCAACTTATGATTTGTAAGATTTCTAGTTAAGTTTCTAGGTAGTTTAGCTTGGTTTAGCAAAGTCTTCTTCCTCTCCTTTCTAAGTGAGATTTTTGGTCATGATAAGGACTTGAAAAAGGAAGTGTTTTAAGCTATAAATCTAAGAGAAAACTTGAGATAATGCAAAAGAAACAAATTTGGTGTGTGTTAAAGCAAATACTTGAAAAACCATTACTTCCCTCTTGGTGCCCTATTTCGGCCAGTTCACTAAGGTGAGAAGGAGTTGGATTTTTATGGTTTTGATGCCAAAAATGGATTCCTTGGGTCCAAATGAGCTAAGAACAAGTATTGGATTCAAGGAAAACTAAGAGATAAAGAATTTGGATTTTTAGGGTTTTAGTGAGACTTTATAAGGCAACCCTTGCTTCTAGTTGATTATGTTGATATTGAATGATGTTTTAGGACTTTTGAGAGTTTAAGAAAGCTAGTGGAAGTTTTGGATTCCAAGTGCAAAAGCAAAGGAAAACATAAAAGGTAGCTTGGTTTATTTTATTGCAATATGTTATTCTTTGTTATTTCTATGATTATATCTTATTGCCATATTGTACTTGTGTTATTTTGTAACTAGTTTTGGCTGTAAAATGAGGGGTTTTGTTTCCCAGAATGTCCCATTTCTAAGGAAAAACTTTAACGAAATTTTTACTTGACAATATGGTATTTTAATGATTTATGTGATTATATATGAAATGTTTGTGAAACGTGAATGATATATTTACATGAGATAAACTAGCTACTGAGATTTTTCCAAATCTCACCCTCAAGCACTAATATGATAGGTTCAAGTGATGGCAAGACCCACAAGAAGACAAGAGGCAAGGAGAAGATTAATGATAATTAGATTTATACCTTGGTTGCTTGTTTTTTTGTAATTATGTATAAAATCATATGTATTTTCATGAAGCTGTGTTTTGCTACTATAATGTTCCTATAGAGATCTTGTGATGTTATGATCATATTTTGGAAGAGTTTGAATCATGTAAGAATGGTTTATATTTAATTTTGGAAGTTGTATGCAAAACTGTCCAGTTCTAAGTACCGATTAGTGTATGGTTACTGTTCATTCTAAATTCAATTTCCTATATGAGTGTTATATATGTCTGGAAAGTGGATATAGAGAACTTTCCAAAGAGTGAAAATCACTTGATTTGGATAAGTATACAAATTGTTATGAATTTTTGAAAATGGCTCAAAAAATCTGAAAAAGTAGTTTTGACCAAATGAACAATACAATTGGATGAATTTTATTAATAAATTGGCTCAATTAAATTCCAGTTGTATATTTTTCCTATGTAGGAAATGTTTTTATCTATTTTTAGAGACTTGAATTATCTCATATGATTTTCCTAGATTTAGTTATGATTTTTCAAAGTTTAGTCGGAAAAATCAAATTACCAAATGAATAGTAATTTGAAAAATTGAATTTTTTTCATTCAATCTTCTAATAATTCAACCTTCTAAATTTTCTCATTTAGCATCATATATACTATTATACATGGAAAATAATGAAAGCAATGTATGACAGATAACATAGCTGTGAATGCTCTATCAAGGAGACCCCAACATGCTGACTTTTCCACCTCATAATTCCTTTTGCTGAGCAGTTGACTATTTTACTAGGAGTTAGTTGCAAAGTTAGTCACAAGCTCAATAATTTTAGTGGATTATAAGCTATTCTCAATAACCGACTTTTACTCATAAACATTCTTCATTTAAAGTTAAGTTATTGGAGGAAGCTTATTCCTCCCCTATAGGCTGATATAGGATCTATCTCAAGACATTGAAGGGGCTTGCTGAAAGTTTTAATTAGGTGGGAATGAAGACAGATGTTCAAACCTATGTTCAACACTGTTTGGTATGCCAACAGAACAAGTACCAAACTTTGGCACTTGTAGGTTTGCTTCATTCCCTTCCTATCCTTGAAAATGTTTGGAAAGATATCTCTCTTGATTTTCATTACTGGGTTGCCAAATTTTGGAAGTTTTGATGTCATCTTGGTTGTGGTCGATTGCATAAGTGAGTATAGTCATTTCCTTGCTCTTGCTCATCCTTATACTACAAAATCTATGGCTACATTGTTATGTAATGAAATTGTTAGGTTCCATGGTATGCCTTGGTCTATAGTTTCAGATCTTGGCTAGAACTTTTCTGTTTAAGCCTAACATGCTTGAAAATGAGTAACACCTATTACCCTTAAACCAATGGGCAAACCAAGGTGGTTAATTATTGCTTGGAGACCTACCTACATTGTTTTGCACATGAGCGACCCAGGGCTTGGATTAAATTTCTTTGTTGGGTGAAATTCTCATTTAATACTAGTTTTCATGTTTCAACAAGTACTACTTCATTTAAAGTGGTATATGTACTAGTTCAAAACCTAATTCTATATCCTAATTTTTACATCGGTTCTATGTGGAACCGACACAAAAAAATAACTGGTGACATTTTTATAAATAAAATTATTTTTGTTGAATTTTTTACATCGGTGATGTTGGAAACTGACATAAAAATTAAAATTTTTTCGTAAGTTAAACTAACAATCGACATAGAAAATGAAAGTCAAAAATAAATTTAGAATTTTTTAATTATAACACAATTTTCACGTTGGTTTATTGAGTAACCGATGTGAACATGGTATATAATTAAATAATTAATTTATATTAAATAAATTCGATTATCATATATATAATTAAATTATATTATGTTATAATATAGTATATAATTTACTTTTTATAAGTATATTATAAAGTATATTTTATAAATTTTTTATGTTATGAATATAATTTATATAAAGAATATATTTGATATATTCGATATTATAATTAAATAATTAAATAATTTCTATTTTCTATTTTCAAATTTTCAAAAAATTAATTAATTTCTATTTAGGAAATGAAATAAAAACTTTTATTGTTATATGATAATTCACTACAACAAAAAAGGGAACAATTGGCATTTTTATGCATTTATTACCATTTCAAAAACACCAACTATTCCAACAATGATAAAAGGGAAATTTTAGTTGGCATTTCTGAAAGGTCAACTAAAGTTGGCTTGAGCTGGTTTTAGTTCAACAAATGTCATCTAAAGTGGATAATTTAATTGGTATATATTACAACAAACGCCAACTTTTATTTTTTTTAAAAAATGGCTTTGGTTGGCGTTTTTGGGATTTAACACCAACTAAAGCTAGTAAAAATTTTTTTTTAGAAAATTCAATTCATTTTCTTTCCAACCTATATTTACAACTAGTATATATATTCTTTCCAACCTATATTTATAACAATAACTAAGACAAGCTTTCTATTCTTTTAAGTATGTCCAAAACTATACAAACTACAAAATTATGCACAAGTTTTAAACTATGACAACAACTGTACTAAGAACCACCATGTGTCCAAATCTATACTAGCAACTAAGTATATAAGAATGTACAAACTTGCACCACCTTATCTATATTCTATAACCACCACCTTGTCTTTAAGTTCCCACTTTATCCTCACAACATCCACACATGTACGATATATATATATATGATCAAGTTATATTGACACTACCTAGACCAATTCTTTTACCATGTTAACCATAATAAAAACAAGTTAATTAATTACCTCTCTCTTCACAAGAACTTTTTAAGTAATTATTGACACCACTCTTCAATAAGTTCCTTGATCTGAGCTTTGGAGTATTTAGTATAATAGGTATTAAGAAAGTACTGCAAATTAAAATATCATACAAGTTACATAAGTGAAATTAGTAAAATTTTGTAAGCATTAATGTAAAATAATAGAATTACTTACCATGTGTGGGATCGTGGTCTGACCATGTGTGATAATATCTTTCAAGAACAATATCACATAGTATCTCCAATCATTATCATTTGGTTGTTCTTACAAGATTCTATCTATATCATAAGGGATTCTATTTTGTTCCTCTGTGACCCTCCTTCATAAGATGTGCATAAACACAAATAATAAATGTGTAAGTATTTTAACAGAAGAGTTATTCATACAAATAAGATATGGAAGCACATACCAACTTATCTTTTATACCATAATATCCCTGATGACTTGCTCTATAAGGGCATTACTACTTTTTGGCTCTTTAACTATTTGCTTGGCTTACTTTCTGTAATGTAGTGCACTGAAATTAGCTTTCAACTAAAATCTAAGGGAAGGAACACAAAATTATCTTTAAGCTAATGAAAATCCAGCCACATGAAAAGCTTAAAAATGAGAATTTCTTCGGCCTTAAGCCCTGTCATGTCTAGAAAACCAATCATACAGCATAATAACAAACCATGCATACACTAGAAAATTTTTTCAACAACTAAACATAGTGTATTAAAATAAAATGAACTGCAACAATGAGAAAAATGGTTTACCTGAAAAGATTCCTTGCTATGTCTAGCGGTAAAAGCATCCCAGTGTTCATATGTTATGAATAGCTCAAATAACAAGAGGTGAATGCTGAAGGAAGTTTCTTGCTTCATCTCTCATGAAGAATTTGGTGAGCATATACCAAAAATTTTGCATAGCCACTCCAGTTCAATTCAAAGAAGTACGAACAGCATAGTTAAGTTATGTCATGATAATGGTTAATGGATTGAAGAAGTGGAAGAGATTGGAAATTGTTTTCCCTAATTTCTAGAAAAAAGCTGTTCTTAATATATGATGATAGAGACTTTTCAAAAGTATTTGACTTTGTTAATCTAGTCATTTCCTCAAGTGATAATGTTGTTTTTCTTGCTCCATTATCAAATGAAGAAATTAAATCTATTGTATTTGAGTTGAGAGTATCAAAGAGCCTGGTCGTTATATGTATACAAGTTTTCTTATCAGCTTTCATGGGACTATGTTGATAATGGGATATGTCATATGGTTAAAAATATTCTTTTTTGAAGAATTTAGTCTTCAAAATCTAAATTTTACGTAGTGTTGATTCTAAAACTTGACCACCACACATCTATGAATCATTATAAATCCATTACCCTTTGTAACTTTTCCTATAAGATTATCTCCAAATTTATTGCTAATAGATTAAAACCTTTGCTTGAAAGGTTAGTTTCTCAAAATCAAAGAGCTTTTGTGCTTGGGTGAATGATATAGGATAATATAATAATTGTGCATGAAGCCTTTCATCATTTAAGACTAAAGTGTAAGGGAAAACTGAAATGGCCTTTAAATTAGATATGAATAAAGGTTATAATAGGGTGGAATGGGATTGCCTTTATGCCTTACTACTAAAAATGGGTTTTAGTGTGATTTGGGTGGATCAAGTCACGCAATGTATTGCTAGTGTTAATTTTAATATTATGTTATATGGTAAGTAAGTAGTATCTTTTTCTCTTGTAAGGGGTCTCAAGCAAGGAGATCTACTTTCTCCCTATCTATTCATCCTAGTGAGTGATGTTCTATAAAAAATGATTAATCACCATGTGGAATAGGGATCCTTTAAAGGAATCAAACTTTCCCAAAGTTGTTCTTTTCTCTTGCACTGCTTTTTTGCTGATAACTCTATTTTCTTTTGACAAGCTAATATTGATAATTGCATAACACTGAAACAAATAATTGATCTTATTGTAAGGCTTTGAGTCAAGCTGTCAATGTGGATAAATCTTGCGTATTTTTCTTAAGGAGTACATCAACACTAATTAAAGAAGAAGCTCCAAATTACTTCAATGGAAGTTCCAGGTATATATTTGATGTGCCTATTTTATATACATAAAATACCCACTTTTAATCCTTATTTTTGCTGAAATATAGTGTTTGCATCTCAGGTTTCTTAGGTGGAATTTAAGTGAAATATAGCCCAAAACACGAACATTTGCAAGCCAATTCAGTCTAAGGAACTCTTTCACCCACACACAGGTGAAGAAAATGAGGCAAAGTAGTAGGTTAGTATTGCCCAAGCATCAGGTCCATGAAGGAGCAAAGTAGTTGGCACTGAGTGGAGAGGTAAACAGGTTGAAAAATTATGTACTCACTTGACACCAGTAGATGCAATGACCAAGCATTAGGTGGCATTATGTATTATGTAAAAGTGATGTTCTATAACACCTCATCTTTAGATGCTTTTTTCGTGAATTCTACCTCATTTGGATACATAAAAGAAGCTTCTAAGAGCTTAAATCAATTGAAAACCTAAAACTGTAAAATCTTATTTTTGTGCACTATTCACTTTATTGTGCAGTAAACTTTGAAAAATCATAACTAAATGTAAAAAAATCATTTCACTATGGTTTAGACCTCTAAAAATCATACATATCCTGAATTTCATGGAAAAAATATAAAACTAGAATTAGGACATATCAATTAATTCAGTTTATTCATCCATTTTTACTATTGATTTTTAGCTTCCAGTTTTTGTTCAGATTCTGACCCCTAACTTTAAAAATTTATTTCTCATAATTCTTGGTGTTGTTTTATGCTTTCTTTAATCATTTGAAATACTTGCATGTCTACTTCGTAAACATATTTATATTTTAGATTTATTCAACTTGTACATAACAAAGTATCAATATAAACCTTCAGGGGTTAAAAGAATTCTTTATTGGAACAATTCTAAGAAAACATGCATATCTTTGTTTATACAACTCCTAATGCCTTCAAACTAGTGGCATTTTAATGTAAAGCATAGATCTATCCAAATACAAACCATTGAATTTTTGGAGTACTACACGATTTTATAAAACCTTTCCAATATAGGCAATGTTTGCAGTAAATTACAGTTTCCAGCAATTGTTCAGTTTTAACAATTTAACTTCTTTAAGCCATAATTGACATCATACTTAACCAATCTATATAAAATATATATTGGCATAAAGCTTATCATGTCCTCTTACTAGAGGAATCACATTTTGGTTCATATCATACTAGATCATTTATAAACTTTTACATATCATAATTTTTCAATCATAACTTCATATCATACTTTAACATCATCTAGCATGCTTTCCAATACACCATATAGGTTTACAATACATTAATTACATACTGTTAGATAAAATGATGATTTTGATGATTTCCAAATCTCCTAGAGCTAAAGAGATTAATTCAAAGGGAGTCATAATCTTGGAAGAAGGTTGATCAAGTGAAGAAAGGACATGAAGCTTTGAAACGTGTGAAGAATTATGTGTTTATGTCTTTGTCTTAGATATAAGGTGGTAAAGCTTTAAACTCACTTAATCTTATTACCATCGATCTTAAATGGACATATATTTGATATTTTGGTGGCATGCTCAATGTTTTCAAACTTGTTTTCATACAAAAACTACCTTGTTCTACCAAGCTTAGGAGGATTTCTTGACAACCACTTTGATTAGGACTTCTTTTTGCTTCTGGTAAAATACTTGTCCTACTAAGGTCCTTAGGTTGTTATGGAATTGTGGGATTTCACAATCTTGTGCTCACTAGTTTAGAGCTTGTCATGACATCGTACCCAACTTGTCACAACATGGCTTTGAAATATGAAAGGAAGCATCTCGAGTTCAGCTTGATTTCCTGACAAGCCCCCAAGTTGTTATGAAATCGTCGCTCCAGAAAACAACTTAATCTCTCTTCGGTGAGCTTGTCATAATAAGACCCTCAGCTTGTCTTACTAAGGTGGACTTTCAAAAACCAGTTTTGATAGATTTATGCTTGTCATAACAATGAGTAACATTCTAGGAAGCTTGTTCTAACAATCTTGAACTTCAGCTTTTGGGTTTCTTCAGGTTGATAACTTGTCTTGACAACTGTGGTAGGTTCTCATGAAATCATTCTTGAGCTTTGCATATGAAACTTGGAATAATGCTCGATTTCTTGACAAGGTGCCTACCTTATCATGACAACTGTAACACCCCTCATGACTTTGTTTTGGCATGGTGTGCAGGATCGGAGGAAAACTAGATGGAGGAAGGTTCAAGTGGAGTCTGAAAGAGCTCCACATTGTGGCTTGAAGTAGAGCCGCCATGGCGAGAGCGAGTCCAGTGGCATGGTTTCAGTTGAATTTGGTGGCACTGCAGTGAGGTGTACTGAAACTGCTGCGAGATTTGATATTTTTTTTTAAATCCGGATCATTTCAAACGATCGGGAAAGAAAGAAACGGAGGAGAACCGAAGAAGCTCTAATAGGGTTCAAGATTTCCGACATTTGGGAGTGATTTTCAGACTTCAAGAGCTTGGATTCAAGTTGGTAAGTGTTCTCTACTCCTCCCTCTCTATTTTCTTCGGTAGAAATTTGGGGTTTTTTGGTTATAAGTTAGGATCTTCGATTTCGGCTGAAATCCACAAATTGAAATGGATGAAATGGGGTCAAGGAAGTGTGTTGTGGTGTTCTTGTTACTTGGGTGTGAGTTTTGAAGGGTTTATACATGATTTGAGCTTAACCCTAAGTTGTTTTCGGTTAGAGCTCTTGGAAATTCGAAGCATATGGGATTATTTGGTGTTTGAATGGTTCCTAAGAGCTTATTTATGTATGACAGGGGTGTTGGAACCTTGGGTTAGGCCTAAAGTAGTTGAATTGTGATGTTTAGTTTAATGGTATACTGTGTTAATTGAAGAATTGTGTTATTATGAAGGTTGTTTTCGAGAGGGATTCAAGCGTATTGGACAATTTGAGAAGTTCATGAAATTCACGTGTGTGATATTGACAACCTGAGGTAACCGAGTGTTTATTTATATTGTATTGTATGATAGTATGTATATTTGTGTATATATGCATGTTTCTTTTATACCATGATATTGATGTGTTTGTGTGTACAGTTTTCTATATATATATCGTGGTATGCACACAGCTAGATGATTATAATTATGACTATGATGATGATATTGATATGGTATGACATGATGCATAGCATAACATTGAGATCATGATGATGATGATGATGATTATATGATGATACATGACCATCACCATATGACATTGTGAGATTGTGATATATGGTAGATTGGGTGGTGATAACGATGTGATATGAAATATGATGATATGAGACATGATTAGGGAGGATAAGGATGGGATCGCTGTCTCTAAATTCTCCCCTATGGTTGGGGGAGCCAGGTGGCAGTGGACTGCACCTTCCCTAAATTACCACCAATTCAAGGTGGTCCAGGGGAAGGTGAGCCATGGTCCGAGCACTAGTGTAACTTTTGGCCGCATTGCATTAGTGTAAGGTGAGCTTGGTGATGTCCTGGAATCAGTCTTCACCAACTGTTAGAAGGGAGTTACCTATATGAGATGTCTTATTATGACGATAGCCCGTGGTTCTAGCTGTGTGCGAGGGAGACATGCATTCCATTCATTCCACATTGCATTCATGAGTTGCATGAGATATATGTATATATATATGTGTGTGTGTGTGTGTGTGGTTGTCCCCGGTTACTGAGACATTGTCTCACACCCCTCTCCCATGAACTAACCTTTCAGGTAACGGTTTTGGCACTAGTCCGGAGAAGACGCGGGAGTAGCTACGTACTTGAGAATAGTCTATGTAGTATTTGTAATTTTGGATAATGTATCTTATGCCAAGTAGGATAGAAGGTTTTGTAATGGATGTATGACATTGATAATAATTGTTATGGATGGATGTATGTATAGTTATATATGTTATGTGTATATGTTATGTATGATGAAAGTTGGAATTGGACCTAATTAGTGTGTTTTAGGGCCTATAGCCCATTTATCATGTAGGGGTTCTAAGGGGTCAAAATCTTAGAGGAGTGGTTCCTTTGGGGTGAAACCTCTTTGGACAAGTTAGTTTGGGGATTTTGGACTTGTATGAATGGTTTTCGAATGACCATTTGCCTTTGGTGGCAATTGGAGGAGGTTAGTGATGAGTTTTGGTTAATAAGTGGTCAAAACAGTGTCAGGGGGTCCAAAATCTCCATACGGAGTTGGATTGAGGTGAAAGTGGTATCTATGGTTAGATTGGGATTAGATTGACTTGTAGAATTCAAAATCAAGTCAATCAGAGGTCGGAGCATAAAGTTATATACGTCGGAAGTCCGCCCAAGGTGTTGAGTTTTGCTGGTGTGGAAACCAGCATGGGGCGCCGCGACTCCAAAGTCCAAGGCATGGCGCTAGAGAAGGCTGAAGTAAGTGAAAAATAAGGCAGGCTGGAGCCGCAGCGATACTGTAGCGGTCACGGTCCCAGCCCAATTTTTGGTGTTTTGGTGTTCGTTTCCGTTGTTCTGAAGTTTTGAGAAGTTGTTATGAGATGTTGGGGTTGTGTTTGGTTGAGTTTTGAAGTTTTTGGTCAAGTCTGGAGGTGTCAGTAGGTAGGGTGTTACAACAACCTAGTTCAATGTTCAGAGATGTGTCTAACAGCTAGTTGACTTGTCCTACTAAGCTCTGACATGCATTAAAAGTAGTAGGTGAACTATAAAACAAGCTTAGTAATGGCTAGTTAATGTCTCAAATGGTTAGATTTCCTTGAAATCTATATATAGAACCACATTTAAGGTGGTGCCAACATTATTAAGTGAGATTACATCCAAACACTGCTAAAATCTTTATTGCTCACATTTAAAGCCTCACCTACCTCTTAGAGAGTCATAACTGCTCATCATTATTTTATCCACTCTTAAAGAGAGATCTTATTTGTTGTAATCATTCTTTCTACTTTGGGTAGAAGTGTCTTAGTGTGGAAAATACTAAGGGAGTTTGTATATATACTTGTTGGGTGAGAGAAGTGAGATTGAGTAGCTCTAATTTGAGCTAAAAGTATACTATGATTTTTGTAAGAACCTATTTAAATCTTGCAAGGATAGTGGACAAATCTCAAGTAGAAGCTTGGAGACTAGACATAGGCCAAGTGAAGAGGCTGAACCAGGATAAACATCTGTGTTTGATTCTCTCTTTCCTAGCTTTTCTCATTTTTTATGTTGTGCTCTATTTTAGTGTTCTTGTATTGTTGCATATTTTTTTTTGTGTACAGAAAACTTTAAAAGCCCAATTTATCCTCCTCTTGGGCATTCCAGCCACACTTTCACATACATTATATCATCATCTTCTTCTTCAAGCATGCTTCATGATCATAGCTTCACATAACTTTATGACCAAGACATCATGGTCAATTATAAACATTTACTTATTCCCTTATCTTTTCCTTTGCTTTGAGCCTTTATTCATTGCATTTCTATTACCTAACATGGTTAATAACTTGGAGGATGAGATTAGACAAGTTAGTAGTAATCTTGCACATACTAATATATCATTACATAACATGAAAACATTTGACAACATTGCACAAGTTCATAAAAGCATGTAAAAATATCATGTTTGCTAATAAAATTTTGGTAGCATAATGACTTAAAAATAGGAAATCTTAGGCAACAGCCTCATCAAATTAGTAGCTAGCCAGTAAAGAAAACATTCATAGCAATAACATGGAAACATAATGATCTCATAAAACATGCATAAACATTGTGCAATAATATAAAAGCAAGGCAAGAATATTACCATAGAGCTTTAACATTTCCTTTTTAAACTTGAATCAACTTGCTTAGATCCTTTTCCAATCACTTCCTTGCATCATCTCAAGCTTAGAAATAACCATATAATCATGTTAAGTTAACTAATTCTTCATGAATTTACTTAAAGTTCACTTGGAACCTTAACTTTTTTTTTTTCATACTAGCTTCTAGCCTTAAACCCTTGACCTTTCATGACTAATTTGGATCCTAGGAACTCATTGGAATCCTTAGAATGATCAAATTCCAATCCTAAGGGTCACTTCCTCTTTGGCCAAAACATAACCCTTAAAATTCCATATTTTACATCTCTGATTTAATCTTGAAACCATAATCTCTTATTTGCTAATTTGGACCCAAGGAATAAATTTCTACCATTTGATTCATGAAATTCTAACTCCTCATACACTTTCTCACTTGGCCAAAAATGCCCTCTTATTGTGGAAGAGAAAGAATTTCATGCTTTCATCCACAAAACTCACTCAAACCTAGTTTCTTTCATTATTTACATGCTTTGCCCCAACTTAATTCCATAAAAACATAGTCCCTCATGCACTATCCCACTTGGCCAATGTAACACCTTGACCGTAGACCATAATTTCCATGATTTAGACTTTATTAGAGTCCATTTGTACGATTTTACAAGCTTGAATCACTTGAGGGACTAAAACAAAAAAATTTAATTTTTTGAGTTACTATTTATTTGGTAAGTCCTTTTCTCTTACGAACTTTGAAAATTCATAGCTAAATCTAGAAAAAATTTATAGGGATGAATCAAGTCTCTAAAAATATCTTAAAATATTCTCTACATGGAAAAAATGTGAAACAGGACTTTAATTGTGGCAATTGATATGGCATTTTGCACAAACTTTACTGTTCAAATGGTTATTTTATATCTTACCAGGATTTTGGCCTTAAATTTGAAAATCCATATCCCCTTTTATCCTAAGTGAAATTATGTACAATTTATATCACACTATATGTCTACTTTCTAAATATATTTTTTTTGTATATTTATTCAGCTTGTACAGGTTATGGCACTAACTTAAATCATTGAGGGTTAGAATATAACCTTAACTAGAATAATAAGAAAACTTGTATAACTCTCATTATATAGCTCCAATGGAATATTAAACTTAAGAGATAGATCTTTTATACATGTAAATTATTGAATTTTTAGAGCTCTACACTATTTTATAATGCATTATAAACCAACTAGTGTTTATAGTAGAAGTTCCAGTTTTCCTACATGTCCAATTTTGAACCCTATTTTTAAAAATTCATCATAAATTGTGTACTTAGCCAAATCAAGTGATCTTTGAATCTTTAGAAAGATTATTATATCTAATTTTATAGCATACAAATCACTCATGTGTTATACCCTGTTTAGTGTGAACAATACCTATTTTATCATCATAGTATTTAAAATGAGCTTTTCCATACATAACTTTGGCAAAATAAGCTTCAAAACTTGTTTACATCATTATTCTTGGTTCCAAATCTATACCTATCCTTTCATAAAGTTCAAGGGAACATAATAATATTACAGATCTAATGATATATGCATGATTTCACATAATATTTCAAAATATAACATCGCTTGATTCATCAATTTAAGCAACATTTTCCTTCTTCCTTCTCCTTAGCTTCCTTGTCATCCTTGTCATGGTTTGAGCCTATCATTGAGAGGGTGGAGATTGAAAGAATCTTAGTAGCATTACCCAATTATGCAAGCATATTATCATAACAATTCATGAAAACATATTGATTCTCATAGAAACATACAATGCCATATTATTTTATAAAAATTTTGGCAGAGTCCTTTTATATTTTGGACATCTCGAGGTCTCATAACCCCCTTCAAACAACTCAGACAACATTAAAAGAACATCACAAATCATCAGTCATGGCATCATACAATTCATAGAAATCATAAACACAACATAAAACACTCACTTAAGCCATTGATTTCATGACCTTGTTTTTAAGGTCTTAAACTAACCCTAAAAATCAATATAGTTGGTTTTAGCCTTCTCCTTAAATCGACACTTGTTCTTAAGGTATTAGACCATGAGGAATTCATTTTTAAGACCAAATCCATGAAATTCCCACTCTAAGATAGCCTACCAGATTGGCCGAATTGAACCCTAAGGAAAGAAGAAAAGAATTTCCATGCAACTTGTCTTAATCTCTTGGAAACCTTACTTTCTTTCATGATTCAAGCTTTCTATCAAGTTATTTTCATGAAAACTCATCTCTATTCACTTTCATAGGTGTGGATGAAATTGATCTTTAGAGAGAGGAGAATAAAACTCCGTGAAACTAGATTAAACAACTCAAGAAACAAACTTGGTATGATAGAAAGTCTTATCTTGCATCTTGAGTTCCAACCTTTAAGCCTAGGTCTTCTCTTTTCTCTTCCTTTTTCCTTTCCTTTCTCTTCAAGCTTCTCCCCTCTTTTGCCTGAAATTTCAGACTTTACTCACTTAAACACCTTAACCATGCACTTGGAGGAGAGATATCTAATGGATGAATAGTATTATGGTTAACTTAACTGCCTTGAGTTAGTTTTAATGAAATATTTCCAAAAATCAATTAAATGAATTCCTTCCTTGTCCCTTATAGCTGCAAATCACACCACTTGAAGGTTATTTTGGTAAAAAATTGTTTCATAATTTTTATTAGTCCAAATAAACCTTTACCGATAAATTTTAGTCGTATCGATTAATTACTTTTGCCATAATTCGTCATTTTATTGGTACTAGGTTATTCTAAATTTATTTTTGGACTAAACTCATTATCTTGTCCTAAAATATATTTGGGTGGGTCTCCATACAGTTCCTATCTCCATATTGCATTTTGTGGGACTCACGATTCCTTTTTCGGTATTATATTTTCTCTTACTTTCAATTTTCAATATATATTCATATAGATTCAATTAGCTTCTACACAGTATTACATTGAATTTGGCTCATCGCAAGCTTCGTTTTGACGGTACTTTTAAAATTACAAAATTGCCCTTGAGAGGGACAAAATTATAATTTTTAATTCTTTCGGGCCTTCTCTTGTAATTCTTTTCACTGACTTCAATGCAACTAATTCTTTCCTTTTAAGACTATACTGCAAATAATTCTTCTCCATTAGGGATAAAATGCAATTTTCACCTTTTAATTTCTAACTGGGAAATGACTGTTTTGCCTTGAGCAAGGTCAAAAATACAAAGATTGATTCTTCCAGGTTCTTTCTCATAATATCTCCCAAAGATCAATTTTTTAATAATTCTTTTCATTGTACTTTCAAATTGGTCTATCTTTTAACCTCGACTTCCCAGCTATGCAATACTTATACCATTATACTCAACTCGAGACGAGCTTCCATTCAACATGTATATTGCATTTGACTCGGTTGTAGAATTAATTTCTGCTAAGGATTTTATGAAAAATTAATTCCAATTAAGAACTAAGCATAATTCCTTTTAAGAAGCGTATTGGAATTTAATTCCAATGAAGGATTGAGCATAAGCAATTACCATCTCACTTCATTTTGCACATTTTTTTAGGCATATTTTATGATATCTCGTAAAAATAAGGATATTACAGTCGAAACATAAGGAAGCTTGGGGAGGGAAGAGGGCTTCTAAAACCCTAACCAAACTTGCACCAAAGAGAAGGAAACTAAAAGAAAATAGGAAGAAAACCTTACCTTTGCCTTGTCTTCTTGCCTTCTATATTTTCTCCTTCATCTTCCTCACTTTCTTGCACTAACTTGGAGCTTGTCTCTCTTCCCTTGGCATTGACAACACATGAAGTAAGTGGGAGGGAATTGGCTTAATAATTATAAACATAAAAATTGCCCAAATATCCTTGATATTTTGGCAAAAAAAAAAATGCTTTCTTGAAGAACTTGATCCAAAAATATTAAAATATTCATTTTCCTCACATGCTAAATTTTCACCAAATAACAGGAGAGGGAGTGTCCTTTATACAATATATTTTTCCTAGTTCTCATACATTGTGTATTGATTATTTTTTATTTGAACAGTTAAAGGCGCTTTTATAGTATTTTATAATACTGAATATTCCTTAAAATATACAGGATTACCTAGTTTGGGATTTGCATTTAATTTAACAACCTGTCCCAAACTATATTTTTGTGGGGTCCACATATTTTTCTTGCTTTTTCTACTTTTGAGGCCCATAGAGCTTTTAGTCTTTTTCTGCAAAATTACTCTGTTTTATTAGCTATTTCTCTTCAAATTGATTTTTTTAGACTCAATACATTGATCTATTGACTCCAACATGTGAAGAGGTCCATTTTGACAAAAATTTCTCAAAATTATGAAATTTCCCTTGAAGGGGTCAAAATGTAAATAACTTTTCTTTAAGATCCTTTTTTGTAATTTCCCCAAGGACCAAACTGTAAATAATTTTTCTTTCAAGGACCATTTTGCAAATTCATACTTCTTATATCCCTAGCCTGAAAAATTACCTTACCCTTTTCCTTGTCCAGATTATGCATTTCATGCTATTTGTCATATTTTCATGCTATATATTTTGCATATGCTTTTCTTACCTTCATGTGAAGCATATCATGCTTATTCTTTTAAACACCTCATAATCATTCTTTAGGCACGTCATAATTATCTTTTGTATGTCATTATACATACCTACAACATAGCATAATCTCTTTTTTCTTAGCCTCGAAAATCGAGATGTTACAAATGTTTTACAAGATTTTCGTGAATTCTATAGAGGGACCCTAGATGCCTTACAACACACAATCACTCTTCTAGAAGCCCTATAATGCCATTTTTGGAGTCTCTAGAGCCTTGAAGTAGCATTCTAATAGTAGATTACAAAGCTCTGTTGGAGTAGTGAAGCAAATTTATCCATTTCATCTACAAACCCTTTTCTTTTGTATCTTGTTATTATGTTTTGGGATTTTAGCTTGGCTTAATATTTAGAAATATGTTTATGCATGGCTGATTCTTCCAATTAAGGGTAAGGATGTAGTCTAACTAGAATTGACTAGGGCTTGCTTATTTGATTATAACTCCTACGTTCTTGAACTAATTCTTCCAACATGTTTGTAACATCTCTAATTTTTTAAATATTACAATGTGCATGAAGATGTGCAAATATGACATGAAATACATAATTTGATGAAAGAAAAGGAATAAAATCGCAAATTCACATGCTAGGACCTTAAAAGAAATGTTTTTGCAACTTAGTCATTGATAGAAAAAATATTTCCAGTTTAGTTCCTAAAAATATTTGTACATTAGTCCCTAAAAAAGTTATTTGCAATTGAGTCCCTCTTAGAACAATTTTCAAAAAATGCAATATTGGTGTTAAAATGATCCTCTTGACATGCTGAACCCAACGGGACAGTGTATTAAGTCTAAAAGAATTAGCTTGGAGAGAAATTGACTGTTGAATATAGTGAGATAAACAGTATAAAGAAAAAGGTATTGTGGACCCCATAAATGCAGATAAAGTAAAAAAGAAAAATTGGTGGGCCCCACATAAAGACTATTTGGAACAAGATATTAAATTAAATATAGATCCTAATATAGTTTAATCCAGTATGCATAAAGTAAAAAAAATATTGCAAAAGTAACTTTAACAGTCTAGGTAAAAAGTAATCAATACAGGATATATTTGGACTAGGAAAAATATATAGTATTTGGGATACTCCCTCCTCCCTCATTGGTGTGATTTTATGCATGTGAGACAATGGAATATTTTATCATTCGTAATGTCATGGATGATGAAATTTAATGAACACTTGGACAAGTTTTTGTGGCAATTTGTATCTTTATATTACTCCCTCTTGTAGCTGACCTTGTGAGTGGAAAAGAGAGAGGGAAGTGTGAAAAAAATGGCTAAGGAAGAGAGGAAGGACGTGAGGAAGAAGAAGAAGAAAGAAGCAAGTTTAATGTAAGCTTTCTTCTCTTAACTTCTAGGGTTTTCTACCTTAAGTTTTAGGTAGTTTATTATAGTTTGGATAAGTTTTTCTCTTCTTCTCTTGGGTATGGATTTTTGACCTAAGCTAGGAAAAAAAGGGAAGGAGCTTTCATGCATAAAAACCATAGAAAAGTATGAGAAAGTGCTAGGAAGCATAATTTTACAAGTTTGAAGCAAGTTGCATGAAAATCCATTTTTTTCTCCAATGGTATTGATTCTAGCTAGAATAGAAGGTGAGGAAGGAATGGGAATTTCATGAAAATAATGCCAAAAATGGATTTCTCATGGTTGATTTAGTAAGGACAAGTGTTGGAATCAAGAAAAAGGCAAACATAAATATATAGGATTCTAGAGTTTAAGTGATACTTTATGAAGCAACCCATAGATTTAGTTGATTTAGTTAGAGTTTGCTATTGTATTAGGTCTTGGAAAAGCTCAAGGAAGCTTTTGAAAGGGTTGAAATCAAGTGGTGAAGTGAAGAAAAGCACTTAAGGTAGCAAAGTTTACATTTTTACATTATATTATTTTGTTATGCTTTATGATGCTTTATGACTTGCCATATTGTTATTTTGTTGATTGGTAATTGTTTTGGCTGTTTAAAAGTGAGGACTTTGTGCTCACGATGTCCATTTTTTAAGGGAAAACTCTGCTAAAATTTTTATTTACAATATGGTGCATAATGTGATTTAATATATGAAAATGTAATGATTGATGTTTTTAAGCATATATGATTATGTATTTCCATGAATGTGACCTGCTACTGAGATTCTTAAATCTCACCATCCCAATTCCCTAACCTTTATAGGACCAACTTATGGTAAGAATCAAAAGAAGGCACAAGGAAAGGAAGAAGAAGTTAATGATTAAGTTGTTACTTTTAGCTATGATATATATTATTTTAAAATGTTATGTAAAATCATGTATAAACTTTTCAATTTGTACCTTGGTGTTATCAAGTCCCTTTGAGTTCTATGAGATGGTAGGTATGGATTAATAACAAGTTGGTTATGTAAATGAGTTATGAAGTTTATTTTGCTAAGTTATGTTCAAAATTTGTTCTTGATGACATGTTGAAGATGAATAGATTCAGTTTGACCAAAACAGGGAATAATGTATGAGTGATATATATGCCTTGAAAGTAGATAGAATAATCTTTCCAAAAAAGCTAATATCTAAATTGGTTAAGTATAGGATTTATGGCAAGTTTTCAATGTTAAGGTCAGAAAATTGGAAACTGGAAAATGACCAAATTGTAACATCCTATACTCACCAACCCTAAACATACCCAAAGGAATATAGAAATAGGGGAAAGAAGATCAACTGACAGGGTGGCGCCGTGGTCAAGCATTGTAGCGCCATGGCGAGGAGAATTTCTAGAGAAAAAGGAGAAGGAACTTGAGACGAATGGTGCCACGGTGCCAATGGTAGAACTTGCATTAGCGAATTGTTGATGCATTTGACGAACTTCTAATATGCATAACTTTACGCTCTAACCTTCGATTGACCTGAAACCAACTCCTGCAAGTTACTCTACTCCCCCTCTAAGCATAAACACTACCTCTATATGGGGATTTTGGACATCGAACACCAAAATAGTCACTTTTTGACCATAAACAAGAACTCGACACCACCAATAGCCACCCATGAGCAATTGACATCCAAAGACCATTCCAACAGTTCATAAGGGACACAAGGGGCATGTCCAAGAAGGCTTTAACCTGAAGAAACCACTCCTTTAAGTTTTGACCCATTGAACCCCAACTTAGGCTAATGGGTTGTTTGCCCTTTTTAAAAGCCACAGGCAAAAAACCCACACTAGGCTTACACTTTAGGCATGCCAACCCATAGGGACCTTGATACGTCAATCTCGAGTCCAACACAACCAAACATCTAGGAAAGACACACCGCATAACATATAGAACATAATCAACATTCAACAATAGGCATACAACAGTCATGCCACAAATCACTTCAGTTCATAAATCTCTACACAAAATAGTGGCACTTTACTGGAAATAAAGGAATAACAAAGACATGGGGAACACAGTCCCGAGCACCCACAAGTACACTCTTAATCCTCTTTGCTTAAGCCTTCCTTGTCCATGTTGGAGCTAGAACCTTCACCCGGAATTGTTAGCCACGGGATGAGACATATATCCCAAACTAGGGGTGAACACATACATACACATAATCATGCTTTCATGCTAATAACAAATATAATTCGTCACCAATGCAGTATGGATGATATGCATACACTAATCCCATCAATGCATAGTTAGAACCATAAGCTAGTTACCATGACAAGGTAACCTTAACTAGTGACCCCCTTCCAATAACCAATGATGGCCAATTCTAGGATTACTACCCAGTTCTCCTTCCAAGGGTCATAAATCAGCCAAAGGCCATTACACCAAAGGATGGACCATGACTCTCCTTCCCTTAAACCACCTAAATTTGTTGCTATTTAGAGAAGATGCACCTTAAATTCACAGCCACCTGTGTCTCCTACCCATAAGAAGACTATCTAGTGACTGGAATATATATAAGTCTTATTGCCTGAACATAAGGCCTTATGTGCTATTTAGCATATTGGCATACCATGTGGTATATAGAGCATCATCACCCAAACTTTATGTCCCAACAATGTATACAATGTGACAATACCTAATGCATGCTAACACCTCAACATATATCACTTTCTAATGTTCTAACATGCCATATGAATGTATACAACACATATTGGGTGCATAATCATCATTTCATATCAATAATGATCACAATTTACATATATCACAATCACTAAAATCATATTGCCATTTTCATCATACAACGAGAAGGGATAGATAACTTACTATCCATGTAGTTGCATATATCATTATATGAATATGATCAACTATAACTGACCTATAAGACATATCATGATATGAAAAGGTAAAGCATATATATAAAGCGTGCATATCATGATATGAAAATGATTGAATATATATCACAAACATAGAAAGAAAACCCCGATTTCCTTAACCGTCAAACCTACTCGACATCTCGGTAGGCCAAATGGAGCAACCACCACCAATTCAATGCTTTACGATTACAACCCAAAGCCAAGAGACCATAGTCAAGCAATAGAAAAACCTATATAACATCAATTCCCCATTACCTCATAAATCCTCAACCATTAGCATACATATTTTCCAACTTGAACATAAATAGGATGGAAATAAAGCTTTACCAAGCAAACCCAAGCATTAAAACATTCTAGATAACTCTTAGAATCATAATCATACTTACCTAAGTTCAAATTCTCAAACATGTCAACGTTTAAGGGTTAGGGTTTGGAAGATATACCACTTAAACATCATAAAACCAACACCTAATTCATAGAAATAACCAACAATATCTCTAAAATACATTTAAGCACAAATTAATCAGTGGAATTCAACCCAAATTGGAACCCTAGCCCAAATCATGAAAATCACCAAATAATCTTGAACAAAAAATGAAAAAGAGGGTTAAGGATCAACTTACCAATAAGAATCAATCTTCTCAAGTCTTAAAATCACATCCTTTCACTCCCAAATACCAAACCCTAGTAGAGTAATTTGTCCTCCCTGCATTTTTTCTTTTCGTTTGCATCTAGTTTCGACTTCTAATTTAACCAAGTTTTGCAACTGGCACTGCAGTGCAACCTAAGCTCACCAAGGCATTAGTGCTCTCTATCTCAGCCTGACCACGATTGATATACTATTCCTCATCGTGGCTTTACTTCCCATAGCCGTAGCGCCAATGCTCTCAGTTCCTATTCTCCAATTAACTCTATTTTGATCCTTTTGTGGGTCCTGGTTCCTCCAATTTAGCATCATTAGGCAAAGTCCTTCTTAAAATGATATCTAGGGCCATTACACAAATGAATAGTAATCTTCATGGAAATTACTGTACTAATTGGCATGACCAAAGCTCAGTTTCATTTGTTTTCCATGTAGAGAATGTTTTAAGCTATTTTTAGATACTTGAATTACTTTCATATGATTTTTCCAAAATTATTTATGAATTGTCATAGTTCGGTTAGGAAAATGGTATTACCAAATGAACAGCACCATTGAAAATGAATTTTTTCTATTTTAGTCCCTCATGTGATTCAAGCTTCCAAATGTAATCAAATGGACTCTAATAAAGTCTAATACGTGGAAAATAAGGTCTAAAGTTAAGTTGTTACATTTGTGTTTTAATTATATCTAATTTTCTTGCTCTTATCAAAATTTTATGATTGACCACAATGAAATTTAATTTATCGGTTAGCTTGATAGACTGAGAGATGAAAAATGGACCTAAATATAAAGAGGTAGACATAAACAACTAATCTAGGGATAGAATCAGGTGTTTGTGGTGTCATAGGTTATGGCTTCATGTTTTGATTAGAGTATTAGGTTATGTGGGAGCAAATTCATCACTAATTAAATGCAAACTAATTGAATGAGAGGTAATTAGAACAAATAAGAAATGACAGTCACTATAATTGTAACAAGTTAATCAAAAGTAAGCTTTAGTCTTCCTAGAAAGATGAAACTCAATCCTCTAGTGCTCCTACTAATTACACAACCCTTAATCATTATTACTTATTGATATTCTTATTGTAACATCCCTAATTTTGCTATGCATTGGATAATTAGAAATGCTAAGGAAATGCTCTGAATTATTTTGTATTGCTTTGGGCTGTATAAATTAGATAAAGGTTAAAAAGGAGCATAACAGGGCTAAAAGGGAAAAATTGGAATTTTGCAATTTTTGTTAAAATTAAATAGAAAATTTAAAATTATTAAATAATAATATTTTATTACTTTAGTCTCTAATAGCAAGGGGCACTGAGTACAGGAGATGTGGGCCTAGAGGAAGGTACCAGTGTAGCAGTATATGGGCCCCATAAGAAGCTAAAAGTATAAAGACAAGTAGACCCCATATTGCCACATGAAAAAGCAAGAGAAAAATGTGATGGGTTCCAAAAATGAAGTAAATAGAAGATGATATCAGGATAGAGAAAATATCCAAATAAAAGTTCACTGCATAGAGTATACTAAACCAGATAAGAAGCTAGATAGTATTTTCTCTCTCTATTCCCTCTCGTGACCAAATATTAAGGGGCAAATTGGGAAATTATTCTCTCTCTCACTCTCTCTCTCTTGGCCTAATAGTGAAGGGTATTTAAGGGAATTAATTTGGGCCAAGATGTCATAAAAGAAAAGGAATATGATGTAATATTTAACAATCTTCTTCAGGAAGCCTCTCATTAATCCTAGTTGGGTTAATCTTAACCATTGAATGACTATTTTTGTAGAGTAATCATTGGTTAATATGCCTAACGGCTAGATCTTGTGTCTAATGATTAGTTAAGCCACAAATCTATAAATAAAACTTCATTTGAAGTTGAGGGTAACACATTTTAAGTCTAATATTGCAAAAACTCTGCTGAAATTCTATGTTAAAACTTTTCACCTGTACACCTCATTTATTACACCTCAACTTTCATATCTACTCTGTTTAAGAGAGTATTCATTTTTATAACAAATCTTTTTGTCATCTTGATGAAAGATTCTTTGTAAGGGGATTCATAAAGGGATAAAGGGAAATACTAGTAAGAGTGTTAAGAGATTGTATGTGTTCTTAGAACAGAACACAAGTGTTGTACTATAGCATTGCAATGAGCTCATTGAATTCTTGCTGATAGTGGAAAATCTAAAGTAGTGACTTGAGGACTGGATGTAGGTCAATTGGATTGGATCAAACTAAGATAAATTACTGAGTCTTCTCTTCCCTTATCTCCTATATATTCAATTTTCTTCATACTCTATTTTTTTGCAAACTTTTACTTTCACTACTATATTGTATTTTTGTAGAAAATTTCATACTTCCCAATTCACTCCCTCTTGGAAAGTCAGCATTCATAACATTGAGAGCTATACAATTTAATACTAGGTGCAAAAAGATTTGCAATATAGGGGCAACCTATGTTGTGTTTGCAAAGAGGCAACAATTAGTTTGCAAATAAAAATATTTGAATTTCTAAGTTAAAGTGATGCACCTAAATGATAAAAAAAATGCAATTATTGAAATTAAAACCAAGTGAATTTAACTAAATAAAAATGCAACTAATTAAATTATAGTACAACTAAAATGCTAATCCTAAACTAGTCCTAAATGAAATAAAATGCAAACTAAACTACCTAAATGCAATTAAAAATGCAAACTAATTACTACTAAATTAAATTTTAAAATTAAAGTTAAATCTAAAATAAACAAATGCTTAAAACAACAAACTAATACTAATCAAGGTTAAAAAGAAAACAAGGGTTCAATTATGAAAAATGTGAATCATTCATGAGTTTGGCAAGTAACTTGAGCCTACCCTAACTTAAGTATAGTTAAATTATGAATAAGTAAATTTTAGATTAAGGAAATTGATTAAATTAAGCACTTAATACCTTAAGCATAATCTAAGAAATTAATTAATCCTATATACATTTAGTTGTTAATTAATCATCTAGAATTAATCTAATCCAATTAATTGAGCCTAATCCCAACATTAATTAAGTTTATTAATTTTTGGAGATTAATAAATAATCACCCAATTAAACCTAATTAGGTAATCAAAATTCTAATTATGCAAGATTACTCTTAGCGTTACTAAGATTATACCATCAATCCATTATTCAATTAAAATAACACCAACTAGGACATAAAATTCAAAATTCCTAGATCTGAAAAATGCACAAATCCAAACTCAAATCAATATTAAACAACTATAATTATGTATTCAATACATTACAAGCTCAAATCCAATCTCCAATCATCAAGATATTTACAAATTTTCATCAACCCTAACTTAGAAACCCTAGGCTAAAATTAATTTAAATACAGAAAAATCAAGATGAAGAAGGAGAAAACTTCCCATTCCTCCATTTATGCTCTAACCAAGCTCAAGATCCAAATTCCTTGCCTACTCTATGAATGGTCTGCCCAAGTTCTTAGCCTTGCATAGTAACGAGCTTATCCTCAAACTCCACCAAATAAGCTTTGTCCATGACATAGAGGTTGAGAGGATGATGATTAATGAATTGTATGATGATGAAAAAGTGATGGGAAGCCATGGATTTGAGAGGAGATGTGAGGAAAATGAAGAAAAAAATGAAAAAGAAGATGATATAACATCCCTATTTTTCTGAATATTATGATATACATGAAAATGTAATAATAAAAGTATGATTGAAAAAGATAAAGTTTGAGATAGATTGTTTAAATGCTACAAAGAGCAAAATGGTAATTTTTATGTTTAGTCCTTAAATGAAATCAATTTGTCCTAAGGTATTTATAGGAAATTAAGTTTGTCTTTAACTAGAATAAATTCCAAATTTAGTCTTTAATTGGAATTACTTTTGAAAATTGTAGAAAATTATTATATATGTCAAAATGGGCCTTATGATATGTTGGATCCATTTAAATAATGTATTGAGTCGAAAATGATCAATTTTAAAGAAAATAGATAGCAAAATACAGTAAAATTAAACAATACAAATAAAAAGTACTCTGGACCCTACAAATATTGAAAAAGTAAAAAGAAATGTAAGTAGACCCATATAAAATACATTTTAGGATAGTTAATTAATTAAATGCAGATCCCAAATAAGAGTAATCCTGTATATTTTAATAAATAAATAGTATTAGAAAATACTGTAAAGTATCTTTAATTGTTTAGGCATAAAGTAACCAATACAGGATATATCTGGATTAGGAAAAATATGCAATATAAAGGACACTTACTCTCTCCTTATAGGCCAAAAATATTAGCATGTGAGGGAAAGGAATATTTTAAAAAAATGATATCATGGATGATGTTGTTCACAGGACACTTGGCTAAAATTTTGAGGATTTACTTTGTCTATATAAATCCCTTCTTGGCCAACTAAAGAGAGGAATAAAAGAGATAGAAGTGAGCTACAAACTTCCACAAGAAAGAGATGAGAAGGTATGAGGAAGAAGAGGAAGAAAGGAAAGAAGAAAGCAGCAAATTCAAGGTAAGTTTCTTCTCTTAACTTCTAGGGTTTTCTCATTCAAGTTTTAGGTTGTAGAAGTTAGTATGTTTAAGTTTCTCTCCTCTCCTCTCTTGGGTGTGATTTTAGCCTAAGCAAAGAAAAAGTAAGAGGAAATGTTTTCATGCATGGAAATCATGAGAAAGCATGAGAAAGTTGCAAGAAAGCATGATTTTATGAGTATGGAACAAGTTACAAAGAAATTCCTCTTTTTCCCTCATGATGATGATTTCAACCAAGTATAAAGGTGGGGAAGAAGTTAGAATTTCAAGCAACCAATGGTAAAAAAGGATTTCTCATGTTTAAATTAGCTAAAGACAAGTTAGGTTTTCAAGAAAAAGGCAAAAATAAAGAATATGAAATCTTAGGGTTATATGATTCTTTAAAAAGTGACCCAAGGAAATAAACAATTTAGCAAGTATTTAATGATGTATCTAGGTTTGAGGAAGTTTAAGAAAGCAAGTGGCAAGATTGAATCCAGTGGTATAGCAAAAAGTTTCACAATGGTAGCAAATTTACATTTCTTGCATTATGTTATATTGATATGCTTTATGATGTCCTATGACTTGCCATATTATTGTTTTGATTATTGGCCACTAGCTTTGGCTGTTTCTAATGTGAGGGCTTTGTCCGAGATGTCCATTTTCTAAGGGGAAGCTCTGCCAAAATTTGTATTGACAACATGGTATTATATGGCATACTTGGTGATATAATTGCATGAATGTAATTGCTACTGAGATTCCTATAATCTCACAATCCTAAATGCTGACATGATAAGGCCAAGCCATGGCAAGGATCAAAGCAAGGCCAAAGGCAATGAAGAGGATAGTGATGATTAAATTGTTATTGGCCTTATAGTTATGCCTCAAATTGTTCATTTGGTATGATGAAAGTTTGGCAAGGGCAATTTTGTCCAAAACAAGGCTTAATATCACATCTCACTTTTGGACACCTTTCCCATGAATACTTCCTCAATTAGATGTAGTAAAGAGGCTTCTTAGACCTTGAACCATTTGGAAACTCAAATCTGTAAACATTTGTTTTCATGCACTGTTCATTATATTGTGTAGTGAACTTTGAAAAACATAACTAAATACACAAAAATCATTTCAATATGGTTCAAGTCTATAAATATTGTGAACATATTGAATTTTATGGAAAAAATATTAAACTAGAATTTGGACGTACCAATTTGTGCAATTTATTCATCCAATTTTACTGTTCCTTTTCAACTTCTAGTTTCTATCTAGTTTCTAAACCTCAAATTTAAAAATTCATTTCTCATTCTATACAGGGCCAATTTGTGCATACTCTATGTCTTTTCAAATCTCTATATGCATACTTTCTAAACATTTATTTTATGCATTTCTTATGTACATATTGAATAGGATACTATTTTAAACCTTTGAGGGTCATATAAAATCCTTTACTAGAACAATTTTAGAGAAACATACATAACTCTCATTATATAGCTCCAATTGCATTCAAAGCAGTGCCATTTTGCTCATAAGACATATCTTTTTTCATACACAACTAGCTGAATTTTTGGAGCACTATATGATTTTATACATCCTTTCAAAGTAAACAATATTTACAGTAAAATTACAGTTTTCCAATAACTGTCCAGTTTTTAACCCTTAACTTTAATAAGCAATAATTCATTCCATACATGGCCAAATCATACAAAATCTATTTCTTCATTAAGCTCATCATACTCTCTAATTAGAGGAATCATATTTTGGCTCATAACTTTTAACATAATATACTTAAACATTGCTCAACATTTACATTGCATAACATGGCATAACTTGTCATTAAAAGAGCCATACATATTCCTTTCATTCTCAACATCATTGCTTAACTTAACGTTGCATAATATACCTTTCATACATCAAGTGGCATTATACTAGACATATTATACATGCCAACTTAACCATACATAATCACTTTACATGACGTGCTCAAGCAAGATATCATTAATAATCATGATTATTATCTTGTTTTTTTTATCAAATTCTCCTTCCCTTACTTTTCTCCTTTGTCTTGCTTTACACCTAGCATGGTTAGTACTTGAGAGGATAAGATTAGGTATCTCAGTTGTGTACTTACACATGCTAATACATTATCACATTACATGAAAATATTCATAGAATTACACGATTATTAAAAACACATGAAAATACCATGTTAGCTAGAAAAATGTTAGCAACATAATGGCTTAAAAATAGGATATCCCGGGCAAAGCCTTATCAAATAAATAGCTAGCCAGTCATAAAATAGTCACAGCAACAACATGACAAATTTATCATATTATAAAACATGCATAAACATTATGCAATAACATAAAAGTAAAGCAAGTAATACTACTTTGTAGCACTAATTTTTTCTCTTTAAACTTGACTTCCTCTTACTTGAAGCCTTTTCAAATTATTCCCTAGTCACTTCTCAAACCTAGAGGCAGCAAGAAAACCATGCTAAGTCAACCAATTCTCAATGGGTTCACTTGAAGGTCACTTTGAACCCTAAACTTTCATATTTTGCATACTAGCTTCTAGCCTTAAACCCTTGACCTTTCTTGACTAATTTCGATCCTAGGAACTCATTGGAATCATTAGAATCATCAAATTTCAAGTCTAAGATCACTTTTCTCTTTGGCCAAAACTTGTGCCTCAAAAATTCATATTTTACATCTTTGGTTTAATCTTGAAACCATTACCTCTCAATTTACTAATTCATGTATGAGGATTCCATTTCTACCATTAATTCCATAAAATTCCAGCTCCTTATTCATGATCTAATTTGCCGAATCTAACCCTAAGTGAGCAAAAGGAGAAATTGCTTTGCAAACTTATCCAAACTCATGCAATCATGCTAACTTATTCATGTTTTCTCTTAGTTTATTGCATGAAAACATCCTCCCTTTGCTATTCCCTAATTTGGCCGAAACCTATACATAGAAAGAGGAGAGGAAAAACTTCATCTAACCTAACTCAAACCCTTAGAAAACCAACTTAAAATTGACGAAGGAACTTACCTTATGCTTGTGTCCTTGCCTTCTAGCTGGACATCTTCTTTTCCTCCTTATTCCTTCTTCCTCCTCTCTTTCTTTCACTATTTTTCTGCACATTTTCTCTCTCTAGCTCCCTCTATGTTTTGTCCAAAATGAGGAGTATGCATATAAGATATAGATTTCAGGTTTCTACCAAAATTAGCCAAGTGTCCTCTCATTTTTTGGCCAAAAATAATGCCTTCTAAAGGAAGGTTACAAAAAATGTTAAAATATTCCTTTTAACAAATGCATAAAAATTCTGCTAATGAGAGGAGAGGAAGTGTCCTTTATACTACATATTTTCCTAGTCCAGATATATCTTGTACTGATTACTTTTTATTTGGACAGTTAAAGGTACTTTTACAACATTTTCTAATACTATTTATTTATTAGAATATATGGGATTACTCTAGTTTGGGATGTGCATGTAATTTAATTAATTGTCCTAAACTACATTTATGTGGGGCCTATATACTTTTCTTTTACTTTTTCTATATTTGTGGGCCTGTAATACTTTGTCTTTTTATATTAAATTTCTACTACATTTTGAAATTTATTTCTTTTTAAATTGATTCCTTTAGGCTCAATACATTATTTCATTGGGTCTAATATGTCATAAGGTCCATTTTGACATCTATTTTGCTATTTTTAAATTCTTTTAAAATTACTAAAAAAGAATCAAATTTTTACTTTATTACACTAAGAACCCAAATTTTTTACTTTATTACACTTAATGACCTAACATGGAAAATTACCATTTTACTGTTCATGGTATTCATTCAGTATATTAATCCCACATCTTTTCCAACCATTCTTTTCTCATATTTATGCGGGGCACATTGTAAACATCTTTTAATATTGCCATAGAATTGGACACTTCTCTTTTTTTACCTTTAAACTTGGTTATGAAAAGACGGATGTTACACGAAACATACTGTTAATTCTTGTATATATACAATTGATGGCAATGTAGAAATTAGTTACAAAGGATCAAATTCTGAGCGTCCACATATATTACAAATGAATTATCACTTCTTTAATACTTATAATCTTGTATGGAAAAATCATCCAAATTTCTCACGTAAGAATTTAGGAGTTCAGAGACTAGCACCGTTAGGATTCCAGCAATAGTGAACTCAAGCACTGCCTCAGTTTCCTGCACCATCTACAGGGAAGATACACGAATTAGAGGAGATGTTCACTCAGATCATGTTGATCAAGCAATTACCAACAAAAATTTGGATCAATTTATGGCCAATCAAGTAGCAGTTAATAAAAATTTTGATTAATACATGGCTAGCTAGATTACAACTAATAATGCTACTCAAGCTATGATCCGTAACATAGAAGTCCAAAAGTATCAATTCATTAATTTAGTAGTTGAAAGAGGTCCAAGTAAGTTACCCAGCAACAACAAGGTGAATCCTAAAGAGGGAGCTATGTGTTAGCAAGGCTGACTTCCCAAGAGGGGGGGTGAATTGGGAAGATTGAAATTTTTCTGCACAAAGTAAAGCAAGTGAAAATATCACAGTATAATGAAAGCAACGTGTAAAACAGAGCAAGCTGAAAAGTAGAGATAAGGAGAAGAGAACTCAGTGATTTATCCTGGTTCGGTCTATCCACTTGACCTACATCCAGTCCCCAAGACACCTCTTGAGATTTATCCACTTTCCAGCAAGAATTTCAACGGGCTTCTTGCTAAAGCCACAGTACACGAGTATGCTCTGTTCTGAGCTCTCTCAAATTCTCTAAGCACTTTCTCTATGTGCTTCCCAATCCCCTTGTGAATACCCCTCACAAGTAAATCTATCTTTCAGATGAAGAGTAGATTGTTTACAAATGAATAACTCTCTTGAATAGAGTAGATATGAAAGTTTAAGTACAAATAATGAAGTTGGAAGGGTAAAAGCTTTTGAGATGAAGATTCAGCAGAAATTCGGTATATACAAGTTTGATTCGTTACCCACAACTTCAAATAATGTTATATTTATAGATTTAGATCTCAAATATCCGTTAGAGACTAAATCTATCCGTTGGGGAAGTTATCCAACGGTTACTCTGAAAAACTATCCGTTCACCAACCGCATTTAATGTTTCTGACATACTGAAATTCGAATTTCAGTTGGCCAACAGACGAATTTTGAGGGAACCGAAGGTTAAAGCCTCCAACGTAAAAATGCGAAGTTCGTCTGTCCATAGAGTGAAATTCGAATTTTGAAACTCATAAAATATTTTCACAATGTGACATACGAATTTTTAAGAGGTAAGATTTTCTGTTAAGTGTGAACAGTGTTTTCAATTTGCTACAGTGCCCTCGAAATTCGAATTTTGGATGCCCCAAATTCGTCTGTCCATTGAACGTCCAAATAGACACAGTAGTTCACTTTCTTTGAAATTTGAATTTTGACAGAGTGAAATTCGTCTGTCAGAGACCAGTTTTGAGACTTAAATCATTCTTGATCTCAGATGAACTTTATCAAACATTCAGACGAATTTTCTCTATTTTCTCAAGTTTTGTTTTATCTGAAATTCGAATTTTGAAAGAGTGAAATTCGAATGTCACAAAGTAGCTTTTTTTGACTCAGATGAAAATTCGAATTTTGCTAAGTAAAAGTTCGTCTGTCAGAGAGCATTTTTCAAACTTAGTTTCTTCTTAATTTCAGATGAACTTTAGCAAAGCTTCAGACGAATTTCTTTGGTTTTCATAAATGGCATTTTGTCTGAAATTCGAATTTTGAGACTGTGAAGTTCGTCTGTCACAAAAAGGCTTCTTTCAGACTTGATTGAAGTTCGAATTTTGAATGACCAAAATTCATCTGACAGAGGGACACCTTTCCAGACTTAATCAGTTTTAGCTCGAAATTCGAATTTCCAAAAGCAAAGTTCGAATTTCCAACTTGACAGTTCAGTTATACTTTCAAACTTCGTCTGTTTGTGAGTATTTTCCAAATAGGTAAAGATTTAAATTTCAAATCAAGGTTTGAAAATGTCTTTTTCTCAAATCAAAATCTTTTACCCAATCTAAACAAAAACTAAAGATCCTACAAAAGATCTAATAACCAATTCACAGAAGACCTTCACTTGAAACAGCTTTAATCTCCTTTGATATCTTCAATCCAAGCTCTTGAGTGTTGGTTTGAAATCATCAAAACTCTTGATCCAACACTATGATGATCACACTTAAGAGTGGAAAGGAGTTAAAAGAAACAGTGAAAAAAGCTAAAAATAAAAGGGGGAAAGCTAAGAATAACAAAAATTGTGAGGATGAGAAGAGTGATTAGGAACTTAGAATTGATAGTGATACTTAGGGTCATATTACACCCATTGAAGTTAAACTATATGTTCCTCCTATCCCTTTTCCATAACGTTTTCAAAAGAAAGCACATGATGTCAATTTTTAGAGGTTATTTGAGATATTTTAGAAGCTTTTGTTAATATCCCCTTTGCTGAAGCACTAGTAAATATGCCTTCATATGTCAAATTTATCAAAGAGTTAGTACCTAAAAAAAATAGAAGTTATAAGAATGTGCTCTAGTACCTTTAAGTGAAGAATGCAACATTGTCCTTGTGTTATTGGTTCTTAATTAGTTAGTAATAGTTTATGTGATTTGGAAGCAAATATTGATTTAATGCCTTATTCTTTTGTGAATGAAACTTTATATTATAGATTTGAAGTTGATAATCATGAATTTTTATTATTTTTATTCCCCTTAAGCATTTTTAATATTTAATTTTAGCTAATTTTTGTGATTTAGATTATATTTAGGTAATTAGTCTTAACTTGTAATAAATGAGAATTTTTGGATTGTTTTTGGAAATTAAGCTTTAATTTTAATTATTTTTACTTTCTAAATTATTTCAAGAATTTAATTATTTCATTTTATTTTATTAATAATTCCCAATATGATTATGAATCATTTGAAGTTTAATTATGATAAAGGAAATGATTTAGAATTGATATATTTAAGGGCAAAATTTTCAAAAAGTTTTGGAAATTTCTTTATAGTATTTTAGTTCCTTTATTTTTATCATTCTAACTCATAATTTTCCTCCAAATTGAGTTTAAACTTTATCCCATAATTAATTCAACTTCCTTGGATAAAAATTTAATCTAATAGATATTATATTATATTTAATTGGAAGATATAATATTTTCTAGTGGGCCATGGTCTATGGTGATTGAAATTTTGAAGTGGGCATTTTGGTTATTAGATTGAAGGAATTTTACGGAAATTTTATTTTCCCAACTTTTCTATTTTTCCTCATTTTTACTTGTCCATTTGTATCTGGTTTTATTTTAAATTGTTACACCTCAACTTTCTTACACCATTTTCATTCATCTAAACATACCCCTTTGCTCGTTCCTTCCTTTATTTTTGAATTCCCTTTCAGATGAGCAGAGCTACCTCCACCTTCCAAAATGCTCTCTATCTCTCTCGTCTCTCAACTCCCTTCATCATCTCCAACCATTTCCTCTTAAAATCTTCCATTTTCTAGCCATTTCCACCCATTACCACATTGTTCTAGCCTTTCTCTTTCATTCTCCACTGTTAAGCCATTGGCCATCCTCCATTCTTACCTTCTTTCTCTTTGATTTCAACCCCCTTCTTTGTCTTCACCATTTCCTTTTCACTTCCACCAATTTTCGGTTGCAATCCTTCATACCCACATGATTTTCGGCCTGTTCCCCACCATTTTCCATCTTCCTCTTACCTTCTCTACTTTGGCCGAGTATCACCATGGGACTAAAAGAAGCTTGAAGCCGTGGTCTTCTCCTCCGTACCATCTTCAAGTTTAGTTACAAGCTTCCACTTAAGCTCATCAGAATGCCCAAAACTCTTTTGCTTTCCCTTGGTGTCTTTGTGTGCAAATGAGGAGCTAAAAGACTTGAGTGGATCATTTATGGAGTAGACATAGAGCTTGGGTCTTGAGCTCGGATGAATTTCAAGGAAAAATAGGGATATTTCTTTTCTCTTTCCATTTTATTATTTGTAGAATTTTTATTGATTCTGGTCTAGGTTTTAGAGTTAGAATTGATGAAAATTTATGGTAATATTGATGTTTAGAAATTGGATTTGGCTGGATTGAGTTGCATACATGATTTTGGATGATTTATGTTAATTTGAGCTTAGTTTTATGTTATTTCCAGATCTGGAAAATTGAGTATTTTGCCCAATATTGGTGTTATTTTGATTAATTCATTGGTTTATGAACTAATCTAGTTAATGCTAAGTGTAATCATGCTTAATTAAGAGATTAATTATCTAATTCGGTATAATTAAATAATTTTGCCTAATTTTTTCAGATTTATTTAGAAGTCAAATTAACATTAAAATTAAGTTATTAACTAGACATGATAAGTTTAAAGTGGTTGATGAATTGCTAAAGGTTTCTAGGCTTAATTGGTTACTTAAATTAAGCTTATGATAGTTAAGTGTCTTGACTATTTTATTAACTTAATTAATCACATTCCCATTATTAATTTAATTGGATTCAAGCTATGATAGACTCAAGTAATATGTCAAGCTCATAAATAACCCACCTTTCTATAATTAATGTCTAGTTTTCTTTTTAAATCTTAATTAGTGTTTAGTTTGTCTTAATTAATCATTTATTTTAATTTGCCTTAATTTAAATTTAATTTCAATCTTTGTTTTTGTTTTAACTTTAATTTTTTGCAAAGCAAAACCTCTCCCCAAAATCATAGTTGTAATTGACATTTGCATATAGAAGTAGTTTGTATTGCATCTTATTTGATAAAATATATATTTAGTTGCATTTGCATTAGTTTTTTTTAGCATTTTATTTAGTTAATTAATAGTTAGTTTAGCTTCCTTTGCATTTAGGATTTAATTAAGTCATAGCATCTAGTTAACTTGCATTAGTTAGTAATTGCATAACATTCATCTTGCAATCATTTAGTTTCCTTTCATTTTTAAGCATACATTTCAATCATAAAAAAAATTCAATAAAAAATAGAATAAAATATTAGATTAAAATATTCATTATTTTATACTTTCTTTGCATCTTAACTTAGGCTCATTGCATCTGTAACAACCCACATTTAATCATTTTGGACATGTGTGAATTTTGTTAAGGGGCCAAGATTGGAGGAGCATGTGAGAAATAGAGCAAGAAGAGAAAAGGAAGCAGGAGCACCTCATGCAGTGGTGGTGATGGGTATAGTCATGGTGAGGTTCAAACTTGGGAACCCATTTTGGAGATAGAAGCATCCCATGCTACAGCAGACTACCTTTGAGCCATGATAAGGGCACGTTTTTAGCTAGTGGACTCGAAATAAAGAGCAATGGTCCTGCGGTGGCATAACCCTTCACCGCGGTGCTAGTCGAGAAATTCGGTTAAATCAGACACGAAATAGTTTGACGAAATAGAAAAAGGTTGAGGTTTATGGAGGAAGCTCTGCTAGAGTTTGACTCTTAGAGGCAGATGACATGGTTTTTGAGCTCTGGGGGGCTTGATCTTGCAAGGTATGGTGGTTTCTTCATATCATTCTCTATTTTCACTGAATGTTTTTGGGTATTTTGAGGTGGTGATTGTGATTTATGAGATTGGGTGAGTTTCTACTAATTAGATTGTGTTTAAATGCTTCAATGAAGTGTTGTTGGGTATCTCCAAGCTGTGAGTTATGGATTTTGGATGTTTGTGTTGTTTTTTGTGCAAACCCTAGCCACCAATATTAGGAATCCTCATGAAATTCGAATTGTATAGACTCAAGATTAATTTTGGGAGTTGATTTGAGTATTTTGATGAGTGGGTATGGTGTTAGATCCATGGTCTTGTTGAGTTTGAGCTTGGATTATCAAGTTGGGTTTTACCAGAGGTTATGTTCTTATGTAAATTGTGTGTGTGGTAGACTATGTAGGATTGTGATTGCTTTGTTGAGGGATTCATACTCCAAGAAGTTGTTTGGAAGTGGCAAACTCATCATGGATACTCTATAGCCTACCACTCTAAAGTGTGAGTTGAGCAACCTAAGGTAACAAGGAGTAACTTTGTTTGTTCAATAAGTTTTGAACTTTTCATATCATGATATATGTCTTATGTCACGGCTAGTAAGTTTTTCTCAAATCCTATATCTTTTGGAAAGAAATTGTGATAAGAAATGGATATGGCTAGTTATGCATGTTTATATGAGTATGTGTGTGCACATGTATGTGTGTATATGCCCAGGTGAATGAGAAAAGGCTTGGCCTGTAGTCTTTGTGTATATTTATTGATGTTATGTGTAAGGATGTAGTGTTGATATGATCTTGGCAATGATGATAGTGACTATAGTATGAAGAACGAATTGAATATAAGAGCCTGTTAGCATGATAATAATAAAATACTGATGATGGATGAGAATAGCTAATGTGAACAAACGTGTGTGTGTGTAATGATGAATATAGTGAGTGTTGATTATAAATACTATATAGCCTTATTTGGTTCACATGATTATGGTAATAATGATAACAAAAATTAATGATACCGGCCAACGTGAATGTATATATATGTATATCCATACTTGTGAGAATGACAAGTGTTAATAGATAAATATACATGATTACAGTGCATCCCCATGAATATAGTGAATGTATATATGACATGAGATGACATGTTAGCATACATTAGGCATTGTCACAATTCATTCATAAACAGGGCATGATATTGTTAGGTGATGATGCCTTAATACCACATGGTATGCCAATCCGCTAAACAGCACACAAGGCCTTGTGTTTAGGCAATGCGACTTATGATATCTCTACCACTAAATAGTTGTCCTCCATCGGGAGATTCATATGGCAGTAGATTGGGGATGCACATTCTCTAAATAACCACTATTTTGGGTGATTTAGAGGAAGAAGAACCATGGTCCAACCATTAGTGGAATGGCCTTCAGCCAGATCATGACTAGTGGGAGGTGAGCTTAGTGGTTATCCCAGAATTGTCTTTCACCGGATGTTTGAATGGGACTACTTGGGAGGTTACCTTATAACGATAACTAGCTCATAATTCTAGCCATGATTGGTGTGGGATTCCATTGCATAACATAAGCATTTCATCATGCATGGCATAATTTATATATATAGTAATATATAGACATATGTATGAGCTTGTATCCTTCTTTGTATTCATATGGGTGTTGTGTCTTGTGATTAATTAACGTATTATAGCTCTTTTGTGTAAATCTCTATTTGTGTTTGTTTGGTTGCTTCCTAGTTACTGGAACTCTTGTCTTACCCCTCATGGGAAAATATTTGTAGGAATGGGACCTAGTCCTAGCAAAGATAAAGTGGAGGCGAATGAGTCCTCTCGGGGGCATGAGGGATATTTGAGTACCTTTGTGGTATGTATCTATTTGAGAATGCTTGTGATTTTGTAGCATTGTGTCAAGTGTAGGATCATGATTCAATGCCATGTGTAATTGATGTGCATGTATTCCCTTAGGACCAATTGTGTGTTTATGCCCTTTATGTATGATCTTTGTTATGTATGACCTCAACGATGGATAAGGATATCTTGGGGTACAGAGGTGTATGAAGTGTATATATGGTTGTGAGTATGAATGAGATGGTAGTCTAAACCACCTTTGTGTTTTTGTAAGGATTGTTGTAGTGATTGTTTTAATATATGGGGGCTTGTGGCCCTTTTTGTTGTCCTAGTGAGTTTGGTCCCCAAGCAATGGGTGGCTTGTGTGTGTTTTGATGGGTGTGAGTAATTGATGAGGTCAAGCCTAAAATTTGGTAGGTTTTGGAGGAAAATGGTATATCCCCTATGTAACACCTTACTTTTATCTATATTTTGTCATATATTTTAGTATGTACAATGTCCAAATAGCTCATATTAAGAGCTTGAACCATTAATAGAACCAAAATATTTGAATAAAAGAAAAAACGTGGTACTATTCATTTTGTTCTCAAGTTTTCTGGACAAACTTTGAAAAATCATAACTTAATCCAGAAAAATCGTATGAATTTGGTTCAAGTCTCTAAATGAAGCTAGAAACATGATATATAAGATAAAAATATGAAAAATTCCTTTAAACTGACCAATTAGTACAGTTTATTGCTCAAACTTACACTGTACAAATGGTCATTTCTCTCTTTTTCAGGATTTTGGCCATAACTTTAAAAATTCATATCTAACTCTATACTGAGCCAAATCATGTATTCTATATGCCATTGGAAATATATATATATATATGTCTACTTACTATCATATTTTTATTATACATTTATTTAGTCTAGACAGGGTATGATTTCATCTTAAATCACTAAGGGTCAGATCCTCACTCTTATTGGAATAGTCTTGGGAAAACTTGTATATCTCTCATTGTAAAGCTCCAATTGAATTAAAACTAGTGGCATATTGAACTCAAAACACAGATCGTTTCAAAAATGTAAATCACTGAATTTTTGGAGCTCTATACAATTTTATATTTCCTTTCAAAGTAAGTGGTACTTACAGTGAAATTCGCAGCTTTTACTTTACTGTCCAGTTTTGACCTTAACTTCAAAAATATACTATAAATTGTACACATATCCAAATTGAGTGTTATTTAGTTCATTGGAAATATTGTTCTCTCTAGTTTCAGATGATATATAAAACTTGACTTAATTTCCCTGTCTCAGTCAAACAGTATTGACTTTACTTTCATTACTACAAAATGAACTTCTAGCAATATAACATGGCAAAGTAGGCATCATAACAAGCTCACATGATCATTCCATGTTTCAAATCCATGCCAAACATTTCATAATTCTCATAAGGACATAATAGCACAATGGCATAGATCTAAAAGCATATACATGATTTTGTACATAATTTCAAAATATACACTTATAGCTTGAAAACACCATCAAGCATCATTTCCTTCTTCATTCTCCTTGCCTTTTCTTTGGACTCCTTTGCCATAGCCTATGCCTAGTCATTTGGGATACTTGAGGGGATAAGATTGGGGGACAATCTTAGTAGCAAGTTACATTCCATGCAATTATGTCAATCATGTCAAATAAACTCACATTTGATCACATTTAATCACATCAATCACATTTAAACATTAAATTGCCACATTGGTCATAAAAATTTCGGCAGCATAACGGTTTAGAAAATGGACATCCTGGGGAATAAAACCCCTCATTTTACAGCCAAGACCAATCAAAGAAATCACAATTTCAGTATGGAAACACAATTTAATCATAGAAAGACAATGAAAGAACATAAAGCAAGAATATGAAACTTAGCTACCTTTGGTGCTTGCACTTGGCTTTCCTCTTTAAACCAAAGTTTCCTCTAGTTTTACCAAGCTTCCTCAAGTCCCTAAAAATCATTCAACACATGCTCAAGCCACTGATTTCATGGCTAATCACAAAAAGCTCTCATAAAACTCTTGAAACCCTTAAATTCCCAAACTCTTTATCTTAAGCTCTATCTTTGAGCCAATGCTTGTCTTTAAGGTTTTTCATCATGGGGAACTCATTTTTACCATCAAATTGATGAAATTCCAACCTTAAGACACTCAAATGATCTGGCCAAAAATCTGCTCCAAAGGAAAAAGAATGGTTCTTTCACAAACATGCTTAAAACATACCATACTTGTTTCCTTTAGTAAAATATCATGCTTTCTCTTGATTTTATAGTTTAAAAACAACTTTTCTTCCCATTAATCATGCTTGGCCAGATTAGAACAGTGGATGATGTTAGGTTGACTAGTCACCCAAGAGGGGGTGAATTGGGTGATGCAAGATTTTCACTCTTTTGGATCACAACCCAATTTCACTAAGAGTACAGCAAAACAGGGATAAATAGAGAGAGTTGTGTGCAGCAACTGAGTAGAGAAGATGAAGAATAATACACAATAATTTATACTGGTTCAGGCCAGCCTACTTGGCCTACATCCAGTCCCCAAGCCACCACTTGAGATTTTCTACTATATCCCACAGGTTTGAATCGGCACCTATGAAGCCTCAGTACATTTCCACAAGTTTCAGTAGGCACTTGTGAAGCCACTTTCCCCACACCCTTACAAGATGTGTAAATCCCTTAGTATTTTCCCACACTAAAATTCTACCCAGAATATATAGAAAGAAATGTTTACAGAATGAAAACTTTCTTGAAGAGTAGATAATACATTGAAAGTTCACTCTATTGAGGTGGGTTTTTCAAACAATGCTAAGATAGAAAGATTTTACAAGTTATAGCAGCATTTTCGCATAAGCTCTCTTAAGATTGTTACCCATAAGTTCAAATGATGTTCTATTTATAGTTTTGTGGTGTAATTAGACGTTAGATACAAGATCTAGCCGTTAGAGACGTTACCCAATGTTACTTTGCAAAACTAGCCGTTTACCAACCACATTTAATGTTTCTAACATTCTGAAATTTGAATTTTGGATGTCAACAGACAAATTTCAAAGAGACCGTAAGTTAAAGTTTTTAGTGTTGAACTTCGAAGTTCGTCTGTTCAAAGCTGAAGTTCAAATTTTCATCTTGACAAATGTTTGTATGTTGAAATATCCAAATTTTCAAGTTTAAAGTAGTTCTGTCAAGTGTGAACATTAAATTTTATTTGCTACAGTGGCTTTGAAATTCGAATTTTGGAACCCCAAAATTTATCTGTCAGTGAGCAACTGAATATGGCACAAGTTTTCCCTTTCGAAATTCAAATTTTGGATGTGAAAATTCATCTGTTGGCTGTTCCAGAAGTATTTCTGTGTTTCTGGATATTTGAAATTCTAATTTTCAAAGCCAAAATTTGTCTGTTATACTTGAAGTTCAAATTTTAGATATCAAAATTCGTCTGTTGGCTTTTCTGGAAGTATTTTCACATTCTGGTATTTCGAAATTCAAATTTTGAAAGCTAAAATTCGTCCGTTGGATCTGAAGTTTGAATTTTGGAAGCCAAAATTCGTCTGTCAGTGGCAAGCTCAACTTTGCACGAAGGTTCTCTTCGTAATTAGAATTTCGGAGGCCCGAAATTAGAATTTCGGTTCCTCTATCACAATGGAACCTACGTAACTTCGAATTTTGCACTGTAGACAATTTTACAGAAGCCATAACTCTCTCATTTTAACTCCAAATTAAGCAAATGACCTATGGTTGGAAAGCTCTCAATGTCTACTTTCAAATGAAAGAAGTTTCATTTAAACAAAAAACATATTTTGTGAAGATATGATCGAAATAGTGATAAGAGGTCAAAACTGAAAATTCATATCTCACTACTCAATTTTAAATAACCATAGCTTTTTCATATGATCTTCATTTTGAGTGAAATAATCTTCTTTGAAAATCTTATTAAGTCTAGTTTAATATGAAATAAGTTTTACATCAAAGCCATATGTATTTTGAGTGATATATTAAAAATACTAATCAAAGGTCAAGCTCTAGATTCTTGAAAACCAGATTTCACTAACTATGCTTGACTCGAAATTCAAATTTCAACACTTGAAATTCGTCTGTCAGAGGTAATATCTCTGGAACTTCAAATTTCAGTCATCAAAGTTCATATTTTCACAAAGTATATGAAGTTTAACTTCTCAAAATTCGTCTGTCATCAAAGTTTTTCATATCTAACTTATGCTAACATCAGACTTACTTAATCTAACTCATTTAAAATATATGGTAACAAGATTAAGTAATTTTCAAAGATTAATCCCACCTCAAGATCTAAGTGAATAATAAAATATACCTAGTGACCAGGTCTTCAAATGTTGAGTTCCACTTCCACTTGGTCATTTCCTTCTTGGCATGCTCCCTTCTGATCTTCCATCTTTAGAGCATCCTTTCTTTTCTTCCTTCTTGAGTGAGGCATGATATTGATTTTCATTTCTATATTCCAATGCTCACTCTTCTTACTTGGATCAATCTACATTTAATATATTACACTTACAAACCAAGTAGTTAGTCTAGTTTATATATCCAACTTATGTTATTAATTATAAAAGTACAATGGATATATTTATACATAGCATGATATATGTATTATAATCATAATTAAATACATGCTAATATGTATTTTACTTCTTTGAGGAACATTATATATGTCAGATACATATAATGCATTTGTTCCTTATTACTCTATATTTGTCATCATCAAAACTTATATTATACTAAACCTTACAGATGAAGGAGAGAAATTTCAAGGGAACTAACTCATAGAGCTTAGGAACTATGCTAGAATATTTAAAAAACACAAGAGGTTTGCTTACCAATTTTTCTTGCTTTTCTTCCTTATTTTTCTTCTCTTTTTCTTTCCTCCTTCACGTGCTCCCTCCTTTCTCTCAACTTTGCAGACCACTTCTTCCTCTTTTTGTGAAGTGGTTGTTCAGCAAGTCATGAGGGAGTATATATAATATGCCACTAATCACATTTGCTTTTTGGTTAATCATGATGAATTAAGAAAGCTTAATCATTAAGTCTTCCCTTTTCTTAACCATCAAGACTTCCAATTTGGACACATGGGCTGACATGTGGCATCCTAATAAGGGGTACACTTGTCCAAAACACTGCATAATTTTTCCAGTCCAGTAATACCCTATGTTGTGTTGGTTACTTTATACTTGGACCGGTAAAGTTATCTTTTTGCAGTGTAAATTCACTTTATTGATATAAAGTTAAAGTGAATTTGTATATGGTATTACTTTAATATACTATCTTTAAAATGCTCATTTTGTGATGTCCAATAGCCTTTCTTTTTGACTTTTTGGCTTTTGCAGATCAAAAAGTAGCTTTATCAGTATAAAGTTACTTTTTAACCTTTGGCACTAATTATTTCTTCATCCTTGAATATTAACACTCAGTGCCATATACCATTGGACGTCTCTCATTGACAGCTTCGTTTTGACAGTAATATTTCATATTAAAAAAATTACCCTTGACCCGGGATAAATTTATAATTTTTAAAACTTTCGAGTCATTAGGTGTAATTTTCACCAAAATTCATAAAATTTGTTTCATTGTACGCGTAACGTACACCGCCTCTTCTTCTTCTTCATTCTTCTCATCTTTTTTTTTTCTTTCTCTTTTTTTTTCTTTTTTTCCAGGGACAAAATGGTCATTTTCTCATTTTTCCTTCTGACCAAGATAATTGACCTCTTCGCCTTATATTATGTAAAATGGTATATATCCATTTTTGAAAATTTCTTATAGATTTTAAAATATTGAGCCTTAAACATTTAAGAGAAATTTCAGGATATTACACCCTGATAGGTGAGATTATGGTTCAAGGGGATTGAAACCTAGGAGAGTGGTTTTCTTAGGGTGCCACCTCCTTGAACAATATTCTTGTATTATTTGTGAACTTTTGGAAAAGATTGGAGGACAAAAAGGTCAATGGTTGAGGATTGAGAGGTGTTAGTGACTAGTTATGGTCCAAAAGTGACCATTTCAATCATAGGTGTCTAAAATCTCCATACGGAGGAATTTTAAGACAAGGTCAGTGTCTATGGTTAGAGGAGGTATAAAGTGACCTAGGCTTGGAATCGTGTCAATCGAAGGTCCGAGTGGGAAGTTATGCATGTCCGAAGTTCACTTGATTTAACAATAAGTTGCTATCAAAACAACAACAAATGGTGCCACGGCGTCATACTCTCAGGCCACGGCACCACAGAGGAAAATTTTCTCTTTCATTTTCATGTCATCAAGTAGTAGTTTGAAGTCCTCAGTTCATGTTGAGCCCTATTTTATAAGTCTCCCTTCTTGTTCTCTCATATTTGGTGTCGCCTTTATGCCCTTTTTTGTTTGTATCTTATTCCTAAATGAATTGGATTGTCTCCGTAGGCTGTCCAGTGGATATAAGTCTTAGGGTATTACAGCATCTAATCAATCAATCACTCAAGTTCTAGCATCATCACTCCTTTCGGTGAGAAATGACCTAGGTAGATACCACTACATTACATTAATAATTTTTACCTCGTTAATTGGAGTGGTATAACATGCCTGCTGATTTTGGTTAGCGCCGTTGCTAGGGAGGTGACGTGTGTTATGTAGGATTTGTTTGAATTTGAGCTTTTTGATTACATTTGCATTGCATTCTTGCATATTTCATTTCATTTGTTGCATTTTGGGACTAGTTTAACCAGTTTGACCATTATTTGATTGTTTAACTTGAGCTGACTACTTATTGACTTTAATTTGACTTTTGGTTTATGACTTTTTGTGAGCATGATTTGCTATTCTATATTGTTTTTGGAGTTTATAATCATTGGATATTACTCATAGGGTATTAGAAATAGTGAATTTTCGTCAAATTTACTTAGTTAGGCCACTATTTCCATTTTTCTTTGACTTTTATGAATTTCTTGTTATTTTTCCAATTTTTCTGTATTTTTGAGTTTATTTTTTTCCCTCTTGCTTAAGCATGTTTTGTTTGTTTTTAGTGTTTGATTGTGCTTATTAGTGTTATTAATTAGAGTTGGTAATTTTTAATTTGTGATTAGTGGTTAATTTAGCTTAATTTTGTTTAATCTTGGTTTTTGTTGATTTCTCTTGTTGACTGTTAACTTTTTGACTTTTGACCTTTGACTTTTCTATTTTCTTGGTATTTTCTACTTTATTTTTTCCTATGAATCTGTGCATGCTTTGAACATTTTGATTGAAGATTGTATTCCTGGGAAGAAATAATTAGGTCTTGTTATTTTTATTTTGGTTTTGTGATTAGGGTTTCGGTCTAGCTTAGTTTGGTTGAGATCAAGGTTTTTTTGTTTTTGCATTTTCTTATGTTTTCTTGTCTCTTGCATTTTTATATGTCTATTAACTCCAACTCAACTTTGTTAATGATGTATGATCCGTTTTTCGTTTTGTAAACTGCTTGATTTTGACCCAAAGATTGAACAGACATTTCATCGGTAAAGACGAATTAGGACTAGTAGTTTAGTTGTTTCTGATAGTTCTATTTTAGAGGTAGTTCCTTTTAATTCTTCTAGTTCCTCTATTACATTTGATTCTATTGGCTTTGTTGATAATCTTGATTCTATTGAGATGGCTAAAAATTGAAATGATAATGCTAATTAGGGTAGGACTATTAAAGAAATGTCTACACCATATTTGCATCATAGGGAGTTAGGAATTAGATACCATGATTTAGATGCTTCTTTTAATTAAAGTCTGGATTGATTCAGTTGTTGCCCAAATTTCATGGACATGCAGGTGAGGACCACCACAGACATCTCATTGACTTACACATTGTATGCTATACTATGAGACCTCAAAGCATTTCAAAGGAGAGCATCAAGTTAAGAGCTTTTCCTTTCTCTCTTGAAGGAGTCGCTAAGGATTGGCTATACTATTTATCTTCGATTAAGATCACTACTTGGGAACAATTGAAGCAAGTTTCCCTTGAGAAATACTTTCCTACTACTAGGACGGCTATAATTGGGAAAGAAATTTGTGGAGCTAAACAAATAGTTGGAGAAAGTCTTTATGAATATTGGGAGAGATATAAGAGATCCTTGGGATCATGTCCATATTGCCAAATCCAAGAGAATCTTCATGTGCAATACTTTTATGAGAGTTTATTGTGGAAAGATCGAAATAATCTAGATGTTGCTGCAAGAGGAGTCTTAGTTGAGTTGATGCCACAAGGTGCTTGTCAATTGATTGAAAAAATGGCTCAAAATTCTCAACAATATGGCACTAGAGAATCTATTCAAGCTGTAAAAAGTGTTAATAACATTGGTTTGCCTTCACATAAAATAAGTAACAAGTTAGATGAGCTTTCCTTTGCAATTAAGTTGTTTACTATTTCTCAAAGGCAACCATATGTGCCTTAAGCTTATAGTTCTCCACCACCTGGATTCGCATCCCAAAATTTTATGGCTTTGGTTGGTCCTTTGTGTAGTATATTTTCTCTTAGCCACACATGCTTCAAATCAATGTCCACTCTTTGATGACAGAGGAGAGAGCTGCAATGCTATTTATTGGTCTAAGCCTTACCAGCCAAATTAGCCTAAGTATGATCCCTATTCATTTACCTACAATCTTGGGTGACGTGATTATCCTAATCTTAGATATGGTGGTAGTCAGTCTTAGCAACCTAGATTTTCTTGAGGCCCTATCTACATCTCATGTTATACCAACTCTTACCAGGCAGGTAGTGCCCATTCAGGAGGATTCTAGGAGAGATGACAAGTTGGAGGCTATGATAAAGATGCTTTTGACTGAGTTCTAGCAAAGTAAAGAAGAGCAGAAACAAGAGATTAAGAGCATTAAGCAAGATTTCCAAAATCTTTAGCTTCAGATAAGACAAGATATGCAGAGAGTCCATACTTAGGTTAGTCAGTTGGTCAACTCTATCAGCGACATTCAAAGTTGAGGCTCAGGGAAGCTTCCTTCCTAAGTTATGGTAAACCTCAAGTTTGGGAGTCATTTTGATTTAGGTTGTAGTTGTGTCAATGTCATTTCCTTGAGGTGTGGTAAGTAGCTTGCTTCCATGAATCCTTTCACTTCAGAAAGCTGAAGTTCTAACTTGAGAGGCAAGGATGTGATAATTGATGATGGTTCTCTTTCCAATGTTCAGCACCCTTCCAACTCTACTTCATTGGATCAGTTTGCCTTAACAAAAACATAGGTGGCACCATCAAAGTCTTCAGAGTAGAAAGAGATACAAGAGGTTACTTAGGTGTTACTTTTTCCTAGTAAGGTAGCGAAAGCCAACCGGAAGAAGAAAAATGCTGAGGTTTTCAAAAAAATCATGGATATTTTTAAGAAGGTTGAGATTAATATTCTTCTAGTAGATATAGTAAAGCAAGTGCTGAAATATGCAAGATTTCTTAAGGAGTTGTGTACTACCATGAGGAGGATCAAGAATAGTGAGAGACTTGACCTTGGTGCCTCCATTTCTTCCTTATACCAGATACTCATATCACTAAATTGTAAAGATCTGAGCAGCTTCCGCATTTCCTATACTATAGGAACATTGATTTTCTGGATGTACTAGCTAATTTGGGAGCTGCATAAATGTCATGCCTAAGTCTGTTTATGCTCATATGAAAGGGATGAAGCTTAAACCCACGAGCTTGGTGGCTATTCTAGAAGACCGGAGGAGCGTAATTCCAATGGAATTGATTGAGGATGTTCTAGTAAAGGTAAAAGACCTTGTCTTCCATGCTGATTTTTATGTTTTAGATATGGAGGATAATAGGTCTAGAAACTTAGGTCCATCTTCTCTTATCCTAGATAGACCTTTTCTTAATACAGCAAGAGCTTTAGTTGATGTGTATGATGGGACATTGTCTATGGAATTTGTAGGGAATGTTATTAGATTTGATATTTTAGATTCCATGAGATATGTTGATGATAATTATGTTGTACTAGATGTTATGTTACTGATGTTTTGGTTGATTTTGCCGTTAATGAACACAGGGATAATATGTTGAGTGGTTCAAAAGATATAGTTGGTTTAGATGATATTGTCTCTTGTTCTTGTACTGTTGTTGGCAGTTGTGCATTTGTGCTAGAATTGATTCATCTGATATTGATATTTATGATGATATCATTGAGATTGCTAGATTGTTGATTAGTGATGATTCTATATATTTTGATGATGTTAGAGAGCCTAGTGATCATGCATATCATAGTTCTAGTGATTCATCAACATTTTCATAGTTGTTGAGTATTATTAATGCCATGGATAGTATTGACATGAGTTTATCTTTTGATTCTGAATTGATGATTAGCATTGATCATGTATCATATGATTGTGTTGGATCTTTTGATGTTAATGTTCATTCTAATAATAGTAGCTCTAGTGATTCACATAATACACTTATTGATAGACTTAGTTATGATTCACTTGATGAGGCTAATATGAGATCTGTGCCTAGAGTTACTGTGGTTGATACTAAGCATGTTCTTACATTTATTTATGATGTTCCTAGTGTTACTGATGGCACTAGTATTAATTCTATTGATATTTCTACTAATAGACATGTGGCTAGCATTCTTACTTCCGTTAGTCCTAATGTTTCTGGTTGTGATATTAGTACTAGTAGTAGTACCAATATTGGGATTAATTATGATGTTGATTTTCCTTCTATTACTGGGTCCACTAATATTCCCTAAGTTGGGAGGTTTTCCTCTTCTGTTTATGAGTGTATTTTGCAAGTTCCTAGTACATATGAGTTAGTCCTTTAGCCACTTGTACCTTCAGTGGTACAAGCCCCCACCTTGGAGTTGAAGCCCTTACCTGATACTTTGAAGTACATATATCTGGAGGAGAGTGAGAAATTATTAGTGATAGTGGCTAGTGACATAGCAGCAAATGAGCAAAGTCATCTACTGAAGGTCTTGAGAAGGAGGAAGAGAGCTATTAGTTGAACTCTTGCTAACATACCAGGGATTAGTCCTAATATGTGTATGCACTGCATCTTGCTTGAGGAGGTGCACGACCAGTGAGACAGTAGCAGAGATGCTTGAATCCCTTGATTTTAGATATGGTAAAGAAAGAGGTTACGAAACTTCTTTCTATAGGTATTATCTATCCTAGCTTTGATAGAGAATAGGTTAGTCCTATATAGGTTGTTCCTAAAAAGATTGGTTTGACTGTTGTGCACAATGATGAGGGTAAGCTAGTTGACACTAAAGTCCAGAATAGCTGAAGGGTTTGCATTGACTATAGGAAGTTAAATAGTGTGACTAGGAAAGATCATCACCCCCTTCCCTTCATTGATCAGATGCTTAAGCAACTTGTTGGTAGATTGCATTATTGCTTTTTAGATGGATTCAGTGGTTATTTCCATATTTGCATAGCTCCTAATGATTAGGAAAAGACTACTTTTACTTGTCCTTTTTGTACATTTGCATACTATCACATGCCATTTGGATTATGTAATGCACTCGGTACATTTTAACACTGTATGGTTTCCATTTTTCCAGATTTTCTTAAGATGTGCATGGAAGTGTTCATGGATGATTTTATTATTTATGGTGACTCATTTGATACATGTCTTGATAGTTTAGATAGAACACTTGCATGATGCATTGACATGAACCTTGTGCTTAATTTTGAGAAATACCATTTTATGGTTAAGAAAGGGATTGCCTTGGGTCATGTTGTTTCACATGATAGGATTGAGATAGATAGAGCTAAGATTGATATCATTGCATCATTGTCTTATCTTGAGTGTTTGAAAGATGTGAGATCATTTCTTGGACATGTTGGTTTCTATAGACAGTTCATTAAGGATTTCAGTAAAATTGCTTTGCCACTGTCTAAGCTATTGCAAAAGGATGTTCCTTTTGTGTTTGATGCTTTTGGTAGGGAGGCTTGGGATGAGTTGAAGAAGAGATTGACTACCCCACCCATCATCCAGTCCCTGATTGATCTTTTGCTTTTGAGTTGTTATGTGATGCTTCAAATTTTGCACTGGGAGTAGTACTTGCACAGAGGGTAGAGAAGCTACAACATATGATCTCTTATGCTTCTAAGACACTTGATGCTACCCAAGCAAAGTACACAGTGACTGAGAAAGAGCTCTATGCAATTGTGTACGGATTTGAGAATTTCTAATCCTATATTCTTCACACAAAGATGGTAGTCTTCATATACCACTCAACTATTAAGTATTTATTCTAAAACCCATACTTAAAGCCCAGATTGATCAAGTAGGTTGTGCTTATCCAAGAGTTTGATGTAGAGTTCCAATATAAGAAGGGAGCAGAGAACTTAGCTGCTGAGCACCTGAGTAGGATCGACTCACTTATGGTATCATGTTCTTTTCCCCTTGATGACTTTCCATATGATAGATTGTGTGTTATTGATGTGTCTATGCCTTGGTACGCTAATATTGCTAATTATCTTGCTGCATCTGTTTTACCTTTTGATATGAGTAAGCATCAATTAGATAGATTTAAGAGTTAGCCTAGGCATTATATATGGGATGACCCAAACCTTTGGCATATAGGTAGTGATTAGGTCATTAGACAATGTGTTCTTGAGACTGAGCATGAGTCTATTTTGCATTTTTGTCACACACTTACATGTGGTGGACACTTTTCTTCACAGTGCACTGCACATAAGGTCTTGGATCCTAGTTTCTTTTGGCCTACTTTGTTTCAAGATGCTCATGACTTTTGTAAGAGATACCAGCATTGTCAATTCATTGGTAGCATATCTAGGAGAAATGATGTAACATCCTAGGAAAGCTAAAATATCTAGAAATGTATAGAGAATTTGTAAAAACGGGTATACACCATTTTGCGTGAAAAAAGGCAAATAGGTCATTTTTTCTGGTTGAACAAAAAAATAAGAAAATTATATTTTTGCCCTAAAAGAAATTAAAAAATGACATCCATGTCCCTAAATTCATAAAAAGTAGGGGGACGAAATAGAAAAGCCCGTGCGGAAAATTACACCTAATGACCTGAAAGTTTCAGAAATTATAATTTAATCCTAGGTTAGGGGTAATTTTGTAAATATACAAAATTACTGTTAAAACGAAGGCCTTGACAAGAGAAGTCCAATGGTATATGGCACTGAGGGTTAATGTTCAAGAATAAAGAAATAATCAATGCCGAGTGTCCAAAAGTAACAGTAAACCGATAAAGTAAACTATGGGCCCCACCGATGATTAAAAGAAATTGGGACATGATATGGGTCATACACAGATACCATTTGGGACAAGATAATTATGAAAATATAAAAATAAAATTAGAATAGTCATATATCTCAAAAATACTAAATTAGTATAAAGACAATTGTATCGGTAAGGTTAAAAAGTACCCGGATTGAGGTATATCTGAACTAGGAAAAATTGAGCAATCTTGGACACCTAAAGCACTCACTCTCTGTGTGAAAATGGGGCAGTTTTGGCAGCTTGACTTTTTGTAAAAACTTCTTCAAGAAGTTGTTCAATTTTTGGCCAAAAGTCATTTTAGTTGGTTTAGGTACTTAACTATGGTTAGTTGTATCATTAGTCACTTACTTAAGTCACCTAATTACCTTCTCTCTACCTCATTTTCATGAAAGTTGCAGTAGCAAAAATAGAAGGGAAAAACACAAGAAAGACGAGAGAAAAGAGAGAAGGAAGAGGAGAAAGCTTAAGGCAAAATCAAGAGCTCAAGTTGGTAAGTTTGCCTTCTATCACTCTAAGCTTGCTATCTATGGGTTTTAAAGCATGGTTCATGGACTATATTTTCCTCCTCTTCCTCTTAGGGTTTTAGCCAAAATGTGATTTAGCAAGGGGATGAGTTTTTGAACCCACAAACTTAGGGAAAAACATAGAATAACCACTAGAAACAAGAATTTATGGTTAGTTTGAAGAGTTTTGAAGAAAATATTTTTCTTCCATTTTGTGCCATTTCGGTCTGAATAGGGGGAGTATTTAGAGTTGGAATTTCATAATTTTGACCTCAAAAATGGATTCCCCGTGGTTCAAAACCTTAAGAACAAGTGTGTTGTACAAAGAAAGATTAAAGGAAGAATAAGTGAAAAAGTTAGGGTTTTGTGTCTATGGTATTGTATAATTCCGAAAATCAGTGGATAAATGGAATTAAATGTGTTAGATTAGCTGGCTTCCCAAGAGGGGGAGTGAATTGGGAATATCAAAAATTTTCTGTAAAATATCAAGAAGGTGAAGAAAGCAATATATGATGGTAAAACAGAGTATAACCAAATAACTGTAAAGATGACAGTAAAGAGAAGAAGACTCAGAAATTTATCCTGGTTCGATCACTTCACTTGATCTACGTCCAGTCCTCAAGTCACCACTTGAGATTTTTCACTATTCTACAAGAATTTTGTGGGCTTCTTGCAAATGTCTCAGTACACTGATGTTGCTCTGTTTCTAGAGCTTCACTCAATCACTCAATGCACTCTTACAAAGTGCTCCTCAATCCCTTGTGATATCCCCTCACAAGAATATCTATCTTCCAAATGAAGATTAGATTGATTACAAGAATTGAACTCTCTTAAATAGAGTGAATATGAAAGTTGAAGTACAAAATATTGAAGTAAGAGAGTAACAGACTTTGAGTAATTGATTTGGCAGAGTTTCAGTATATACAATGTTAAATTCATTACCCACAACTTCAAATGATGTTGTATTTATAGTTTTAGGTCTCAACTATTCGTTAGAGACAAAATCTATCCGTTGGAGAAGTTATCCAATGGTTACTCTGAAAAACTATCTGTTAACCAACCGCATTTAATGCTTCTGACATACTGAAATTCGAATTTTGGTTAGTCAACAGACGAATTTCACAGACACCGAAGGTAAACAGCTTCAACGTTGAAAGTCCGAAGTTCGTTTGTCCTGAAGTGAAATTCAAATTTTGATATTTAGAAAATGTTTCTTCTTTGTGACATACAAATTTTTAAGTAGAAATTTTTTCTGTTAAGTGCTTCTTTGGCTTGGTCTTCTTGCTGTAAGTCTTTCCGGATGGCTCAGCAGCAGATTTTCCAGTTTGCTTACTCTTCTCCCATTTTTTGGCATCAGCAAGAAGGTGAACAAAATCAGCCGGAGGAGGGATCTGAGAAACTGGAATAGCTTGGAGGGGCACAGGATCAAAAGGAATATTAGGCTCAGAAGGCTCAGAATCCTCATCATTAGAGACCTCAAGCAGCTCTTGCATCTCTTGTCTGGAAAGAGCCAATTGAGCCCTTTGTTCTTCTAAGAGACCATATGCAGAGAGAGATAAAGGAGCAGGGTCATCAGAACGAAATATTTCCTCAAGCCTTCTTCTCTGAGCTTGCAAGAGGGCATTGTGAGCAATAGCTTCAAAATCAACAACAGGCACAATGCTTCTCTCTTCATTGCTGGCAACCTCCAACGTTGATAAAGTGGAGATGGCTGCCACTAGCCTTTCAACTTGCTCAGATTCTTGGATGGAAAGAATTGAATCCTGAGCATCTTCTGGAATGGACTCATGAGGGCCTGTTGCCTGAGGTCCTTCTTCTTCCAAACCATAGTCCAAGGGTGGACCAGGACTTAGTGTCCTTATTGTACCAGCAGGCTCAGTACCATCTTCATCATCATGCTCAGAAGAGGCTATCTCGAAGGGGCTTGGAGGCTCAGGAGTTAGAGACTGAACAGGCACAGAGACCTCTGGCTGAGGTGGAGCTGATGTGGTAGGAATTGCACTTCGAATATCTTCATAGGCATCAGCAACCACTTTCATGTTCTTTGCCAACTGATGAATCTGATCTTGCAGATGAGCAAATTTGGCATTCTGCTCATCTCTGATGCTAAGTATGAGTGTAGACAAGCTGTCATACAACTCAGTGATCTTTGTTGGCTTGGCACGAGAGGAAGGAGTAGATGGAATGTGAGTAGGCTTTGATGGAGATGGGACAGGCAGAGAAGGTTGAGGTGTAGGTCTAAAAGGAGCCTCAAAAGTACCTTCTTGCTGTTGGGAGGCACCTTCAACAAAGAAAAGATCTTCAGATTTTCCTGCTCCCTTCCTAACCCATCTTCCTTCATTTCTTTCAATTTCCATCCTTTGAAGTTCCTCCTCCTTGAAGATCTCAGTGGGTTTCCCTTTCCCCTTCTCTAGATGCTGAATTCTAGCATATTGCAGAATTCTGAAAATGATAACTGCATAGGGGAGTGTGGAGTCTTTCCTCTGATCCCTTGCCTTGATCATGCGTTGAAGTATGATATGACCCATGTTGATGAGCTTTCCACACATGATTGCTGCCATGACATGTGCCTCTGCCCTTGTTATCAGATTGAAGCTCCCTCCTTTGTTGAATATGATCCTAGACACTATGTAGTGTAGGATCCTCACTTGGGCACTAAGGTCTGTGGGCTTCAGCAAGTTTATGGTTGGCCAGTTTTCCTTTCTTCTGAACAATGTGCTCAGTATTGTGCTCTCCTTATAGTTTAGAAAGGGGCCACCTTCTTCATCAGCAGAATCTGCCTCATCCATATAACCAGAGGTAGTGATGTCAATCTTAAGGCCATCTTGCCCTGGGATTTCCAGCACTTCATTGAAGGTCTCATCTGTGAGCCAGATGGTCATTGATCTCAGATTGACCTCCCACTTCTTCTTCTTGTTGTTGTACTTCAGGGAGGCATACCATGACTTTACTACCTCATCATCATACATCTCCAATATCTCTAATAGATTCTTGTATCTCAACATCCATATTCCAGCATCAAAATTGTTAGAGACCAAGAAATCTTCCAAGTTTACACAATGAGGCTTGATTGCCTTTTTATTTGCAAACTTGGTAGAGTATTCCTCTTGAATCTGTGGAGTACTCCATAATGGCAGTATAGTGAGTTGATATTCTCCAAATTCAGTACTTGACAAGGAAGTGGAAGCAACATTCTCAGCAGCAGTAGGAACAGGGACCGAAGGCTCTGTTTTCTTTAAGGAAGAAGGTCCAGCTTTCTTTGATTCACCCTTTGGTGTAGTTTTCTGACGTTTGGAGGGAGTTACCTTGCTTGATTCGGCCTTTCTCTTCGGTTTTTCACCCTCCTTTGAGGCATATTGGGATTTGACCGATCTCTTTGGATGAGCCTCTCCTTTTCCAGCTTCAGGATTCTTGACTCTTGCCATTTTCGGGGATGAATGATTCAGAATGAGGCAGAGAATGGGTTTATAGGATGACAAAATAAGTTTAAATGGTGGGAAATGAAGATTTTCTATCAGAATTTAAGAGCATTGATGAGAGGATTTGAACAGACTTAGGGAGGAAGAGAGTAGGGTTGCGTCTGTTCAGAGGAAAATCGTCGGTTTTAACGTAAGTAACTGCCTGACAGACGAATTTTGAGGGGTCAAAATTCAAACTTCGGGCAGTTAAAGTTAAACCGTTCAGCAAAGCTTTCTGACAGACGAATTTTCTTCTGAAAGTTCGTCTGATAGAGGCTTGGTTCAAGCAGCACAACATGAACAGACGAACTTTGTTCCAACAAAGTTTGAATTTTGAAGTGTAAACATCAAACATCAATCAAATCACCAAACAACAAATGAATTATCCATATTAAACTTCATCTTTCAAAGATTCAACAAGAAGAGCATGCTTCAACAGACGAATTTTAAAACTGAAATTCGAATTTCTTTTCTTTGTAAAGACTTTCCAATATTCGTATGTTAAGAAATAATCATTTGTATAATCATCATGTTGGACAAGCATAACTTTGAAATTTTTGTTCTTGAAAATTCGAACTTTCAAGGTTCAACAGACGAATTTCGAGGCATCACCGAGAACTGTTCCAACTTATAACAGGCCGAAGTTCATCTATTGGTCATTCAAATTCGAATGTTGACCATGCTGACTTCCTCAGAAACTTAGTTTTTCATGGAAATTCGTCTAACACACAATTAATATACGAATTTCAACTTTAAAAACTTACAGAATGGATCCAGAAACTCAGAATTTTTGCCATTTTCTTCACTTTTTGATTGTTTCATTCTGGTGTGCTCCATTTTTCAGATTTATTGTCATTGAATCTCATGAGGAGCACCTGTAGCTTAAATTAAACACACTCCGATGCCAAAGTTAGAATTAATTTAATGTTGAAAAATCTAAAAACAGAATTGCACATGGATTCACTTACAGTTCATTGGGATTTACCATACCCAATTCTCTCCTGATTTTGCAATGCCTATCTTCTGAGAGAGGCTTTGTCAAGATATCTGCAACTTGTTCCTCAGTTGGGATGTACTCTAGTCTGATTTCTCCTTTCAAAGCATGATCTCGTATGAAGTGGTGCCTAACTTTAATATGTTTTATCCTTGAATGCATGACAGGATTCTTTGTGATATTTATGGCACTTTGGTTGTCACACATGATTGGTATTTCCTTCATCTCAACCTCAAGATCTTCAAGTTGCTGTTTCATCTAGATGATTTGGGTACAACAGCTTCCAGCTGCAACATACTCAGCCTCTGCTGTGGATAAGGCCACACTGTTTTGCTTCTTGCTAAACCATGAAACCAAGGATCCTCCAAGAAACTAACATGTTCCACTTGTGCTTTTTCTGTTAGTTTTGGATCCTGCAAAGTCAGCATCAGTGTATCCTTTGAGAATCTTCTCCATTGCCCTTTGGATACCAAAGACCCATCTGTGAAGTTCCAATGAGATATTTGAAGATACGCTTCACAGCAGTTGCATGGGTTTCCTTGGGACATGACTGGAATCTTGCATACATACAAACACTAAACAAGATGTCAGGTCTGCTAGTAGTTAGGTACAGTAGGGATCCAATCATTCTTCTGTACTGGGTTATGTCAAATAATTTCCCTTCTTCATCCATATCCAGCTTGGTTATAGTAGCCATAGGTGTCCCTATTGGCTTAGTGTTTTCCATTCCAAATTTCTTCAGCAATTCCTTCAGATACTTGGATTGGTTGAGGAAGATACCATCATCACACTGCTTGATTTGTAATCCAAGGAAGAAGTTGAGTTCACCCATCATGGACATTTCGATTTCTTCCTGCATTAACTTAGAGAAATTCTTGCAAAGAGATTCATTAGTAGCACCAAATATAATATCATCAACATAGATTTGAACAATAAGTAAATCTTTATTCTCTTTTTTAGTGAATAAAGTTGTATCTACTTTTCCTCTGTTGAACCCCTTTTCAGTTAGAAAATTACTCAATCTTTCATACCATGCTCTAGGGGCCTGTTTTAAACCGTAAATAGCTTTCTTCAGTTTGTAAACATGATTAGGTTTTATAGAGTCCTCCAAAACCTGGAGGTTGGTCTACATAAACCTCTTCCATGATATATCCATTTAGAAAAGCACTCTTCACATCCATTTGATACAACAAAATATTTTTCATGCATGCATATGCTAACAGAATTCTAATTGCTTCTAATCTAGCTACTGGAGCAAAGGTTTCCTCAAAATCAATACATTCTTCTTGATTATATCCTTTAGCAACCAGTCTAGCTTTATTTCTGATTATTGATCCTGATTCATCAAGTTTATTTCTAAAAACCCATTTGGTACCAATGACAGGATGATTTTTAGGTCTGGGCACTAAATCTCAAACTTGATTTCTTTCAAATTGATTCAATTCATCTTGCATAGCTAAAATCCAGTATTCATCTGTTAAGGCTTCTTCAGTACATTTAGGTTCAATTTAAGAAATAAAAACACAGTTTATCATTTGATCCCTTAACTTTTTTCTGGTTTTAACTTTCTCTTGAACATTCCCTATCACTTGATCAACAGGATGATTCCTTTGATATCTCCAAGCTCTAGGGAGTTCTCGAGGCATTTCTTCATCATTTTCTTCTTCAAAATCTTTCTCCTGAATATCTTCCTCTATGTTAATAGATTCAGATATCTTTGGAGGTTCAATTTTACTTTCATCAAAAAGATTTAAATCCTTAAAGTTTGGAATAAGATCATCCTTACCAGTGACATGTTTGGAAACAGTTTCATTTTCAATGAATACTACATGCACAGATTCTTCTACTAATGTAGACTTTTTATTGAAAACTCTATATGCTTTACTCCTACTAGAGTAGCCCAGAAATATACCTTCATCATATTTGGCATCAAACTTACCCAAATTCTTCTTTCCATTGTTGTGGATGAAGCACTTGCAGCCGAACACATGGAGATGTGAGAGATTTGGCTTTCTTCCTTTGTATAGCTCATAAGGAGTCTTCCCAAGGATTGGTCTGATATAGGCTCTGTTTATGATGTAGCTTGCCGTGTTTACTGCATCAGCCCAGAATACTTGAGAGAGTTCCTTTTCATTCAGCATAGCTCTAGCCATCTCTCCAATTGTTCTGTTCTTCCTCTCTACTACTCCATTTTGTTGAGGAGTTCTTGGAGCTGAGAAGTTGTGATCAATTCCATGCTCATTGGAATACTCCAGGAAATATGAGTTCTCAAATTCTCCTCCATGATCTGACTTGATAGACACAATGGAAATACCTTTCTCATTTTGCACTTTCTTGGCTAAGGTTACAAATGCATCAAAGGTATCACTTTTAGAGGAAAGAAACAATGTCCATGTAAATCTAGAGTAATCATCCACAATTACAAGCACATACAGATTTCCACCAAGACTTTTTACTCTAGAAGGACCAATTAAATCCATATGCAGTAGTTCTAGTGGTCTAGTTGTGGTGACTACGTTTTTGGGTTTAAAAGAAGATTTAGTTTGTTTTCCTCTTAGGCATGCATCACATTCTTTGTCCTTTTCAAAACTGATTTTTGGTAGGCCAGTGACTAACTCGTTTTTAACCAGTTTGGAAAGCTGATTCATGTTAACATGAGCTAATCTTCTATGCCATAACCAACTATCATTATCCTGACTAATCAAGCAAACAGAATCTAAAGGAGGAAGTTCATCAAGATCAATAGTATAGCAGTTACCATCCCTTTGAGCTTTGAGGATTACTTTGTGATCACTTTTTCTGATGACTAGGCATAATTTTGAGTCAAACAGTACCCAGTTTCCTTTGTTACATGTTTGGCTCACACATAGCAAATTGTGGTTGAGGTCTATCACAAATAGCACCTCTTTAATGGATGTTTCAGGATTTTTGCCCACAATGGCAATGCCAACTATTCTGCCATACTGATCACCTCCAAAGGTCACCTTTCCTTCTTTCTTGTGTCTAAGGGTGATGAACTTCTCCTTATCAGCGGTCATGTGACTTGAGCAGGCACTGTGCATGTACCATTTATTATTCTTTCTAGCTTTGAGACAGACCTGCAAAACAAAGTTCATGTTTTCTTTTTAGGTACCCAAATCTGCTTGGGTCCTCTTCTGTCAGTGGTCTTTTCCCTAGATACAGATGTACCTTTGGGAACCCATTTAACCTTCCTGTCAAGTCCACTTTTCTTTAAAGCACATGAGCTAGAAATATGCCCCTTTTTGTTACCGAAGTGACAGGTGGTAAAAGGACTGATGGATTGAGAAGCAGGAAGAAAATAATGTAGATAATATTTTTTTTTAGCATGCCTTGGTTGATTGTATGATTCAATGTGATGTGACGTATGATCTTTCTTTCCATTTCCATCAGCATGCAAAAAATGTCTCATGTACGCATTCTGATTTTTCTTCCTAATCTTTTCTTTTACAGCACAAGGATCATAGCCAAGTCTAGCTTTTCCTTGTGATATTCTTTGACTTCCCATTAAAGCAAACAACATATCTTTACCTCTAGTAAGCCTAGACATGTTTTTCACTAGATATTCATTGGTTTGCTTTAATTCAATGCATGATTTACAGCAAACAGATTCAGTAATAGGTAGAGGAGCAATTTCAAAAATGTTGCATTGAGATTCTAGTTTGTTAATCTTTTTCTTAGCTTGCTTCAATTCTTTAGCAATCTTAACAAACTCATCATGCAGCTCATGAAATGCATCCAGTAATTCAGAATAGGAAGGTTCAGATTCATATACCTCATCTTCTTGATCACTGCTGCATGGGATTTCAGCTTCTTCAGAGGCAAGTGCCATGAGACAAATGTTAGCAACTTCATTTTCATCATCTTCTTCTTCATCTGAGCTGTTACCCATATTGATGAGATGTAAGCTCTTTTCTTCTTGCCTTTGTCTGCAGCTTTCTTTTCTTTTTCTTGCTTCTTGAGAAATTATGGACAATCCTATTTGATATGTCCTTGCTTTTTGCATTCATAGCAAGTGATAGGTTCTTTTGTTTCCCTCTCGCTATCTCCAGCTGCTCCTTTCTTGAAGATTTTCTTGTTTCTCCTTTTGCTGTAGAATCTTTCAAATTTTCTGACCATCATAGCCAGAGTTTCTTCATCAAGTTCCTCTCCATCATCAGATTCTTCTTCCTTTTCTTCAGCAACTTTGAGAACAAGGCCTTTCTTCTTTCTGTCTTGTCCAGCTTCCTTGAGAGCTTTCATTTTTCCTTCATACTCCTCGTGGCTGCCAAAGAGAGCTGTGACAGAGGCCATTGATTCTCCTCTGGCTTCCTCTATTGCTGTTACTTTGGGTTGCCATTCCAGAGGGAGAGCTCTGAGGATCTTTCTAACTTTCTCTGTTTGAGTATACTCCTTTCCCAAGCTTTTTAGTTGATTCACAATGAGGGTGTATCTTTTATTTTTAGTTGATTCACAATGAGGGTGTATCTTTTATTTTTAGTTGATTCATAATGAGGGTGTATCTTTTCTGTAGCTCTTTCACATTCTCTCCTTCAGCCATTCTGAAGCTTTCATATTCTCCTATACATGTATTTAGTTTGTTTTCCCTGACTCCAGTTGTTCTTTCATGAGCAATTTGCAGGGTGTCCCACATTTCCTTGGCAGTAGAGCATTGGGAGACTCTGTAGAATTCGTCTTGATTCAAAGCACTGACCAGACAGTGTTTTGCTTTGAAATTCAACAAGACTCTTCTTTTGTCTTCCTCATTCCATTCAGCTTCTGGCTTCTCTCTGTATTTTCCATCATCTTCCAAAGCCATTGGGACAAAATCTCCCTTCTGAATGACTGACTAGAGGTCCAGATCAATTGACTGGAGATAGATTTGTATCCACATCTTCAAGTACCCATAGTGTTCTCCACTGAAGCCAGGTGGTCTATTTGTGTTGTTGCCTTCTGGTAATATACTTTCTCCAAAGCCAGCCATTGTAATTCCTAGACTGTGAGATCCTTTGATTGGGAATCCGGGCTATAATACCACTTGTTAGATTAGCTGGCTTCCCAAGAAGGGGGGTGAATTGAGAATTTTAAAAATTTTCTGCAAAATATCAAGAAGGTGAAGAAAGCAATATATGATGGTAAAACAGAGTATAAGCAAATAACTGTAAAGATGGCAGTAAAGAGAAGAAGACTCAGAAATTTATCCTGGTTCGGTCACTTCACTTGACCTACGTCCAGTCCTCAAGTCACCACTTGAGATTTTCCACTATTCTGCAAGAATTTCGTGGGCTTCTTGCAAATGCCTCAGTACACTGATGTTGCTTTATTTCTAGAGCTTCACTCAATCACTCAATGCACTCTTACAAAGTGCTCCCCAATCCCTTGTGATATCCCCTCACAAGAATATATATCTTCCAGATGAAGATTAGATTGATTACAAGAATTAAACTCTCTTAAATAGAGTGAATATGAAAGTTGAAGTACAAAATATTGAAGTGAGAGAGTAACAGACTTTGAGTAATTGATTTGGCAGAGTTTCAGTATATACAATGTTAAATTCGTTACCCACAACTTCAAATGATGTTGTATTTATAGTTTTAGGTCTCAACTATTCGTTAGAGACAAAATCTATCCGTTGGAGAAGTTATCCAACGGTTACTCTGAAAAACTATCCGTTAACCAACCGCATTTAATGTTTCTAACATACTGAAATTCGAATTTTAGTTGGTTAACAGACAAATTTCGCGGACACCGAAGGTAAATAGCTTCAACATTGAAAGTCCGAAGTTCGTCTGTCATGAAGTGAAATTCGAATTTTGATATTTAGAAAATGTTTCTTCTTTGTGACATATGAATTTTCAAGTAGAAAGTTTTTTTTGTTAAGTGTGAACAGTATTTTCAATTTGCTACAGTGCCTTCGAAATTTGAATTTTGGAACCCCAAAATTCATCTGTCCATTGCTGGTTCGTAAGTCACAGTAGCTCGTATAATTCAAAGTTCAAATTTTCAAATGTCAAAGTTTGTCTGTCAGACAGACCTCTTTTCAGACTAACTTCAATATTCGAATTTATAAATACTGTCATTCGTATGTCAACATATCATTCTAACAGACTCACAAGCTTAGTTTCTGAAATTCAAATTTTCATTTTCAAAGTTCGTCTGTCAGTGAGCAATTTTGAGATCCATTCTAAACTTGGTTTCAGATGAACTTTGACATATTTTCAGATGAATTTCTTTAGTTTTTGTAAGTTTCATTTTGTCTGAAATTCGAATTTCTAAAACCCAAAGTTCATCTGTTACTGAAAGCTTCTTTCAGACACTTATCAAAATTTGAATTTCATCAAGTCAAAATTCGTCTATCAGATAGGCATCTCTTCAGACTTGTTAGTTTTAGTATGAAATTTGAATTTCCAAAGCCAAAGTTCGAACTTTCACTATGACAGATTGATATTAGCCTTTCAAACTTCGTCTGTTGGTGGGTGTTTTTCAAATATTCCATGTTTTAACATAGAATCAAGGTTTTAAAACATCTTTTCACCAAATCAAAGTCTTTTACTCAACTCAAAACATTTTTAAACATCCTACATCTATTCTTGCACAGATTTGTCCAGAATTTCTTCACTTGATTTCATTTGAGCACCTTTGATATCTTTATTCCAAACTCTTGAAGGTTGGTTTGGAATCATCAAAACACTTGATTAAACAAAATGATGATATGATTAGATTTGAGGAAGCCTAAGAAAGCTTGGAGAAGTGTTTGGAAGAGGTACAACTCAAAGGAAAAGCAAGTGGAAGCATAAAGGTAGCATATTTCCATTATATGCATCATATTGTCTTATGAATGTTCATGAACTCTATGACTTGTTTGATGCCATGATTAATATTTTGTGATGATTATTGATTGTTGGCTGAGTAGTTTAAAGGGGCTTGAAGCTCTGGAATGCCCAATTTACAAAACGAAACTCTGCCAAAATTTTTATAAAACTGTTATGGCATTATATAAATTGATGAGTTTGCTTGAAGTTCAATGTGAAATGTGATGATATATGTGTATGACTGGATAATGCTACTAAGATTCTTTGAATCTCACCCCCCACTTCAATAATTAACCATGCTAGGGTGAACCAATGCAAAAGAGCTAAGGAAAGAGCAAAAGATATGAAGAAGGAAATGATGTTGCAAGCCATTGTGTTATAATGTGAATGATTATTTGTGCCTTGTTTTATATGAAATTGTAAAATAGTGACTATTATGTTAATATTGTAGAAAATTCATGAGAATTTCCAGTTCTGGATATTATGATATTAAGTTACGTTCTACCAAGTTTCATGCCAAAATGAGTTCATTTACAAGGGTTTTGACAAGCAAATGGCAATATAGACTGAAACAGGGCATTTTCCAGACATGTCTGCTTCATTCACCCTTGTTCTATACTTAATGTGATATTAAGTTTATGATATTTTATATCAGAAAGAGGGCATCTCAACCTTTAATATGACACCTAATTCACCCCATTTGGAGTTGTGTACAATAAATGGTGAATTTTCAAAGTTAGGGTTCATAATAAGACAATATTGGGAAAACTGAAAACTAAAAGTTAAGTACTGGAAATTTTAAAAGATGACATAAAATCATATAGAGCTCCAAAAATTTAGTGGCTTATATTTATAAAAATATATATGTCTTAAGATCCATATACCCCTGATTTGGAAGTAATTGGAGTTATAGAAGAAGAGATATGTAAGTTTTCCCAAAACTGTCCCAGTAAGAGTTGGATCCTGACCCTTTGTGATTTAAATTAAAGTTATGCCCTGTGTAAATAAAATAAATATATAAGAAAAATATGTCTCTAAGTAGACATGTAGAGCTTTCCAAAGACATGAAGTATGCATAATTTGGGATAGAATAGACTGAAATATGATTTTTCAAAATTGATGTTAGAAAACTGGAAGATAAAAGAATGACCAAATGAATAGTAAATATCCATGAAATTACTGTACAAATTGGCCTAATGAAGTTACTGTTTTTTATTTTTTCCATGTATACTGAATTTAATAAAATTTTAGAGACTTGAATCACCTCAAGATGAATTTTCTAGATTTAGTTATGAATTTTTAAAGTTTATTGGGGAAAAGGGAAATTGCCAAATGAACAATACCCCGAATTTTAAAAAATTCTGTTTTTATTATATTATGATTCTAGTCTCTAAAGTATGATGAAAGATATCTAAAATGATCTAATACATGGGAAATGGGCCCTAAATTAAGGTGTTACAAATGAAATGCCATAAATGACTCACCTTCCCCTGATTAATTTCTAGTTTTTTTTAAATCTTAATTAGTGTTTAGTTTGTTTTAATTAATTGTTTGTTTTAATTTTCTTTAATTTAAATTTAATTTGAATCTTTTTTTTGTTTTAACTGTAATTGTTTGCAAAGCAAAGCCCCCTCTCCAAAATCATAGTTGTAATTGATATTTTCATATAGAATTAGTTTACATTGCATCTCATTTGATAAAATAAAATATATAGTTGCATTTGCATTAGTTTTTTTTTATCATTTTTAGTTAATTAATAGTTAGTTTAGCTTCCTGTACATTTAGGATTTTATTAAGTCATAGTATCTAGTTAACTTACATTAGTTAGTGATTGCAAAGCATTCATCTTGTATTCATATAGTTTTCTTTTATCCTTAAGCATACATTTCAATCATGAAAAAAAATTAATAAAAAATAGAATAAAATATTATATCAAAATATTCATTATTTTATACTTTCGTTTGAGTCTTAGCTTAGGTTCATTGCATATAGTCAATCAATCACTCAAGTTCTAGCATTATGACTCCCTCCAATGAGAAACAACCTAGGTAGACACCACTACATTACATTAATTATTTTTACCTAGTTAATTAGAGCGGTATGACACGCTTACCAAAAGCCTATAGGTGTGACTTTACAGCTAGTTGACAAGTCAATCAGATATCCAATGGGAATAAAATGGAGGATGTACTTGTTAAAGTTGGTAACTTATTATTCCCACTGATTTCATAGAGTTGAACATTGAAGATAAATTAGATGTGTCTTTAATTCTCAAAAGACCATTTTTGTTGACTACTAGTACTTTGATTGATGTGCCTGCTAGGAAATTGATTCTTAGAGTAAGTAATAAAAGGAAAGAGTTTCAATTTTCCATGGCCATTAAATTTCATGAATATAAAGAAACTTGCTTTAGTATTGACATAATTGATCTGCTAGTTGATGAACATGATGTTAGGCATCTATATAAAGACCCTTTGGAGGCTTGCATTGCATTGAGTCTTAATGAACAAGTGGAAAATGTTAATTTTGTTGACAATGTAATGAAATTAGAGGGTTCAGGTCTTGTGTTTACATCTCATACTATGAAGTTTGTGGAGTTAGGACAGCGAAATCACTCACACCACTTTTTGATAAATCACCACCCCAAGCTGAATTAAAACAACTTCTATCGCATTTGAAATATGCATTTTTAGGTGATTCTATAACTTTTCTTGGCATTGTTTCTACTAACTTAAATTTTGAGTAGGAAAAAAATTATTGAGAATTTTAAGATAGCACAGACCTATCATTGGATGGAGTATCTATGATATAAAGGATATGAGTCCCTCAATTTGTATACACAGGATTTTAATAGGGGAAAATTATACACAAAAAGTCTAGAATCAGTAAGACCTAAATCCTAATATGAAAGAAGTTGTGCATGGGGAGATTCTTAAGCTTATTGTATAATTTATCCAATTCCTAAAAATTCTTGGGTAAGTCCTACACAAGTGGTTCCAAAGAAATTAGGAATAATAGCAGTCCCAAATGATAAAAATGAGTTGATTCCCACTAGGATTGTTACTAGGTGGCACGTTTGTATCAACTATAGAAAATTAAATGAGACTACATATAAAGACCATTTTCCTCTTTCATTTGTTGATAATATGCTTGAAAGTTTAGCTGGGCATGATTTTTATCATTTCCTTGATAGTTATTCAGGGCATTTTCTAATTCCCATTGCTCCTAACAATTAAGAGAAAACCACTTTTACATGCCTCTATGGCACCTTTGCCTATACGAGGAAACCTTTTAGTCTCTACAATGCTTCTGCAACCTTTCAACTTTGCATGAAGTCTATTTTTTTTAATAGAGTTGAGGATATAATTGAAATATTCATGGATGTTTTTCTGTGGTTGGCCATTCTTATGATTTCTACTTATCTAAATTTTTTGAAGTTTTACAAAGATGCAGGGAGGCAAATTTATTGCTTAATTAGGAAAAATGTCACTTTATGGTGACTAAAGGTATTAATTATTTCTTGTAACATATTTTGATAGGTCATGGTGCATGAATATGTTAGCAAGTCAATGGGCTAGAGGACCACACAAATGGCACAAGGAATGAGTGTCATATCCCATATTTTAGTATCTTCCACATGAATACTACCTTATTCTGATGTAGTAGAAGGGTTCTTGAGGGCTTGAACCAACGGAAAACTTAAAACTATAAAAATTGTTTTTTGTGCATTGTTTCTTAATTTGCGCAGCAGAATTTAGAAAATCATAACTAAATGCACAAAAATTGTTTTATATGTTAGATATGCTGGCTTCCTAAGAGGGGGGTGAATTGGGAAGATTAAAATTTTCTGCAAAAGTGTAAGAGAGTAGTGAAAGCAAGAGTGACAATAAAAGCAGAGTATAGAATATAACCAAGTGAAAAAGAAGATAAGGGAAGAGAAGACACAAATATTTATCCTGGTTTAGTCTCTTTCTCTTAACCTATGTCCAGTCCTCAAGCTACCATTTGAGATTTTCCACTATTTTTCAAGAATTCGGGGGGCTTCTTGCAATGCTTCAATACAACTTGATGCTTTGTTCCAAGAGCTTATAATCTTACTCTCTGCACTCTAGCTAAGTGCTTCCCAAATCCCTTGTGAAATCCCCTCACAAGAAAATCTTTCTTCCAGATGAAGATAAGATTGATTATAGTAAATGAATTCTCTAATTTAGAGTGTATATGAAAGTTGAAGTACAAGATATGAAGTACGTGAGAGCAGGAGATTTTTACTCAAGAATTTTGCAGAGTTTCTGTATATACAATGTAAAATCATTACCCATATCTTCAAATAAAGTTTTATTTATAGATTTATGTCTTAACTATACGTTAGAGACAAGATCTAACCATTAGAGATGTTACCCAATGGTTATTCTGAAAAACTATCCGTTCTCCATCCGCATTTATTGCGTCTCACATTCAAAGTTCAAATTTTAGTGTGTCAACAGACGAATTTCACAAAGATCGTAAGCTAAAGACTTTAACGGTGAACCTTGAAGTTCATCTATTCTAAAGTAAAATTTGAATTTTCATCTTTGGTAAATGTTTCTATGTTGGAACATACGAATTTTTAAGTTTAAAGTTCTTCTAGTAAGTGTGAACAGTTGTTCCATATTGCTATAGTACCTTCAAAATTCAAATTTTGGTGCCCAAAATTCGTCTGTCAGTGGGCAGCTCAATATGGTACAATAGTTCTTCTTTTCGAAATTCGAATTTTCAAATCCCAAAGTTCATCTGGCAAAAAGATATCTTATCAGACCTAATTTAAATTTTGAATTTCTGAATACTAAAATTCGTATGTCAAAAGACAATCATAATAGACTTGTAAACTATCTTTTCAAAGTTTGAATTTTCAAAATCAAAGTTCGTCTGTCAAAGGACTAACTTAGAATTTTTTTTAAACTTTATTTTCATATGAACTTTGACATATCTTCAAACGAATTTTTCATAGTTTGTGTTTTACCCAAAATTCAAATTTTCAAAGATGAAATTCATTTGTCAAAAGGATCTCTTTTCTGACTAACATATTTTCACTCCGAAGTTTGAATTTTAGATACCAAAATTCAAATTTTTAATGTAACAAATTAAGTTTAACACTTTCAAAATTTGTCTGATAGTGGGTATTTTTCAAATACTTCATGAGTTATCATAAAAACACATTTTTAACACATTCTCTTGTGAGATCAAAGTATTTTACTCATTTGAATTCAATAAGAAATCCTATATCTAATCTTATACTTATTTTTCTTGGATTTCTTCACTTGAGATCTTTTGTACACCTTTGATATCTTTCTTCCAAGCTCTAGTTAGTTTGGAATCATCAAAACACTTAATTCAACATTATAATGGTTTGCATCTCTAAGAATCATTAACATCTTAAAGTTCATGGGAAAAGTATAAAACTGGAATTTGGATGTACCAATTTATACAGTTTATTCATCCAAGTTTACTATTCATTTTTCTTTCTAAAATCTATCCAGTTTCTGAGCCACAAATTTGAGCATTTATTTCTCATAATACACAAAGCCAATTCATACATTATTTATATCATTTGAAATCTATGCATGTCTATTTTCTAATCATATATACATTGTACATTTATTACATATGTACTGAACAGTAGGCCATCATTTACCTTTAGTATACCAAATTGTTTAACACTGAACAATTTTGGGAAATCAATCATAACTCCTATTATACAATTCCAAATAGGTCAAACTAGTGCCAAAATATTCCTGAGACATAGCTCTACACATCCATATAAATATTTGAATTTTTGGAATATGGTACAATTTTATACAGGGCCTAAAAGTCAGTCAGTAATTATAGTTAAAATAGTTTCCATCTTTTGACCCTTAAATTCCTTTAGCCATAACTTATTCCAAACTAAGCCAAATCATACAAAATATATTTTGGCTTAAAACTTATCATATCCTCTAACTAGAAGAATCATATTTTGGCTCATTTCCCTTATCATATCATACTTAAGCCTTTCTAAACATTTACATGTCATAAATTACCAATAAAGGAATCATTCATACTACTACAATCTCATTTTCATTTCATAGCTCAACATCAATTTGCATGCTCTTCTATATATCCTATGGCTTTGCATTACATCATTTATACATAACCATAACTTAATATATGAAACATGCTTCATCATCAAGCATCATTCTAATGTGAATATTAACTTGCTTTCCATCAATTTCTCCTTCCTTGGGCTTTCATTCATTGCATCATATGTCCTTTGCATGGTTAGTAACTTGGGAGAGTGAGATTGAGAAATTTTAGTAGTAAACTTGCACATGCAATTACATTACATCACACCACATTAAAACATTAAGAACATTGTACAATTTCATCAAATATATAAAAATATCATGTTGGCTAACAAAATTTCAACTTAGAAATAGGACATCTCGAGCATAGCCCTCACTAAATAAATAGCTAGCTAGTTAAGAAAACACTCATAGCAATAACATGGCAACATTATCATATCATAAAACATATATAAACATTATTGTGCAATATAACCATGCTAACTCAACTCATTCTCGATAAACTTTCTTAAGGATCACTTGAATCCTAAAAACTCATACTTCATATTCTTGGCTCAAACTTGAAAACATAACCTTCCCTTTACTAATTCATGTGTGAGGAATCCATTTTTACCATGAGTTTCAAGATATTCCAACCCCTTATACCCTTTCCAAGTGAAGGAATTTAATGATTTCATCATTAAAACTCATGAAAACTTACGTTCTTACATCATTTGCGCGCTTTCTCTTGGCTTACTTTCATGAAAACCTAACCCTTTTCATGATTACCCATCTTGGCTGATACTTAAACCCTAGAAGGAAAGGATGAAAACTCATATATTCTACCTTAAACTCATGCAAAACTAACTTAGAATAGAAGGAGAATACTTACCTCAACTTGCTTTCTTGGCCTTTTGCTTTGCTTCCTTCCTTTCCTCCTTTTTTGTCCTACTTCCTCCTCTCTCTCACTTATTTTTCAGCATTTTCTCTCTCCTTTTCCCTTGTGAATTTCGTCCAAATGAGGGAGTATGCAAGGGTATATATAAACCTTATAAACTCACCAAAATCATCTAAGTGTCCTTGATGTTTATGGCCAAAAATAGTTGCTTCCTAGGGTTGGCTTCTTAAACATTAAAATATTCTTTTCCAACACATGTATAAATATTAGCCAGTAAGAGAGCAACATTTTCTTCCTTTGCAGTATATCTTCCTTGATCCAGATAAATCACATATTTACCAAAAATATTTGGACATTTTCTAGGTATTTTACAGTATTTATTAATACTATTTGCTTATTACTATGCATAAAAATTATACTAGTTTAGGATTTGTATTTACCTTATTAGCTGTCCCAAATTGTATTTATGTGGGGCCCACATACTTTCTTTTTCTCTTTCTTTTTTGTGGGGCCCAAATCTCTTTTTCTTTTTACTTTTATGTTCCTTTATATTTTGCAGTTTCTATCATTTTTAAATTGCACTTTATGAGCTCAATTCATACTTCTAAAATGGTCTAGCATGTCAAGAGGTCCATCTACACACACATATGTCATTTTTATGACTTTAAAAAATAATTCCAATTAAAAATCAAATTTGGAATTTATTCCAATTATGGACTAAAAATAATTCTTTCTAAGGACGATAAGGAAAATTAATTCCTACTAAGGACCAAATATGTGACATTACCATTTTGCCCCTTGTAATATTCTCACAATATTTCACATGTGGCATATTTTCCAATCATGCTTTTAGCACATTCATACAAGGCATATCCTAATCACCCTTTAAACGTAGTTATAAAAATACAGATGTTACAAGGAGGCCCATTGGTCCACATCATATCATAATCACCCTTTACTAATCCACCTAACCACCTTTCTTGGAAATTACCTCCATACCTCTTCCTAAAGCCCTAAACACCTAACCTAACTCATTTGGCCTCATGATTTAGATTTAAAAAGAGAGAATTTCATGCTCTTCCTCAACTCCAAAGGGCTCTCCATCGTTCTCACTCATTCCTCTTGACCAATCCCTAAATCTACCTTAATTTCTATTGATTTCTCACATTTTCTCATCAAATCCTTCCATCTCTTCCCCATTTCATCTCTTTCGTTCCATTTTTCCACTCAAACTGCTTCTAAATCTCTCTTAATTAGGTTTGGGATGACGTGAATTCAAGGGAGAATAGTTGTGAATTTGTGGAAGCTGATTTGAAGGAAGCAAGTAATCTTATGGTGGTTTCAAGCAATTGACTGTTGTTTTCTTCAATTGAGCTCATGTGCAGCAGTTTCTCCTGCTTCTCTACCTTAGATTCAACTTGTTTCATGGTTGAGGAGTAATATTTGGTGGTTGATCTTCAATGGAGCTTGGGAGGATGTTATGAAGGCGCAAGAACATATAGAGCTACTGAGGGGAACGCTTTTCCATCTTTCTACTTAGTTTGTCTATTGGATATCTTTTGTATCCTAGGTTAGATTGATAGATTGGAATTTTTAATTTACTATTTGTTCGATTATATGAAACTTATTCCATTGAGAGTACATTGGTTGGTGTAATTGAATTGATATCTTTATGTTAATGTCATGGTATTTTTTAGCTTACTATACTCTTGTCTCTAGCCTTGATTTAGCTATCTTGAATGCATGGTTAGTAGATTAGGATAGCTAAATTGATGATTTAGATAAGTTGTATAGTTAGTTGTTAATGGTATTGGGCTAAATTGATCAAAACAAGAAGGAAAGAAATACTAGAGAGATTGAAAGAAGAGACTTACCTTTGGAGACCTTGAGCTTGCCTTCCTTTCCTTCCTTCTTCTCCTCCTATTCTTCTCTTCCTTCACTCTTCTTTCTTCTTCACCATCTTGGCCTCCCTCTCTCTCTACCTCACACCACTTCCTTTCTCTCTAACCCTCCCAATGGTTTGTAAAATAAGTAAGGAAGGGAGGGGTCTTACTGTAACATTCCAAAATGACTAAATATCAGAAAATGTAATGAGAAAATTTGAGATACAACAATAGATATAAAAAAGGGTAAAAAAGTCATTTATCGAGTCAGGGATATAAAATTCAAAAATTACATTTTCGTTACATTTTTTCCCTAAGTAAAAGAATTTCTTACATTTTAGCCCCTAAGAAAAATTACCAAAAAGAACTTGAAAGAATGAAAATTTGCATTTTTCTCAGGTCAGGGGTAATTTCATAATTATGAAAATTTATGTCAAAGTGAAGCTTATGACATACTGAACCCCATGTAATAGTGCATTTGACTTAATGGAATCAATTTAGAAGAAATTTGATTTCAAAATACAGTAGAAATTATACTACAAAAGTAAAAGTACCGTGAGCCCCACAAAAAATTGAAAAAATGAAAGGCAAATTACATTGATCCCACATAGATGTTTTAGGACATAGGATATTAAAGGGAACACAGATTTGTATCCATAAAGTAATTTAATACTGTAAAAAGTAATTTTATCGGGACAACAATAAAATAACTAATACAGGATATAACTAGACTAAAAAATTATGCAGTATTTTAGATAATATTGTCCCTCCATATGGTGCCACATGTCATCCCACATGTGATAAAATTGCCTTATTTGATTAATATTGAGAAAACATAATTGTTAAGCTTTCAAAATGTAACTTAACCTAGCCATTAACTTGCGTTAAGTATGCTTAAGTCTTCTCCTCCTTCACTTGCATGACATACACATTAGAAAGGAGAGAGAGAAGCAACAACCAAGTGAGGAGAAGGGAGAGCTCATGGAAGAGAAAAGAAGCAAAGAAAAAGAGAAGAAAGAAAAGAAGGAAAAATTAAGAAAAAATTTGTAATTGATCCTTAAGCATTCTAGCCTAGTTTCTAGTGGTTTGAGTTGATTGGAAAGATATTTTCTCTTCTCCCCTTACTATTCTTGATTCAACCAAGCATGATTCAAGGGTGGGAAATTGTTTTTGTTTCATAAACTTGAGAGAACACATGAGATAACACAAAAGAAACAAGTTTTGGTAAGTTTGAAGCAAGGTTTTGGAAAAACCATTTCTTCCCTCTATATGATGCATTTTGGATAGACTAGTAGGGAGAGTTAGAGTTGGAATTTCATTAATTTGATGCCAAAAATGGTTTCTCCATGGTGGAAAACCTTAATAACAAATGTTAGTTCAAAGATAAAGCTTAAGTTTAACAATGTTAAGATTTAGGGTTTTTGTAGAGACTTTTTGAATTAAGACTTGTAATCAGTAGCTTGAGCTAGTGTTTAATGTTCTTTAGGAACTTAAGAAAGCTTGAGAAAGCAAGTGGAATCATTGGAAGCAAAGGATATAGCTAAGGATATCACCAAAGGTAACTAAGTGCATAGTATTGCTTTGTGTTCTTTCATTGTTTTTCTATGATAAAATTATGTTGTCATATTGTTGTTGTATTTTCTTTGATTGGTTTTGGCTATAAACTAAGGGGTTCTATTCTCCAGGATATCCATTTTTTAAGCTGTTATTCTGCTAAAATTTCTATGATCAATATTGTATTTTGATGTTTATGTGAATCAATGTGATTTTTTTTTTTTGTGAAATGAATGACATAAATGCATGAAATGTAACTTGCTATTGGGATTTTATAATCTCATTCCCCAAGTTCCCAAATGCCAGATTCAAGAGATGGCAAGATATAACACCTTAACTCATGACCATATTACCCATGTATTAGACCTTACTATGGCCAATTGATCATATCTAAAAGCTTGAATCACATGATAGATTAAAGTAGAAAATTTTTCTTTTCTGGAGTTACTATTTATTTAGTAAACCTTTTTTCCCAGGTAAAATTTGAAAATTCATAACTAATTATAAAAAAATTGTATCAATTAGATGCAAGTCTCTAAAAATAGCTTAAGATCTCATCTACATGGAAAAAAATATGAAACAGTATGTTAGTCATGTCCATTAGTACAGTTTGTTGCACAAATTTACTATTCAAATGGTCATTTTTCTCTCTTTTAGGATTTTGACCATAATTTTAAAAATTCATATCTAACACTATACTGAGCCAAATCATAAACTATATATGCCATTGGAAAGATCTATATGTCTACTTACCATGATATTTTTCTTATACATTTATTTAACTTGTGCAAAGCATGATTCTAACTTAAATCACTAAGGGTCATAACCTCATTTTTACTGGAATAGTTCTAGGAAAACATGCATAACTCCCATTGTATAGCTCCAATTACTCTCAAACTAGTGGCATATTAAACTTAAAACATAGATATTTTCATAATGTATACTACTGAGTTTTTGGAGCTCAATACAATTTTATGCTATTTTTCAAATAAGCAGACTTACAAATAAAATATGATGTTTTCCAACTATATCCAAGTTTTAATCCTAAATTTCCAAAATTTCTGACAATTTGCACAATGATCCAAATCAAGTTCTCTTTCACTTGTTGGAAAGCATGTGTAATTTCCAAAAATATATGACACTCATATGTTACATCACATTTCAAATGAACAATAACTGCATACCCATTAGACGCTCAGATTAGCCAGAATATGTCATGACATTACAAGGAGCTTACATACATCACACATATAGTTCAAACTTGTCCCAATTATATTTATATCATCATAAGGGACATACAAGAACATGCTTATAGAAATACAAAGCTTCATGCTTTCATATATCTCATGCAATATTACATAAAATTCTTTAAAATACACATTCATAGCCTAGTAACAACATAAATAATCAATCTCTTCTCCTTTCTCCTTTGCTCCTTAGATTCCATTACCATAGGTTGTGCCTAAATATGTTGATACTTGGGGTGATGAGATTGAGACAATCTCAGTAATAAGTTATATTGATGCATTATGTTATTCATTTCACAAAAAAATCACATTTGATCACATTAAATCATATAAACCAATAAATTGCCATATAATTCATAAAAAATTCAGCAGTATAACAGTTTAAAAAGTGGACATCCCAGGGAATAAATATTGCATCCAAAACCAGTCAAGAAATCACAATCCACAATATGGCAACCAGTTTGCATCAAAGCAAAACAATAAAATAACATAAGCAAGAATATATAAACTTAGCTACCTTTGATGATTTCCCTTGGCTTTTCTCTTCAAACCAAAGATTCCTTTAGCTTTCTCAAGCTTCCTCAAATCCCTAATCAACATTAAACAATGGCTCAAGCCACTAATTTCATAATACAAGGCACAAAGCTCATATAGAACCCTTAAAACCATTTTGTCTATCTTAACTTGTATCATGAAGCATACACTTGTCTTTAAGGTTTTTGGCCACTGAGAATCCATTTTTTGCATTAAAATGATGAAATTCCCACTCTAAGATGGTCTAATACCCTAACCAAAATTCTAGTCCTAGGAAGAAAAATGGATTTTCCATAAACTTGCTTCAAAACATACCTAACTTACTTTGCCTTACAAAAACTCATAATTTCTCATGCTTTTATGGCTTAAAAACATCATTTCTTGCCCAAACCATGTCTTGCACAAAATTTACAGAGGTTGGAGAAGGAAGAAACTCCATGAAAACCTATGATAAATCACTTAAAAATTACAAGTAGGTATCTTAATGATTTTCTTGAATTTCTTTCTATTTTTCCCTTCGTCTTCTTGTACTGCCCTTCCTCTCTCCATTTTGGTAGAGTTTCCTTTCTCATTTCATGTGTGAATTTCGTTCATGGGAGGATGGGTATTTATAGACAAGTATAACCATGGTTAAAGGCTTGGTTTGATTACTTTTTCCACCTCAAGTTAAGTTAGTTAACCTTGGTTAGTCAAAACTTATCCATTAAGGCTTCAATTTACTCACATGGCTACTGACTAGGCATCCCAATCTTGAGGGGATATTGTCTCCAAAATACTGTATAATTTTCTAGTCTAGTAATACCCTGTGTTGGTTACTTTATACTTGGATCCGTAATGTTACTTTTGAAGTATAATTTCACTTTATTGGAACAAGAATAATACAAACTTTTGTCTCACATTACTTTATTATCCTGTCTTTGTAACGCTCATTTTGTAGTGTCCAACTATTTTTCTTTTTACCCTTTAAGCTTTTGCAGATCAAAATACTACTTTATTCGCAAAAAGTCACCATTAAACCTTTAACACTGATTATTTCTTTATCCTTAATTATTAACCCTCAGTGCCATATATCATTGGACTTATCTCATCGAGAGCTTCATTTTGACAGTAATTTTGCATATTTACAACATTACCCCTAACCCTGGATAAAATTATAAATTTTAATTCTTTTGGGTCATTAGCTGTATTTTTTTCCAAAACTATTTTAGTTTTTTTCTCCGCATGATTTTTATTGCTTAGGGATCAAACTACAATTTTTATAATTTCTAGGGCTAAAAATATAATTTTCTTTTTTTTGTTCAATCTGGAAAGATTACTGTTTACCCTATTTCATACAAAATGGTGTCTATCTATTTTTGTAAATTTCTTATGTATTTTTAGTTATTTAACTTTTAGGAATGTTACACAAAACCACCAAGAATGTAAGAGGCAAGGAGAAGATTAATGATTATTAGATTGGTTATTAATATTGCTACTTATTTTCTTGTAATATTGTATAAAATCATATGTGCCTTTGTAAGGTTATGTTTTGCTACTATCATGTTTCTTTAAGTGTTTTGTAAGGTTAGGAACTTACTTCGGACAAGTTTGAAGCATGTAATTATGGAAGAAAAATGCTTAAGTAAAGTAATGCTATAATATGTCTAGTTTTGAGCACTGATGGTTCATGTTTATACTATTCAGTTGAAATGTGTTATAAAAATGACTGTCATTTATACTCAGAAACTAGATAAGTAGATCTTTCTAGAAAGCCATAGATCACTTGATTTGGATGCATGAGCTGAGAGTTGTGATTTTTGAAAATGGACCAGAAAACTAGGAAAATGGAATTTAACCATTTGAACAGTAAACTTTAGATAATAAACTATATCAACTGATGTGTTCAAATTTGTGTTGCATATTTTTTCCATGTAGAGCATGTTTTCAGCTATTTTTAAGATTAGAATCACATTGATATGTTTTTTCTAGAATTAGATATAATTTTTTAAATTTCAGCAAGATAAAATGTATATTAAATGAATAGTAACTTTTGAAAATTTTATTTTTCAGATTTAATCCTTTTAATGATTCAAGCTTCTAAAATGGCTTATTTGGATATTAAATATGCTATAATGCATGGAAAATAAAATATAGAAGTAAGGTGTTATACTTAGGGTATTTATAGGCAAAGTAAATGAATAATGGCCCTTAGAAGTAACTTTGATCCAAGGGCCTTAAAATTATCCTTCATTATTTTATGTTGCATTACCACTTTACCGTTAGATATTTTATACATTGTAAGAGAGGTGGGAAAGGGCATTTTTGTTTATTAATTTTTTGTCACATCATGTGAGGGGAGAGAAATTACTATCTTGTATTTTTACAAATCCAATTAGGTCTAGTTTATGTACTTTTATCTGGGTTTTCTATTATATCATGTATTCTTTCTATGTACTTTATCTATGGAACTCACTATCTTTTTCTCTTTACTTTTTCATGTGGGGTCTGCTTGTCTTACTCATTTTTTACTATTTATCTTATTTGATCGGCATTTACTATTTCTATGGGATCCACCTTTTACTGTACTTATATTTTGTTCTTCAGGCCCACATAACTACTATCCTTTGTACTTTTGCCCTACACTGGAGTATTATAATATTATTTTCTCTATCTACTTTTTAAATTGACCATTTTGCCCTTACCTTTTAGCAAAATGGTTATTTTGCCCTTTTGAGCCCCCCACCTTTTTTTTCTTTTTATGCTATTTTAGGCATTTAACCTATTTAATTATATTTCCAAGCTTCCCTAAATATCACATATCAATCCAGAATAATTTCACATCATTACATATCATCATCTAGTCATTCAAATGCATACAAAAATATAGGAATGTTATAGTACAACTCAAATAATCTCTCAAAGATTGAATGAAATAAATGAAGCTTAGTATAAACTTAACTAGAGAGGTAGGTGAGGGTTTAAATGCTCAAGAATTATAGAAACAACACTTTAGCACTTATGATCATTAATTTCATCACCTACCAATCCTAATGAGGTTCTACTTAAAGATTTTTAAGCTAATCTAGTCATTAAAAACAAATTATAGCCATTACTCAAAAGAACTAACAATTTACCAACCACATTAAATGCACTTGTCAGAACTTGAACATTCAAGATAAATAACTTGAACGTTTAAGCTAGTTGGCTAACATAAATTTCTAAGGTATAGAGCCTCAATAAATGTTCAAGAGTTTACTCTTGATCATTTATTGTGTTTTTTCAAGATGGCCAAAAGGAAGTCCAGACACAAAGAACCATCAAGATATGCAACTTGAACTTTTAAGTCATCAAAACCTAGAAACTTGAATGTTCAAGAGAAACATCGTGATTGTTCAAGATGTATGAAGAGCAAAACTGATATTTTCAAAACAATACTTGAACGTTTAAAAGAATTAATCTTAAATTATCATCGTATGAACAATGAATGAAAATGGTACTTGTGAACCATGATGAATCTTCAAGTTGAACAACTTGATCATTCAAGAGTGCTTCAGAAGAGCTGCTCTATTCTGCTTGTCTCCTTGAACATTTAAGAGGTACAATATGATCATCCAAGTCTTAGCACAGAACTTTCACATATTGTCTAACAAGCTTAAATACGTTTAAGAGAATAACCATAATCATTCAAGCTATCACCAACAAGAGAGGTCATAAGAAACCCAAAAATTTAGCTCCCATAGCAATAACATATTTTGGTTCAAGCATTTGCTCATATAATCTCACTAAAGAAGGAGCCATTTTCATTTTTGCTATGCCTGCTATTAAAATTAGATCCGCTTGTCTAGGACTAGATTGCGGTACCAGTCTATAATGATCAAAGTCGAATCATGATCCTATTAAGGAAGCAAATTCAATGAAGCAACAACTGGTACCATAGAGAAGTGGCCATAAATTGGATAGTCTTGACCAATTTGAAAGATCATTTAATGTAGTTGAAATAACTGAATTTTTTGTTGTTCGATCAAGTAATGGAAACTCAATGGAATTCACACATTTAAGCTAATTCTCATGAATGTTTAAGAGTCAAAAAGGTTCAAAATAGTTGAAAAACAAGGACTCTCTTTTGATTAGATTCAGAAAACAAGTTAAGACATGATTTAACAAAATTAGAGCATTATACCCAATCATTTATACAAGAATCCCAAGAGAAAGAAAAAAGATCAATACAATATTAAAGCTTGGTCCTCTCTTGGTCAAAATCTTAGCTTACTCCATGAAGTTTTCTTTCCTTTTCCCTTCTTGTTTTGTGATCATCAAAATATATAAATACTCCAACACTTTATCGATCAATACTTGCTAATCTTGATTAACGTTGTACTTCAACTTCTCATTCATTCTTAATGGATGATTTAATTGCTTAGTTAATCAATGAAACTAATTCTTTTCTTACTATTAAACTTTTTCTCTGTAACATCCCAATTTTCAGGGCTAGATAAAAATGTAACTATGATATGCCTTGAATGAATATAAGAAAATCATGATTGAAAAAGATGTAGTATTAATATGTGGAATGAATACTACAGGTGGTAAAATGGTCATTTTATGCATTGGACCTCAATTGTAATTAATTGAAAATGTTTGATCCTTAAGTGTAATTATCCATAATTTTGGGTCTTCGAGAAATTTTGAAATTTAGGAAAATTATGTCAAAATGGACCTCATGATATGCTAAAGCCAATGGAATAATGTATTGAGTCCAAAAGGATTAATTTGAAAAGAAATAGCTTGCAAAATACAGTGCAATTCTACAAAAAAAGACCCAAAAAACACTGTAAGCCCAACAAAAGTAGAAAAAGTAAAAAAGAAAAGTATGTGGGCCCTACATTAATATTGTTTGGGATAGATATTAAATTAAATGTAGATTCCAAACTAGTTTATTTCTGTATACTTAAGGGAATAAATAGTATTATAAAACACTGTAAAAGTGCCTTTAATTGTCCAGGTAAAAGTAACCAATATAGATTATATCTGGAGCAAGAAAAATATGCCGTATGAGGGACACTTCTTTCCCTCTTAGTGGACAAAAATATGAGCACATGATAAAGAGGATTATTTTAATATTTTTGGTAAAAATATCAAGGGACACATGGAAGAAAAAGATACAAGATATAAAGTAAATGATATAAAATTGATCTGAACTTGGGAAGATATCATGTATAAGATAACACTTGCTCTGCTCCCATTGGTCCACTCTTATGCATATGTTAGAAAGCATTATTTTATTATTTTTGAAGCCTTCTTTGAGAAGTATTCAATATTAGCCATTGGATCAAGTAAAGAATGAATTGTTAGGATCTTTTCTTGTATTTTATAAATATCCCAACTCCCTTCCCTGAGCCTCCTTATTTTTGGCTACATTACGAGGGAAGAGAGAAAGAGAGAAGGAAGAAGAAAGGAAGAGAATCTTCAAAGCAAGCTTCAAGTAAGTAAGTTAAGCTTCCCTCTCATTCTCTTGAATTTGTTTAAGTAAGTAGTTAGTGGAAAGATGAGTTCCTCCTCCCTCCTTTTCTATGTAATGGTTTCGGCCAAGGTGAGGGTTGCATGAGGGGATCATGTTTTCATGAATTCAAGTTAAGAAAAAGCATGATAATGATATAAGAAAGTAGTTTTGCATGAGTATTAAGCAAGGTTGCATTGAAAATCCTCTCTTTGTATTGTGATAATGATTTTGGCTAAGGGGAAAGATAAGGAAGGAGTTGAAATTTCAAGCAACTAATGGTAAAATTGGATTCCTTATGCAAAAATTAGAAAAGGAGAGGCAAAGGTTTCATGAATAAACCAAAGATGGAAATTATGGGTTTTTTAAGGCATATGATTTGGCCAACAAGGAAGTGAACCTTAGGGTTGAAATTTGATGATTTTAATGATTTGAGTTCCTAGGGTCTAAATTAGTTAGAAAAGTCAAGGTTTAAGACGAAAAGCTAGCATGAAAGATGGGAAAAAGTTAGGGTTTAAGTGAACCTTAAATGAATTCATTAAGAGTAAGATGACTTAGCATAGTTTTATGGTTGCCTTTAGGCTTGGGAAGATGCAAAAAGATGATTGGGAATGGATTCAAGCAAGTAGAATCCAAGTTTTAAGAGAAAAGGTTAAGGCTCCTAGGTAATATTCTTTCCTTACTTTTATGTTGTTGCACAATTATGTTTTATGCATGTTTTATCACATGAATATATTGTCATGTTGTTGCTATAATTGTTTTTTTGACTAGCTGGTTGTTTAATTAATGAGGAATTTGCCCATGATGTCCTATTTTTAAGCCGTTATACTATCAAAATTTTTCTAGTCAACATGGTATTTTCATGCATTTTTAATGAATTATGCAATTCTATGAATGCTTTTATATAATGTAATGATGTATTAGCATATACAAATATACTATTGAGATGCCCAAGTACTAACCATACTAGGTAAAGGAAATGTAATGAAAGAATGTAAATTGTTCTAGATTAATTTATCATGATTAGGGAAGCCTGGATATTTAATTAAATATGTTTAAGGCCCAAAATATCATATAAAATAAAAAAGGAGTTTGAAAGGGAAAAATGGTCATTTTGCCAAAAAGTAAAGGCAAAATAGTCATTTTACAATAGAAGAGAGATAATAATATTATAATATTATGGTGCAGACTAGAAGTACAAGTGATACTGGATATGTGGACCTAAAGAGAAAAAAAGTAAAAGTCTAGCAAAAGTGAATCCGACATGAATAGTAAATGTCTGGGCAGATAAATAGTAAAAAGTAAGTAAGACTAGTGGTCCCCACATGGAAAAGTAAGAGAGAAAAGTTATTATGTCATATAGATAAAGTAAATAGATAAAGTTACAAGATACAAAGGTACACTAAAAAAAAATACACAAACCAGATCTAGATGGATTCGATAAAGTAATGAGAGTACATGTGCATTTGTTGACTTTCTTGGCCAAAATTCATTGGACAAAAATACCCATCAACCTTCTTTCACAGCTAGGAAAATATCCAAAGACAAGAAAGTAAATTAAAATAAATTAATCAAGAATAAATGGTGACCTTGGATCAAAACTAAATCTAATGGTCCAAATCCTCCCAACTTATCTAGAAATAAGGGCCAACCCTCCAACTTCTCATTCCTTATCTACAATACTCCAAGAGAGTTAGAGAGAGAGAGGCATGAGTTTAGTGAGAGAAAGAGAAAGTGGCTGAGAGAAAGGGAGAGAAGGAAGGAGAGGAAGAGAGAAAGAAGGAGAAGGAAGACAGGAAGGAAAGTGTTAGGTTTAATATAATATAAGTTTTGATGATGACAAATGTAGAGTAATAAGGAATAAATATATCATATTTGTCTAACATATATTTTGTTCGTAAAAGAAGTAAAATGTGTATTAGCATGTGTTTAATTGTGTTTATAATGCATATATCATGCTATGTACAATATATCCACTGTGCTTTTATATTTTATAATACAAGTTAGATATATAAATTGGATTAACTACTTGGTTTATAAGTGTAATACATTAAATGTAGGATTTCCCAAGAAGGAAGGATGAGCATTGAAATAAAGAAAGGAAAATCAACATCATGTCTCACTCAAAGAAAAAGAGAAAGGATGCTCCAAGAATTGAAGATTAGAGGGGAGCATACCAAGAATGAGAATGACCAAGTGAAAATGGAGTTTAATTTTTGAAGACCTAGCTATTAGGTATATTTTGTTTTCACTTAGGTTTTGAGGTGGTTTAAATCTTTGAAATTTACTTAATCTTGTTACCATATGCCTTAAACGAATTAGATTAAAGTAATCTGATGTTAGCATGTGTTTCAATTGAAGTATATTGGTTAACAGACGAATTTTGATATTTGACCCATGCTTATTTTGTGCAAAAATCACATTTTGCTTGTTAAAGTTTAAAGTTGTAGAAGTCTTATCTCTAATAAATGAATTTTGGTTCTAAAATTTGAATTTTGAGCTCAGCATGGTTAGTGAAAGTGTACAAAATTTGCATGAAGCTTAGTTGAAATTTGACCGTTAGTGAAAGTCTAAGTTAGTTCAAAATCACAGCTTCTAACAAATGAACTTTGAGCTTCAAAATGTGAACATCAAAGTGAGAACTTTTGTGTCTTGTTGGAACAAGCCCCTGATAGATGAATTTCGGTTTTTGAAATTCTAATTTTGAGTGCATTGTGAAAACTTGAAGCAACTGTTTAAACCCAACAAACATATTTTGAATATGAAAGTTCGTACAAATTAACATGAGGTATCTTTTGCAAATTCAAAATTCGAATGTCACTTAGTACTAGACAAATTTTGAAGTTCAATGTTAAACACATAACTATGCTAACTTTGTGAAATTTGTTTATTGAGCTCCAAAATTCAAATGTTGGTATGTCAGACACATTTAATGCGGTTGTTAAACGGCTCTTTTTACAAAGTAACGGATATAACTTGTGTCTAATGGATAGATCTTGTGTCAAATGATAAGTTAAGCCACAAATTTACATATAGAACTTCATTTAAACTTATAGGTAATAAAGTTAAGTGATTTATGTACCAAAATGCTATTGCAATATATAAATCATTCTGTTAAGCATTCAAAGTTAAACCCACCTCATTAGAGTGAGCTTCAATGTATTATCCACTCGTATAGAGAGTTTCTATTCTATAATCTTTCTTACTACAAGTTCTGGGTAGAATCTTAGTATGAGGAAACACTAAGGGAATTTACACATCATGTAAGGGTGTAAAGAGAGTGGTTTCACAAGTGCCTAGTGAAACTTGTGCGATATACTGAGCTTCACAAATGCATGGATCAAACTTGTGGGATATAATGGAAAATCTCGAATGGTGATTTAAGAACTAGATATTGGCCAAATGGTTGAGCTCAACTAGTATAAATCTTTGCATATTGCTCTTCATCTTCTCTCTTCAATTACCTTACTTAATGCTCTCTGTTCATCCCTATTCTGCTGCAACATTTGGTGAAATTAGGCTGGACTTCAAAAGAAGCAAAAATCTTGCAACACCCAATTCACCCCCATTTCTTAGGTGACCAGCCAACCTAATAATTGTTATCAAAGCTTGGGCTCCCAGCAAAGGATCTAATCATCCAGGATGGCTGGCTTTAGAGAAAATATACTACTAGAGGGAAAGAATATCAACAGACCTTTAGGCTTTAGTGGAGAATACTATGGATACTGAAAGATGAGAATACAGATATATCTTCAATCAATAGACCTAAAGATCTGGTCTATCATAAATAAGGGTGATTTTGTGCTAATGCAGATACAGGACAACGACACTTACAAAGAGAAGCTAGAAAAAGAGTAGAACAATGAAGATAAATGAAGAGTTCTGCTAAACTTTAAGGCAAAACATGCCATAGTCAGTGCTTTTTCACAAGATAAATTCTTCAGAGTGTTATATTGCAACGTAGCTAAGGAAATGTGGGATGCTCTAGAGATTACTTATGAAGGCACAAGTGGAGTAAAGGTAAACCGAATCAGCTCTCTCTCAGCAGAATATGAAATGTTCAAGATGATTAATGTTGATCCTATTAAAGATATCCAAATTAAATTTACTCACATCATCAATCATCTGGCTGCTTTGGAAAAGAACTACACACAAAGAGAGCAAGTATGCAAAATGCTTAAAGCTTTACCTAAAGAATGACAACCAAAAGTGATAGCTATTGAAGAGACTAGAGGATAATCATACTAATCTGTCACTACACTATTTGGAAATCTTGCTGAACATGAAGGAAAACTTGACCTTCTGTGGGAGCAGCAAAATAAAAGAAAAATGTTGATGTTCAAAGATACTACATCAGAGAGCTCAAAAGATGATAATACTGCTGATAAAAGTGATAACAGCAGTAGTGATGATGAGGAGGACGAGCTAGAGAGTTGACCATCAAATTTGGCAGATTCCTTAAAACAAAAAAAAAGGAACTTAAAGAATAAAAGCACTCCTGCCATGCAAATAAACTGAAGTACCATTCAAAGAGGTAAGGAAGAAGATATGTAGAGAGGAAGAATCATGAAACTAAAGTTGCATACAACTTTATAATCTAGGGCAACATTTTAGATGAAGAAGATGATGATACCTATCCATGCTTAATGGCTAAGATGAATAATAAGATATCAAACTCTGACTCTGACTCTGAATCTAAATTTAAATTTTCTTTTGATGAGTTGCAAGATATTTATAATGAAATTCATAATGAACTAATTGCATTAGCAAAAGCTATTGCACACAGTAAGAAGAAAGTGATTTCCTTAGAAAATAATTAGAATTGGAAAAGAATGAATAAAAATCACTTAAAAAGAAAATAAATGATTTAAAAAATCTATGAAACCCATGCACACACTTCCTCTTGTGATTCATGTGATATATAAAATAAAGAAAAAGAGGGGTTAATTAAAGTCATAGCCAATTTTACCAAGGCAAAAATAAGTTGAATGTTCCACTTGGCAAACATAAATGTATGTTTGACAAGTCAGGTGTTGGCTACATAAATGAGTCTAAGAAGAAAAGTAAATGTTGTTTGAAATTCTTTGTGCCTGCTATAATGCCTAACTTACCATTATGCACATATTGTGGTAAAAAAGGGCATATTGCTTATTTGTGCAATATAAGGAAAAATGGTTTGAGTAAAAGCATGAAATGGGGAATATCACTAACCCTTCTAAACCCAAAAACAAGTGGGTACCAAAATGTTCTTCTAATGTTTTATATGTACAAAATAAATCTAAGAAGAAAGAACATATTGGTGGAAGAAAGAAGTCACAGAAAAGAAAAGTTTCCCAAAACTCAAAAGCTACAATTGCAAATCACAAGGAGAAGCATTGGAAGCAAACCTCTTACTCATCTTAAGGCAATAGCTCAAATAGAAATCAAATCACTTATCTTGAGAAGAGAAAGAGAAGAAGCTTAAAAAGTAATGGTTTGTATGTAAAAGAGAGACATGAGCAATATTACACTGCATACAAGCCAAAAATAACAAGAGATGATCTTTGGTAACCTCTGTTACTTACCCTATTCAATTATTGCATTACATATTATATTTAGGTAAGATTGAACTTTGGTCTCATATGAATTTTAAAATGTTAGAACTAACCATCATGGACTCAAATAAGAAAGGGTACCAAAGAAAGAAAATGATATTTTTTTGTTTTACAGATATTCCTTGAGCTAAATGGTGAAAGTCTGATAAAGATGGAGTATCTGATGTGCTTTAATAGATTCATACTTAAAAGGGAAGTAGTTAGCTATTAACCAAGTTGGTTTGTAAGTGCTTAACAAGTTTTAGTTATGCTTGGTTTGTGTTGTTACTTGAGGTTATTAAAATAAAATATGGTCCTTGTTCAAATGATGAGCTATCTGAATATGTTAGTACTTACTGGGAAGTTCAATGTTTGCACAAATCTATTTCTTTATTTGTATAACCAAACTTGTGTGCTTTTCATAATTTTTTTTGCATACTAAATTTGATTTAAGCTATGATCTTACATGCATTTATGTTTAAATAAATGTTCATGCTTAGGGGGAGCTTATAACTCTACATGTAAAGGTTTTTAAAAGTTCTTTTTGATTTAAAAGAAAATTTTCAATCATAATGCTTGAATGCCTACATCACGTGCTTTTGTATGAACATGCATTGTGCTTTCTTGGTTTTATCATATGAAATGCATAGTTTGAGGGGAAGTTTTCTTACACTTAGCTCACCTCATTTTATTGTGAAGAATTTTGTTGCTTGGTCTTGACTTGCTAAAGGGAAAAAATGATGTTTTAATATCTCTTCTTGATTATAATGGAGGAAGGTAAAAACTTTTCAACGTTGAGAAAGCTCTTGTGATGTATGCATATTATGATCATATTAACAAGAAGCATAATAACATTTGGTAACATAAAAGTTTCAAGCAACAATTGGTATCAATCTTCATACTAATAACACTTGGCATAATCATCTGAACATGCATTGGATAATGAGTTTTGATGATGATTTGCATTTCAACTTATGCCTTTGTCTGTGCTTGAAACAACCCTAGATATCTACACTTGCTGGTACAGCCTCACAAATAGGGTGACAAGAATTGTGGAAAAATTTTTCTTCAAACCTTTTTGTTGATGTCAAATAGGGGGAGAAGTTTTGTGAAAAATATGCATGTGCTTAATCTGGAACTAAATGAAATGAATTGCATCATATTTGCTTATTATCATTAACCATATTTTTTATTAGTGATTTGTCATCATCAAAAAGAGGGAAATTATTAGGTTTAATATAATATAAGTTTTAATGACGACAAATATAGAGTACTAAAAAATAAATATCTCATATTTGTCTAACATATATTTTGTTCTTAAAAAAAGTAAAATGTGCATTAGCATATGTTTAATTGTATTTATAATACATATATTATGCTATATAGTAATATATCTACTGTGCTTTTATATTTTATAATATAAGTTGGATATATAAATTGGACTAATAACTTGGTATATAAGTATAATATATTAAATGTAGGATTGTACAAGGAGGAAGAATAAGCATTGGAATAAAGTAAGGAAAATCAACATCATGTCTCACTCAAAGAAGAAGAAGAGAAATGATGCTCCAAGAATTGAAGATCAGAAAGGATTATACCAAGAATGAGAATGACCAAGTGAAAGTAGAGTTTAATTTTTGAAGACCTAACTATTAGGTATATTTTATTTTCACTTAGGTCTTAAGGTGGTTTAGATCTTTGAAATTTACTTAATCTTATTACTATATGCTTTAAACGAATTAGATTAAAGTAATCTGATGTTAGCATGTGTTTCAATTGAAGTATATTGACTAACAAATGAATTTCGTTATTTGACTCATGCTTTTTGTGTGTGTAAAATTCATACTTTACTTATTAAAATTCAAAGTTACAAAGGTTTTATCTCTGATAGACAAATTTTGGTTCTAAAATTTGAATTTTAGGCTAAACATAGTTGGTGAAAATATACAAAATTCGCATGAATCTTGGTTGAAATTTGACTGTTGGTGAAGGTCAAAGTGAGTTCAAAGTCATAACCTTTAACAGAAGAACTTGGAGCTTTAAAGTACGAACTTCGAAGTGAGAACTTTTGTGTCTAGTTGAAACAAGCCTTTGATAAATGAATTTCAGTTTCTGCAATTCAAATTTTGAGTGCATTGTGAAAACTTGAAGCAATTATTTAAACCCAACAGATGCATTTCTAATATGAAAGTTTGCACAAACTCACATGGGATATCTTTTGCAAACTTAAAATTTGAATGTCACTTTGTAGCAGACGAATTTTGAAGTTCAACATTAAATAAATAACTATACTAACTTTGCAAAATTCATCTATTAAGCCCCAAAATTCAAATGTTTGTATGTCAAACGCATTTAATACGATTGTTGAATGGCTTTTTTGCTGAATAATGGCTAGAGCTTGTGTCTAACGGATAAATCCTATATCTAACGACTAGTTAAGTCACAAATCTATAAATAAAATTTTATTTGAACTTATGGATAACAAATCTAAGTGAGTTATGTGTCAAAATGCTGCTACAATATATAAAATCATTCCGTGTGAGCATTCAAAGTTAAACCCACCTCATTAAAGTGAGCTTCAATATATTATCCACTCTTAAAGAAAGTTTCTATTCTATAATCCTTCTTACTACATATTTTGGGTAGAATCTTAGTGTTAAGAAACACTAAGAGAATTTACACATCATGTAAGGGTGTTGAGAGAGTGACTTCATAAGTTCTTAGTAAAACTTGTGGGATATAATAAGGCTACAAGTTCCCGGATCAAAATTGTGAGATATAGTGGAAAATCTCAAGCGGTGACTTGAGAACTAGATGTAGGCTAAGTCGTTAGACTGAACTAGTATAAATCTTTGTGTATTACTCTTTATCTTCTCTCTTCAATTGCCTCACTTAATACTCTCTCTTCATCTCTATCTTGCTGCAATATTTGGTGAAATTAGGCTGGACTTAAAAAGAAACAAAAATCTTGCATCACCTAATTTAACCCTTCTCTTGGGTGACTAGCCAACCTAATAGAAAGGAAGGCTTGAGGGGGCCTTCAAGAGATAAGCACCTTCTCTTAATCTCTTCTAGTATTTTTCTTCTTTCATTAAGCATGATTTATGTTAGGGATTGAAGCTTCAATCCCTTTCCTTCAAGGTCACCAAACCCATAGCCAAAGCAAGAATGGTGCCTAGGGTTTGTGTTTCATGATAGCTAAGGGTTGGAATAAGTTTATGATAATGCATAATACTTAGATTGCATAAAGGAATGGTTTAAAAAGTTAGTTTTTCCAAGTTGAGTTTTGGAAGGCCATTCTTGGCCAAGATGAGAAGTGATAGAAAGAGGGAGCTTTTTATGCAACCAAGTGTGTCAAGTAGCTAAGAGAAACTAAGGAAGACATGATAGGACATTGTTTGCATAATGTTAAAGATTAAAGTTCACTAATACATACTAAGTTCTCATTAAGTAAACAAGTTATTTAGTATACTAAGTTCTTATCAAGTAAACAAGTTATTTAGTAAAGTTTAATGATGTTCTTAGGCTTCAAACAAGTTCAAGAGGCAAGCCTAAACTAGTACAAAGCAAGGTTCCATGTAAAGTTAGTAAAACTCCAAGGTAGTCTCTTGCACTTGCTTAATGTTATTGCTTATAAATGTTTTATATGTTATTATGATTTGTAAATGATACCATATTGTTGTTATGAATGTTTTTCCATGATTGAAAGCTTTTTTATGTTAAGGACTAAGCCTTAAAATACCCATTTACTAAGTCATTATGTTGTTGAATGTTCGTTAGACAACATGAAAATTTCAATGTTTTAATGAAAGTATACTATGTTTTATATGCTTTCAAATTTTTTGATGAAGTTCATTACTAAATTCTCAAATCTCACCCCATAGTTCTCCAATTATAGGGCTCAGTCACGGTAAGGGGAAGTGTGTGGAGCATGAAGAATAATGATGATGAAACCTTGCTGGAAAACTACTTTGTTTCTGTTATGTACTATCTATTTCTGATTATTATATAAATTTGCACATGTCTCTAAAAATTCAATAGTCTATATGTATGGATAGATCTATGTCTCAAGAATAATATGCCACTAGTTTGACTTCATTTGGAGCTATGTAATAGTAGTTATTCATGTTTTACTAAAACTACTCTAGTGAAAGTCATCTTTGATCCTTGAATATTTATGTTAGTACATTAGTCAGCATAACTAAAATAAATACACAAAATAAATATATTAGAAATTAAACATGTAAAGCTTTCCAAAAAATGTTGAGTATGTGCTAAATGACTCTTTTTTTTAAGAGAAACAAATTTTCTAAGCTAAGGTTCAGATTTCAGACAGAATTAGTGATGTGAAAATGAACAGTAAAGTTTACACAAGAAACTATATGAATCAGTGCATTTATTTTCCAGTTTCTTATTTTTTTCATGAAATTCAAGATGTTCACAATTTGTAGACACTTAAATCACTAAGAAATTATTTTTACACATTTAATTATGAGTTTTGAAATATTACTACAAATGAGTTGAAAAGCTATGAGAAATAGTTTTAAGAGTTTTAAAGTTTCAATTGGTTCAAGTATTCTAAGACTGTTCTAATATATTAAAACTAAGCAGTTTTCATCGGAAAAGCTTTAAAATGTAAGATGTAACAAAGAAGGCTCAAGGGAAAGGAAAGAGTAAGGGAGCAAGATGAAGTTCATGAGTGACAATGATGTTACAAGCATGAAGCATGCTTTGTATAATATGTTGTGAATGTGTATAATTAATGTATCATGATGTTATCTGATGCATGTAAAAGCATGCTAAGTAAAGTTGAATAATGATATGAAATTAAGTTATGAAAAAGTATGAATGATTTCCTTAACGAGCACTCATGACATGTTAATGGTTATAATGTTAAAGCATGTTATGGAAAATGGAAATGAGCCAAAATATAAGTCTTCTAGTTAGAGGATATGATGAGCTTTAAGATGGGTCAAATTTTGTATAAATTGATTAAGTATGATGTTAGTTATGGCTCAAAGAATTTAAAAGTTAAAACTGGACAATTACATGAAAACTATAAATTTACTATAAACACTGTCTGTGTTTGTAAGATTGTATAAAATCATGTAGTGCTCCAAAACTTTAATGGTTTATATGTATGGATAGATCTATATCTTAAGGTCAATATGCCACTAGTTTGAATACATTTTGCACTATATAAGTGAAGTTATACATGTTTTCCTAAAATTGTTCTAGTAGAGAGTTATTTTGACCTTGATGATTCATAATGATGCCTTGTCCTATACTAGTTGAATAAGTGTACAAAATTAATATATTTAGAAAGTAGAGATACAAGGATTTAAAATAATTAAAGAAAACATGAAACAGCCCTAAGAATTAAGAGATATGAATTTTTAAAATTATGTGTTAGAATGTGGATGAAAACTAGAATCTGAAAATGAATAGTAAATTTGAATGAATAAACTATATGAATTGGAGTGTCCAAATTCTAGTGTCATATTTTTCTCATGAACTTCAAGATGTGAAACATTTTCAAAGACTTGAACCACAATGAAACAATTTTTGTGTATTTAGTTATGTATTTCTGAAATTCACTATGCAATATGATGAACAGTGCATGAAAATAGTATTTTACAGTTTTGAGTTTTTCACTTGTTCAAGATCTCCAAAGCCTATTTTCTGCATCCAAATGAGGTAGTATTTATGGAAAAGATGTATAAACATGAGGTGTGACATTCTCGATTTACTTATGTGGCTCAATCTATCAACATGGAGAAGTGACTCATAAGTAGCCTAAGAACCAAGCTCATTGATAAACTCTTTCTTGAGCTGATCGATGATGTGACACAATTTTACATTATTTCTATTCCTTAAACCTAGAGTTTTTATCACTTTATTATGGCTATTTTAGGGTTTTAGTGTATTTCCTTGTCATAACCATTTTTTCTGTGATTAGTTTTAAATATGAATTAAATCCTTGGATTTATACTCATTTTGTGTTAGGCCTTTATATTCCATGGATTTAGGGATGAATGCTTTCTATCATAGTCATTTCCATTTATCTAGGTTAATTGTGTGCTTAATTATACTTTACCAAATGATTATTGCTTTCTTTTTCATCATTTTCAGTATATTTTCCCCTTAGTTTTATGATAATTTTTGTCCATATATGCCCTTGATTAATCATTCATTTTTATTATATCATTTTCCTAAAGTTTTATTCATTAATGTTACATGGTTTTATATTATCACATCTTTACTATTTTTTATAACATTTTTTATAGGTCTTATGCATCGACACCTGGACATTAGAGGATAGCATATTTGGCAAGGGGAAATTATTTAATTGGACCATCCATTACACATCATTTACATGTCACTCTCATTAATCCATATAAGCTTACATATCATCAATTCTTTTTGGGAATTCCACCTATATCCCTTTCTACACCCAAAAACCCTTAAGAAGACTCCCATTTTCATTCTAATTAAATATAGACATGAAAGAAATGCTCTCAACTCTCTCTTCTTCTCACCTACATCATCTTCTTCATCCTTTCCTAACTTCTCCATGAAATTCACTTGATTCCTTCCATACAACCTTAGATTTCTCCATTGTTCTTCCATTATTTCCCCTCTCCTTCATAAATGCCATCAAATTTCTCTTCCATCCTTGACCATGAGCTGCACATTGAAGGAATTGCAAAATTTTCATTCAAACTGTGGTGAAGATTGAGTAGAAAGCATCATTCAATGCGTTACTCTTTCCTTTCTCTTCTTTATGGTAATGGTTGAGTTTGTGACTTCTTCTTGTGTTTTGTTCATGATTCAACATATGGAGTGAGGAACTAGTGGCAGCTTCAATGAGAAAGTGGAAGGAGATGATGAAGACACATGGAAGAGAATGATCTACTAAAGCTATTATGTTTTCTACTCTCTTGTCTTTTTGTCTACTTTGTTAACCTGGAGGATAGGCTTATATAGGTTCTTTGATCTAGATTAATTAGTGGATTTTGGGTCTAGAATTTGATGTTAATTTTGTAATGGCTGGACCTATCGTGAAGATTGGAGAATGTGTGATTGGATTGAGTTTTTATGTTAATGGCAAGTGATATGTTTTTCAACCAAAGCTATCCTTGCTTTGATCTTGATCTAGCCTCTTGAATATCGTTGTTAACGTGTTCTAGTTGTTGAATTATGATGATTGGAAGGTAGCTTGGTTTGAATTTGATTAATTATAGTGCTGAATTGGTTAAAGCTTGTCAATGGAATGTATTAGCAATCCAAGTTCTCTTGTTAACGTGAATTGATAAATTGCCTACAAGGTGTTTGATAATATGCATGGACTAGCATTGAAATATCCTTTGTGCATAGTCATTCATCTCATTTTGGAAGGTCATTTGGTCACTAATTTGGCATTGATTCACATTAGCATTTGTATAATTCATTTGTAGGACATATTAATAGTTTTGTGATTTGTCTCCTTACCAATTCCAAGGTAAAGTTGTTCACATCTTCATGCATTAGAAATTGTTGATTTGGATGATCACCCAAGAGAGGGGTGAATTGAGTGTCACAAATTTTACATCTTTATGAAGAACTACCTAATGTCAAAAAGAAGCTCATAGAACAAGGGTGAACAAAGGAGAAGATGAAGAGATGAAAGAAGAACAATACACAAACAATTTTTCCTAGTTCAACCTAACTACTTGGCATACATCTAATCCCCAAACAAGTTGCTTGAGATTCTTCATTATATCTCACAAGTTTGATCTAAGCACATGTGAAGCCATAATACATCCTAGACTCCTTCCTTGAGTCTATCTCTCTCTCCCATACCTTCCTTCCCTGGTGTAATTACAAATTCCCCCCAAGAAACCCAACCTTGTGTAATCCCTCTATATCACCTAGAGATCTCTCATAAAGAAAACATCAATACAAAAGAAATGCTCTCTCAAAGATGAGATAAATATATTGAAACTCACAGATTGTGGTTAAGAGTGTTTTATCAAGAAATAAATTTGTTACATGAATAAAATAATTTCAGAACATTACTCTCTCTTCTCTTAACTTAAATAAAGTTCTATTTATAGGTGGAAATAGTTAATTAACTAGTGGTTACTATGAAAAACCAGCTGTTGAACTAGCTATTATAAGCACTTTACCCAATTAATCAATTATACTATGAAAGTCTAATCGATTATGGTGTGATTCAAGGTTGTTCCTGGTAATGTATCCATGATAATAGATTAAGCTCAATTTAAGTCAATTGATTGAGTTTAATAACAAAGAAGAAGGTAAGTCAGTCAATCAATTGAGTCAAGAATAACAAGTTATAAAGGAATTTGGAAGTTTAGAAAATACAATCAATTATATTTAGAAAAGTAACAAGTTATCAAATGATGGATTTAAGAAGTAAGATAACTTATTACAATTGCTAAAGTAATAGGTTAGGATGCTAAGACCTATTGTAATGCCAAAGATAACAGGTTAGGACATTGGGTAAAGAAGTTTCACTCGAAGCAATGAACCTAACTGATTATATTTGAAAAGATAATCAGTTATACCAGGAAGAAAAAAAATGACATACTAACAAATATATAACAGGTTATAATGGGAAATCTAATAGGTTACTTTTTCTGAATCTTTGAAAACTTAGGAAAAATGAAGAAATCAAGACTCAATTTTATTTTTGGACTTAAAATTCAATGTCATTAAAAGAGATGTTCTAAAATTGTTTAAAAAGACTTTAAAACTCAAACAACCTTGACTGCTTATAAAAGCAAAATTAAAGAACTTGGACTTGATCATTCCATTTGAGCTCCCAAGTTCTTCTTCTCCAGAATTCTCTTCTTCTTGGAATGTCTTTGCTCTACTATTTGACTTCATAATTTATTTTCTTCTTCTTGACTTAACTATATAATAAATTCATATTAAGTCCAGTAGTCAGTTTAATTCTCTTAAATAATAAGCATGATATAAAAGATATAAAAAATATTAAATAACCATATCATCCAAACTTTTTGCCTACTATTTGATATCAGTTAAACTACTTATGTTAGTCACCAGACCAAGTATAAACCACTTCATAAACACTTTTGCTCTCGTGAATTTCTTAGGTTCATCATAGTTTTATGACTTAGTCATTTTGCATAGATCTTAACTAGTTTGCATTGAGTTTTTCATACATTTCCAATTGATCAACTATTGTCAAATGCATTTAATGCAGTAGTTTAACCACTAGTTCATCTAAGTAACAATAAATGAATTGTGTTTAACGGCTAATTAATTACCTCAAGCAATAAATAGAGCCTCATTTAAGTTAAGAGTAAAAGATATTATTGTTTTGAAACATTTTGCTTTAAATTTATGATTCATTCTCGCAATAAAAGCTTTTAATCAATGTAATATTCTGGGTTTTTTACTGGATATTCAAAGCTCAATAATTTAAAATTTATAAAAAATTTGCAAAAATGGGTATATATCATTTTGTGTGAAATAGGGCAAAGAGATCAATTATCTTGGTTGGAAAGTAGTAGGAGAAAATGACAATTTTGTCCATAGAAAAAAGAAAAGAAAAAAAAGAAAAAGATAAAAAAGGGAAAGGCGGCGGATGTGGGTAGAAGGCGAAGAAAAATTAAATAATTTTGGGAAAAATTATACTTAATTCTCGAAAATTCTAAAAATTTTAAATTTACCCCAAATCAAGGCAATTTTTTAAATATGAAAAATTATAATCAAAATGAGACTCTCAATGAGTTAAGTACAATGGAATATAGTATTTAATTTGTTAAGATCAAAATAATATTTATTTGGTAATTAGGATTTAATATTAATATTTTACCTTATAAAAGTCAATCTACACTGCTGAAAGAGATAGTATTAATTTAAGAAAAATTAATGGGTCTTGCTGAAATATATTTTAGGTCAAGATAATGATTTTGAACTAAAAGTAATTATTGGATAATCTTGTACCAATTTAATGACAATTTCTACAAAAATACTCCATAAGTATGGGTAAATTTAATTGGCAAAAGGTATTTTGATCCATTAAAGTTATGAAGCAATTTTTGGCCCAAAAAAAAGAAGGTCAACCACATTAGTCTCAAATTAGGAAACAAAGGGAATTTTCCAAAAAGCTTTTTAAAGAAGAAAAGTAAATAAAAGTCAAAAATAAAGTAATAAAATTACTTTATGATATAATTATTCCATTAACACATTTAAACCTTCATCTTCGTCATTCACTATGCTGAAAATAGTGAGAAAAGAGGGAGGAAGTCGTGACTTAGTAGAAGCAAAAGGAGAAGAGAAAAATCACAAGCTTGGTCCCTAAACTTTAAGGTATTATCTTACAACCCTTTCCTTGTGATCTCTAGCAATTTTGAGACATTTTAATGGCTATTTTTCCTCTATTTTCTTGCTAAAATTTTCAACCTAGAGAGAGAAGAGAGAGAGAGTTATGCCATAAAGAAATCAATCCATGAAAAGTAAAATATATGTTATAAGATGCAAAATTATGGCAATAGTTTCAAAGATTGTTGAGTTATTTATTTTCTATAATTTTTCATATTTTTCTGCCTATTTAGGGTTTGAAAAGGGAAGGAAGTTTCACAATTTTGACTCCAAAAATGGATTCTTTGGGTCCAAAATAGGCTAGAACAAGTGTGTTATATAAGAAATGTCTAAAGAATGACTATACATATTTTTAAGGTTAAAGTGGCACTTTGAGAAGCAAGTTGTGTAATTCTTGGATTGAAACTTGTTTTGATGATGCTATAGGATTCCAAGAGGAAATATAAGATTATGGGAAAGGTATGCAAAGTTTGGTGAAACTTGGAAAGTCTAAAGGTAGTTATTTTTGCCAATAATATCAAAGTTGTTAAAATTATTTACAATGATGTTTTGAACATGCCATGATATAACATTGATGTTTCATGTTGTATTTGATGTGTTGGCTGTTTGAATGAGAGTTTTTATGACTTTTGAATGTCCAATTTTTAGAATGTTATCATGTCGAAATTTTTATGAAAATGTATGGTATAAATTAGTTGATTGTTTTCAAATGATATTTCTATAAAGTGTATGATGAAATGTGCAAATGTTTGGTTGTAACTACTGAGATTCTTTTAATCTCATTCTCTTTCCAAATGTTTCACTTCATAGGTCCAAGTCATGGTAAGATTGCCCAAGAAGAAAAAGAGAAGGAAAAACAAGCTCTTAATTAAAATGAATTTGCTTGCATTCGTGTTTTGCTTGGAATACTTTGCAAAAATGATGTGTATGATTTTAGGACTTTACATGAATATAATCATGTTTATCTAGGTCTTACATGATGTCATGTGCTAAGTGGAGGCAAGAGATGGCCATGTATGTAAATATTAAGGTGTATTTTGTCAAGTTATATGATGAAAATGTCTATTATGATACTACTGAGAATTTTATGTACTATTCAAAATTTTTGTAGTTTAATGTATAAGTACTTTATATGGTTGTAAACTAAACATGAAGGGCTCTTTATGGACATCAAGATCCTTCAATTTGGAGTTGTGTTTGAATTATAGTGAATTTCCAAATTTATGGTCAGAATTAGGAATTTTAAAAAATGATCATTGCTATAGTAAAGTTTATATGAATTTACTGTACAAATTGATCAAGTATTTTTCCTATTCATATTTTTTTCATGTAGAGAATCTTTCAAGCTATTTCTAGAGATTTGAATCACCTCAATATGATTTTTCTTGATTTAGTTCTAAATTTACAAATTTTATTAAGTAAAATGAGATTAACCAAAGGAATAGTACCCGAAAATAAAAAAAAATTGGTTTAAGTTATTTTGCAATCAAGCCTCTAATCATGTATTAATGGACTAAAATAGAGTCTAATACATGGAACTGGGTCTAAATATGAAGTATGACGATCAACCTCTGATTTCATTATATCAATATATTTAGTGAGTAAGGAAAAGCTTAAATCTTCTCATCTGTTTCTATTTGAGTAGGGTTAAGATTGTGGAAATCTTAAGTAAGTGTTGAAAAATCTCTTATAAGGAGAATGTTTTGCTCGAGTTCAAGCAAAGGAATTGTATTATGGCTCATAAGTACATGTGGTAATTGTGTTAATGGTTACCAAATTAAACTAGGTTTTAGGAAAGCATTTGTAGCAAAGTAGTTCAACCTAGGTTGTTTCACAAAGAAGTTAACTAGTTTAATTAGGTGCTTAAAACAAAGAATTAAATATTGTAATGGGGGATTATGCGAAATTGAAGGTAAATTAAATGGCAACACAATAGTAAGTAATAACTAGAAGCAAGGTTAAGTAAACCAATTCAAATTCAACTATCATAGCCCTCATTAGGATGCCTTGGATTAGGTTTGATGTAGAATTAATGTGTGTAATTAACATTAAAGTTGATTACATACAAGAACCAATGCATAACCATTACTAGAGACCTCTAATCTTGATTATGTCTCTCTATCAATTCAAACTTCTGACATTGCAATTTAGTGTGTAGCCCACTAACCAACAAGTCAAAAGTCTTCATGGTGACCTCTAATCTTGATTAAACACATTAGCACTCGTAAATTATGAATTAAAGACATTAATTATAGAGGTAATTGGATCTTAAACTTCTTTGGAAAACTAGGGATAATTACTTAATTAACTAATTCAGCACCTCAATTACCTAATTGAGCAATTAGACACAAGAATCACGCATTCAATCATGTATTCACCAATAACACAATTAGAATATAGTTGTAGATCAAGAGGCCAAAAATTTTCAGTTTCAATTGCACAATATAATCCAATCCAATTACAAATCTTCCAAACCAACATCATTAAAAGCATGTGTCACTACAATCCATTGAGTCTTACATCAAAATTCCACCTAGAATCTAACTCAACTTGGCCAAATTCTAAGTAGAAAAATGAAGAGATAGAAGTTGAGAGTAGAAGAAATCAAAGCCCAATCCAACTGTTGATCATCCAAGAGAGTTTAAGTCCACATCTACTTATTTGATCCATGGAGCCACCCAAGAGCTTCTAGCCTTCAATCATCACGTGAAAATGCAAGAAAATGGACGAAGGTGAAGAGAGAAAGGAAGAAAGGAGTCCAAATCTAAGAGTGAATGGGGATAATCTATGTTGAGTTAGGCCCTAGAAAAAGAGAGAAAAATGTATGAGGCTTATTGGCCAATAAGAATGGAAACTATGTAACACTGAGTGGGTTCATGTATCAAATATAATATGGTATGATACAAAAGGTATGGTAATTTCTAAAATTTTAGGATATGGATACGGGGATATTTATACATATATAATACATGAATATTTATATGTATATTTAATAAATCAACTCAATAAAAGGGAACATGACTATTAAATACTTTAACAATTATAGTATAAATGTTAAAATCAATCATAAAATATTTATAACAACTTATAACTAAAATGTTTATTCTTTCTTTTTGACAAAAAATCATTTAAAAAAATGTAGAAACATTACATTTTTACAAACATTTATGAGACCATTTTTTTGTCTTACTTTAAAATTCCAAAATAGTCCTATTTTACTATCAAAATTTGAAACAACATATATGGATGGATACAAAGTGCTATGGATAGATACATATACACAAGTACAATACACGTATCATAGCATATTGTATATCGGATATGAGTGTGCATACTTTTTTGATGTATTGATTTTTCATAGAATGGAGAAAAATAGAAGAAAACCAATAGGAAATTAGTGAGATGGAAAGAAAATGAGGTGGATGGACCAATGAGAGCTAAGAAAATAAAAATGGACCCATAGGAAAAATCCAAGATGGAAAATTAGAGAGTCCAAGTGGAAATTAGGAGGAGATAAAATAAAAGGAAAAAGAAAATAAGATGGAAAGGAAAGGAAATGGAAATGAAATTCAAGTGAACAAAGGAAAGGGAAAGGAAATTCTAATAATTTTTTGCCAACTTTACACCTTTGCTTGGTCTCCAATTAAGTCCTATAACATTTTTAATAGTGCCCAAATTACCAACGAAACAATGTTATGTCATTATATTTATGTTTCACATTATACATGTCTAGTGGATATAGTCATAAAGTCCAAGATTCATGAAATAAAAATCCAAGTGCCTTTGATAATGAGGGTAATATGGGAAGGGAAGAAAACTATGAGAAAATAAAAGGGAAAAGAAAATAAAATAGAGAGGGGTGAGGTGGAGGAGAGAGACTGGACTAAAAGAAAATAAAGGTAAAATTTAAAATAGAAAATTCATCAATCTAAGACACTTGGTCAACTAATTCCCACCAAATTAAATCATTTGTGAAATCATAATCAATAGAAAATAAAATAAGATTGGAAGTAATGAATCCTCAGGAATTAATGGAAAATATCATACTAACAATTAAAACTCAAATTCCATTAATTACTCCAAAATATCATTAATTTTGACAATTGACTAGAAAATCCAAATATTCTCTAATGAATCCAATTTAGCCAACATTTGCCATTAAATGTATTAAGTAATGGGAATTAAAATTGCAAAAATCAAGACTTATTGATATAGTGAAAAATCTAAAGTGGTAAATTGGAGATTTGACATAAATCAAGTGGCTTGAGGCCAAACAAGATAAATTCCCTATTCCCTTTCTCTCTTTCTGTTACTCTACATTTAGGTTATTTTGTTCATCCATATATTTATGCCATGATTGTTCAATTTGTTTATTTTGCAGTTTATGTAAGAATTTGTAACACTTAATTATCCCTCTCTTAAGTGATGAGCCTCATTTAAGCTTGTCATCATTTAAACTTGTATGTATATATTTGCTTGGTGGTTGGATGGGTTAGATAAGTTTAGGGTGGCAGTTTTGAGTTTTGAGACCCAAAGTGACTATTTAGGTATTGAGTTTCCAAAATGTTAGGTTGGCCAGTCACTCAGGAGGGGGGTGAATTGGGTGATGCAAGATTTTTGCTCTTTTTGGATCACAACCCAATTTCACTAAGAGTGCAACAAAACAAAGATAAACAGAGAGAGTTGTGTGCAACAACTGAATAGAGAAGATGAAGAACAATACACAACAATTTATACTGGTTCAACCTAACCACTTGACCTACATCCAGTCCTCAAGCCACAACTTGGAATTTTTCACTATATCCTACAGGTTTGATCTGGGCACCTGTGAAGTCTCAATACATCCCACAAGTTTTAGTAGGCACTTGTGAAGCCTTAATACATCCCACAAGTTTTAGTAGGCACTTGTGAAGCCACTCACCCCATACCCTTACAAGATGTGTAAATCCCTTAGTGTTTCCCCACACTAAGATTCTACCCAGAATATGTAGAAAGAAATGTTTACAGAATGAAAACTCTCTTGAAGAGTAGATAATACATTGAAGGCTCACTCAATTGAGGTGGGTTTTTCAAACAATGCTGAGAAAGAAAGATTTTACAAATTGTTGCAGCATTTTCGCATAAACTCTCTTAAGATTGTTACCTATAAGTTCAAATTATGTTCTATTTATAGATTTGTGGTGTAACTAGACATTAGACACAAGATCTAGCTGTTAGAGACGTTATTCATAGGTTACTATGTAAAACTAGCTATTCACCAACCACATTTAATGCATTGACACTCTGAAATTTGAATTTTGGGTGTCAACAGACGAATTTTACAGAGACCATAAGTTAAAGATATTAACATTGAACTTCAAAGTTCGTCTGTTCTAAAGCAAAATTCAAATTTTCATCTTTGACAAATATTTCTATTTTAGAACATACGAATTTTCAAGTTTAAAGTTCTTCTGGTAAGTGTGAACAGTTGTTCCATATTGCTACAGCACCTTCAAAGTTCGAATTTTGGTGCCCAAAATTCATCTATCAGTGAGCAACTCAATATGGCACAAGTTTTTCCTTTCGAAATTCAAATTTTGGATGTGGAAATTCGTCTGTTTGCTGTTCCAAAAGTATTTTCTTATTCTGGGGATTCGAAATTCAAATTTTCAAAGCCAAAATTTGTCTATTAGACTTGAAGTTCAAATTTTAGAAACCAAAATTCATCTATCAATGGCAAGCTCAACATGACACAAAAGTTCTCTTCGAAATTTGAATTTCGGAGGTCCAAAACTAGTCTATCGGAGGCGGAACCTCTATAACTTCGAACTTCACACTATAGACAATTTTGCAGAAGCTATAACTCTCTCATTTAAACTCCAAATTAAGTAAATGACCTATGGTTGGAAATCTCTCAATGTCTACTTTCAAATGCAAGAAGTTTCACATCAAAAAACAAATGTATTCTATGAGATATGATCAAAATAATGAAAGGAGGTTAAAACTAAATGTCCATATCTCACTACTCAACTTTAAATGACCATAACTTTTTCATATGAACTTTATTTTGAGTGAAATAACCTTATTTGAAAAGCTTATTAAGTCTAGTTTATATGAAATAAGTTTTACATCAAACCCATATGTATTTTGAGAGATGTATTAAAAATACTAATTAAAGGTCAAACTCTAGATTCTTGAAAATCAGATTTCACTATGTTTAAAAGTAAGGATATATTACTTTGATACCCAAAACTTCTTGAGTTATTCAAATGCAATTTGAAATCATTGAGTTTTATTCTAAAGTTCAAATTTTGAAATCCAAAATTTGTCTATCAAAAGGAATGTTTTTGAACCATTTTAGTGCTTAATTATCAGACGAACTTTGTCATGACTTCAGACGAATTTTGCACATTTTACTAACTATGCTTGACTCGAAATTCGAATTCTAACATTTGAAATTCGTCTATGAGAGGTGATATCTTTGGAACTTCAAATTTCAGTCAGCAAAGTTCGTATTTTCACAAAGTATATAAAGTTTAACTACCCAAAATTCGTCTATCAGTCAGAGTTTTTCAAATCTAGCATATGCTGACATCAAATTTACTTAATCTAACTCATTTAAAATATATGGTAACAAGATTAAGTAATTTTCAAAGATTAATTCCACCTTAAGACCTGAGTGGAAACAAAATATACCTAGTAGTTAGGTCTTCAAATGTTGAGTTTCACTTCCACTTTGTCATTTCCTTCTTGGCATGCTCCTTTCTGATCTTCAATTTTTGGAGCATCCTTTCTTTTCTTCTTTCTTAAGTGAGGCATGATATTGATTTCCATTTCTGTATTCCAATGCTCACTCTTCTTACTTGGACCAACCTATATTTAATATATTATACTTACAAACCAAGTAGTTAGTCCAGTTTATATATCCAAATTATATTATTCATTGTAAAAGCACAGTGGATATATTTGCACATGACATGATATATACATTAAAACCATAAATAAATACATGCTAATGCACATTTTACTTCTTTAAAGAACATTATATATGTCAAATACATATGATGCATTTGTTTCTTATTACTCTATATTTTTCATCATCAAAACTTATGTTATACTAAACCTACAATCTCCCCCTTTTTGATGATGACAAATCACTAGTGAAAAATTTGCTTAATAAATAATTAACACATATAATGCAGTTTAATTCAGATAATTCCAGATTAAGCATATGCATATTTTTCACACAACTTCTCCCCCTATTTGACATCAATAAAAAGGTTTGAAGAATAACAGGCATTTCTTCTCCCCTTATTTGTAAGGTTGTACCTGTAAGTATTGATGTCTGAGGTGTTTCAAGCACACATAAAAACACAGACTGAAATGTAAATCATCATTAAAACTTATTATACACTGTATGTTCAGACTATGTCTAATTTTACTGATATTAAAATTGATACCCATTGTTACCAATCATCTTCAAAATTGATACTAATTGTTGGTGATATTCAAAACTGACATCATTTGCTACTTGAAACTATTATGATACCAATGTTATAATACTTCTTGTTAAGATGATTATGATATGCATACATCACAAGAGGTATTTCAAAGTTATAGAGTTGTTACCTTCTTCCTTTAGGATCAAGGAGAGATATTGAGGCATCATTTGCTTCTTTTAGCAAGTTAAGATCAAGCAACAGAACTTTTTACAATAAAATTAGATGAGCTAAGGCATAAGCAAATTAATTTCAAAAAATGCTCCCCCTCAACCTATGCATTTCATAAAGATAAAACCAAAAATAAAAAAGCATAATGCATTAAATAAGCATGTTCATTCAATCAGTACATGATGTAGGCATTATAATTCATGTTTTTCTTTTAAAATCAGAAAGATCCTTTTTTTTAAAAAAACCTTTACATGCAAATTTACAAGCTCCCCCTAAGCATGAGCATTTATTCAAATATGTATGCTTTTCAAATCATGGATTGAATAAAAATTAATATACAAGGGGAATTTTGAAAAGCACACAAGTTTGGTTATACAAATAAAGAAATAGACTTGTGTAAATATTGAACTTTACAGTAAGCACCATTATATTCAAATAATTCATCATTTGAACAAGGACCATACTTTATTTTAATACCCTCAAATAATAGCACCAACCAAGCATACATACATATATAAAAATTTGTTAAACACTTACAAACCAACTTGGTTAATAGCTAATTTCTTCCCTTTTCAGTATGATTCCAATTGAGCACATCAAGTACTTCATCTTTATAAGGCTTTTGCCATTTAGCCCATGGAGTACCTGCAAAAGTAGAAGGGAAAATCCTTTTTCTTTCTTTGGTACCCTTTCTGACTTGGGTCCACTAAAGGTCAGTTTGAACATATAGGACCAGAGTTCAATCTTACCCAATTATATATATATAACACAACAATTGAAAATGGTAAGGATCAAAGATTACCAAAGATTATTTCCTTGTTATTCTTGGCTTGTATGCAGTGTAGTATTCCTCATGTCTTCTTTTTGCATACAGGCCAATGCCTCTTGAATTTCTGCTCTTTCTCTTTTCAAGGTAAGTAGTATGGTTTCCATTTGAGTTACTTCCTTGAAATGAGTGAGAGAATTGCTCCCAGTGCTTCTCCATATGATTTGCAGTTGCAATTTTGGAGTTTTGAGAAGATTTCCTTTTCAGCATCTTCTTTCTTGCACCAATGTATTTTTTCTTCTTGGATTGATTCTGTATACATGAAACACTAGAAGAACATTTTTGTGCCCACTTTTTTCTGGGTCCAAGAGGGTTAGTGGTATTCATTGGAACCCATTTCATGCTTTTACTCAAGCCATTTTTCCTTATCTTGCACAAATAAGCAATATGACCATTTTTACCACAATATGTGCATGATGGTGAGCTAGGCATTATATTAGGCACAAAGAATTTTGAACAGGATTTATTTTTCCCTTTGGACTCACTCCTATAGCCAGCACCCAACTTGTAAAACTTAGAATTCTATTTGCCAAGTGAAATATTCAACTTATCCTTTTCTTGAGTGAAACTGGCTATTACTCCAGTCAATTCCTCTTTTTCTTTATTTAATATATCACATGTAACACAAGAGGAAGTGTGTGTATGGGTTTCACAGATATTTTATAAATCATTTATCTTTTGTTTAAGTGATTCCTTTTCAGTCTTTTCAAATTGCAATTCATTTTCTAAGGAAATCACTTTCTTTTTACTGAGTGCAAGTTCTTTAACTAATCTAATCAGTTCATCATGCATTTCATTGTAAGCAACTTGCAACTCATCAACAAAGAATTCAGAATCAAATTCAGAGTCAGAATTTGATACCTTATCATTGGATAGTGCCATCAAGCATGGATAAGTATCCTCATTATCTTCATCTAAACTATTGCCCCAGATTGCAGACGTATATGCCACTTTAGCTTTTTCACTTTTCTTTTCTGCATATCTTCCTCCTTGCCTCTTTGACTGGTACTTCAGCTTATTTGCATGGTAGGAATGCTTTTGTTCCTGAAGCTCCTTCTTTTTGATTTTGAGGAATTTGCCAAATCTGATGGTCAACTCTTTTAGCTTATCCTCCTTATCATCACTGCTGCTATCATCACTTTCATCATCAGTATCATCATCTTCTGAGCTCCATGATGTAGTAGCTTTGAACATCAGCATTTTTTCTTTGTTTTGCTACTCCCACGGAAGGTCTAGTCTCCCTTCATATTCAGCAAGGCTTCCAAATAATGCAATGATAAATTGATATGATTCTCCTCTTATTTCTTTAATAGCTATCAATTTTGGTTGCCATTCTTTGGGTAGAGCTCTGAGTATTTTACATACTTGCTCTCTTTATGTATAGCTATTTCCCAAAGCTACCAGATGATTAACAATATGAGTAAAATGAATTTGAAATTCTTTAATGGACTCACCATTGTTCATCTTGAAGGCTTCATATTCAGCTATAAGAGAGCTGAGCCTGTTCTCCTTGACTCCCTTGGTTCATTCATGAGCAATCTCCAGAGGATCCCACATTTCCTTTACTGTGTTCCAATCTGATACTCTAAAGAATTCATCATGTGAAAGAGCATTGACCAAGGAGTGCTTTGCCATGAAGTTTAGCAGGACTCTTCGCTTATCTTCACCATCCCATTCTTCTTCTGGCTTCTTTCTATATGTGCCATCATTTTGCATTTTCTTTAGCACAAAGTCATCCTTCTGTATAACAGACTAGATATCTAGGTCTATGGATTGATGATAAATATGCATCCTTATCTTGCAGTATCCATAGTGTTCACCATTGAAACCTAGAGGTCTATTGATATTGTTCCCCTGTGGCAGTATGTTTTCTCCAAAACCAGCTATTTTGCTCCCGGATGATTAGATCCTTTGCTGGGAGTCTTAGCTCTAATACTAATTGTAAGGTTGGCTAGTCACCCAAGAGAGGGGGTGAATTGGGTGATGCAAGATTTTTGCTCTTTTTGGATTACAACCCAATTTCACTAAGAGTACAGCAAAACAGGTATAAACAAAGAGAGTTGTGTGCAGCAACTGAATAGAGAAGATGAAGAACAATACACAACAATTTACACTGGTTCAACCCAACCACTTGGCCTACATCCAGTCCCCAAGCCACCACTTGGGATTTTCCACTATATCCCAAAGGTTTGATCAAGGCACCTGTAAAGCCTTAGTACATCCCACAAGTTTCAGTTGGTACTTGTGAAGCCACTCTCCCCACACCCTTACAAGATGTGTAAATCCCTTAGTGTTTCCCCACACTAAGATTCTACCCAGAATATATAGAAAGAAATGTTTATAGAATGAAAACTCTCTTGAAGAGTAGATAATACATTGAAGGCTCACTCTATTGAGGTGGGTTTTTCAAACAATACTGAGATAGAAAGATTTTACAAACTATTACAGCATTTTTGCATAAACTCTCTTAAGATTGTTATCCATAAGTTCAAATGATGTTCTATTTATAGATTTGTGGTGTAACTATGTTGAATCAAGTGTTTTAATGATTTCAAACCAACCAACCAGAGCTTGGAAAGAAGATATCAAAGGTGTACAAAAGATCTCAGGTGGAGAAACCCAAGAAAAACTATCATAAGATTAGATATAAGATTTCTTACTATGTTTAAATTGAGTAAAAGACTTTGAACTTATAAAAGAATATTTTAAAAATATGATTCTATGATAATTCATGAAATATTTGAAAAATATCCACTAACAGATGAACTTTGAAGTGTTAAAATTGATTTGCTGCTTTGGAAATTTGAACTTTGGCATCTGAAATTCAAACTTCGGATTGAAAATATGTTAGTCAGAAAAGAGCTTCTTCTGACAGACGAACTTAGATTTCAGAAATTTGAACTTTGAATTAAGTCTGATAAGAGCTCTCTCTGATAGATGAACTTTGGTTTTTGAAAATTTGAATTTCTGGTAAAACACAAATCATGATAAATGAAAAATTTGTTTGAGGATATGTCAAAGTTCATCTAAAAGTAAAGTTTAAAAAGAGTTCTAAGTTAGTCCTCTGATAGACAAACTTTGATTTGGGAAATTCAAACTTTGGAAACACAGCTTGCAAGTCTATTATGATAATCTTTTAACATACGAATTTTAGTATTCAAAAATTTGAACTTTGAATTAAGTTTGATAAGAGCTCTCTCTGGCAGACGAACTTTGGTTTTTGAAAATTGAAATTTCAAAAAGAAGAACTATTGTACCTTATTGAGCTGACCACTGACAGACGAATTTTAGGCACCAAAATTTAAACTTCGAAAGCATTGTAGCAATATGGAATAACTGTTCATACTTACCAGAAGTACTTTAAACTTGAAAATTCGTATGTTCCAAGATAGAAACATTTTTCAAAGATGAAAATTTGAACTTTGCTTCATAACAGACGAATTTTGAGGTTCAATGTTAAAGTCTTTAGCTTTCGGTCTCTGTGAAATTTGTCTGTTGACACACCAAAATTCAAACTTTGAGTGTCAGACGCATTAAATGCGGTTGGTGAACGGATAGTTTTTCAGAGTAACCATTGGGTAACATTCTAGTGGCTAGATCTTGTCTCTAACGTATAGTTAAGACATAAATCTATAAATAGAACTTCATTTGAAGATGTGGGTAATGATTTTACATTGTATATATAAAAACTTTGCTAAATTCTTGAGTCAAAGTCTTCTACTCTCACATACTTCATATGTTGTACTTCAACTTTCATATACACTATAAATGAGAGAGTTCAATCAGTGTAATCAATCTTATCTTCATCTGGAAGAAAGATTTTCTTGTGAGGGAATATCACAAGGGATTTGGGAAGCACTTAGCTAGAGTGCAAAGAGTGAGATTGTAAGCTCTTGGAACAGAGCATCAAGTTGTACTGAGACAATTGCAGGAAGCCCACTAAATTCTTGCAAGATAGTGGAAAATCTTAAATGGTAGCTTGAAAACTGGACGTAAGTTAAGATAACGAGACTAAACCAGGATAAACATCTGTGTCTTCCCTTCCCTTTTACTGCTTTTACCTTACTATTCCTTTATACTCTATTTTATTGTCACTTTTGCCTTTATCACTCTCTTGACTTTTACAAAAAATTTTAATCTTCCTAATTCACCCCCTCTTGGGAAGCTAGCTTATCTAACAAACTAGACGTTAGACACAAGATCTAGCCGTTATAGACATTACCCAACGGTTACTCTGTAAAACTAGCCGTTCACCAACCACATTTAATGCGTTGACACTCTGAAATTCAAATTTTGGGTGTCAACAGACGAATGTTACAGAGACCATAAGTTAAAGATATTAACATTGAACTTCAAAGTTCGTCTGTTCTAAAGCAAAATTCAAATTTTCATCTTTGACAAATATTTCTATTTTAGAACATACGAATTTTCAAGTTTAAAGTTCTTCTGGTAAGTGTGAACAGTTGTTCCATATTGCTACAGCACCTTCAAAGTTCGAATTTTGGTGCCCAAAATTCATCTATCAGTGAGCAACTCAATATGGCACAAGTTTTTCCTTTCGAAATTCAAATTTTGGATGTAGAAATTCGTCTGTTTGCTGTTCCAAAAGTATTTTCTTATTCTGGGGATTCGAAATTCGAATTTTCAAAGCCAAAATTTGTCTATTAGACTTGAAGTTCAAATTTTAGAAACCAAAATTCATCTATCAATGGCAAGCTCAACATGACACAAAAGTTCTCTTCGAAATTTGAATTTCGGAGGTCCAAAATTAGTCTATCGGAGGCGGAACCTCTATAACTTCGAACTTCGCACTATAGACAATTTTGCAGAAGCTATAACTCTCTCATTTAAACTCCAAATTAAGTAAATGACCTATGGTTGGAAATCTCTCAATGTCTACTTTCAAATGCAAGAAGTTTCACATCAAAAAACAAATGTATTCTATGAGATATGATCAAAATAATGAAAGGAGGTTAAAACTAAATGTCTATATCTCACTACTCAACTTTAAATGACCATAGATTTTTCATATGAATTTTATTTTAAGTGAAATAACCTTCTTGAAAAGCTTATTAAGTCTAGTTTCATATGAAATAAGTTTTACATCAAATCCATATGTATTTTGAGAGATGTATGAAAAATACTAATCAAAGGTCAAACTCTAGATTCTTGAAAATCAGATTTCACTATGTTTAAAAGTAAGGATATGTTACTTTGATACCCAAAACTTCTTTAGTTAATCAAATGAAATTGTAAATCATTGAGTTTTATTCTAAAGTTTAAATTTTGAAATCCAAAATTCGTCTGTCAGAGGGAATGTTTTTGAACCCTTTTAATGCTTAATTATCAGACGAACTTTGTCATGACTTCAGACGAATTTTGCACATTTTACAAACTATGCTTGACTCAAAATTCAAATTGCAACACTTGAAATTCGTTTGTCAGAAGTGCTATCTCTGGAACTTCAAATTTCAGTCAGCAAAGTTCGTATTTTCACAAAGTATATGAAGTTTAACTACTCAAAATTTGTCTGCCAGTCAGAGTTTTTCAAATCTAGCATATGCTGACATCAAATTTACTTAATCTAACTCATTTAAAACATATAGTAATAAGATTAAGTAATTTTCAAAGATTAATCCCACCTCAAGACCTAATTGGAAATAAAATATATCTGGTGATTAGGTCTTCAAATGTTGAGTTCCACTTCCACTTGGTCATTTCCTTCTTGGCATGCTCCTTTCTGATCTTCCATTTTTGGAGCATCTTTTCTTTTTATCTTTCTTGAGTGATGCATGATATTGATTTTCATTTCTGTATTCCAATGCTCACTCTTCTTACTTGGACCAACCTACATTTAATATATTACACTTACAAACCAAGTAGTTAGTCCAGTTTATATATTCAACTTATATTATTCACTGTAAAAGTACAGTGGATATATTTGCATATGGCATGATATATACATTATAACCATAATTAAATACATGCTAATGCACATTTTACTTCTTTAAAGAACATTATATATGTCAGATACATATAATGCATTTGTTCCTTATTACTCTATATTTGTCATCATCAAAACTTATGTTACACTAAACCTTACACAAAATTCTCATATGTATGAATTTTGAGATAATGTTGATATTTCTAGTTAGAATATTTTTAATGTGATGTATGCTTTGGAATCACAAAAATCAAAGATCCGGAGCCCAAGATATGAGCCACAGAAGTTGGATTTTCTTATTCCCAAAAATTCAGATATTGTCATGTTGAGTCCAATGTATTGATTTCAAATTCTATACTTTCAAGTAATCATATACGATGTGGATCCCACAAGGAACCTGGCTCAGAAACCCAGAAAATATAGAGGACAGCAACGCGAAAGCTTGACTTAAACGAGTTATCAAACTAGAATCCAATCAAAACTTGCCTCAGAGAACTCTAGCTAAGGGAGATGCTGCAAGAGTAGATTACTCTTTTGATAAGTCAAGCGTATTCTAAAAAGAACATGAAAAACTAGTGAAAAACTCACAAGTAAAAAATATTATAAATTGATTTATTTGAAGAAAACGATACAATGAATGATCTTAAATAGAGAAACAAAATATTAATTCCTACTATATTTCCTAACTCAATTAGATAAAGATAAGCTTTATTTAATAGAATTCTAACTAAATTAAATTAAATCTAAACCTATGATTGGTTTATTTGAATATAAATAGGAAACAACAAATTATTTATCCTAATCTAAATCAAATAAATTCAAAAAATAATAAGAAAAATAAAATAATTCAAATTAAATCTAATAAAATTAAAATAAAATATAATTTATCCTAAACTAATCCTAAGTGGCTTGGGTTATCCTTCTAATTGGGTTTCTCCTGGATAATGGGCTTGAACAAAAATTACAACTCTTTTTTGGGCCTCATGCTCAGACACTTCTTCTTCAAACATCTTGATCTCATCATCTTGTAAGCTTCTGATTAAGTCTTATAGAGCTTCTTTCAAAACTCTGGTTCTACCTCTAGTTAATTGGTCTCATATTGCCTAAAGTGAATCTTTTGGGACTGTGCTCTTCCACTCTTAGATATATCCATGGACTCCATCATTTCCTCTCTCCTTTAGAGAATTCATCTTTGAATCTGTAGCATCGTACAAGGATAGATTTGAAACATTAAAGGTAGTACTCACATGATTGCCATAGGAGCTTGGCAAATCAATGTGGTAAGCATTATCATTGATTAGCACTTGAAAAGGTCCATCTCCATGTTGCTGTAACTTTGATTTCCTTTGCTCAGGAAACCTTTCTTTCCTCAAGTATACTCAAACCCAATCACCGGGTTCAAATACAACTTTTTTGTGGCCCTTGTTGGCTTACTTTGCATACTTTTCATTTTTCCTTTCCATGTTGGCTCGAACTCTTGCATGCAACTCTTACACAAACTTAGCATTTTTCTTTCCATCAAGGTTAGCTTTCTCATTACATGGCAAAGGTAAGATATCACGAGGTATCATAGAATTAAACCCATAAATAATTTCAAAAGGAGAATAAGATGTAATTGAATGCACATCCCTATTATATTCAAATTCTACATGGGGCAAACAACTTTCCCAATTTTTTAAATTCTTTTGAATAATTGCATGCAACAAAGTAGTGAGTGTTCTACTTACTACCTCAGTTTATCTATCTGTTTGTGGATGTGCAGTGGTAGAAAATAGCAATTTAGTCCCTAATTTATTCTATAATATCACCAAAAATTACTTAGGAACTTACCATCTCTATCACTTACAATGGTCCTAGGAATCCCATGCAATCTAATAATTTCTTTGAAAAATAAATAAGCAATATGAATAGCATCGTTAGTTTTAGAACAAACAATAAAGTGTGGCATCTTGTTAAATCTACCAACAACCACAAAAACATTATCTTTACCACTTTGAGAAAGTGGCAATCCCAACACAAAATCCATAGAAATATCAGTCCAAGGATGTTGGGGAACAGGTAAAGGGATATACAAACCATGAGCATTAACTTTAGATTTAGCATGTTTGCAAGTAATTCATCTATCACACATATGAGCAACATCATGCCTCATAGAAGGCTAATAAAAATGTTCATGCAAAAGTTCTAAAATTTTATGAATTCCAAAATGCCCCATTAACCCACCACTATGAGTTTCTTTAATAAGCAATTCATGCAAAGAATAATTAGAAATGCAAATTTTATCTTTCTTGTAAAAAAACCCATTGAATTTGTAAAAATCTTGAAATCCATGCTTTTCACGTGATTTCCAAGTTTCAAAAAATTTTGGATCATTATTATACAATCCCTTAATCAACTCAAAACCAAACACTTTAGCATGTAAAGAAGTAAGAAGGGAATACCTGTGTGACAATGCATCAGCCACAATGTTTTCTTTACGTTGTTTATGCTTAAGAATGTACGGGAAGGTATGATGAACTCTTTTGGTCAAAGATAATGTTGCCATGTTTTTAAAACCCTTTTTAATGCATAAAGTTCCTTTTGATATATAGAGTAGTTTAAAGTTATCCACTAAGCTTTTCATTAAAGTAAGTTATGAGACGCTTATCTTGCAACAAAATAGCCTCAATTCCTACCTCGAATGCATTACACTCAATTTCAAAGACTTTACTAAAATCAAATAGTACTAATAGTAGTACATTGGTGAGTTTGTGTTTCAAAGTGTTAAATGCTCTTTTATGAACTTCACCCCATTTAAATGTCACATTCTTTTTTACTAAGTTATTTAAATGTGTTGCAATGGAAGAAAAATCTTTAACAAACCTCCTATAAAAGCTAACCAAGCCATGGAAATTTCGAACTTCATTTACATTTTTTGGGGTTGGCCAATCTTTAATTGCTTTTACCCTTTCTTCATCTACTTGGATTTCTTGTGCTCTTACAACAAGGCCAAGAAAAACCATAGAATCCAAGCAAAAAGAACATTTTCCCAGATTTGCAAAAAGTCTATTTTTCCTCAAGAAAATGAAAACTTCACGCAAATGCAAAACATGCTCATCTATGTTGAATCAAGAAGTTTTGATGATTCCAAATCAACTCTCAAGAACTTGGATTGAAGATATCAAAGGAGCTCAAAATGTCTCAAGTGAAGAAAATCTGAGTAATCATTGCTAGGATTGTTATAGGATCTTTTGTTATGGGTAAAAGACTTTGATTTGATGAAAAGGTGTTTTAAAAACTTGATTTTATGTTAAATAATGAAATATTTGAAAAATACCCACCAACAGACGAAGTTTGAAAAGATTATATTGAACTGTCATATTGGAAATTCGAACTTTGGCTTTGGAAATTCGAACTTTGAGCTAAAACTGAATAAGTCTGAAGAGCTACCTCTCTGACAGACGAATTTTGATTTTCCAAAATTTGAGCAACAGACGAACTTTGGGTTTTGAACATTCGAATTTCAAACAAAATGAAATTTATGAAAACTGAAGAAATTCGTCTGAAACAATGTTAAAGTTCATCTGAAATTAAGATTGTATTGAGTTTCAAAACTGCTCACTGACAGACGAACTTTGAACATGGAAATTCGAATTTCAGAAGCTAAAGTTATGAGTCTGTTGAAATGACATAATGACATACGAAGGACTGTGTTTACAAATTCGAATGTTGAAGTAAGTCTGAAAAGAAGTCTCTCTGACAGACGAACTTCACTCTTTGAAAATTTGAATTTCAGAATAAATGAACTGCTATGTCTTTTGAGCCTGCTATGGACAAACGAATTTTGGGGTTCCAAAATTCGAATTTCGAGGACACTGTAGCAAATTGAAAACACTGTTCACTCTTAACAAAAATACTTTCTTATTGAAAATTCGTATGTCATAACATGAAAACATATTCTAAGTTTCAAAATTTGAATTTCACTTCTTGAACAGACGAACTTCAGTATTTCAACGTTGGAAGCTTTAACCTTCTGTTCCTTCAAAATTTGTCTGTTTACCAACCAAAATTCGAATTTCAGTATGTCAGAAGCATTAAATGCGGTTGGTTAACGGATAGTTTTTCAGAGTAACCGTTGGATAACTTCCTCAACGGATAGATTTTGTCTCTAACGAATAGTTGGGACCTAAATCTATAAATACAACACCACTTGAAGTTGTGGGAAACGAATCAAACTTTGTATATACTAAAATTCTACCAAATCTTCTACTCAAAGACTTTTACCCTCTTACTTCAATATTTTCTCTTCAACTTTCATATGCACGCTATTCAAGAGAGTTTCATCCTTGTAAACAATCTAATCTTCATCTGGAAGATAGATTTACTTGTGAGGAGATATCACAAGAGATTGTAAAGCACTTGGTGATAGTGCAGAAAGAGATTGAGTGAGCTCTAGAAAACAGAGCATACACGTTGTACAGTGGCATTTGCAAGAAGCCCGTTGAATTCTTGCAGTATAGTGGAAAATCTCAAATGGTGACTTGGGGACTAGACGTAGGTCAAGAGAAAAGACCGAACCAGGATAAATATCTGAGTTTTTCTTCTCCCTATCTCTTCTCTTTTAGCTTATTGCTTTATACTCTGTTTTTCATTATACCTTGCTTTCTTCACCATTCTCACTTTGTGCAAAAAATTTTTAATCTTCCCAATTCACCCCCCCCTCTTGGGAAGTCAGCCTAACTTACAAGTGGTATCAAAGCCCGGATTCCCAATCAAAGGATCTCACAGTCCGGGAATTAAGATGGCTGGCTTTGGAGAAAGCATATTACCTGAAGGGAACAATACAAACAGACCACCTGGCTTCAGTGGAGAGCATTATGGGTACTGGAAGATGAGGATGCAGATCTATCTCCAGTCAATTGATCTTGACATCTGGTCAGTCATTGAGAAAGGAGACTTTGTCCCAATGGCTTTAACAGATGATGGAAAATACAAAGAGAAGCCAGAAGCAGAATGGAATGAAGAAGACAGAAGGAGAGTCTTGCTTAACTTCAAGGCTAAGCATTATTTAGTTAGTGCCCTGAATCAAGACGAATTCTACAGAGTCTCACAATGCTCTACTGCCAAGGAAATGTGGGACACCCTGCAGATTGCTCATGAAGGAATAACTGGAGTCAGGGAAAATAAACTAAATACCTGCATTGGAGAATACGAAAGCTTCAGAATGGCTAAAGGTGAAACTGTAAAAGAGCTACAAAAGAGATTCACTCTCATTGTGAATTAACTAAAGAGACTGGGAAAAGAATACACTCAAACAGAGAAAGTCAGAAAGATCCTCAGAGCTCTCCCTCTAGAATGGCAGCCCAAGGTAACAGCAATAGAGGAAGCCAGAGGAGAATCAACGGCCTCTGTCACTGCTCTTTTCGGCAGCCTTGAGGAATATGAAGGAAAAATGAAAGCTCTCAAGGAAGCTGGACAGGAGAGAAAGAAGAAAGGGCTTGCCCTCAAAGCTGCAGAAGAAAAAGAAGAAGAATCTGATGAAGGAGATGAGCTGGATGAAGAAACTCTGGCTATGATGGTCAGAAAATTTGAAAGATTCTACAGCAAGAAGAGAAACAAGAGAATCTTCAAGAAGGGAGCAGCTGGAGAAGCAAAAGAGAAGCAAGAGAACCTGTGACTTGCTATGAGTGCAAGAAGTAGGGACACATCAAATGGGATTGTCCTCAATTCCTAAAGAAGTAAGAGAAAGAAAAGAAAGCTGCTGACAAAGGGAAGAAGAAGAAAGCCTACATCTCGTCAATCTGGGGCAACAGCTCAGATGAGAATGAAGAAGATGAAGATGAGATTGCCAACATCTGTTTGATGGCACTTGCTTCTGAAGAAGCTGAACTCCCATGCAGCAGTGATCAAGAAGAAGAGGTATATGAATCTGAACCTTTCTATTCTGAATTACTGGATGCATTTCATGAGCTTCATGATAAGTTTATTAAAGTTGCTAAAGAACTAAAACTAGCAAAGAAACAGATTAATAAACTGGAATCTCAAAGCAACATTTCTGAAATTACCTCTTTACCTACTGATGAATCTGTTTGCTGTAAATCATGCATTGAACTGAAGCAAACTAATGAATATTTAGTGAAAAGCATGTCTAGGCTTACAAGAGGTAAAGATATGTTGTTTTCTTTAATAGGGAGCTAAAGAATATCACAAGGAAAAGCTGGACTTGGCTATGATCCATGTGCTATTAAAGAAAAGATTAGAAAGAAAAATCAGAATGCATATATGAGACACTTTGTACATGCTAATGGAAATAAAAGGAAAGATCATATGTCACCTCATATTGAATCATATAATCAACCAAGGCATGCAAAGCAAAAATATTATCTGCATTGTTTTCTTCCTGCCTCTCAATCTTGCAGTCCCTTTACCACCTGTAACTTCTGTAACAAAAAGGGACACATTTCTAGCTCTTGTGCCTTGAAGAAAAATGGACTAAACAGAACTGTTAAATGGGTTCCCAAAGGTATATCTGTATCTAGGGAAAAGACTACTGACAAAAAAGGACCCAAGCAGATTTGGGTACCTAAAAAGAAAACTTGAACCTTGTTTTGCAGGTCTGTCTCAAAGCTAAAAGGAGCAACAAATGGTATATGGACAGTGCCTGCTCAAGTCACATGACTGGTGACAAAGAGAAGTTCATCACCCTTAGAGACAAGAAAGGAGGAAAGGTGACCTTTGGAGGTGATCAGTATGGCAGAATAGTTGGCATTGGCATTGTGGGCAAAAATCCTGAAACATCCATTGAAGAGGTGCTGTTTGTGATAGGCCTCAACCACAATCTGCTAAGTGTGAGCCAAACATGTGACAAAGGAAATTGAGTGCTGTTTGACTCAAAATTCTGCCTAGTCATCAGAAAAAGTGATCACAAAGTAATCTTCAAAGCTCAAAGGGATGGTAACTGCTATACTATTGATCTTGATGAACTTCCTCCCTTAGATTCTGTTTGTCTGATTAGTCAGGACAATGATAGTTGGCTATGGCATAGAAGATTAGCTCATGTTAACATGAATCAACTTTTAAAACTGGTTAAAAATGAGCTAGTCACTGGCCTGCCAAAAATTGCTTTTGAAAAGGACAAAGAATGTGATGCATGCTTAAGAGGAAAGCAAACTAAATCTTCTTTTAAACCTAAAAACGTAGTCACCACAACTAAACCACTAGAACTACTACATATGGATTTAATTGGTCCATCTAGAGTAAAGAGCATTGGTGGTAATCTGTATGTACTTGTAATTGTGGATGATTACTCTAGATTTACATGGACATTATTTCTTTCCTCTAAAAGTGATACCTTTGATGCATTTGTAACCTTAGCTAAGAAAGTGTAAAATGAGAAAGGTATTTCCATTGTGTCTATCAGGTCAGATCATGGAGGAGAGTTTGAAAACTCATACTTTCTGGAGTACTGCAATGAGCATGGAATTGATCACAACTTCTCAGCTCCAAGAACTCCTCAACAGAATGGAGTAGTAGAAAGGAAGAACAGAACCATTGGAGAGATGGCTAGAGCTATGCTAAATGAAAAGGAGCTGTCTCAAGTGTTTTGGGCTAATGCAGTAAATACAGCAAGCTACATCATAAACAGAGCCTACATCAGACCAATCCTTGGAAAGACTCCATACGAGCTGTACAAAGGAAGAAAGCCAAATCTGTCACATCTCCATGTGTTCGGGTGCAAATGCTTCATTCCCAACAATGGGAAAGAAAATCTGGGTAAGTTTGATCCCAAATCAGATGAAAGTATATTTCTGGGCTATTCTAGTAGAAGTAAAGCTTATAGAGTTTTTAATAAAAGGTCTAATTTAGTGGAGGAATCTGTGCATGTAGTATTTATTGAAAATGAAACTGCTTCTAAACATGTTACTGATGAGGATGATCTTGTTTCAAATCTTAAAAAGTTAGATATCTCTAATGAAGATATAATTGAGCCTCCAAAAATATCTGAATCTATTAATATAGAAGAAGATATTCAGGAGAAAGATTTTGAAGAAGAAAATGAAGAAATATCTCAAGGACTCCCTAGAGCTTGAAGATATCAAAGGAATCATCCTGTTGATCAAGTGATAGGGACTGTTCAAGAGAAAGTTAGAACCAGAAAATAGTTAAGGGATCAAATGATCAATTGTGCTTTCATATCACAAATTGAACCTAAATGTACTGAGGAAGCCTTAACTGATGAGTACTGGATTCTAGCTATGCAGGATGAATTAAATCAATTTGAAAGAAATCAAGTCTGGGATTTAGTGCCTAGACCCAAAAATCATCCTGTCATAGGTACCAAATGAGTTTTTAGAAACAAACTTGATGAATCAAGATCAATCATCAAAAACAAAGCTAGATTGGTTGCTAAAGGATATAATCAAGAAGAGGGTATTGATTTTGAAGAAACTTTTGCTCTAGTAGCTAGATTAGAAGCAATTAGAATTCTATTAGCATATGCATGCATGAAAAACATTTTGTTGTATCAAATGGATGTAAAGAGTATTTTTTTGAATGGATATATCATGGAAGAAGTTTATGTAGATCAACCTCCAGGTTTTGAGGATTCTACAAAACCAAACCATGTTTATAAACTGAAGAAAGCTCTTTATGGTTTAAAACAAGCCCCTAGAACATGGTATGAAAGATTGAGTAATTTTCTAACTGAAAAGGGGTTTAACAGAGAAAAAGTAGATACAACTTTATTCACTAAGAAAGAAAATAAAGATTTACTGATTGTTCAAATCTATGTTGATGATATTATATTTGATGCTACTAATGAATCTCTTTGCAAGAATTTTTCTACGTTAATGTAGGGAGAATTCGAAATGTCCGTGATGGGTGAACTCAACTTCTTCCTTGGATTGCAAATCAGACAGAGCAATGATGGTATCTTCCTCAATCAATCCAAGTATCTGAAGGAATTGCTGAAGAAGTTTGGAATGGAAAATGCCAAGCCAATGGGACACCTATGGCTACTGCAACCAAACTGGACATGGATGAGAAAGGGAAATTGTTTGACATAACTCAATATAGGAGAATGATTGGATCCCTGCTGTACTTAACAGCCAGCAGACCTGACATTATGTTTAGTGTCTGTATGTGTGCAAGGTTTCAATCATGTCCCAAAGAAACCCTTGCTACTGCTGTGAAGAGAATCTTCAGATATCTTATTGGAACATCACAGATGGGTCTTTGGTATCCAAAGGGCAATGGAGAAGATCTCAAGGGATACACTGATGCTGATTTTGCAGGATCCAAAATTGACAGAAAAAGCATAAGTGGAACTTGTCAGTTTCTTGGAGGATCCTTGGTTTCATGGTTTAGCAAAAAGCAGAACAATGTGGCCTTATCCACTGCAGAGGTTGAGTATGTTGCAGCTGGAAGTTGTTGTGCCCAAATCATCTGGATGAAATAGCAACTGGAAGATCTTGAGGTTGAGTTGAAAGAAATACCAATAATGTGTGACAACCAAAGTGCCATCAATATCACAAGAATCCTGTCATGTATTCGAGGACAAAACATATTGAAGTTAGGCACCACTTCATAAGGGATCACGTTCTGAAAGGAGAAATTAGATTGGAATACATCCCAACTGAAGATCAAGTTGCAGATATCCTGACAAAGCCTCTGTCAGAAGATAGATATTGCAAGATCAGAAGAGAATTGGGTATGGTAAATCCCAATGAACTGTAAGTAAATCTTTGTACAATTCTGTTTTTAGATTTTCCAACATTGAATTAATTCTAACTTTAGCATCGGAGAATGTTTAATTTAAGTTGCAGGTGCTCCTCATGAGATTCAATGCTGATAAATCTGAAAAATGGAGCTTACCAGAATGGAACAATTAAAGAGTGAAGAAAATGGAAGAAATTCTAAGCTTCTAAATCCATTCTGTAAGTTTTTAAAGTTGAAATTCGTATATTGATTATGTGTTAGACGAATTTCCGTGAAAAACTAAGTTTCTGAGGAAGTCAGCATGGTCAACATTCGAATTTTGCATATCTAACAGACGAACTTTGGCCTGTTGTTAGAAGGAACAGTTCTCAGTGATGCCTCGAAATTCGTTTGTTGATCCTTCAAAATTTGAATTTTCAAGAACAAAATTTCAAAGTTATGAATGTCCAACATGATGATTATACTAATGATTATTTCTTAATATACGAATGTTGGATAACTTTCACAGAATAGAGAAATTCAAATTTCTGACTTAAAATTCGTCTGTTGAAACATGCTCCTCATTGTTGAATCTTTGAAAGATGAAGTTTTGTATGCTTAATTAGTCTATTGTTTGATGGATTATTTGCTGCTTGATGTTTGCTCTTGAAAATTCGAACTTTGTTGAAACAAAGTTCGTCTGTTTATCTTGTGTTATTTTATCCAAGCCTCTGTCAGACAAACTTTCAGAAGAAAATTCATCTGTCAGTAAGCTTTGCTGAACGGTTTAACTTGTAACTGCCCGAAGTTCAAATTTTGACCCTTCAAAATTCGTCTGTCAGACGGTTACATACGTTAAAACCGACGGTTTTCTTTTGAACAGACGCAACCCTATTCCTATTCTCTCTGAGTCTGTTCCAATCCTGCATTCAATCCTCTTCAATTCTGATCAAAAACCGTCATTTCCCACTGATTAAACTTTCTTTCGCGTCCTTTAAACCTATTCCTTGCCCCATTCTGCAACATTCATCCGTAAAATGGCAAGAGTCAAAAATCCCGAAGCTGGCAAAGGAGAGGCTTGTCCAAAACATTCTGTAAAATCCCAATATGCCACAAAGGAAGGAGAAAAACCAAAGAGAAAGGCCGAATCCAGCAAGGGAACTCCTTCCAAACGCCAGAAATCTACACCCAAGGGAGAATCAAAGAAGGCTGGACCCTCTTCCTCAAAGGTAGCAGAACCTTCAGTCCCTGTTCCTGTTGCTGCTGAACTAGTTGCTTCCACTTCATCCTCAAGCACTGAATCTGGGGAATATGAGCTTACCACACTGCCTTTATGGAGCACTCCACAGATTCAAGAGGAATACTCCACCAAGTTTGCCAACAAAAAGGTAATTAAGCCACATTGTGTAAACTTGGAAGATTTCTTGATCTCCAATAATTTTTATGCTGGTATATGGATGATGAGATACAAGAATCTGTTGGAAGTATTAGAGAGATATGATGATGAGGTAGTGAAGTCTTGGTATGCTTCCCTTAAGTACTATAGCAAGAAGAAGAAGTGGGCAGTCAATCTAAGGTCTAGGACCATCTGGCTTACCGATGAGACATTTAATGAGGTACTGGAGATCCCAGGGCAAGATGGACTCAAAATTGATATCACTGCCTCTGGATACATGGATGAGGCAGAAACTGCTGATGAAGAAGGTAGCCCCTCTCTGAATTACAAGAAAAGCACAATTCTGAGCACATTGTTCAAAAGAAGGGAAAATTGGCCAACAATAAGCGTGTTGAAGCCCACAGACCTCAGTGTTCAAGTGAGGATCCTGCACTATATAGTGTCCAGGATCATATTCAATAAAGGAGGAAGCTTCAATCTGATAACAAGGGCAGAGGCACATGTCATGGCTGCAATCATGCGTGGAAAACTGATCAACATGGGACACATCATACTCCAACACATGATCAAGGCAAGAGATCAGAGGAAGGACTCCACACTCCCCTATGCTGCTATCATTTCCAGAATTCTGCAGTATGCCAGAATTCAGCATCTTGAGAAGGGGAAGAGGAAGCCCACTGAAATCTTCAAGGAGGAAGAACTGCAAAGAATGGGTATTGAAAAGGAAGAAGGAAGATGGGTTGGAAAGGGAGCAGGAAGAACTAAGGATCTATTCTTTGTTGAAGGTGCCTCCCTACAGCAAGAGGGTACTTCTGAGGCTCCTGCCAGACCTACTCCTCAGCCCTCTGTGCCTGTTCCATCACCATCCAAGCCCACACACATTCCATCCACTCCCTCATCTCGTGCCAAGCCAACCAAGATCACTGAGTTGTATGACAGCCTGTCTACACTCATTCTTTGCATCAGGGATGAGCAAAATGCCAAGTTTGCTCATCTGCAAGATCAGATTCATCAGTTGGTAAAGAATATGAAGGTGGTTGTTGATGCTTATGAGGAAATTTGAAGTGCAATCCCTACCACTTCAGCTCCACCTCAGCCAGGGTCCTCTGTGCCTGTCTATTCTCCAACTCTTGAGCCTCCTAGCCCATTTGAGATTGCCTCCTCTGACCATGATGATGATATAGATGGTGCTGAGTCTACTGGTGCAATGAGGACACCAAGTCCTGGTCCATCCTTGGACTATGGATTGGAAGAAGAAGGACTTCAAGAAACAAGCCCTCATGAGCCTATGCAAGAAGATGCTCAGGATTCAATTTTGTCCATTCAAGAATCTGAGCAAGTTGAAAGTGTAACACCTCCTTTATAGGCCCATTTCCCACATAATTAACCATTCTAAAGTCTATTTATATCATAGTAGGATCTTGAATCACAATAAATGCCATAACAAAATTTTTTCAACTTTGGCACTATTCATTTATCTAATTCATTTATTCCAATTAAACTTTGGAAATTCATAACTAAATCAATAAAAATCGTATACATGTGATTCAAGTCTCCATGTGTAGCTTAAAACATTGTTTACATGGGAAAAATATCAATCAGAGCAATTATTTGGCCAATTTATACAGTATATTTCGTGAATTACTACCATTCATAGGGTCAATTTCAGAAATTCCAGTTTTCTGAGCTAACTTTGAAAATTCACTATAAATCTTACACTCATCCTATTTGAGTGATCTTTGGACCACATGAAAGCTCTTTCTATCTAGTTTTTAAATATATAACATTCATACTTTATACATCAACTAGCCCATACTGTAGAACATTCATTTGGTAGTGGTCAGAATGATCGTTTGTATCCTTATACTTACAATACAAAAATTGTAAGATATTTACATGACCATAATTCATCTTCATATCATACCACACCTTAGCTAGAACTTGAAGGAATATTAAAATCTAGAAAAAACTTATTTATCATCACATTTACCAATTTATGCAATATATCAAAACTCATGGCCGATGCTTTAATTATCACATTAATGGCCAAAGTCTTTCTCCTTTCCCTTCTCTTCCTTGGTGGACTTGCCAATGTTGCTACCTATTCATGGTTAATATTTGGGAGGGTGAGATTCAAAGAATCTCAGTAGTTAACACCCTACATGCCATCACATCATCACATTCAACATAAAAATATCAAGATAACACATTTTGCATACCTTAACACACTTTGAATGCATTATCACATTTGTGTCATATGAATTCATAAAAATTTCGGCAGAGTTTCATTTTGACAAATGGACATCCCGGGGTCTCAATGCCCCTCCAAAAACTCAGCCAATACACATAAATCATCTCAAATCATCATTGCAATCATATGACAAGGTATACAACACATTGAAACAAACATGATAACATAATGCTAGTATGGGAAATTAACTACCTTATGATGCTCCCTTGCTTTCCAAACTTGGTCCACCACTTTTTGAGCTTTCCACAACCTTCTTGAACCTATCCACATCATCATTGAACCAATTTATCCATTGGTTTTTCGGAATTACACAATGCTTTATACAATAAAACCCAAATTTTACACTTTATTTTCCTTTGCTTTTTCTTTGTACAACATACTTGTTCCTAAGGTTTTGGACCATGGGGAATCCATTTTTGAGGTCAAAATCATGAAATTCCAACTCTAAATACCTGCCCTGTTCTGGCCGAAATCATCTCATAGTGATTAAAAAAAATTTCCTTCAAATCACTTCAAACCTTCCATGGATTCATGCTTCTAGTGTCTAGTCTATGCTTTCCCTTAAGTTTCATGGTCCAAAACTCATTCCTATGCTAAAACCCAATTTGGCTGAAACCCTAAGGTGTAAAGGAAGAAAACTAAACCATAAATCATGCTTTAAAAACCATGGATAGTAAGCTTAGGGTAGTAACATAAAAGCTTACCGATTGGTTTTTCAATTTTGCTTTGACTCCTCTTCCTTTTCTTCCTCTTTTTCTCCTTCCTTTTCTTGCGTTTTCTTCCTCTGGTTTGGCTACTGGTTCATGCGTGAAAATGCAGAGGAAAGAAGGTAATTAAATGACTTAATCATGTGGTTAACATTATGGCTAATCATGGTTAATTAACAAAAGTAACCATGATTACTTTTTGGTCTCCTTCTTCAAGAAGTTGTCTTCAAAAATCATTAAATAATTTGGACAATTGGCTGCAGCAACTCACGCATGAGAGAGAGAAAAAGGTGTCCAAAAATTGTCCAATTTTCCTGATTCAGATACATCTCAATCCGGATATTTTTTTAATCGTACCGATAAAATCGTCTTTATACTAATTTAGCATTTTTGGGATACATGACTATTCTAATTTTATTTTTATATTTTCATAATTATCCTGTCCCAAATGGTATCTGTGTATGGCCCATATCCTGATCCGATTTCTTTTTAACCATCAGTAGGGCCCACAGTTTACTTTATCGGTTTACTATTACTTTTGGACCATCGGCACTGATTATTTCTTTATTCCTGAACATTAACCCTCAGTGCCATATACCATTGGACTTCTCTCGTCGAGAGCTTCATTTTGACAGTAATTTTGCATATTTACAAAATTGCCCTTGACCCGGGGTTAAATTATAATTTCTAAAACTTTCGGGTCATTAAGTGTAATTTTTCCCAAAATGTTTTATTTCTTTCTCCACGTGCATTTCAATGCTCTTGGGACATGGATGTCCTTTTCATAATTCTTTGGGGGTAAAAATATAATTTTCTCATTTTTCCATTCAACCAGGAAAATGACCTCTTTGCCCTTTTTCACGCAAAATGGTGTCTGTCCATTTTTACAAAATCTCTATACATTTCTACATATTTTAGCTTTCTTGGGATGTTACAAAAAGACTGGTGGCAGCCATTTCAACCTCTTCTATGTGTTGAATCAAGAGTTTTGATGATTCCAATCAACACTCAAGAGCTTGGATTGAAGATATCAAAGGAGATCAAAGGTGTTTCAAGTGAAGATTTTATGAGTTTTTGTTATTAGATCTTTTGTAGAGTCTTAGTTGTTGGTATGATTGGGTAAAATATTTTGATTTATAGAAAAGATGTTTTCAAACTTTGATTTTATGTTAAAACTTGAAACATTTGAAAAATACTTACAAACAGACGAAGTTTGAAAGTTTTAACTAAACTGTCAAGTTGGAAATTCGAACTTTGCCTTTGGAAATTCGAATTTCGAGCTAAAACTGAATAAGTCTGAAGAGATGACTCTCTGTCAGACGAATTTTGGTTGATCAAAATTCGAATTTTCATCTAGTCTGAAAGAAGCCTTTCAAGTAACAGACGAACTTCAAACTCTCAAAATTCGAATTTCAAGTAAAATGAAGTTTGTGAAAACCAACGAAATTCGTCTGAAACTATGATAAAATGCATCTGAACTCAAAATCAAATTGAGTTTGATGAATGCTCTCTGACAGACGAATTTTGAACTACCAACATTCGAATTTTCATCAAGTCTGAAAGAAGCCTCTTTATGACAGACGAACTTTACAATTTCAAAATTCGAATTTCAGACAAAATGCAATTTGTGAAAACCAAAGAAATTCGTCTGAAATTATGTTAAAGTTCATCTGAAATCAAGAAGAAATTAAGTTTGAAAAATGCTCTCTGACAGACGAACTTTGAACTTGCAACATTTGAATTTTCATATAAGTCAAAGGAGTTTCTCTGTGACAGTCGAATTTCACTCTTTCAAAATTCGAATTTCAGACAAAACACAACTTGAGAAAAACAAAAGAAATTCGTCTGAAACTATGTTAAAATTCATCTGAAATCAAGAAGAAATTAAGTTTCAAAGGGATTCAATAGAGGCAAAGTTGACACAACCTTATTTACTAAGAAAGAAAATAAAGATTTACTAATTGTTCAAATTTATGTTGATGATATTATTTTTGGTGCTACTAATGAGGCTCTTTGCAAGAAATTTTCTGAGCTAATGCAGGGGGAATTCGAGATGTCTATGATGGGTGAACTCAATTTCTTCCTTGGACTGCAAATCAGACAGCGAGATGAGGGCATCTTCTTCAGCCAATCCAAGTATCTGAAAGAGCTGCTAAAAAGGTTTGGAATGGAGAATGCCAAGCCAATGGGAACACCTATGGCTACTGCAACCAAACTGGACATGGATGAGAATGGGAAGATGTTTGACATTACTCAGTACAGAAGAATGATAGGATCCCTGCTGTACTTAACTGCCAGCAGACCTGACATTATGTTCAGTGTCTGTATGTGTGCAAGGTTCCAATCATGCCGCAAAGAGATCCATGCAACAGCTGTGAAAAGAATTTTCAGATATCTTATTGGAACATCATAGATGGGTCTTTGGTATCCAAAAGGCAATGGAGAAGATCTCAAAGGATACACTGATGCTGATTTTGCAGGATCCAAAACTGATAGAAAAAGCACAAGTGGAACTTGTCAGTTTCTTGGAGGATCCCTGGTTTCATGGTTCAGCAAAAAGCAAAACAGTGTAGCTCTATCCACTGCAGAAGCTGAGTATGTTGCAGCTGGAAATTGCTGTGCCCAAGTCATCTGGATAAAGCAGCAGCTAGAGGATCTTGAGGTTAAAATGAAGGAGATACCCATCATGTGTGATAATCAAAGTGCCATAAATATCACTAAGAATCCTGTCATGCACTCGAGGACGAAACATATTGAGGTTAGGCATCACTTCATAAGAGATCACGTTCTGAAAGAAGAAGTTAAGCTGGAATACATCCCAACAGAGGATCAAGTAGCTGATATACTCACCAAACCTCTACCAGAAGACAGGCATTGCAAAATAAGAAGAGAATTGGGAATGGTAAATCCCAATGAATTGTAAGTTATTCGTATAAAATTCTCTTTTTAGAGTTTTAAATCTTAAAATCAATTCTAACTTCAGCATCGGAGGGTGTTTGATTTAAGGTGCAGGTGCTCCTCACAAGACTAAATGGCTATACTCTTGAAGATTGGAGCATATCAGAATGGAACAGCTAGAAAATGAAGTAAACAATGAAAATCTTATGTTCTGGATCCATTCTGTAAGTTCTTAATGATGATACTTTTATTTGAAGTGATGTTAAACGTATGTTTCTTCATAAGCTGTGTTTTTATACTGGTCAACGTGGTCAACATTCGAATTTTAAGTGACTAACAGACGAACTTCGACTTGTTATACTTTGGACCAGTTCGCACTAATGCCTCAAAATTCGTCTGTTGAATATGGAAGTTCGAATTTTCAAGAATAAAATTTTCAAAAATATGATTGTCCATCACTAATATGCGAATCATCACTACTTAACATTCAACTATTGGACAACCTTTACAAAAGTTGAAAAATTCGAATTTACAGTTCAATATTCGTCTGTTGAATCACGTTTTTCATGCTGAATGCTTGTAAGATGATGCTCTGCATGCTTAATTCATCTATCAGGTGTAGTTTTGATTGTTGTTGCTGTTTTCTCTCCAACATTCGAACTTTGTTGAAACAAAATTCGTCTGTTGTGCGTATACTGCTTGCTCCAAGCCTCTGTCAGACGAACTTTCAGATGAAAATTTGTCTGTCAGTAAGCTTTGCTGAACGATTTAACTTGTAACTGCCCAAAGTTTGAATTTTGACCCCTCAAAATTCGTCTGTCAGACGGTTACACACGTTAAAACCGACGGTTTTCCAGAACAGACGCAACCCTATTTGTAACCTCTCTAAGTCTGTTCTGATTCTTTCTTCAATCCTCTTAACTCCTGCCCAAAAACCGTCATTCTTCACCGATTAAACTTCCTTTCGCATCCCTTAAATCTATTCTCAGCCACATTCTGCATCATTCAACCTAAAAATGGCGAGAGTAAAAAATCCTGGAGCAGGACAAGCTGGAACTCGGCCAAAAAGAACGGTCAAATCTCAATATGCTACAAAGGAAGGAGAGAAATTCAAGAGAAAGGCCGAGCCCAGTAAAGCTACTCCTTCTAAACGCCAAAAATCATCATCCAAGGTAGAATCTCAGAAAACTGGTCCCTCATCATCAAAATCTGCAGTTCCTTCGGCTGATACTGCTGCGGTGGCTTCCTCTTCTTCTACTCAATCTGGAGAATATAAGCTTACTACACTGCCACTATGGAGCACTCCTGAGATTCAAGAAGAGTATTCTACCAAGTTTTCCAGCAAGAAGGTAATAAAGCCTCACTGTGTGAATATGGAACAATTCTTAATATCTCACAACTTTGATGCTGGAATATGGTTGTTAAGATATAAGAATTTATTGGAAATTGCTGAAAAATATGATGATGAGGTAGTGAAGACTTGGTATGCCTCTCTGCAATATAACAGCAAGAAAAGGACATGGGAGGTCACCTTGAGATCAAGGACCATTTGGCTTGCTGATGAAACAATCAATGAGGTGCTGGAAATCCCAGGACCAGATGGGCTGAAAATTGACATTACAGCCTCTGGATACATGGATGAGGCTAGCACAGCTGATGAAGAAGGTGGCTCCTTTCTAAACTACAAAGAAAGCACCATCTTGGACACCCTATTCAGAAGAAGGGAGAACAGGCCTACAATAAATCTGTTGAAGCCCACAGACCTAAGTGTACAAGTAAGGATCCTGCACTACATAGTGTCTAGGATTATATTCAACAAGGGTGGCAGCTTCAACTTGATAACAAGGGCAGAGGCTCATGTGATGACTGCTATCATTCGTGGGAAGCTTCTTAATATGGGTCATATCATCCTCTAACGAATGATAAAGGCAAGAGATCAGAGGAAAGATTCCACACTCCCCTATGCAGCAATTATTTCAAGAATCCTGCAACATGCTAGGATTCAACACATTGAAAAGGGGAAAGGGAAACTCACTGAGGCATTCAAAGAGGAAGAATTGCAAAGGATGGGCATTGAAAGAGATGAAGGTCATTGGGTTGGAAAGGGAGCAGGGAAATCTGAAGACTTGTTCTATGCTGCTGATGCATCCCTCCAACAAGAAGGCACCTCTGAGGCCCCTGGCAGATCTGTACCTCAGCCTTCTCAGCCTATTCCATCTCCATCCAGGCCTACACACCCTCATTCCACTCCCTCCTCACGAGTCAAGCCAACAAAGGTCACTGAGTTATTTGACAGTCTGTCAACACTCATTCTCAGCATTAGGGATGAGCAAAATGCCAAATTTGCTCATCTACAAGATCAGATCCATCAGTTGGCTGTGAATATGAAGGTGGTAGCTGATGCTTATGAAGAAATCAGAAATGCTATTCCTTCCACTTCAGCTCCACCTCAGCCTGGTATTCCTGAACCTACTCTGTCTCCATCTCCTGTGCCTCCAAGTCCTTTTGAGTTGGATTCTCCTATCCCTGAACCTGCTGGCACTCCAAAGGCCTCCAACAATGAGGTAAGTCCTGGTCCACCCCTGGACTATGGCATAGAGGAAGAGGGTCTGCAGGAATCTAGCCCTCTTAAACCTAATAAAGCAGTTGGACAAGACTCTATCCTTTCCATCCAAGAGTCTGAGCAAGTTGAGCAGCTAGTAGCATCCATATCTGCTTCACCATTTCTGCAAGCTGCACTCAATGAGGAAAGGAGCATTGTACCTGTTATTGATTATGAAGCTTTTGCTCACAATGCTCTCCTGCAAGCTCAAAGGCAAAGGCTTGAAGAAATGTTTCCTCCTGCTCAAAAAGCCTCATCTTCTCTTGCTGCTTATGGGCTATCAGAGGAACAGAGAGCTCGACTGGCTCTTTCCAGGCAGGAAATGCAAGAGCTGCTTGAGGTCTCTGATGATGAAGAACCTAGCCCTGAGCCTCCTGCACCAGTTCAGCCAGAGATTTCTTTTGCTCCTGTCCTTCTTCATGCTGTACCTATTTCTCAGATTCCTCCCCCAATGGATTTTGTTGGGCTTACTGATGATGCCAAAAAGGGGGAGAAGATAAAGTAAACTGGAACTGGGGCCAAGCAAGCTGGAAAATCTGCTGAATCCTCTGGGAAAGGAAAGACATACAGCAAGAAGTCTAAGCCAAAGAAGAAGTGATTGTTTCAAGATCTTAGACTGATTCTTCCTGTTGTATCTTGTTTTAGTTGTTTGACTGTATCTTGTTTGGTGTTTATTCATAATATGTTTCAGACCTGATCTTAAACTTAAATATGTATTGAAACAGTTTGATTAAATGAATTATGTTCTTGGTTGCAATGTTTTGGGGTTTGAATCTCTTCACTTAATATGTTGGAAATGATATCTTATGAACTGTAATGCACATGTTGAGGGGGAGCTTGTGTAAGCAAACCCAAGTACTAATCCAGTTTGTGAGTTGTTTTGTCATCATCAAAAAGGGGGAGAATGTTGAATCAAGAGTTTTGATGATTCCAATCAACACTCAAGAGCTTGGATTGAAGATATCAAAGGAGATCAAAGGTGTTTCAAGTGAAGATTTTATGAGTTTTTGTTATTAGATCTTTTGTAGAGTCTTAGTTGTTGGTATGATTGGGTAAAATATTTTGATTTATAGAAAAGATGTTTTCAAACTTTGATTTTATGTTAAAACTTGAAACATTTGAAAAATACTTACAAACAGACGAAGTTTGAAAGTTTTAACTAAACTGTCAAGTTGGAAATTCGAACTTTGCCTTTGGAAATTCGAATTTCGAGCTAAAACTGAATAAGTCTGAAGAGATGACTCTCTGTCAGACGAATTTTGGTTGATCAAAATTCGAATTTTCATCTAGTCTGAAAGAAGCCTTTCAAGTAACAGACGAACTTCAAACTCTCAAAATTCGAATTTCAAGTAAAATGAAGTTTGTGAAAACCAACGAAATTCGTCTGAAACTATGATAAAATGCATCTGAACTCAAAATCAAATTGAGTTTGATGAATGCTCTCTGACAGACGAATTTTGAACTACCAACATTCGAATTTTCATCAAGTCTGAAAGAAGCCTCTTTATGACAGACGAACTTTACAATTTCAAAATTCAAATTTCAGACAAAATGCAATTTGTGAAAACCAAAGAAATTCGTCTGAAATTATGTTAAAGTTCATCTGAAATCAAGAAGAAATTAAGTTTGAAAAATGCTCTCTGACAGACGAACTTTGAACTTGCAACATTTGAATTTTCATATAAGTCAAAGGAGTTTCTCTGTGACAGTCGAATTTCACTCTTTCAAAATTCGAATTTCAGACAAAACACAACTTGAGAAAAACAAAAGAAATTCGTCTGAAACTATGTTAAAATTCATCTGAAATCAAGAAGAAATTAAGTTTCAAAATTGGTCTCTGACAGACGAATTTCACTCTGTCAAAATTCGAATTTCGAAGAAAGTGAACTACTGTGCCTCTTTGAACGTTCAATGGACAGACGAATTTTGGACATCCAAAATTCGAATTTCGAGGGTACTGTAGCAAATTGAAAACACTGTTCACAACTTACAGAAAAACTTTCTTCTTGAAAATTCGTATGTCACAATGTGAAAATGTTTTATGAATTTCAAAATTTGAATTTCACACTATGGACAGACGAACTTCGTATTTTTAACATTGGAAGCTCTAACCTTCAGTTCCTTCGAAATTCGTCTGTTGACCAACCAAAATTCGAATTTCAGTGTGTCAGAAACATTAAATACGGTTGGTAAACGGATAGTTTTTCAGAATAACCGTTGGATAACTTCCCCAACGGATAGATTTAGTCTCTAACGGATATTTGAGAACTAAAACTATAAATATAACATCATTTGAAGTTATGGGTAACGAATCAAACTTGTATATACCGAATTTCTGCTGAATCTTTTTCTCAAAAGCTTTTACCCTCTCAACTTCATTATCTGTACTTTAATCTTCATATCTACTCTATTCAAGAGAGTTGTATCTTTGTAAACAATCTACTCTTCATCTGGAAGATAGGTTTACTTGTGAGGGGAATTCACAAGGGGATTGGGAAACACATAGAGAAAGTGCTAGGAAAGTTTGAGAGAGCTCAAAAACAGAGCATACTCGTGTATTGTGGCATTAGCAAGAAGCCCGTTGAAATTCTTGCTGTATAGTGGATAAATCTCAAGAGGTGTCTTGGGGACTGGACGTAGGTCAAGAGAATAGACCGAACCAGGATAAATCACTGAGTGTTTCTCTCCTTATCCTCATTTATCAACTTGCTCTGTTTTATTCGTTGCTTTCATTATATTGTGATATCTTCACCCATTTCACTTTGTGCAGAAAAATTTCAATCTTCCCAATTCACCCCCCCTCTTGGGAAGTCAGCCTTGCTAACAAGTGGTATCAGAGCCCGGATTCCCATTCAAAGGATTTTACAGTCCGGGAACAAAGATGGCTGGCTTTGGAGAAAGTATACTTCCTGAAGGGAACAACACTAACAGACCACCAGGCTTCAGTGGAGAGCATTATGGGTACTGGAAGATGAGGATGCAAATCTACCTCCAATCAATTGATCTTGACATCTGGTCAGTTATTGATAAAGGAGATTTCGTCCCAATGGCTCCAACTGAAGATGGAAGATACAAAGAGAAACTGGAAGCAGAGTGGAATGATGAAGACAGAAGAAGAGTCCTACTGAACTTTAAAGCAAAGCACTGTTTAGTCAGTGCCCTGAACCAGGACGAATTCTATAGGGTCTCACAATGCACCACTGCAAAAGAGATGTGGGACACTCTGCAGATTGCACATGAAGGGACATCTGGGGTCAGGGAGAACAGACTCAATACATGCATTGGAGAGTATGAGAGCTTCAGAATGTCTGAGGGAGAAACTGTAAAGGAGCTCCAAAAGAGATTCACTCTCATTGTGAATCAACTAAAGGGCCTAGGAAAGGAATACACTCAATCAGAGAAAGTGAGAAAAATTCTCAGAGCTCTCCCTCTGGAATGGTAGCCCAAGGTGACAGCAATAGAAGAAGCCAGAGGAGAATCAATGGCCTCTGTCACAGCTCTCTTCGGGAGCCTTGAGGAGTATGAAGGAAAAATCAAAACTCTCAAGGAAGCCGGGCTGGACAGAAAGAAGAAAGGCCTTGCCCTCAAAGCTGCTGATGAAAAGGAAGAAGAATCTGACGAAGAGGATGGACTTGATGAGGAAACTCTGGCTATGATGGTCAGAAAATTCGGAAGATTCTACAGCAAGAAGAAGAACAAAAGATTCTTCAAGAAGGGAGCTGCTGGAGAAAGCAAGAAAGAGGCAAAAGAACCTGTAACTTGTTATGAGTGCAAGAAGCAGGGACACATAAAGTGGGACTGCCCCCAATTCCTCAAGAAGCAAGAAAAGGAAAAGAAAGCTACTGACAAAGGGAAGAGGAAGAAAGCCTACATCTCATCCATATGGGGAAATAGTTCAGATGAGGAAGAAGAAGATGAAGATGAGATTGCCAACATTTGTCTGATGGCACTTGCTTCTGAAGAAGCCACTCCCTCATGCAGCAGTGATCAGGAAGAAGAGGTATATGAATCTGAACCTTCCTATTCTGAATTACTGGATGCATTTCATGAGCTTCATGATGATTTCATTAAAATCGCTAAAGAACTAAAACTGGCAAAGAAAAAGATAAACAAACTAGAATCACAAAGCACAATCTCTGAAATTAATTCTTTACCTACTACTGAATCTGTTTGCTGTACTTCATGCACTGAACTTAAGCAAACTAATGATTACTTAGTTAAAAGCATGTCTAGGCTTACTAGAGGTAAAGATATGTTGTTTGCCTTGATGGGGAGCCAAAGAATTTCACAAGGAAAAGCTGGTCTTGGCTATAATCCATGTGCTGTCAAAGAAAAGATTAGGAAGGAAAATCAGAATTCATATATGAGACATTTTGTGCATGCTAAGAATAATAAAAAGAAAGATAATGCATCACCTCACATTGAAACATATAATCAACCAAGGTATGCTAAACAGAAGTATTACCTGCATTGTTTTCTTCCTGCCTCTCAATCTAGTAGTCCCTTCACTACCTGTCATTTCTGCAACAAAAAGGGACACATTTCCAGTTCCTGTATTTTAAAGAAAAATGGACTTAATAGGAAAGTTGAATGGGTTCCCAGAGTTGCATCTGCATCTAGGGAAAGATCTACTAACCAAAAAGGACCCAAGCAAATATGGGTACCTAAAAGGAAAACATAAACATTATTTTGCAGGTCTGTCTCACAGCTAAGAAAAGCAACAAATGGTATATGGACAGTGCCTGCTCAAGTCACATGACTGGTGATAAGGAGAAGTTCATCACCCTTAGAGACAAGAAAGGAGGAAAGGTGACCTTTGGAGGTGATCAATATGGTAAAATTGTTGGTATTGGCATTGTGGGCAAAAATCCTGAAACATCCATTGAAGAGGTGCTGTTTGTGATTGGCCTCAACCACAACTTGCTAAGCGTGAGTCAGACGTGTGACAAAAGAAACTGGGTGCTGTTTGACTCAAAGTTTTGCCTGGTCATCAGAAAAAGTGATCACAAAGTAATCCTCAAAGCTCAAAGGGATGGTAACTGCTATACTATTGACCTTGATGAACTTCCTCCCTTAGATTCTGTATGCTTAATCAGTCAGAATAATGAGAGTTGGTTATGGCATAGGAGATTAGCTCATGTCAATATGAATCAATTGTCTAAACTGGTTAAAAATGAGCTAGTTACTGGTTTGCCAAAAATATCTTTTGAAAAGGATAAAGAATGTGATGCATGCTTAAGAGGAAAACAAACTAAATCTTCATTCAAATCTAAAAATGTAGTTACCACAACTAGACCACTTGAATTGCTGCATATGGACTTAATTGGACCTTCTAGGGTAAAGAGTCTTGGTGGTAATCTGTATGTGCTCGTAATTGTAGATGATTATTCTAGATTCACTTGGACATTATTCCTTTCCTCTAAAAGTGATACCTTTGATGCATTTGTAACCTTAGCTAAGAAACTGCAAAATGAGAAAGGTATTTCTATTGTGTCTATCAGGTTAGATCATGGAGGAGAATTTGAAAATGCATACTTCCTGGAGTACTGCAGTGAGCATGGGATTGACCACAACTTCTCAGCACCAAGAACTCCTCAACAAAATGGAGTGGTAGAAAGGAAGAACAGAACCATTGGAGAGATGGCTAGAGCTATGCTGAATGAGAAGGATCTTTCTCAAGTGTTCTGGGCTGATGCAGTAAACACAGCAAGTTACATCATTAATAGAGCCTACATCAGACCCATCCTTGGAAAGACTCCATACGAGCTGTACAAGGGGAGAAAGCCAAATCTGTCCCATCTCCATGTGTTCGGATGCAAATGCTTCGTCCATAACAACGGAAAAGAAAATCTGGGTAAGTTTGATGCCAAATCAGATGAAGGTATATTTCTGGGCTATTCCAGTAGAAGTAAGGCCTATAGAATTTATAATAAAAGATCAAATGTGGTAGAAGAATCTGTGCATGTGGTTTTCATTGAAAATGTTTCAAAACATATTACCAATAAGGATGATCTTGCTTTCAACTTTGAAAAACTGGGCATTTCTGATAATAGCAGAACTGAACCTCCAAAGATATCTGAATCTGTTAACGTAGAGGAAGATATCCAGGAGCAAGAGTTTGATGAAAATAATGAAGAAACATCTCAAGAACTCCCTAGAGCTTGGAGATATCAAAGGATTCACCCTATTGATCAAGTGATAGGAAATGTTCAAGAGAGAGTCAAAACTAGAAAACAGTTAAGGGATCAAATGTTGAACTGTGCTTTTATTTCTCAAATTGAACCCAAATGTGCTGAAGAAGCCTTAACTGATGATTACTGGATTTTGGCTATGCAAGAAGAACTAAATCAGTTTGAAAGAAATCAAGTCTGGGATTTAGTTCCAAGACCCAAAAATCATCCTGTTATTGGTACCAAATGGGTTTTCAGAAACAAACTTGATGAATCTGGAACTATAATCAGAAATAAAGCTAGATTAGTTGCTAAAGGGTATAATCAAGAAGAAGGTATTGATTTTGAAGAAACCTTTGCACCAGTAGCCAGATTAGAAGCTATAAGAATTCTACTAGCTTATGCATGCATGAAAAATATTTTGCTATATCAAATGGATGTAAAGAGTGCTTTTCTGAATGGATATATCATGGAAGAGGTTTATGTAGATCAACCTCCAGGTTTTGAGGATTCTACAAAACCAAACCATGTCTATAAACTGAAGAAAGCTCTTTATGGATTAAAACAAGCTCCCAGAGCATGGTATGAAAGATTGAGCAATTTTCTAAGTAAAAAGGGATTCAATAGAGGCAAAGTTGACACAACCTTATTTACTAAGAAAGAAAATAAAGATTTACTAATTGTTCAAATTTATGTTGATGATATTATTTTTGGTGCTACTAATGAGGCTCTTTGCAAGAAATTTTCTGAGCTAATGCAGGGGGAATTCGAGATGTCTATGATGGGTGAACTCAATTTCTTCCTTGGACTGCAAATCAGACAGCGAGATGAGGGCATCTTCTTCAGCCAATCCAAGTATCTGAAAGAGCTGCTAAAAAGGTTTGGAATGGAGAATGCCAAGCCAATGGGAACACCTATGGCTACTGCAACCAAACTGGACATGGATGAGAATGGGAAGATGTTTGACATTACTCAGTACAGAAGAATGATAGGATCCCTGCTGTACTTAACTGCCAGCAGACCTGACATTATGTTCAGTGTCTGTATGTGTGCAAGGTTCCAATCATGCCGCAAAGAGACCCATGCAACAGCTGTGAAAAGAATTTTCAGATATCTTATTGGAACATCATAGATGGGTCTTTGGTATCCAAAAGGCAATGGAGAAGATCTCAAAGGATACACTGATGCTGATTTTGCAGGATCCAAAACTGATAGAAAAAGCACAAGTGGAACTTGTCAGTTTCTTGGAGGATCCCTGGTTTCATGGTTCAACAAAAAGCAAAACAGTGTAGCTCTATCCACTGCAGAAGCTGAGTATGTTGCAGCTGGAAATTGCTGTGCCCAAGTCATCTGGATAAAGCAGCAGCTAGAGGATCTTGAGGTTAAAATGAAGGAGATACCCATCATGTGTGATAATCAAAGTGCCATAAATATCACTAAGAATCCTGTCATGCACTCGAGGACGAAACATATTGAGGTTAGGCATCACTTCATAAGAGATCACGTTCTGAAAGAAGAAGTTAAGCTGGAATACATCCCAACAGAGGATCAAGTAGCTGATATACTCACCAAACCTCTACCAGAAGACAGGCATTGCAAAATAAGAAGAGAATTGGGAATGGTAAATCCCAATGAATTGTAAGTTATTCGTATAAAATTCTCTTTTTAGAGTTTTAAATCTTAAAATCAATTCTAACTTCAGCATCGGAGGGTGTTTGATTTAAGGTGCAGGTGCTCCTCACAAGACTAAATGGCTATACTCTTGAAGATTGGAGCATATCAGAATGGAACAGCTAGAAAATGAAGTAAACAATGAAAATCTTATGTTCTGGATCCATTCTGTAAGTTCTTAATGATGATACTTTTATTTGAAGTGATGTTAAACGTATGTTTCTTCATAAGCTGTGTTTTTATACTGGTCAACGTGGTCAACATTCGAATTTTAAGTGACTAACAGACGAACTTCGACTTGTTATACTTTGGACCAGTTCGCACTAATGCCTCAAAATTCGTCTGTTGAATATGGAAGTTCGAATTTTCAAGAATAAAATTTTCAAAAATATGATTGTCCATCACTAATATGCGAATCATCACTACTTAACATTCAACTATTGGACAACCTTTACAAAAGTTGAAAAATTCGAATTTACAGTTCAATATTCGTCTGTTGAATCACGTTTTTCATGCTGAATGCTTGTAAGATGATGCTCTGCATGCTTAATTCATCTATCAGGTGTAGTTTTGATTGTTGTTGCTGTTTTCTCTCCAACATTCGAACTTTGTTGAAACAAAATTCGTCTGTTGTGCGTATACTGCTTGCTCCAAGCCTCTGTCAGACGAACTTTCAGATGAAAATTTGTCTGTCAGTAAGCTTTGCTGAACGATTTAACTTGTAACTGCCCAAAGTTTGAATTTTGACCCCTCAAAATTCGTCTGTCAGACGGTTACACACGTTAAAACCGACGGTTTTCCAGAACAGACGCAACCCTATTTGTAACCTCTCTAAGTCTGTTCTGATTCTTTCTTCAATCCTCTTAACTCCTGCCCAAAAACCGTCATTCTTCACCGATTAAACTTCCTTTCGCATCCCTTAAATCTATTCTCAGCCACATTCTGCATCATTCAACCTAAAAATGGCGAGAGTAAAAAATCCTGGAGCAGGACAAGCTGGAACTCGGCCAAAAAGAACGGTCAAATCTCAATATGCTACAAAGGAAGGAGAGAAATTCAAGAGAAAGGCCGAGCCCAGTAAAGCTACTCCTTCTAAACGCCAAAAATCATCATCCAAGGTAGAATCTCAGAAAACTGGTCCCTCATCATCAAAATCTGCAGTTCCTTCGGCTGATACTGCTGCGGTGGCTTCCTCTTCTTCTACTCAATCTGGAGAATATAAGCTTACTACACTGCCACTATGGAGCACTCCTGAGATTCAAGAAGAGTATTCTACCAAGTTTTCCAGCAAGAAGGTAATAAAGCCTCACTGTGTGAATATGGAACAATTCTTAATATCTCACAACTTTGATGCTGGAATATGGTTGTTAAGATATAAGAATTTATTGGAAATTGCTGAAAAATATGATGATGAGGTAGTGAAGACTTGGTATGCCTCTCTGCAATATAACAGCAAGAAAAGGACATGGGAGGTCACCTTGAGATCAAGGACCATTTGGCTTGCTGATGAAACAATCAATGAGGTGCTGGAAATCCCAGGACAAGATGGGCTGAAAATTGACATTACAGCCTCTGGATACATGGATGAGGCTAGCACAGCTGATGAAGAAGGTGGCTCCTTTCTAAACTACAAAGAAAGCACCATCTTGGACACCCTATTCAGAAGAAGGGAGAACAGGCCTACAATAAATCTGTTGAAGCCCACAGACCTAAGTGTACAAGTAAGGATCCTGCACTACATAGTGTCTAGGATTATATTCAACAAGGGTGGCAGCTTCAACTTGATAACAAGGGCAGAGGCTCATGTGATGACTGCTATCATTCGTGGGAAGCTTCTTAATATGGGTCATATCATCCTCCAACGAATGATAAAGGCAAGAGATCAGAGGAAAGATTCCACACTCCCCTATGCAGCAATTATTTCAAGAATCCTGCAACATGCTAGGATTCAACACATTGAAAAGGGGAAAGGGAAACTCACTGAGGCATTCAAAGAGGAAGAATTGCAAAGGATGGGCATTGAAAGAGATGAAGGTCATTGGGTTGGAAAGGGAGCAGGGAAATCTGAAGACTTGTTCTATGCTGCTGATGCATCCCTCCAACAAGAAGGCACCTCTGAGGCCCCTGGCAGATCTGTACCTCAGCCTTCTCAGCCTATTCCATCTCCATCCAGGCCTACACACCCTCATTCCACTCCCTCCTCACGAGTCAAGCCAACAAAGGTCACTGAGTTATTTGACAGTCTGTCAACACTCATTCTCAGCATTAGGGATGAGCAAAATGCCAAATTTGCTCATCTACAAGATCAGATCCATCAGTTGGCTGTGAATATGAAGGTGGTAGCTGATGCTTATGAAGAAATCAGAAATGCTATTCCTTCCACTTCAGCTCCACCTCAGCCTGGTATTCCTGAACCTACTCTGTCTCCATCTCCTGTGCCTCCAAGTCCTTTTGAGTTGGATTCTCCTATCCCTGAACCTGCTGGCACTCCAAAGGCCTCCAACAATGAGGTAAGTCCTGGTCCACCCCTGGACTACGGCATAGAGGAAGAGGGTCTGCAGGAATCTAGCCCTCTTAAACCTAATAAAGCAGTTGGACAAGACTCTATCCTTTCCATGCAAGAGTCTGAGCAAGTTGAGCAGCTAGTAGCATCCATATCTGCTTCACCATTTCTGCAAGCTGCACTCAATGAGGAAAGGAGCATTGTGCCTGTTATTGATTATGAAGCTTTTGCTCACAATGCTCTCCTGCAAGCTCAAAGGCAAAGGCTTGAAGAAATGTTTCCTCCTGCTCAAAAAGCCTCATCTTCTCTTGCTGCTTATGGGCTATCAGAGGAACAGAGAGCTCGACTGGCTCTTTCCAGGCAGGAAATGCAAGAGCTGCTTGAGGTCTCTGATGATGAAGAACCTAGCCCTGAGCCTCCTGCACCAGTTCAGCCAGAGATTTCTTTTGCTCCTGTCCCTCTTCATGCTGTACCTATTTCTCAGATTCCTCCCCCAATGGATTTTGTTGGGCTTACTGATGATGCCAAAAAGGGGGAGAAGATAAAGTAAACTGGAACTGGGGCCAAGCAAGCTGGAAAATCTGCTGAATCCTCTGGGAAAGGAAAGACATACAGCAAGAAGTCTAAGCCAAAGAAGAAGTGATTGTTTCAAGATCTTAGACTGATTCTTCCTGTTGTATCTTGTTTTAGTTGTTTGACTGTATCTTGTTTGGTGTTTATTCATAATATGTTTCAGACCTGATCTTAAACTTAAATATGTATTGAAACAGTTTGATTAAATGAATTATGTTCTTGGTTGCAATGTTTTGGGGTTTGAATCTCTTCACTTAATATGTTGGAAATGATATCTTATGAACTGTAATGCACATGTTGAGGGGGAGCTTGTGTAAGCAAACCCAAGTACTAATCCAGTTTGTGAGTTGTTTTGTCATCATCAAAAAGGGGGAGAATGTTGAATCAAGAGTTTTGATGATTCCAATCAACACTCAAGAGCTTGGATTGAAGATATCAAAGGAGATCAAAGGTGTTTCAAGTGAAGATTTTATGAGTTTTTGTTATTAGATCTTTTGTAGAGTCTTAGTTGTTGGTATGATTGGGTAAAATATTTTGATTTATAGAAAAGATGTTTTCAAACTTTGATTTTATGTTAAAACTTGAAACATTTGAAAAATACTTACAAACAGACGAAGTTTGAAAGTTTTAACTAAACTGTCAAGTTGGAAATTCGAACTTTGCCTTTGGAAATTCGAATTTCGAGCTAAAACTGAATAAGTCTGAAGAGATGACTCTCTGTCAGACGAATTTTGGTTGATCAAAATTCGAATTTTCATCTAGTCTGAAAGAAGCCTTTCAAGTAACAGACGAACTTCAAACTCTCAAAATTCGAATTTCAAGTAAAATGAAGTTTGTGAAAACCAACGAAATTCGTCTGAAACTATGATAAAATGCATCTGAACTCAAAATCAAATTGAGTTTGATGAATGCTCTCTGACAGACGAATTTTGAACTACCAACATTCGAATTTTCATCAAGTCTGAAAGAAGCCTCTTTATGACAGACGAACTTTACAATTTCAAAATTCAAATTTCAGACAAAATGCAATTTGTGAAAACCAAAGAAATTCGTCTGAAATTATGTTAAAGTTCATCTGAAATCAAGAAGAAATTAAGTTTGAAAAATGCTCTCTGACAGACGAACTTTGAACTTGCAACATTTGAATTTTCATATAAGTCAAAGGAGTTTCTCTGTGACAGTCGAATTTCACTCTTTCAAAATTCGAATTTCAGACAAAACACAACTTGAGAAAAACAAAAGAAATTCGTCTGAAACTATGTTAAAATTCATCTGAAATCAAGAAGAAATTAAGTTTCAAAATTGGTCTCTGACAGACGAATTTCACTCTGTCAAAATTCGAATTTCGAAGAAAGTGAACTACTGTGCCTCTTTGAACGTTCAATGGACAGACGAATTTTGGACATCCAAAATTCGAATTTCGAGGGTACTGTAGCAAATTGAAAACACTGTTCACAACTTACAGAAAAACTTTCTTCTTGAAAATTCGTATGTCACAATGTGAAAATGTTTTATGAATTTCAAAATTTGAATTTCACACTATGGACAGACGAACTTCGTATTTTTAACATTGGAAGCTCTAACCTTCAGTTCCTTCGAAATTCGTCTGTTGACCAACCAAAATTCGAATTTCAGTGTGTCAGAAACATTAAATACGGTTGGTAAACGGATAGTTTTTCAGAATAACCGTTGGATAACTTCCCCAACGGATAGATTTAGTCTCTAACGGATATTTGAGAACTAAAACTATAAATATAACATCATTTGAAGTTATGGGTAACGAATCAAACTTGTATATACCGAATTTCTGCTGAATCTTTTTCTCAAAAGCTTTTACCCTCTCAACTTCATTATCTGTACTTTAATCTTCATATCTACTCTATTCAAGAGAGTTGTATCTTTGTAAACAATCTACTCTTCATCTGGAAGATAGGTTTACTTGTGAGGGGAATTCACAAGGGGATTGGGAAGCACATAGAGAAAGTGCTAGGAAAGTTTGAGAGAGCTCAGAAACAGAGCATACTCGTGTATTGTGGCATTAGCAAGAAGCCCGTTGAAATTCTTGCTGTATAGTGGATAAATCTCGAGGTGTCTTGGGGACTGGACGTAGGTCAAGAGAATAGACCGAACCAGGATAAATCACTGAGTGTTTCTCTCCTTATCCTCATTTATCAACTTGCTCTATTTTATTCGTTGCTTTCATTATACTGTGATATCTTCACCCATTTCACTTTGTGCAGAAAAATTTCAATCTTCCCAATTCACCCCCCCTCTTGGGAAGTCAGCCTTGCTAACACTATGCAGGAAGGTGCAAGCAACGAAGAGAGAAGCATTGTGCCTGTTATTGATTATGTGGTTATTGCTCACAATGCTCTGCTGCAAGCTCAGAGGAGAAGGCTTAAAGACATGTTTCGTCCTGATGAACCAGCTCCTCCTTCTCTTGTTGCCTATGGACTTTCAGAGGAACAAAGAGCTCAGTTAGCTCTTTCTAGGCAGGCAATGCAGGAGTTGCTTGAGGTCTCTGATGATGATGACGAACCAAGTCCTGAGCCTCCTGCACCAGCTAAACCAGAAATCCCATTTGCTCCTGTGCCTCTCAGAGCTTTTCCAGTCACTCAGATCCCTCCTCCGGTTGATTTTGTTGGCCTTCCTGATGATGCCAAAAAGGGGGAGAAGAAGAAGCAAACTGGAAAATCTGCTGTTGAGCCATCTGGGAAGACGTACAGCAAGAAGACCAAGCCAAAGAAGAAGTAATTGAAGAACTATTTAGATTTTAGGCTTGAGTCCTCTTGTAGTGCTGTTCATAACTCTTGTGTGTGTTTCTGATTGTTTGTTTTGACTGTTTTCATTTTGTTCTTATCTTGTGTATTCAGAAGAATTTTGATTAATTATTGTCTCTGTAAAGCAACAAGTATTGAAATGAATGAAATCCTTGGTTGCAATGATTTGTACTTATCACTTCCTGAATCTCTTCACTGATGTGCTATATATGATATCTTTTGAAATATAATGCATATATTGAGGGGGAGCTTGCTAAAGCAAACCTAAGTACTAATCCAGTTTGTAAGTTGTTTTATCATCATCAAAAAGGGGGAGAATGTTGAATCAAGAAGTTTTGATGATTCTAAATCAACTCTCAAGAACTTGGATTGAAGATATCAAAGGAGCTCAAAATGTCTCAAGTGAAGAAAATCTGAGTAATCATTGCTAGGATTGTTATAGGATCTTTTGTTATGGGTAAAAGACTTTGATTTGATGAAAAGGTGTTTTAAAAACTTGATTTTATGTTAAATAATGAAATATTTGAAAAATACCCACCAACAGACAAAGTTTGAAAAGATTATATTGAACTGTCATATTAGAAATTCGAATTTTGAGCTAAAACTGAATAAGTCTGAAGAGCTACCTCTCTGACAGACGAATTTTGATTTTACAAAATTCGAATTTTCATAAGTGTCTGAAAGAAGCTGTTGAGCAATAGACGAACTTTGGGTTTTGAACATTCGAATTTCAGACAAAATGAAATTTATGAAAACTGAAGAAATTCGTCTGAAACAATGTTAAAGTTCATCTGAAATCAAGATTGTATTGAGTTTCAAAATGGCTCACTAACAGACGAACTTTGAACATGGAAATTCAAATTTCAGAAGCTAAAGTTGTGAATTTGTTGAAATGACATAATAACATATGAAGGACAGTGTTTACAAATTCGAATGTTGAAGTAAGTCTGAAAAGAAGTCTCTCTGACATACGAACTTCACTCTTTGAAAATTCGAATTTTAGAATAAATGAACTGCTGTGTCTTTTGAGCCTGCTATGGACAGACGAATTTTGGGGTTCCAAAATTTGAATTTCGAGGGTACTGTAGCAAATTGAAAACACTGTTCACTCTTAACAGAAAAACTTTCTTCTTGAAAATTCGTATGTCATAACATGAAAACATATTCTAAGTTTCAAAATTCGAATTTCACTTCTTGAACAGACGAACTTCAGTATTTCAACGTTAGAAGCTTTAACATTCTGTTCCTTCGAAATTCGTCTGTTGACCAACCAAAATTAAAATTTCAGTATGTCAGAAGCATTAAATGTGGTTGGTTAACGGATAGTTTTTCAGAGTAACCGTTGGATAACTTCCTCAACGGATAGATTTTGTCTCTAACGAATAGTTGGGACCTAAATCTATAAATACAACATCATTTGAAGTTGTGGGAAATGAATCAAACTTTGTATATACTGAAATTCTGCCAAATCTTCTACTCAAAGACTTTTACCCTCTTACTTCAATATTTGCTCTTCAACTTTTATATTCACTCTATTCAAGAGAGTTTCATCCTTGTAAACAATCTAATCTTCATCTGGAAGATAGATTTACTTGTGAGGAGATATCACAAGAGATTGTAAAGCACTTAGTGAGAGTGCAGAAAGAGATTGAGTGAGCTCTAGAAAACAGAGCATACACGTTGTACAGTGGCATTTGCAAGAAGTCCGTTGAATTTTTGCAGTATAGTGGAAAATCTCAACTGGTGACTTGGGGACTGGACGTAAGTCAAGAGGAAAGACCGAACCAGGATTTTCTTCTCCCTATCTCTTCTCTTTTAGCTTATTGCTTTATACTCTGTTTTTCATTATACCTTGCTTTCTTCATCATTCTCACTTTGTGCAGAAAATTTTTAATCTTCCCAATTCATCCCCCCTCTTGGGAAGTCAGCCTAACTAACAGTCTAGGCTCTTATTATATACTAAGATGTCATCAAAATAAACCACTACAAATTTTCCTATGAAAGAACGAAAAAACATGGTTCATGAGACTTATGAAGGTGCTAGGTGCATTAGTTAATCCAAAAGGCATAACTAACCACTCATAAAGTCCTAATTTTGTTTTAAAAGTTGTTTTCCACTCATCACCTTCTTTCATTCTAATTTGATGATTTCCACTTTTAAGATTAATTTTAGAGAATAATGATGCACCATGCAACTCTTCTAACATATTATCAACCTAGGGATAGGATATCGATATTTTACTGTTATTTTGTTGATGGCTCTACAATCAACGCATATTCTCCACCTTCCATCATTCTTAGGTACTAATATCACCGATACCGTGCATGGACTCAAGCTTTCCTTTACAAATCCTTTTCACAAAAGCTCCTTAACTTTTCATTGAATTTCTTTTGTTTCTTTTGGATTTGAATAGTATGCTGGATGGTTAGGGATAGAAGCTCTGGGTATAAAATCAATGCAATGTTCTATGCCTCTTATGGGAGTTAAACCATCAGGTATTTCTTTCTGAAAGAGATCATCAAATTCTTGCAAAAGAGCAAGAACACTAGAATGCACAAAAGAATCAAACTAGTTAATGGATAGGTATATGTCCTTGTGCATAAGTACAAAGACCTCTCGTCTCGCCATTAATGCTCTTTTTTATCTCTCTTTTTTATATCAATAAACTCTTTTGATCGTTTCCCTCACTTTCTTCTTACTTTTTCCTCTCTTTTCAATTTTCTACAATTTTTTTTATTTTTATGATTTTTCACTCTCACTCTATTCTTTTGTACTTTCATCTTTCTTTTGTAACTCTCATTTTGTAATCTCTTTGAATTCTCACTTGATCCTTATATGCTTCTAAAGGAGTAAGATGAGTTACTGTCACTTTTCTACCATTATACTTGAAGGAGTAGAAATTAGTATACCCATTATGGAGTACTCTTCTATTGTATTACCATGACCTTCTAAGCAATAAATGTCTTGAAAACATATGAGCTACATCACATAGAACTTCATCATGATATTTTCCTATTGAAAAGGAAATTTGAATATGTTTGGAAACTTTGCAAGTACCATTATCATTCATCCATAAGAGATTATGGGGATTAGGATTCTTCAAGGTAAGAAAATTCAATTTTTCAACAAGCAGAGTACTAGCAACATTGGTGCAGCTACCTCCATCAATAACAAAGCAACATAATTTGCCTTTGATAAGACATCTCAAATGGAAAAGTTGCTCCCTTTGTTCATTATCTTGCTTTTTTAGGTTGAATACTAAGAGCTCTTCTGTTGACAAGGAAATTTCCATCATGCAATGGCTCATAATATCCATCTTTCGAAGATTTATTTGATGATTTCTCTTCATATTCACTTTCAGCTTTAGCTTGAGCTTCACTTTCACTTGCCAGTTCACCATTTTCATGGATGATCATGATTCTTTTGTTTGGACACTAATTGGCAATGTGTCTGAAACCTTGACGCTTAAAACACTTATTAGAAGAAAATGAAAAAGAAGAATGTTTAATGTCATATTTACCTCTAAGTTTTGAATTCTTGGGCTTGCTTTCCCCCTTGGGCCATAAGGAAGACTTGAAGTCTTTATAGATTTCTCTTGACTTCCCATCTTCCCATTTAGCAACAGATTTAGATTCCTTCCAAGAAGAAGTTGAGTAGGATGCTTTTCTAGATTTTAGTTGCTTCTCTACAAGAATGGCCTCATGCAAAAGCTCTTTCATGCTCTTTCATGTCTGTGTAACACTCTAATTCCACTCTATCTCGAATTTCTGGTCTCAAGTGACTAAGGAACCATGCCATGGTTTGTTTAGGATCTTCTACTATGTTTGCCCGAATCAAAGTTACTTTTAACTCTTTGTAGAATTCATCAACACTTTGAATTCTTTACTCTATTCTTTTGCCATTTAATATGTAAGTCACGATAGTAATAGCTAAGGATATACTTTTTTTTCATGATAGCTTTCATCTCATACCATGAACACATGGGATGTTCTCCATACCTTCGTCTACTAGCTTGCAACTGGTCACACCAAATACTTGCATATTCAGCGAATTCTACTGTAGCCAATTTTACTTTCTTTTCTTTAGAGTAGTTGTGGCATTCGAATTCATGTTCTTCTACTCTTCTTTCCCATTCTAAATATGCATCTAGATCATCATTCTAATGAAAAGACGGAATCTTTAATTTGAGTCCTCTAAGGTCATTATCACGGCTAGAAGAATTCTTGCTTATTGAAGTAGACTCATCCACGTCTAACTCATAATCTTCTAGTTTTGGTTCAAAGTTTCTTTGTACCTTCTTTCCTTTAGTAGTAGATTCAACACTATCTAACCGCTTATTTATATTAGCTAATTTAGCTTTCAAAGAATCCCACAAGAAGTTTATGTTTATTGGGACCTATTCACCTTCACTTCTACTTCCTCCGTTTCTTTCGTTACTTCTAAGCATCTTGAAGATAGAATAAAGAAAGAAAAGTACCTTACACACTCTTCTCATGTATTTCACTCAAAGAATGTTAGTTCACTCATGTATCACACTTAAAATTGGCATTTTTTTTTTCAATGATGTATCTCTCTTGCCTTTTTACCACTCAAACTAGTATCTTATAGTGTTCGCAATAGAATTACTATGACCTATCAAAAGCAATTAGGTAGTGGCAAAAATATAATGCTAGAGTTCAAGAGCTAAAAATAATAATAGCAAGCTTTATTTGGCCTCTTTTTCTTTTCTTTTATTTGGCCTCTTTTCTCTCTCTTTTTTTTAGCCAAGATCACACTTTTAGCAAACAAGATTTTTTTTGCCAAATTCCAGCACTTTTTTTTTTCAACAAAGGCGAATTTGCAATAGAAGAATTTTCCAGTCAATAGCAATTTTCAGCAAGTATCATGCAGCAAATGAATTGAAGGAAGAAACAATAGTAAGAGGGAATGGAATTACCAGGGAAGGACAAGACTGATTTGAAGAGGAAAACTGAATGGATGATGATGAATCAAATTTGAAGGACGGATAGAACTAAGAGAAAAGAATGAAGCTAGACTTGGAGATGTCTAAATTTGAGTTTGAGCAGAGAACATGGAGGGAGATGCAATAATGGTGTGAATTGTGGAGAAGAGGAAGACACATGGATGCTGACACTGAATCTGGAAATCGGGGAGAGAAGACAAGATGATGATCAATTCTAAATTTGGTGAAGGAAGCACACGAGATTGTGATGGGAGATTGAAAATTGGACTTGGAGGATGAAGAACGAGATCTAAGATGATGACCAAGTGCGACACTAGACCAGAGAATGAAGACGCGAATGGATTGAGTGAGAGAGTGTGTCTGAGAGGGAAGACCGTGTTTGGGAAGCCAATTTTTGAACTTATGGATAAAGGCATGTTTGGCTGAACTAAATTAATGGAAGGAGGGGTGTGTTTGGCTATTGAAAAAATGAAGATGACATATTAGTGATGACATGGTTGAAGACATGGACAAGGTGTCTGAATCCAACATTTGCTCTGATGCCAACTGATGTGGACCCTACAAAAAACCTCTCTCAGGAATCCAGAAAATATGAAGGACAGCAACACGGAAGTTTAACTTAAATGGATTGATCGAACTAAAACCTAATGAGAACATGCCTTAGAGAACTCTAGCCATGAGAGATGCTACACTCTCTTGATAAGTCAGGTGTATTTTAAAAAAAACACAAAGAACTAGTAAAAAACTCACTAGTAGAAAATATTCTAAATTGATTGATATGAAAAAAACGTTACAATGAATGCTCTTAAATAGAGAAGTAAGATATTAATTCCTATTGTAACTCTTAACTCAATTAGATAAAGATAAGCTTTATCTAATAGAATTGTAACTAAATTAAGTTAAATCTAAACATATGATTGGTCTCCTTGAATATAAATAGGAAACCACAAGTTATTTATTCTAATCTAAATCAAATAAAAAAATAAGATAAATAAAATAATTCAAATTAAATCTAAAAAATTAAATAAAATATAATTATCCTAAACTAATCCTAAGTGGCTTAGGTCATTCTTTTAGTTGGACTTCTCTTGGATCATGGGCTTAAACAATAATTATAACTCTTTCTTGGACTTTATTCTTAGACATTTCTTCCTCAAACATCTTGGGCTCATCATCTTGTAAGCTTCTAATTAAGCTTTGTAGAACTTCTTTCATAGCTTTGGTTTTGCCTCTAGTTCATGGGTCTCCTATTGCCTGAAGTGAAACTTTTGGGATTGTGTTCTTCTACTCTTGGATATATCCATGGACTTCATCAATATGGACATGATATTTGCATGGTATGAAGTAGACATCTAGACTTTTAAAATGAATCAAGTTTGAGTCAAATTGAAGTTGTGTAGCTGAACTTATAATTTTTCAAAGTATGTCATTATGTTGTATAATTCTACAATAATAGGTTTGATCTTGCAAAATTTTCTATGCCGATTGGGAGTTGATTTTACTATGAAATTTTAATATGCTTATCTTTTATGTGTCTAATTTCTTTGTAAAAATTTCATGACTTTTTGTGTTCATTTGGTTGGTTAAATTTGAACTTCAAGTTTAGTTGTGTAAACTCAAATTTTTGTTTTGTTTTCTAACCTTGGGTTATATTTTCTCTATAAATTGCATTGATTTTCGTTTACTTCAAAATTTTTAATTAATAAACATGCGCCAATTTCAACTTCTCTTTGATAAAAGAAGATGGTACATAAGTTAACTAAATTTGGTGTGAAGATATTACATAAAGCCTTCTCTAATGCTTAATTGAAAGGTTTTAAGATTGACTTGTTTTGTTTGTTTTCTTTTGGAATGTGTATTATGAACCTTGCTTTTGGGAAGCCTAACATAAAATCACAATCCTATGTGGATTAATGTATGGTGATTAGCTATCCTTATCATATTAAAGTAATGTTGTTACAAATTTCATAAAGTTTTAATTTATCTATCCTATTTTCACATTATTATGTTTTCATATATTCTGACTCTGATTCATTAAGCATTATAAATAGGTTAAGTGTGTCTTTACATTGGAGTTTACAGAATTGATTTTAAGTATAACTAGTAAGTGACCCGTGTGTTGCACGGGATGTTCTTGTTTAATAATTTATCATTAAATTAAATAAAATCCACAATATATATCAAATGTGAACCTAGTATATATTATTGTAAAATATGAATTATTATTGCACATTAACATGTGCTCGTTTATCTCATCTATGACAGATAATATCAAGGCCAAACCCTATATTTGAAATAATATGTGTCATTAAGATAGTTAAGAAAATTAGAATATGTGATCCAACTATGCATTTTATAAGATAACTTTAATAAATTAATATATATATATATATATTGTAGAATCATGATATCTGCCTCTTTCCTTTATTATTAAGCATAATTGTTCCATCCCCTGTATAAATGATCACTACATTACATACATTTCAATCCTTTATCTCTCTATTCATTCCCATCAAATTTGTCAGAAGCGGCCTCATTTTATTTTAGGAGTCAAAAGCTTGCAATTTTTCCATATGTATGATTAGGTAATAGATGCAGAGACCAACTATTCTTGTGAAAACCTTGGAATATAATTATAAGTTAGTGAAAATCACTCCCCAAAGACAATAACTTCCTGGTAGCTAGGTTAATGTATTAGCACAACATAGTTCAGACTTTGATCAACAGCTTAAAAATAATACATGCTTGTTACTGTATTAGTACAATAACTTCCCTATAGTTGGGTTAATGTATTAATATAACATTCTTCAGATTTTGATCAAGAGCTTAAAAATAATACATGCTTGTTACAGGTACGTCATCTTCTATAATGAGTGATGTATGAACTAATAACTCAACCAAATAATTACACTAATTTATGTTACATATTGAATCATCATTTATCAATATAGATATGCAAAATTGAAAATGTATCATTCTTCCTCCAAGTAGTAGTAATGAGTTTATGCCACTTGGAGCAACATCTTAAGTATTTCAATTATATGTCTTACCTATGCCTTCGTATCCATACAACAGAAAACTCGGCCATTACAAAAGCCAACAAATGCAAATATTACATAAATCTTCCCCTATTAACATGTTTGAGTTTTTTGAAACCTAGGCATTTCCTTCAACATATTAAGAATATGAATGACAATAATATTTATACCCAAATTATAATTAAGATAATAACATCAATTCAGTACCCAGCCTATGATAATGAACCATGAAGGAAAGATAATAAGTACAAAACACGCAGATTATTTTTTATTCTTTGACATGATTTGAAATTAAAATAAGATGATCTTAGTTCAAAACACATTAGACTATAATAAATTCTACTAAGTCAAATTGTCGGAAATTGTGGCATGAAATTGTAATCTTGTTAAATTGGAAAAAGTCAAATTAAAACAAAAGGCAATATTTTTAAAACGTAATAAGTTTATGTTGGAAAAAATAATGAAATATTTTTTTTTGTATTTCAAGAAAATTCTGATTTGTCAATAAATTCTGACACAAGAATTTATATGAAGAAATAGTAAGGTAATGAGTGAATTATTTAGTTGCTTATTTTTAATAAATATATATTAATAAAAATGAATTATTTGACAAACACATGTAACACAAAAGGATATATCTACCATACCACAAAACTTAAATGTAAAATTATTAAGGAGCTTGGCTTTAAAATAATTGGCCAAAAAGGTGCTAAAAAATTAATGTATATCAATTTTTAAAGAAATTTGTACACAAGGATATATCTACGGTGCCACAAAACTTAAATGTAAAAATATTAAGGAGCTTGGCTTTAATATAATTGGGCAAAAAGGTGCTAAAAAATTAATGTATATCAATATTTAAAAAAACTTTGTACACATCACAATAAAAATATGTAAAAAAAAGTATTTGAAGATATGCAGATTGATGATATATTATTGATTAAGAATTTTTAGGATATTAAAACAAAGGGCAATTGAAATTTGAAAACAAAAAACAAAAAGCAATCATTTTTTTTTTTGCCTAAACAAAAAGCAAAGATTTAAATATAATAAATTAATGCTAAAAAAAAAGACAATGTTGAACTTCAAAGAACTGCAAGCGTCCCCATTTATCATAATCACATTGCAGATGGTGGGCCAATCATAATTACATAAATCCATATACATGCCAAGAGCTGCTTAATATGTGGATCTACTTAGACTCTTAAAATTGCAGCATCCTACGTGGCTTCTCAATATTTCAGCACTTATGCCTTGAGCTGCTAATTTTATTTTATATATATAGATAGATAGAAAGATATATATATATACACACACATATAGATTTATAACAAAATCAAAATTTAATACAATAATTTATCACAGTCTAACATTTGGAAAAATATATAACAATTTAACAGAACAACCAAGTTTAAAAGTAATTTGTCAATTGAATTTATTATAATTCTTAATTTGCAAATTTAATTTTTAATCATATGTTTAAGTCTTAATTCAATTGTTTTAAAAAAATTGACCCAAGTTCTTATTAATTCAAAATAATTAAACAATTTAATGATTGTTTGTCAAAAAAACAATCTAATGATTGAAAATTTTAATGTCAATTCAAAAATTACTTATTTAAATTGTAATTCCAAAAAAAATTTATTTAACTGTCTATTAGATTTTTAGAGAATGAACACCGAGTGTTACAATATGACTGTAATGAAAATTGAAATTAATCTAATAAGATAAAACTTATTTATTTCTTCAACTATGAAAAGACAAAAAACTATAAAAGAAAAAAAATAATCACACATATTAATCTTTCCCATTAATTCGAATTAGATCATCTGAAATTTAAAATCGGAAAAGACAATTCGGTGATTTCTTGATTGGATCATTTCAAATTGATTTGTTGCAATTTATTTACATATTCAAAATTTGATTTAAAAGATGTTTATTAAAATGAGGCAAAATCCGTAATAATATGTATTAATTTGACAATTTTTTTGTTTTAAAAGATTTGTAATTGATTGATTGCAAATTATCATGTAGACATGAAAAGAATTATTTCTAGTTATGCAACCACAAACCATTAAAATACATAATAAATGAAAGAGAAAAGCTGTTCTCTCTCCCATATAACCAAATTTAAATAAATATAATAAGTAAATGTAGCTTTAATCACAAATGATATCCTATTTTTTTTATTCTCACCGCTATTAACATATCCACATAAACAACTTATTTGGGCAAAGTAAAGGTGAAAAAACAAAAAGAATAGAACAAATGTGTATCACACCAACATTTTAAAGAGATATATTACATTAAAGATGGAAACCTGATATAATATAACCTTACAACACCATACTAAAACTTCTAGAGGAACTCATTCGGTACTCATTTGATGAAATGATAAGTCTCCAGTACCTTTTCTAGGAGGTCAAGCTTTGGAAATGCCATTATAAATAGGGCATTTCGATTTTTCATTCTCTAAGTAGGGCAAGATATCGTGAGTTTAAGACTTATATCTAAGAGAAATAAGTCACAAGGAGCATACGTTAGGATACAAGTTTGATGGGCTATGGGGCTGTACATGTGCGTTGCTAAAATATCAACCACAGGTATTTATAACAGAAAATGGACCAAGGAGTTATGAAATGAAATTCTTAGGAGTTAATTCTTTATTAATGCCAAAATAATGGAAAATTCAAATTCAATCAATAATTTAAAATCTACAATCAACTTTATCTAACCACATTTAATCCATCATGAAGTGGCAAAACAGGGAATCAAATCCTAATTAAAGCATTTACTATTAATTTTAAATCGGTTTTGAAAATTCAAACTGATAATGTTGGTCTGCCACATATAATCTAATGTGGAGACATATATTTCTAACACATATGGTAGAGCATGTGCCAGTGACCTCTGCTTTTATATGTATAGATTTGATTTGATTAGACATAGTACATACATACATGTGCATATATATATATATATATATTTCCTCTTATATGTAAAAACTATCTTTTTAAGATTTTTAATTTTTTTCATAATATTTGTCATTTTATAATATCAATTAAGTAATTAATTATACTTTTTTACTATTTTATCCCTTATTAATACTTTTAATTATCTTTTGATATGTATGAAACAATTTTAAGCCAAGGACATTTTAATAAAATACTATTATATTTTATAACAATTAAGATAATTTAATAATTTTTTGTTTGTATAAAAAATTTTAAAATGATACTTTTTACAAACTGGATGGAGTATAACAATAGAACATTTGTGTTATTGCATGCTGATTTGAATTCAAAACGATTTACATATATTAAGTATGATAATGTTCTAAAACTGATAGCAAAATTATTACCTTTCATATTAATTGATGGTGGTTCGCTTAATGTTCAGATCCAATTGCAATAATTTTTTAGATGATAAGCAAACATTTAAATATATAAAGAGTTAATTTCCATCCCCAAGAAGTCTATATGTCCAGTTTTTTGGCTCTCCTAATTTATGAATGGTCGACCCCACGGCATTAATGCATTGGTACTATATGTGGGATGTCCGTAACGTGAGGAGGTGAGAAACAATGGTTCCACATGGTGGATGCTGCTAAAAAAACGTACTTGCATGGATGCACAGAAATTTAGTATCCAATATGACAGCGTATATTTTCTGCAAGTGTGCTTTTGGCTGCTGATTTTATAGATATATAGACATATTGATTTTATTTAGAACTGTTTTTGTTAAAAAAAATGATCTATATTTGGTTGCATTTACTTATAAGTAATTTTGTTAAAATAAAATATGTTTAGATAATTTTAATAAAAGCACTTTTAGATGGATAATTATTAAAAATATCTAAAATGTCTTTGTTCCTCATTAATTTTTTATTTTTAAAATTCATTAGTAAATTTTTAATTTATAAATAATATAAAAAAATTATATGACTAATTATCCAAAATTTATAATTGATAAGTAGAAGTAACAAATTTTCATTTCTTTATAAAATTTTTAGCAGAGAATTGATTGTCCAGAATTTATTTTTATTTAACAAAGTTCACTTATAATTGATTTTGGGATTAAAAAAAAACACTTATGATGGCTCTTTAATTGTTGTACCAAACAAGCTCTAAGAGTGTACGGATATTACCGCCTACGATGAACTTGATTTTGAATGGGCTAAGCCAAGGCCTTTATTTTGGACATCCCACATTTTCATAGTTACTTTCCTTCATGATATAATTGAAGTTTGAACAATTTTTATCATTATTAATTCATAAATTGCAACCGAAACAAGTTTTCATCATTTAAATTCAAGCAATTATGTGAAGAAATGTTCAATGATACACTAATGTTTTGAGAATTGGATCAAGTTGGCCGGTTTGGTTGGTCAGTCCAAGAGGGGGGGAGGGGCCCTAAAGGAGCGGAAGGAATAAGAGGGGAAGAGGGAGAGAGTGAGTAGAGGAGCACGCGGACTGCTTAACATATAATTAAAGACATAAATTAAATATGAAGGAAGGGATGATCTGATACCAAGAAGGGGGGGAGGGGCCCTGAAGGAACGGAAGGAACAAGAGGGGAAGAGGGAGAGAGTGAGTAGAGGAGCAGGCGGACTGTGTAACACATAATTAAAGACATAAATTAAATATGAAGGAGGGGATGTTCTGAAATGAATAAGGCGGTAGAACTGCCCAACTAGTTCATCAAAAGTGGGAAGGATATGATGCAATGCAAGAAATAAGTTTAAAAGATGTTTATTGAAAAACTTACAGATACAGGGATGCGAAGAAGAAGGAGGAAGGAAGAAAGCTCAGCTCTAGTTCTCGCTACTCTAGGTGTTGCTCAAACTAGTCCTATTTTCTATTCTGCCTAACAAATGAAGTTAGCTTCACTTATATAGCAAGCTAAGCTACTGTTTGAATAGTATTTTCCCTGAAAATTGTTAGTAACTAGTACTATTTGAACAGTTCAGGTTAATACTTTGTACAATTTCTACCGACACTATAGTGTTTTGTGGATACACAGTGGAGATACTATAGTGCTTTATTTTACAATAATTTAATCTTCTCCTAAGTCAATAATAAATTCTTCTTCGTCTATATCTTGGTTTTTTGAAGCTAATGAAGAACTTGCTTGACTTGTTGGCAGAGATTGCTCCTGTTGTTGCAGTAGTTGTAATACAGTGTTAAGTTGGTTCACCATGCTAGCCTTATCTGTGGATAATGCCAATATAGCTTAAATCCTGGTCCTTTGGTTGAGGAATTTGCTTTGTTCAGTCATGCAAAGGTGTTTTGGATTATCTTTGAACCATCTTTCTACTACTTTCTCATCAATTCTTCGGATATCGAACTTTGCCCACCATCTTACAGAAGGGATTTTCTGTAATACAGGAAGTAAGGTTGTTCCGGGAAGTGATGAGGAGAATCTGTATTTCCAGGTGAATATCTAGGACACAGATAATTTTGAAATGTAATGAAGATCTATAGGAAATGGATCTTCATTATGATTGAATTTTTGGTTAAAGAGCTCAAAAGCTTGTATAACTTTTGGGGGCAAAATCTGTGGAACTGATCTAAAGAAATCTTACCATTGGACAAACCATTGAGGAAAATTATATTGTGTTTTTTTTTAAATAAATGAACCATGTATGAGACCATGATTCATTTTGAAAATAAAAAACATGGAACCATGCATCAGCATAATCCCAATAATTATATCCTTCCGGGTCATATGATATCCCAAAAGATTTTGATTTTTCTAATGATTGTCCCCACTAGGAAGGGGTGAGAATATGCAATATTTGGAGAGTACTATGTGTTACCATTGGTCCATTCTTTTTGTCATTTTTTGTTCGATATTGATTTACTCGGAATGAACTAATATTAACTCGCAATATTCTCTTGTTTTTCTCAAATTGGTTGGCCTATAATGAAATCTTGAAGGGAAAACATTAAGGGCAACTTGATTTGCATTTGTATGATAAAACTCTGGCTCTATTTGAACAAGGTTCCTTACTTGGTTTTCTTTGTGAATGTAAGGAGTCGTTATGTTTGCTGGTGATGAGATGACAATTGCTTTAGAAGAGGATGAAGCAACTATCATTTGATTTTGAGAAGCAGAATATTTTGGATTATTCTGCGAAATTTGGGGTTGTAGACAAAGTCTATCATATTGTTGTTTGGAAATGATAGCTTGTTTGTTAACAACTTCTTGCCAAGTAATGTCAGATAATTGTTTGTTTGCATAAGCCTGTGCATATGATGCAACAGTCTTTTTTGAAGAAGTTTTGTTTTGCTGGGTTGAAGACCCAGTTGGCATAGATGACTCCATTTGTTGCTATTGCTGTTGGGATCCTTGAGTTTGGGATCCAAATTGGTGAAGTATATTCTTCATGATTTCTTCCAACTCAGAGCTAGAAGCAGGTGTTTGAGCGTCTTGAAAGACACTTTTAGGTTTTTCTTCATTTGGTTCTTTCTTTTTATTTGGTGGCATTGTTTTCTAGAGTTTTCTCAGAATCTGGTTTTCTCTTAGACGTTGGTTCCCTGTAGAAATTCTACGGTGAGAAAATCAGGTAAAGAATTTGAAGTGCCTTTGATAAATTCTATTTCAAAGTCAAAAATACTTAAAATTGCTTGCCATCTAGCAAAAATTTGTTTAGAGGCAAGGTTTTTAACATCCTTTTACAAAACATCTTTTGCAGATTTACAGTCAATGCGAACTAAAAATTTTTGATTTAATAAGTCAGATTGAAATTTGGAAATGCATAAAACAATTGCCAAAATTTCTTTTTTTATTGTGGAATAGTTTTGTTGAGAAGTATTCCAATGTTTTGACGTGAAAGTAATGATTTTTTCATTACCATTGATTCGCTGTTTGAGAATGCCGCCATAACCTATGTCAGAGGCATCAGTTTTAACAATTTTATAGGTAGAAGGATCTGGAAGGCTAAAACAAGGAAGTTGCTTAACCTGTGATTTAATTTTCCTTACAATATTGGAATGGATATCCGTCCAAGGTGGAGGATTTGTTTTAAGACGTTGATGAAGAGGTTTAATAAAGTTGCTAAGATGAGGAATAAATTCAGCAACATAATTTAAACATCCTAAAAACCTTTGAAGTTGTGTTTTATCAATGATTTGATCAGGAAATTTGTCAGCAAATTGAATTGCCCTTTCAATTGGAGTAATTGATCCTTGGGAAATCCAATGTCCGAGGAATCTAATTTTTGTTTGGAAAAGACAAACTTTGGGTTTAGAAACCGCTAAACCATTAGTTTTAATAATTCGTATGAATTTATAAATATGTTTGAAATGTTCTTTAATTGTATGAGAATAAATCAATACATCATCAATATCAACAATAATGAATTGACTATTATCATTGAAGATTTCATTCATGATCCTTTGGAATTCAGAAGGAGCATTTTTTAAACCAAAAGGCATAACATTCCACTCATACTGTCCAAACGGTACAGTAAAAGTGGTTTTATACCTATCCTTTTCAGAAATTTGTATTTGCCAAAATATTGATTTCATATCAAATTTGGAAAACAATTTTGCTGAGTATAATCTTTTTAACAGATCAGATTTATTTGGAATGGGGTATCTGATTCATTGTAAAGCTTTGTTTAAAGGTTTATAATTTATAACTAGTCGAGGAACACCACGCTCTTGTTCTGCAGTATTATTGACATAAAAGGCAGCACATGACCATGGGCTTCTTGATCTATGAATGAGATTTTTGTTTAATAGATCTGAAATTTCTTATCTATAGGTTTGAAGAAGTTTTGGACCCATTTGAATAGGCTTTGCCATTGTTGGGATTTGCTTTTCTGAAAACTCTTTTTCGTATGGTAAATCTACCACATGTTGTTTTCTATTCCAGAAGGCATTTGGTAAATCAGAACAAATTTCTTTGTGAATTTGATTAAGACATTTTGTGATTTGGCTTCGAATTGTTTTTAATTTTAATTGGTCTTCAATTCTTTTAAAAGAAATTTCTTGTTTAAGAAAATTGATTTGCTGTTATTTAGCGAAAAGAAGATTTAGTTCTTTTATCTTAGGATTTTGTGTAAAAGGGAATAAAATAGTTTTTCCCAAATGTTGTTTTGAAATTCCATTTTCATCTGTTAAATATGGTTTTAGTAAATGGGCAAAAGGTGCTCCAAAAATAATTTCGGATCCCATTACTTTGACTAAAACAAATGGGGTTTTTATTTGTAAACCTTGGTTTTCAATAATAACATTTGAAATTTTGTACCGAACTTGTAGAGAGGATTTTTCAACACCTCTAAATCGTTCAGTTATTTTTTCAAAATATTTAGTTGGAATTATGCCTTCTCTAAAACAGTTTGCATAAGCTCCTGTGTCAAATAAGACATCTTTTTCTAAAACAAATTCATTGTTTATGATGATTTTTGCATGAATATAAAATTTTTGTGTTAATACTTTTGAAATAAGATTTAAGAAAGGTTCTGCTAGATCATTGTGTTCTTGTTTTTCGGAATGTTGACTTATTTGGTCTTCCAAACTTTGATTATTTTGAAAATTGTTTGCCAATTGAATATCTTGTATTTGAGATATTGCCTCAACATGAGTTTGTTGTTGTAACTTGATAAAACTAATTTCTGTTTTAAGATTTTGTATTTCATGTTGAAGGTTAGAGAGAGTAGTTTGTTTAGGAATTTGTTTGAATTTGGCAAGGATTTGAGTAAGATCATATTTGTTTGATCCTAATAATGTTTTAGTGTTTGAAGAACTAGGTATTTCTTGAAGAAGATCCTTAAATTTTAAAAGATATTCTTCCTTTTCTGAATCTAGAAGTTTACAAAGGATATCAATAAGGAAATCCTATTCCTTAGTAATAACATTAATTTCAGAGGAAGAGTTCTCTTGAAAATCATTATCCGGAATTTTATCAATATCTTCCAAAGAACTCTGCTCAGACTCAGACTCAGAAGTTTCAATCAAAAGATTATTTATTTGCTCAAGAACAGATTTTTCTATATTTAGAATCTTCTTAATTTTTCGAGTAATTCTACAATATTTGGAAATGTGTCCTGTTTCTCCACATTTAAAACAAGTAATATTTTTCTTTCTTCTGAAATCATTTTTTGGTTTTGTATAGAATTGGGGAGGGTTTTCTTGTCTTCTATAAAAAGTTTTAGATTTCTTTTGGTAATGTTTTTTATGTTGTTTCTTTTGTTTACAAGAAGGAAAACTGAATTGTTCACAGAAAGTTTCCAATTCTCTTTTATCGGATGCCTTTTCTTTGGCAAGTTGATTTTGCAGTTTATCATCTTGACAAATCTTAAGAGCAGTTTTTTGAACATATGATACTAACAGACCATATGTCAAATTCTCATAAGGAATTTTGTCATCATGAATATTTCTAAGTTTATCCCTAACCTTATTACCAAGCAAAGTTGGTAATCCGGCTAAGAATATCTCTTTCCAGAATGGCTGATTTGAGTCTTTCCTCATGAGAACTCGACTAAAGAAAGTATCTTTATACCATCTAAAATCAGATAGTGTTCTGCATTTGAGATTTGCAAGAAGTTCAGCTGATCTATCTTGCCACAAAGAAGGATCACCTATAAAATGTTGGATAATTGTAAATATAAGTCGGTTTGTTGAATCAAGTATGGGTTGACCGTTATGGGTAATGGGTGTTTCATCTGATTGGGTTTTTACAGAAGAATAGATTGTATCTTTATCTTCTAAGGAAAGATAAAAATCCCACCAACCTTTTAATTGTCCGATGAAACCAGAGACTAAAAGATCAGTAATTTGTTCATCCGTATAATTATGTTGAGTTTGATAAGCATTACCTACCATTGTCATATGTTGGAGAGTTTGAAGGATATTTTTTCATTTTGACCATCTATGTTCCATTCATAGATGTTGTTAGTGTTAAAGGATTTAAAGTTTTGATTAGTTCTTTCTTCTAAGAGAACATCTGGAGGAGTAACTCTATGATAATATAGCTTGGATGGTTTTTTCCAGTGTTGCGGGTTTATATGAAGAGAGGTCTTAGATTGACTTTGACTAGATTCTCCTACTGAATTTTGTGAAGAATATATGTCGAGGGCTTGGATTGTTTTAGTGGTTTTGGAGTTTGCAGATGACGGTGTTTCTGGGATAACTGTTTGACTTAATTGAATTTGAGCCATTTTTTCTTTAATCTGATCTACAATTTTGGATTTAAATTTTGATTGTAAATCAGCCTTTTGATTATGTGTAAACTCAAATGGTTTGAATAAAGGCGTTTAAACTGTAGGTGGCTTGAGCTTAGGTTCTGTTTTGAGCTGAATATCTGATTGTTGAATTAAACATTCACCTATCTTTTGAAGATAAAGATTGGTGTAATTGTTTTGTTCAACAATTCCTTTAATATCATTTGGGTTTACTTCTTGTGAAATGTGTTTAAATTTGAAAGGGGAAGCCTAGATTGGATGCTCTTTATCATCAACCTTTCTTGGAATTTGGGTAGTTTTTGGAGGAGGAAATTCTGAGGAAATAATTTGGTCAGAGGTTTTCCAATCTCTTTTAACAACATCTATATTTTTAAAATATGGATATTCTAATTTTTGGTCTTCGGCATGGGCTTCAAACCAATCAAAAAATGGAATATTTGTTTGTATATGTTGAAGAAATTTGTAAAACTTTTCTTGAATTGTTTTTCTTTTTGAACCTTTAAAGTTTTCAAAAAATCAATTTCTTTGAGAACTGTTTTCTTTTGAGTAAAACTCCTTTTGTAAAGAGGTTTTTATCAATTTGGAATTCCTTTTGTAAAACATTTATATCTTTTGGTTCTCCTAACGTCGAGTAATCAGGGGATTCGATAGATTTTAAATCGTCTTGGATTTCATAATTTACATGTGGAATGTTTGAAGAATTGTTTATCCCTGAAATAGAAGTATTTGACGGTTTAGATTCAATACAAGTTTGTTAGTTTGGGGCTGGCATGTATATTACTGTTGGTGGTTGAGGAAGTGAAGAACAAGAATATCTTGCTGATTCACTTGCTATAGATCTACAATCTTCGTAAATAGAAGGTTGAGATTTATAGGTTTGAGATATGGATTTTCTGGGTCTGTCAAAGGATAATCTAACACTTCCATCATGGGTTTAAGTAACCCTACTAATTTGTGGTACCATTTTTGGAATTGGCTGGGTAGCCTTTTTCATGATCCATTCATCAGGTAGCTTTACTTCGTCCCATATACTAGTTTTTGGGATAGAAATGTTTACATTGTTATAATCAGTTAAGAAAACTATTGTTGGCCATTATCTGGGTGGATTTGGGCATTGGTAGCATTCGAGTTTAATACATTATATTGTATTCGGTATATTAAAGTGGGTGGGATAGATCCTGGTTTCATGTTTAAACCATTGAGTTATATCCTAAGTTTGAGAGCTTCTAGGAGATGTTCGTCGTTTAAATCTAGGGTTCTGTCCGGGAAGCAGTTGAAATAAACAGGTCCATCATTTAGACCCATTTCTGCAGTTGCTAACAACGAATCAATATATGTATAGTGTCTAGTATCTTGAAAATATACTAAACATGATACATTTAACCCTTTTCTAATTAATGGTTTAATTGCTACTTGAACACACCCTATGTGTAAATAGTTGTATTCTTTTTTATGTCTTTCAATTGATTTTTTCGAAAGAAGGAAAATATATTCATTTTCTGGTTTGATAGGAATTGATTCTTCAACGGTCCTGATTATGTAATCAGTTTTGAAGAACCATTTTTTGTCCTTCTCATTTAGTTCGTAAAGAGCGTTTGGCGAGATAGTTGGTAAAGTCCAATTATCAAAATTTTGGTTTAGATTTGAAAAAGATATTTCTTATTTGAAAATCTTTTTGCTTGTTGATGATTTCATATTCTCATCGTTTGAAGCAACGTTTGAAGAAGAGGATGAAGAGGAACGACGAGAAGAAAATGATAAAGAATGCAGTAAAGAAGACATAATTTAATATTGCAGAAATTAGGGGACAGAATGTAAAGGCAAAAATATAAAACATAAAAGAGATATAGATGCAAATCTCCTTATCTTGATATCTTTAACATCTGGATCCATAGGGGTATAATAATTAAAAATTCATTTATCTTTATGATCCAGAATAATTTGTTAAGATATTTTAGACCTCACTTTAGCCAGAATAGTACATAGTATCTCATATATCATACACCACGGGAGGGACCATTTGCTTGCCTCTCCAGGACTTACAGCCTTGATTATCCCTACAAGTACTTATGCATGATACACAATAACCATATACAGTTTTGGACTAAGCCCAAAAATCGCTATCGAGCACAGATCTTCAAATCTTACTAATTTGCTAACAAAATTTTTGAAGGCATAAAAGTAGATCCAGATCTAATTAATATATCTCTACTTCACCTTCAGGCTTTGATACCAAGAGAGGTTTGGATTGTTTTGGATGATACTCCGATTTTAGAAAACATGTCATTAATCGGTCAACTTGGACTTGTGAACTCCCGTATAACTGATGGATTGATTGGTTAAAGGTTAACTATTTTTTTTTACTGTCATTCTTGGTTTTTTTTTTAATTAAATTAAAAGTTAAAAATTAAAATCCCTAACATGAGACGCATCTTCACTATCATAGTTCTGCAGTTCTCGCGCTGCACAACTATATTTGGAGCCTCTCGGAGCCTTTCTCCGTTGCAGGCAGAGCTCCATCGTCCTCCATCAGCGTCGTACTCTGTCGTAATTGGCCTCGGTGAGTTGTCTATCGCCGTCTCTCTCTTTTTCCTCCTTCTATTTCGTTGTTTTTGTCCTAAGGTGAGATCTCCACTTCTCCGTTTCTGGCTAGCTTGCTGGCGCTGCATTTTTTTTATTTTTAGTTTATTTATTTATTGATTTTTTTTTGTTACAATTTGCAACTCTGTTCTTGTCGTTTCTGTGACTTTACTTGCGTAGATAGTTTGTCTGTGACTATGCCTCTTGATTTTTCTCTTTATCGCTGCAAGCCTGCAAGTCTGCAACTCTGTTCTCTTTCTGTTTTTTTTTCCCCATGTATGATATTATGAATTTATGCAGGAATTTATAAGTTCTATGAGAGTCGATTGCTTTTGCATATATATAGACTTCGAGATTTATTCTACAGAATATACATTCATAATCTCTGGGAGTTAGAAATATATGTGTCTATAAGTAGTACACCAAGAGAGAAAGGATAATTAAGACTAGCTATCACTTTCCGCTAAAGTAATTGACACTAGTTTGATTCAATTATTGTATATACGTATGTGTGTATAGGCCCCATTAATTTGAGCTTCTTCCACTAATAGTTTATGTTTCTTCTGGTCTTCTAAATTGAAATTCAAATCAATGAGTTAATCCATATATCTATATCTATACATATTGTAAAAGTTGGATAACTTAAAGTGTACAGTAATCAGATAGTGTACAGTAATTGAAGGGTACCCTGAGTGCTCCTACTTTTTGGCCAAAAATTGAAGCCATGATATACTGGCCACATATCAAGACAAAAAATCTGATATATATATTTTTATCTTTCCTTTTTTTCTCCTTCAAATTCAAATTTTCCTTTCAATCACTCCTCTTCTTTAATCTATCTTCTTGCCTCTCTCTTTTTCTCCATTCTGACCTTGATTTTCCCCTCATTTCATATCTTCTCTGTCTTTTCTTTTCACTTTCTCATTTCCTCTCTTTTCATTATTCCCCTTATCTTCATTGACTACGATTGAGATTGAAGCAGAGTTGAAGCCATTGAGCTGGGTCACCAAAGATATGAGGAGCAGGGAATAGAGTGGCGAGGAGGAGAGAAAGAAAGAAGCTACGTTTGAGGTTGGTGGAAATCATTGAAGATGGTGGCAGGGAGAAAAGTTCAATAATATAATACTAACCTAAGTGATTCAAAAGGTGGTTAATTTTGGTTTCTTTTGGCCATCTTTAGCTGTGTAGAGTTTTTAGTTTTCAATTTTTTTCTATTCTGTAGTTTTTGGGTTTGTCTTAAATTTTGTTTTAAATATGTAGGCAAAAAAAATGGGCTAAAGAAACTACTAGATAGATGATGAAGACATTACTTTCCAGTGATTAAGTTATTATTTTTCTACATATGCATGTAAGCTTGGTTTTGAATCTTAAGCTAATATTTAGTGTTTGAGCTCAATTGGTTGCTTAAAAGGAACTCTTTACCTTGCGACTCTTTATCTTGTGATCTGCTTCTTATTTTTAGCAATTATCTTGAAATGGACTTAATTAAAGTGCAACTTGTGCGACTAAGCCAATGCATATCCAGAGTACTGTTTCCATGATCTTCTTACAAGAGTCTTTTCTATCTTCTTTAATCTTACATGTTTTCTCTGGTTGTTGTATGCACAAGTAGAAAGAAACTTAACATGAGGTGGAAACTTATGGATATGCCTAGTCTCCACTTATCTTGATGAACGAATGGGGTATAGGCCATTGTTATCTAAGCCCTTTTATTCATGAAATTGTGGGAAGAAGAGAATACCCTGCTATGCTCTTATTCTGTTGGTATGAAAGAATACATATAGGACTAGGTTTAACCAAAATATCTTAGCTAATCCCTAGTAATCAGTAAATAAATCCCAAAAGATAATAAGGTGTAATCGAATCTAATTAAATCAAATATTCATTAAGATAAAAGACTAAATGGTAGCATAAATCTATGAAAAGATGTGAATGGGCCTAAAAGAGAAGTGGGCTTCACCGACACTTCCCCTTAAGCTAGGGAGAAAATATTCAGCATTCCCAGCTTGTTATTCAATGCTTCAAACCAACGCTTCCATAACCAATGTTCAAAGTTAAATGGTTCAATCGTGATCTAATTGAGGTTGAATCGGTAGTGGTTAAAATAATATATATTTAACAAATAAATTTAAACAAATTTCATAACTTCATTAAACCCTCAAGTTAAATAATATTGAATTATTAATCTTTTATCCATCACAAACAAATTATTAATAAGTTTCATAACTTAATATTTAAATCTAAATCTAAATAAGTTAATATTAATTTATAATCACATTTTGAGTTCAAAATAGTCCGCTAATAATTCATTATTGTATTATTTGTTAAGTAAATTTATAATTTTCAATAATTATATATCATTCTTATATAATATTATAAAAAGGAAAAATATTTTGTACAAAAAATGATGTTATTTTAACTTAAAAATTAAAAAATATAAATTTTAAAAATTGGACTTGTTTAAATCGGTTTTGGGACCAATTCAAGCCTAATTTCCCTGGTTCTTGATCGGTTCACACTGGTTCTTGAAAGGGTCGGTTCTCCCTTTGTTCGGATTGGACCTAGCAGCAGTTCCTGATTGAACCGGCCGGTCTAGTTTGGTTCTTACAACAATGTTTCAAATTGGGCTTTGGACCAAGCCTTGGTCTAAATGTCAGCAACCTGTGAGGTAGACAAGACGTAGGATAAATCTATAATCTTAGTGAATTTTTTCCTTAATAAAATGTTGATCACTCTCAACATGATTCATTCTATCATGATGCACTGGATTTTGGACACTTTTAATTGTAGCCATATTATCACACAAGGCCTTCATAGAAGCAGACACTTCAAGTCTAGGTTCATTCAACAATCTCATCACTCATATTCCTTCACAAATTCCATGGGCTAGAGCCTTGTATTATACTTCAGTAGAGCTTTTAGCAATAACTGATTGCTACTTACTCCTCCATGTTACTCCCTCTTGTTCATATATAAGTTACATTCTTGAAGGATTTTATGGTTCCAAATATAATTCATTTTGCAAGATTTGGTGGAGCATTAATTGCTTTATTCCAAAAATGGTCTTCTTAGATATTGCTTTATGAAGCATTAATTGCTTTGGAGAGTAATATAATTTTTTTTAAATCTATGGTATTTATCAAGGGTAAAGATGGAAATCAAAGCAATTTTTGAACAACTATATTAATGCAACTAACTTTTCTTGATTTTAACGAGGTAGTTAAAAGTAACTTATATTAATGATCAAAAGTAGTACAAGGTTAACATAAGTACAATAGCAATTTTTTTCTTTGGGCATAAGATAGACCTTTTATTAGTCATTGATTCTGTCCTTAGTATAGATTTCTATGTTTCTAGCTCTCCCTTTTACAAATAGCACTCCCTTACCTAGAGTTGACTTCAAGTACTTCAAAATTCTCTAAACAGTCTACATATGTTCCTCTTGAGGACAATTCATGAATTAGCTAGCCACATTAATAGGGAAGCTAATGTGTGATCAAGCTAATGTGTGATCGTGTATGAGATAAGTAAATGTGTTACCCAACCAACCTCTAACATCTACCTTTATCTGCAAGAGTGAGTTCATTTTTATTTTTCAATTTACAATTCACATCCATGGGTGTATCTATTGGTTTAGCACCAATCATACCAGTTTCCTTCAAGAAATCAAATTGTTTACGTCCTTTGTGAGACACTAGTGCTTGCCCTAACTTGACCTTGCTACCTTACCAAGGAAATACCCAAGTTTTCTAAGGTTCTTAGCTTCAAATTCATTAGCTAAGTTCTCAACCTTAGTACTTCCTTAGCATCATTGCTAGTTACTAGTATGCCATCAACATAGACAATAAGAATAGTCATCTTACTCCCACAATGCCTAACAAATTAAGTGCCGTCTATATGACATTGTGTACCCAAATTTCTTAATGACATTAGTGAATCTCTCAAACCACTTTAAACCTTACAAAGACTTATAAAGTGTACATACCTTAGTTGATAATGGTAAAAAGTTATTGGTTCTGATGGTATTCCTATCGAAATTTGGAAGTGCCTAGGAGATAAGGGGGTTTTGTGGTTTGCTAAGTTATTTAACGAGATTTTAAGCTCCAAAAAAATGGCAGAGGAATGGAGAAAGAGTATTTTGGTACCTATATACAAAAACAAGGGGGATAGTAAGAATTGTGCAAATTATCAGGGGATAAAACTCATAAGTCACATAATGGAACTTTGGGAAAGAGTGATTGAGTATAGACTAAGAAAAAAATCTCGTATTTCGGAAATCCAATTTGGATTTATGCCAAGACGATCTACAACAGAGGCTATTTATTTATTAAAGGATTTGATTAAAAGATATCGGAGTAAAGAGAGAGATTTATATATGATTTGGAAAAAGTTTATGATAGAGTACTATGAGATGTGTTGTGGAAAGCAATGGAGAAGAAATGTGTTCGTGTGACTTATATTCGAGCTATAAAAGATATGTATGAGAGAGCAATAACAAGTGTGAGAACTCCTGGAGGTGAGACAGAATTTTTCTATAAGGATAGGTTTACATCAAGGATCTTTCTTGAGTCCATACTTGTTTAATTGAGTTTTGAATGTTTTAACAGAACATATATAGGAGAAAATTTCAAAATATATGCTCTTCGCGGATGGTATAGTCTTAATTGAAGACTCAAGAAAAGAAGTCAACTTTAAACTTGAGTTATGGAGTCACACTTTTGAATCAAAAAATTTCCACTTGAGTAAAAGTAAGATGAAATATATGCATTGCAAATTTAAAATAAAGTCAGTAGAAATGATTTAGAGGTAAAAATTGGAGAGTAAACCATTCTAGAAGTGTCAAAGTTTAGATATTTGGAGTTGATTTTACAGAGTGATAGTGAAATTGATAGGGGTATTATGCATATGATATAAGTTGGGTGGTTAAAGTAGAGAAAACATTAGGAGTTATTTGTGACTGCAAGGTACTTATTAAGTTTAAAGGAAAATTTTATCAAACAATTATAAGACCAGCGATGCTATATGATAGTGAATGTTGGGCTTTAGAAGGATAATAAGAGCATAAAATAGGAGTAGTAGAGATGAGAATGTTGAGATGGATGTGTGATTATACAAAATTAGATAAGATACGAAATAATTGTATACGAAGAAAAGTCGGAGTAGCACCTATCGAGGAGAAAATATTGGAAAATCATTTAAGGTGATTTAGATATGTACAAAGAAGAGGGTAAGAGAAGTCTGTGAAGAGAGTTGATCAAATGGTTTGGAGCCTTATCAAAAAGCGTAGAGGAAGATTGAAAAGACTCTAAGGGAAGTTATAAGAAATGACCTCTTGATAAATGATTTATTTGAAATGGTGTTTGATAGAATCCATTGACATCGTATGATTCATGCAGCTGACTTCACATTAGTGGAATAAGACTAATATTGTTGTTGGTGGTGGTATCTCCATATATACTTCTTCCTCTAAATCTCCATTTAGGAAGACGTTCTTCACATCCAGTTGTAGTGACCAATTTGAATTTGCTGCAAGTGATAATAATGCGTGCCGTTTGTCTCCACTGCAAGTTATGTTCTCTGCACCTCCGTTGTAGAGAAAACGATATCGTTGAATGGCAAACAGGAATAGATTTTGTTTTACACCGACAAGAATAGATGTTGAACAAGTTGAGAAAAAAATGAAATGTGAGGTTGATGTGGGACCATATAGTAGAGGGTGCTGTTTTAGTGGGTCCATCCCAATATATGCTCTTTTTTTTTTTTTTCTACCTATTATATGTATATTTCAATTAAGAAGCTAATTTTTTTTAAAAAAAATTGAAGAGTTAATTTTAATGTACCACTTAACTAAATTTGAAAAAAAAAAGGTAATCAAAGAACATCGTACATTAATCATAAGTAAAAGTTATTAAGAATTGTTAATATATTGTTATAATTGTAATTAAATTATTAATCGTATTAAAAGTAGCCATAAGTTCATGGGCAAAAAAAGTGGATATGGGGATACATTAAAATTTATTCTTTAATTTAAATATACATGTAATATATTGAAAAAAAAAAAGATGTCTCGGGATGGACGGACTAAAATAGCACCCTCTATAATGTGGTCCCACACAATGTCAGATCCCAAATTTTTTTTTGTCAATGGCTTCAACATACCATCCTTGTTTGCCGTCCAATGACATCGTTTTCTCTGCTGCGGAGGTGCAGACGACATAACTTGTAGTGGAGACAAATGGGACGCTGATAATAACACCTTCATAATATTGAGCTTGGCAACTGAAGCAAACTCTCTTGGTTGTTAAATCAACAGATATGTAGCCCAGGCCATTATCTTTATCTGTTGTATTATCTCTATTATTTTATTTTAGATTTAGAAGAGAAGATGGGATTTTTTATGTATTAATTATTATTTTGTAATATCTCTACCTGTTTGATCTGGTTTTGGATGTTTTTTACAGAACATATACAGGAAGAAATTCCAAAGTGTATGCTCTTTGCGGATGATATAGTTTTAATTGAGGACTCAAGAGAAGAGGTCAATTCTAAACTTGAATTATTTAGACATACTTTGGAATCTAAGGGTTTCAGTCTAAGAAGAAGCAATACGGAATATATGCATTGCAAATTTAATAAGAGGCCAATTAAAAATGATTCAGAGGTAAAAATTGGAGAGCAAATCATTCTTTAAGTGTTAAAGTTTAGATATTTGGGGTTGATTTTACAGAATAATGGTGAAATTATGGGGATGTTATGTATAGGATATACGTTGGGTGGTTAAAGTGGAGGAAAGCAACATGAGTTATTTGTGATCGCAAGGTGCTTACTAAGCTTAAAGGAAAATTTTACAGAACAGTTATAAGGCCAGCAATGCTATATGGTAGTGAATGTTGGGCTTTGAAAGGACAATAAGAGCATAAGATGGGAGTAGCAGAGATGAGAATGTTGAGATGGATGTGCGGTCATACAAAATTGGATAAGGTACGAAATGACTGTATACGAAGGAAAGTTGGGGTAGCACCTATCGGGGAGAAAATGGTAGAAAATCGTTTAAGGTGGTTTGAGCATGTACAAAGAAGAGGGCAAGAGGAGCCAGTGAAGAGAGTTGATCAAATGGTTTGGAGCCCGATCAAAAGGCATAGAGGAAGACCAAAAAGGACACTAAGGAAAATTATAAGGAATGACCTTTTGAGAAATGATTTATCTGAGGAGATATCGTTTGATAGAGTCCATTGGCGTCGTATGATCCATGTAGCCGATCTCACAAAGTGGGATAAGGCGAATGTTGTTGTTGATCTCTACATGATATTAGTTACGGTTTTGTGATTGTCATCGGGTGCTGTTTCATCATTCTACCCTAAATTTCAAGTTGGCATCAAAATCTACAGGCTAATCGCTGATTTCAAAACCAGTGGCCCACTTCTATACTAGTCACTTCTCTCCCACATTCCCAAACTAGTCACACAGACCCAGCATCATTCCCTTACAGGTTCACACTTCTCTGCACGTTTTCCAAACTGTTTGTTGCTCCCATGTTTGAGAAAACACAGTCCTCTACTTCTAGCACTTCCACTACCTCCACCGCTTCATCTAATGTCACTAGCTTTCTCCTCAGACCCACTCTCTTCTCTTCGTCTCTCTCACAGTCTGTTTCTGTCAAGTTGGACAGAACTGATTTCTTATTTTGGCACTCTCGTTTATCCAGTCATCAAGGGTAACAAGCTTGATAGCTATCTCAATGGCTCAAAGGGGATTCTTTCTTCGATGATCACTGAGGTGATGAAACTAAGCCCAATCCCGCTTATGAAGATTATATTTCAACAGACTAGCTGCTACTTGGGTGGCTTCCAAATTCAATGACTGTTGAAGTAGCTGGTCAATTGATTCACTGCACCACCTTCTGTGAATTATGGAAAACTTCAAACAATCTCAATGGAGCCCAGTCATGTGCTTGGATTATGCTACTAAGGTTTGAGTTTTAGAGAACCAGAAAAATTGGAATGTCCATGGAAGAATATTTAATGAAAGATAAAATCCCTTTCAGATAATTTATCTCTTGTAGCTTACCCTGTTCCTCTACCAGATTTAATTTTGCAGACACTCTTCGGACTTGATGTTGAGTATAACACAATGGTTGTTGAGCTAGTTGACAAACTAGAACTAACTAGGGTAGAGTAGCAGCCACACCTTCTTACTTTGGAAAATAGGCTTGAGCAGCTGAATCAGTTGTCAACTTTGTCATTTAATTCACCTTCTGCTAATTTGGTAGATACCAAGTTCAAAGATAACACTTGGGGTTTGTGGTGTGGCTCCAGTTCATGTGGAAGCTGTGGAAGAGGTAGAGGAAGATCTGATAATGAGGAAAAGTAATATGTCAGCTTTGTAATTGTGTTGGTCATATGGCTAATGTCTGTTTTTACTGGTTTGACAAGAATTTTCAGCAGTGCAGTGATCTTAATAGAAGAGGAGGTTCGAATTCTGGTGGTTCTAATTGAATGACGTTAATTGCCACACCCCAGATAATGGTTGATGACTCATGGTACTTTGATAGTAGGACAAATAATCATATCACAACATATGCATGTCAGTTGGACAAATTTGCACCAATGAATGGTAAGCTAGTGGTTACTGTTGGCAATGGTGAACAAATTGAGGTTCATAAAGTAGGGACTAGTAAAGTTAATCAAATGGACGACTCTCCCCTTGATATTAAAAATGTTCTTAATACTCCTGAGATTGCAAAAGATTTATTAAGTGCTTATAACATGATTGTTGATCATGATGCTCTTGGAACTTTTGCCTCTAATGGATATTTTGTGAAGGATAGAAAATCCGAGAGAATTCTTCTACAAGGAGGAGTGAATGGTGGGTATTACAAAGTAGCAAAGATGAAGAATAAAGATAATAAAGCCATGGCATTGACAGTTACTGCATGAAAGGTTTTATCAGAGTTTGAAGTTTAGAAGTGGCATTGCAAACTTGGCCATCCTTCTGTGGAATTTTAAGTTTGGTTTTGTGTAGTTATGAATATGATTTGAATTTTGATCCAAATAAAGGAGTTATGTTATGTGACTCTTGTCAGTATGGAAAAATGCATGCTTTACCCTTCAAAGCTTCTAGTTCTGATGCTAGTTCACCTCTTGAACTTATTCACACTGATTTATGGGGACCATCTCCTGTTGCTTCAACCAATGGTTTTAAATTCTATGTTATTTTTGTTGATGATTATAATCGATTTACTTGGTTATACCTACTGAAGCACAAAGATAAAACATTGAATACATTTAAAAGTTTTAATAATCTCATTAAGAATCAGTTTGATGCAAAAATAAAGACATTACAAAATGATAGGGGTGGTGAATATAGAAGTTTTACTAATTTGGTGAATGAATATGGAATTGTCTTCAGACTATCATGCCCCTACACCTCGCAACAAAATGTGAGAGCAGAATAACATGGACATGTGGTTGAAATGGGTTTAACACTTTTGGCTCTAGTTAAACTACCTTTGTATTATTGGTGGGAGGCTTTTCACATTGCTGCTTGACTTATTAACAGACCACCCTCATTAGTTGTAGGAGAGGTTCCCTCGTACTTCAAATTATTTAATAAGTATCCAGACTTACATGATGAACATAAGGTGTTTGGTTCTGCGTTTTTCCCATGCTAAAGGCCTTACAATCAACATAAGCTCCAGTATCCCATGCTCCATGCTTGATAGGTAGTATGGAATGACCAAGTCCTATATTAAGTAGTATGAGATACTCAATGGAGTATTTAAGTGAGTTGCTTCTTGTATCTCAATAGTTAACTTTTGGGAAATGGTTTCCATTCCACTTGAGTACCCGTCAAATTCATAATTAATATTTTGTTTATCAATATTGTATTATTCCGTTGTTTGCTATTGTGTGCCACACACATATATCTAGGAGAATGCCATACTTTAAAGCTTCATGACATCTGATATTGTTGTGACTGGTTATGCGTAACTGTTAAAGCATGTTTTTCAAATCTTGTCCATATTGCTTTTCTGAATGCCGGTTGGGTTCTGATCCTGGAATTGATGGCTTTCCAGTTGGTTTTGGATTTAGTGCTTGAGGTGGGATTAGTTCAGGATTTGGGTATGCTGTGGGGAAAAGGGTTGCTCTAGATCAAAACAGGAGGTACTGATATGTTGTAAATACCCTTCATGGTGTTCAAACCATTGCTTCTAACTAAGTGTGCTTTCATTTTTTTTCCTCGAAGTCAAAATATCCTCAATTTGGTACACTCTTTCAATTTTTTATTAAAATTGAGAATGTGTTTTTATATTTATTGATGAAGGAATGTTACAGCAAAAACAGAAGGCAATTTTCAACTTTTTTGCACTTGGATTTTGGTGAATTGAGTTGAGCAATATATGACATTGGTGATGTTCTATTTTTGGGTGGAAATTGGTTTTAATTTTGGGCCCACTTATAGTGAAAAGAGTACATTAAAATTTGGTGGTGGTAAGATGAACTTTGAATTGCAAATTGCAAGGTAGCTTTCTCATATTTTTTATGTGAAATATCGTGTTGTTATATTATTTGTTTGTGTTGTTTTTAACTGATTATGCTGAATTGGTTGCATCAAAATTCTTAGATCCTTTTTTGTCAATGGTGCTGATTTTGTGCCCATTGGACATTATTGGAATGCTGCACTGTTGCTTTTGGCTCATGCTTTAAGTAGATTCCTTTGAACCTTTTGATTAGCTAGGATGTACAGTATTTTATATATGAACTGAAATTTCTATGTACACATTGTTGAATTTATCTTATGATATGCAATATCGATAAATTGGCTTTTAATTTGCTCTTTAGCACTTGAGCTTGACCATCAATTTTTTTTTGTTAACAACATACAATTGATATACGTAAATTTACTTGCAAGATTGCATCAATGTCCAAGGAAAATATTTCTTATATAAGCAGAGGTCATTAGCTTCTAAATTATTGCTTCATTTTGAGTTTGGACTTTTCATATATTTGTCTCATTATAATATCCCTATTAACTTATGAAACAAAATCGGTGATTTTGATTGCATTTTTTTCTTTAACAATTGATATGCTATACCAGTTTATCTGTGCTTATGTCTAACATTAGATTTGATTTATTTTGTGGGACGCATATTTCATATTTTTTCTTATAAAAAATCTAAAATTCCAAATAAATTAGTTCTGTTTTCTCATTTGTTAACTATCAATATTATTTCACATTCAGATTTTCTAATTGAATAATTCACTAAATATTTATTTTTTGGTATCATTTAAATAACGATATTAAATTAATTACAATCAATTTGATTGATTGTTTGCATTTATAATTTTTATTTCATATAAACTAATTTTTTGAAGCATCCCGTACACATGGTAAGAAATTCTAGTTTATTCAAATGCCTTGAATATGATGTGCATGTACAATACTTTTTTCTTTGGCCAATACATGTGTGTATATATACATTTCACTGTCTGCAAGTCTCTCTCTCTCTCTCTCTCTCTCTCTGTTACACACACACACATCATTGCAAATTTGCAACTCCAGTTTTCTGGCTGTGACTTGTGAAGTTATTTTGGCTGTGACTCTGCTTCTAAATTCTTTTCTTTATGTTTAATGATGATGAAAATTGACTGATGTAAAATTATTTTGGACCTAAGTTCATTGACATTAAAAGTGTTAGATGAGCTGGTTAGCAACTTGGCTTCAGTGTTAGATGAGTTTAAGCCTGTTTTTTCATTCTTGTAACTTGTTAGGTGACATTAAAAGTCTTGACTTGATTATGGATTTGAATGACGACTCAATTACTTTACAGCTGTGCTTTCTTAGGCATCATCTTTCCAACATCTATCCATGTTGCCTTTTTATTTTAGAAGAAATATGATGGATCCACGGCTGTTATAATAGCTTATGAAGTGTCCAAAAGGATAGAAAAGGGAAATAACATTGTAATTCCTCACACACAGCCAAATTCTTTCTTGAACCCTTACAGAACCTCACCCAAATATATACCCAACTGATATTCCTTCTCTCTCTCTCAGACTCACCTCATGCCCCATGTGATGCAAGTACAATGTTATTTCCCTTTTCTACCCTTTTGGATACTTCATAAGATATTATAACAGCCATGCATCTGTCATGTTGACACGCATCAGTTATACTTGTTCTGCTTTTCCTCCAAAATTTTTTAGTGTCAGCTCTATTGGAGATCTTATTTTTCTGAATATGTTTTCTTTTTGTTACTGTATGTGATAATATCCTGTGCCAGAATGCTTAATTCCTTGTTTCCAATTTTATTTTTGTTCCTTTCCTATTTCTTCTGCAGTAAGTAAAGCATAACAAATTCCATATGATCTTATCCCTTCGCTTTGCAAGTATCAAATTTGACTGGACTTTTCATTTTCTTGCAGTTAGCTATGTACAAAGAACAAGGAGAACCAGAATCTGCTTATAATGTTTCTTCAACGAATTGTAGGTGCCTGTCCTCCCTTGAAAAGGATGCTTAGCACTTGTGGCAGCCATGACCTTGCAAGTGCTATTCAAGAACTCAACAAGGTAAATTCTTTGTTTACTTCATCCTGCCATGGAGGTTATGACTATGTCTTTATGGTTTTGAGCACAATTAAGATCGTTGCAAAACTATATGGTAGAGTGATTAGAGTCTGCATAAATATCCCTGTACTTTCTAGTTTCCATTCAATATCCATGTTGAAAGTTTTGTTCTGCCTCCAATACTAACAAATGTCAGCATATAACGTAGTTCTTCATGTTAAACTGCAAATCCCATTTCAGGAAATGGATTCAGTGTTTGGTCAACCTCCTTCAAATAAATTTGCTAGTGCTGTGAGTGATGGTCTTGCAAATAATCAAAAGACAAGTGAAAGTTCTTTTGGTTTGACTCATACCAGCAGTAATGGGGAGGCTCACATGGTGGATGTGTCTCCCAAAGAAAATAGTAAAAGAACTGCCATTGCAGGTTGCAAGGTAATTCTTGGAAAGCAGGTGTTTGATTTGGTTTTAGCCAATCAAATGGCCAAAGGCGATGTGCTTAGTGTGGCAAAAATTGCAGGCATATGTGGTGCAAAGCAAACTAGTGGTCTTATTCCATTGTGCCATAACATAAGCCTCACTCACGTGCGAGTGGATTTGAAATTGAATCCCGATGACTTCAGTGTAATGATAGAAGGGGAAGCTGCATCAACAGGGAAAACTGGTGTTGAGATGGAAGCCATGACGGCTGTTACTATTGCTGGCTTAACAGTGTATGATATGTGTAAGGCTGCTTCAAAAGATATAGTTATTACAGATGTGAAACTAAAGCATAAAGCTGGCGGAAAGAGTGGGGATTGGTCCTCGGGACAGTAATGTTTCGAAAGATATTGCAATGTGCTAGTTTGCATGGGGCAGCGAGCAACAATAAGTAAGCACTTCATTGCGTTTATAACAGGCAAAAGCTGAGGAGATTACTTGAACATTGTTAAATTCAAGTAGATCATTAACTGCTGGTCTGCTCTTTTGTTTTGTTTTTTTTTTTTTTGACCAATTGCTCATTTGTTCAAACTCATGTTTTGCTTAAGCCCAGATTTCTTTTCTTTTATTTTTGACGTCAGGCTTAAAATTTTTATTATTTGTAACAGCATGTTTATATTTTGCGCATTCAATCTATAGGAAAAGTAATCGGAAGTTCTGTTTTTACCTATGGATGCCGAGTACGTTTATTTATTCATAGCTCTGGCAATTTTATTCAAAATATTAAACACATACTATGCATTATCAAATTATGCACCATTAAAATCAATGATGCCTTGTTATTTATGTGGGGAAGGAGGACTTGAAATATTAAATGGCCACTTTGGACAAGAATGAGATCATTTGCCTCAAATTCCACATGAAAATACATGAAAAATAGGGAAACACTAAATCGGGCTGGCTTAGTATTGAAGAGGCCAAAAAATCATTGGTTTTGCGTAATTTATGACATATTTGGTTTGGCTTATGTAGAATCTTCTTTTGTTGACTAGCTTATGTAAAACTACTCTCTATTAGTGTGGTACTTATTTAATTTAGAAATGTCTAATTAAAGCAATAAAATAGGGAAGCTTTAGCTGATTGCCTAGAAATGAAAAGCACGAATCAATTTGAACATTTTTTTTTCTCAAACTTGCCACATTACTTATGCCTAAGCATGATATCCCGTTAAACTAAGCTTATTGTCAGTTTGTTACTCTGTCATTAGTTAAGCAGAGCTAAAGTGAGCGACAGGTACTAGTTGACTAGAACCAATTGTAGTCAACTAACAGTTCGGATTATGCTAACTATTTTGTGATCTTTTTTGGATCTACAACTCATTTCTGAAAGCCACAATAGGCTTTAACTAATGCAAATCAAGTAAAATCATGAAGGTGTAAAACTTTTTGAGTACTAATTCCTTTTATTCACAATACTTGAATATGAGATTTTATTAAAAGAGGAATAGGTGTTGAGCCACCTGAATTAACTGTTTTGGTTTAGGCTAACTACTATATAAATTAGTTAAATAGATTCTGTTCAAGAATTGTATCTTTTTCTCGAGACATTACAAGTAGCATCCTTTTCTTGAGGGTTTGGCCTTACCTATTGGGTCCACAAATGTGAGTAACCTTAATCCAAAGTTCGACTACAAAAAATGTGGGTTTTAGCGATGGTTCTTTGGTGACAATTTTGAAAACCCTCACTACAACAAGTAACAGTGGCGGTTTTACAAAATTAGATATTTTTTTTATTGTCTGTGTTACACAAAATACTCAATAATGGCCATAGCGCATAAGTAGAATTAAATTACATGGGTTAATGGTTTGTGATGTGGACCCTCTAAGATTAAATTCTAGTAACTCATAAAGTTGAGTTAGTAAACAAAGTGGAAGCACGAACTTAAAGGGGAAGGTTAAGGCATCATTGAATTTCCCTATGTGCATGTTAGCACCTTAGACCTTAGATGTAATGAAATAGGCTTCAAATAGTAGTTGTAGTTGTCTAACTAGACCTCTTTTCACCAAGCTTCCCAAAGTCAAGTCCTCTATTTGAGTTAAATCATGCAATGTGTTAAAAGAGCTCACTTGGTTTACATCAGTTTAGGAACCCTAAACCTAATCAAATGACACTAAACCGTGGAGTTACAACTTGATAACTAAATTACAACCAAGATTGGGGGGAGCACCTATTTTTGTACTAGATAGACTAGGTGGCCTCCAAAATGACCATTCTCATTCAAACCAAACTAGAACTCTCAAAGCATGTCTAAGCCACTTTAATATATTGTACCATCTTGTTGGTACCTTACAACAAGATAAGATTACCAACTTGGATATACCACACTCATTCAACCTAAATTTAAGCCAAATCTAGCATGATCAAGTTCCTCTTTTCCAACTTGCCTGACGAATGCAAATAGGTTTAACACCACCTACTACAACATCACGATTAAATAATTCCTGAGATGCAAAATGCAACATTACTCGTGTTTTTCTTATCAACTACGTGGATCTCAATATATTGCATATAGTCTAATGAATGAAGCACACTAATCATGACTTATGAATGATATGACTTGCTATAGATTTTGTTTTACATTGATATGGATGTGAAGGACAAAAGGACATGTTACATATGCACATATTCATTCCATCAACAAATGGATTCACTATACCTACTTCTAAACCTTGGATACCACATTAACAATACATATTCCGTTATAATTTGACTCCCTTCTAGACTTATAATTAAACATATTGTGCCATGTTCAAGCAACATTGTCAAGATTTTACTTAACTTCACATTCATGCCCAAATACATGTCAAAACCCTCAAAGTAAGTAGCATGGTCATATTTGCTTTAGATATGTAATCTATCATAAAAATACGTAGATTTTAATCAAAATTACTATATCACAACATGACTATCACATATAACTACATTCTTGTCCCTTTAGTAGAGCTCCCACTTGACTAAGTGTTGTCCATAAAGGAGTGAGATAAAGATCTTAGTAGTCATATCATCTTTCCAAACAAATTTTACATAGCATATACTCCATCTCCAAACAAGAATACTACAAATTCATGACATTAGTAAACTCAAGAATATATTTGATTGCATTCATTATCATAATTAGATTATATTGGCTAATTAACCATGAAATTCTGGACATCATCATAATCATGTCGAGGAATGCCCTTTGTAACTTGAAAACCCTAAACAAACTAGAGGAACCATATTCTTAACATGAAAATTATAAACCACAGGGACATATAGACTTCTTGACTTGCAATTGAACATCATAAACAACCAAACAATCATGTGAATCAATAGTAGTAATTCTTTTTGATAAAATAATGACGATGATAATGATGATAATCATAGCTTACACTAAAGCCCTCTATTGAAAATGTTAAGTCACAGGAGTGAGATAAAAATCTCAATAACTAAAAGTATATTTTAAATCATAGCAAATAATGATAATATAGTTAACAAGTCAGAGTAATAATGTCCTGCACACAGTCATAGACCCACCAAGCACTATTATAACATCATCATGACTATAATTTCACTAAGAGATGCATGAAAACAAGGATGAATAGAGAGAATTAAGTAAAGCAATTGAAAAGAGAAGATGAAGAGCAATACACAAAGCTTTATACTGACTTAGACCAACCACTTAACCTACATCCAGTCTTCAAGCCACTACTTGAGATTTTCACTATATCTCACAAGTTTGATCCAGGAACTCGTAAAGTCTTAATATATCCTATAATTTTTAATAGGCACTTGTGAAGTCACTCACCCCACACTCTTACAAGATGTGTAATTTCCCCTAGTGTTTCTCAACATTAAGATTCAACCCAGTAATTGTAGAAAAGAATGATTATAGAATAGAAACTCTTTTTTAGAGTAAATAATACATTAAAAGCTCACTCAAATGAGATGAGTTTAACTATGAATGCTAATATACAGAAATATTTTATACATTGGAGCAGTATTTTGGCACAAAACTCACATAATTCATTACACATAAGTTCGAATGAGGTTCTATTTATAGATTTGTGGCTTAACTAGACATTAAACACAAGACATATCCATTAGACACAAGTTTTAACCGTTGCTCTGCAAAAAAAGTTGTTCACCAACTGTATTAAATGCATTTGACATACCAAAATTTGAATTTTGAGACTCAATAGACAAATTTTGTAGAGTCAACATAGTTATGTATTTAATGTTGAACCTTGAAATTTGTTTGTTACAAAGTGACATTCAAATTTCGAGTTTGCAAAAGATATCTCATGTTAGTTTATGCAAATTTTCATATTAGGAGTGTGTTTATTGAGTTTGAACAGTTGCTTCAAGATTTCACAATGCACTTCGAAATTCGAATTTCAGAGACTGAAATTTATCTATCGTAGGCATGTTTAATCCTTTGTGACTCTTGCATACTTTCACTAACTATACTTAACTTGAAATTTGAATTTCAGATCCAAAATTCGTTTATCAAAGATCAAACCTCTGTAACTTTGAATTTCAACAAGTACGAATTTTGCACAAAATGAACATAAATCATAAGCAAAATTTATTTGTTAGCCAATATTTTTCAATTCTAACACATACTAACATCAAATTTACTTAATCTAACTTGTTTAAAACATATGGTAACAAGATTAAGTAAATTTTAAAAATTAAACCACCTCAAGACTTAAGTGAAAAAAAAAAATATACCTAATAGTTAGGTATTCAAAAGTTAAGCTTCACTTTCACTTAATTATTCCATTCTTGGCATGCTCCCTTTTGATCTTTAATTCTTAGAGCATTTTTTCTCTTCTTCTTCTTTGAGTGAGACATGATATTGATTTTACTTTCTTTATTCTAATGCTCACTCTTCTTTCTTGGACAATCCCACATTTAATATATTACAAAATCAGCTTGGTTTATATCTAACTCCATCCCTTTTTAGTATGAATTCATTTGAGTATATCAGATACTTCATCTTTATCAGACTTTCACCATTTAACTCAAGGAGTACCTACAAAACAAAAAAAAATCCTTTTATTTCTTTGGTACCCTTTCTTAATGGGTCCACTAATAGTTAGTTTAAACATTTTGAAATTCATAATGGACCAAAGTTCAGTCTTATCCAAATATAACATATAATGTAATAATTGAATATGGTAAGTGACAGAGGTTACCAAAAATCATTTCCTTGTTATATTGGCTTGTATGCAATGTAGTATTGCTCATGTCTCCCTTTTGCATACAAACCATTGCTTCTTAAGCTTATACTCTTTCTTTTCTCAAGGTAAGTGATTTGATTTCTATTTGAGCTGCTTCCTTGAGATGAGTGAGAGATTTACTTCCAATGCTTCTCCTTGTGATTTGCAATTATAGCTTTAGAGTTTTGGGAGGCTCTCCTTTTCTGTGATTTCTTTCTTGCACCAATATGTTTTTTCTTCTTGGATTTATTCTGTACACATAAAACACTAGAAGAACATTTTGGTACCCACTTGTTTTTGGGTCTAGGAGGGTTAGTGGTATTCTTTGGAACCCATTTCATGCCTTTACTTAAACCATTTCTCTTAATACTGCACATATAAGCAATATGCCCATTTTGACCACAATATGTGAATAATGGTGAGCTAAGCATTATAGTAGGTACAAAGAATTTCTTATAAAGCATATTCTTCTCCTTAGACTCATTTATGTAGCCAGCACCTGACTTGTCAAATACAATTTTTTGTTTGCTAAGTGCAATATTTAACTTATTCTTTTCTTAGGTGAAATTGGCTATGACTTTAGTTAATTCCTCTTTTTCTTTAATTAATCTATCACATGAATCATTGGAGGAAGTGTTTGAGTGGGTTTCACAAATATTTTCTATTTTCTTTTTAAGTGACTCCTTTTCATTCTTTTCAAATTGTAATTTCTTTTATAAGGAAATCACTTTCTTCATAACGTGTGCAATTGCTTTTACTAATCTAATTAGTTCATCAAGCATTTCATTATAAGCATCTTGCAACTCATTAAAAGAGATATTCAGATTAAGTGTCAGAATTTTATACCTCATCATTGGTCTTAGCTATGAATCACAAATAGGTATCCTCATCATCTTCATCTAAATTGTTGCCTCAGATTGCAAAGTTGTATGCAACTTTAGCTTTATAATTCTTCCTCTCTGCATATCTTTCTCCTTGCCTCTTTGAATGGTACTTGAGTTTATTTGTATGGTAGGATTGCTTTTGCTCCTGAAGTTCCTTCCTTTTAATGTTGATGAATCTGCCAAATTTGATGGTCAACTATTTTTGCTCATCCTGCTCATCATTGTTGTTGCTATTATCACTTTCATCATTAGTATCATCATCTTTTGAGCTCTGTGATGAAGTAACTTTGAACATCAACATCTTTTCTTTATTTTACTGCTCCCACAGAAAGTTAAATCTTCCTTCATGTTTAGTAAGGCTTCCAAACAGTGCAGTGACAGATTGGTATGATTTTCCTCTTGTCTCTTCAATAGCTGTCACTTTTGGTTGTCATTCTTTGGGTAGAGCTTTGAGTATTTTGCATATTTGCTCTCTTTGTGTGTAGCTCTTTCCAAAGATGCCAGATGATTGATGATATGAGTAAAATGAATTTGGAAATCTTTGATAGACTCACCATTAATCTTTTTGAACATTTCATATTCTACTTTGAGAGAGCTGAGTTTGTTTTCTTTCTCTCCCTTAGTTCCTTCATGAGCAATCCCTAGAGTATCCCATGTTTCCTTAGCTGTGTTGTAATTTGACACTTTGAAGAATTCATCTTGATTTAGAGCATTGACCAATGAGTGTTTTGTCTTGAAGTTCAGTAGAATTCCTCATTTATCTTTATCGTTCCACTCTTTCTCTAGCTTCTTTTTGAATGTACCATTATCTTGTATCTTCTTTGTCACAAAATCACCCTTCTTTATGACAAACCGGATTTCTAGGCCTATGGATTGAAGATATATCTGTGTCCTTATCTTCTAGTATATTCTCTCCAAAGTCAGCCATCTTGCTCCTAAATGATTGGATCCTTTGTTGGAAGTTCAAGCTCTGATACCAATTATCAGTGGGTGTTAAAAATAATACCTATTGTTGCTTGGAACTACTATAATACCAAATGTTATGATGTTTCTTGTTAATATGATCATCATATGCACACATTATAAGAGATATTTCAGAGTTGAAGAGTTATTATATTATTCCTTTAGGATCAAGTAGAGATGTTAAAATGTCATTTGCTCCCTTTATCAAGTTAAGACAACCAACAAAACTCTTCACAATAAAATGAGATGAGTTAAAGCATAAGCAAATTAATTTTAGAAAATACTCCCTCTTAACTTACGCATTTCATTTGATAAAACCAAGAAAGTATAATGCATTAAATAAGCATGTTCATACACAAGCACATGATGTAAACATTCAAGCATTATGATCGAAAATTTTCTATTAAATCAAAAAGACCTTTGAAAAATCTTTACATGTAAAGTTATAAGCTCCCCCTAAGCATGAACATTTAGTTAACCATGCATGCTTTTTAGACCATAGCTCAAATCAAAATCAGTATTCAGGGGAAATTTTGAAAAGCACACAAGTTTAGTTATACAAATAAAGAAATAGACTTGTGCAAACATCAAACTTTACAGTAAGAACCATCATATTGAAATAGTTCATCATTTGAACAAGGATCATACTTTATTTTAATAACCTCAAATAACAACACCAAACAACTATATATGAAAACTTGTTAAACACTTACAAACCAGCTTGATTGATCCAATTTATATATCCAACTTGTATTATACAATATAAAAGTACTGCGGATATATTAGTACATAGCATGATATATGCATTTCAAACACAATTAATCACATGCTAATGTACATTTTACTTATTTTAGGAACAATATATATGTTAGACAAATATGATATATTTGTTCCTTATTACTTTATATTTGTTATCGTCAAAACTTATATTATATTAAACCTAATAGTGAGAAATAGAATACAACCATGCGTTCATGCGATCACCATGTTAAATGAATCATCATCACCATTATCTAAATTATCATGCATCAAGATAAGTAGCTCCAAATCCACTTATTTCTCTTTCTCTATGGCACAACGCACTGTGTAGTGCTTGCGTAGTAGAGAAGAAGCACCTCGTCTCGACAATGATACCATATGAGTATGCATGATTTGAATGACCTTGTTATATTGAGTCTAAATCAATGTTACTACATGTTATTGATTGAATTGATTATTGCAAATGGAAGTATTTTTCCTAGTTGCTTATTCAAATAATGCTAGTAAAATAGTGCATGGTTAGCCATTAGCATAATGCCTTTCCTTTTAAACCCTAATAGAACAACCTACTATATTCTTTTTTATAGAGCTCCAAAAGCTCCGAACATAACTTAGTATTTTTGACCTAGAGTAGGCACCCCATGATGAAAAGTGGATAATTCTATAAAATTAGGATTTTAAATAAATATATTTTTTTAGGATATTTCGATCATCTTTTAAATTTAATCTAAGATTTATATTTTATCTTTTATTTATTTCCTATTTTATGATTTCTTTTCTTTTAAATTTAAGTTAAAATATTCTAGAATGTTTTAATCTTTAAGATATTTCCAAATAAGTGAAATTCTTGTAATCTTCCTAGATTGAGGTTAAGTAATTTCTTAGTTTATTATGTTGTGTCAATCTTCTAGAAAGATTCATTGAATCCTATAAATAGCTATCATTGAAATTGGAATTTAAGATAATATTGAGTAGAATTGAGTTATTTCAGTTATTTCTCTCCCTTGAGTTCTTCTCCTTCACTCTCCTTGAGTTCTCTCTCCCTAAGTTCTTGTAGTTTCTCTCTCCTTCTACTTCTCTTCCCATTCTTTTTATCCCTTTCCTTATCCTCTTATATCATTTGGTATTAGAGCATGGGTTCTCTATGAGGTTTAATATAATATAAGTTTTGATGAAGACAAATATATAGTAAAAAGGAACAAATGCATCATATTTGTCTAACATATATTTTGTTCCTTAAAGAAGTAAAATGTGCATTAGCATGTGATTAATTGTGTTTATAATGCATATATCATGCTATGTACTAATATATCCACTGTGCTTTTATATTTTATAATACAAGTTGGATATATAAATTGGATTAATTATTTGGTTTTTAAGTGTAATATATCAAATGTAGAATTGTTCAACAAGGAAAAGTGAGCATTGAAATAAAGAAAGAAAAATCAACATTATGTCTCACTCAAAGAAGAAAAAGAGAAAGGATGCTCAAAGAACTGAAGATTAGAAGGGAGCATGCCAAGAATGAAATGACGAAGTGAAAGTGAAGCTTAACTTTTGAAGACCTATCTGTTAGGTATATTTTGTTTTCACTTAGGTTTTGAGGGGCTTTAAACATTGAAATTTACTTAATCTTGTTACCATATATTTTAAACGAGTTAGATAAAGTAAATTTAAAATTAACATGTGTTAGAATTAAGATATATTGGCTAACAGATGAATTTTGTATTTGGCTCATGTTTATTTTGTGCAAGATTCTCACTTTGCTTAGTAAAATTCGAAGTTATAGAGATTTTATCTCTGATAGACGAATTTTTGTTCTGAAATTCAAATTTCTGACTAAGCATTGTTTGTAAAAATGTGCAAAATTTATATGAAATTTAGTCAAAATTCAAATGGTAGTAATATTGATAATGAAAGTGATTATTGTTAGGTTTGGCTGGTCACCCAAAGGGGGTGAATTGGGTGATGCAAGATTTTTTTCCCTTTTGAAACACAATTCAATTTCACCAAGAGAAGTAGTAAAATAGAGGTGAATAGAGGGTAATAAAGGATATAGATGAAATAATAAAATGAATGATCAGACATAAGAATTTATCCTGGTTTAACCTAAACCATTTAGCCTACGTCTAGTTCTTAAGCCACCACTTGAGATTTTCACTATATCCCATAAGTTTGATCTGGGCACTTGTGAAGCCCCAGTACATCTCACAAATTTTAGTAGGCACTTGTGAAGCCACTCTCCCTACACCCTTATAAGATGTGTAATTCACTTGGTATTATCCCCACACTAAGATTCTACCTAGAAAATAGTAGAAATGAATGAATGTAGAATTGAAATTCTCTTTTAGAGTAGCTGATACATTGAAAGCTTACTCCAATGAGGTAGATTTAACCATGGATGTTGATATAGAAAGATTTTATATATTGAAGTAGTATTTTGGCATAACTCACTTGATTCTTTTTCCCATAAGTTCAAATGAAGTTATTCTTATAGATTTGTGACTTAACTATTTGTTAGACACAAGTTCTATGAGTTAGATACAAATTCTAGCTATTACTCTGTAAAAACACTTCAACAACCTCATTGAATGAATTTAACATTCCAAAATTTAAATTTTGAGGCTCAATAGACAAATTTCACAGAGTCAACATAGTTATGTGATTAACATTGAACTTCAAAAATTTGTCTGTCACAGAGTGAAATTCTAATTTTGAGTTTGCCAAAGTTAGTCCATGTTAGTTTATGCGAATTTTCATATTAAAAGTGCGTTTGTTGAGTTTGAATAATTGTCTCAAGTTTTCATAGTATTCTTCAAAATTTGAAGTTCAAAAGCTAAAATTTTTCTGTCAAAGACACATTCAACATGATATGAAAGTTCTCTCTTCGAAATTTCATTGTTGAAATGCAAAGTTCGTCTATCAGAGGCATGCTCTAACTAGACTCACAAGTTCTCATTTTCAAAGTCGTATTTTGAAGCCCAAAGTTTGTCCGTCAAAGAAAGTGACTTTGAAATTACCTTGAAATTCTCCAACATTCAAATTTTGACTAAACTTCATGCAAATTTTGCACACTTTCATTAACAATGCTTAGCCCAAAATTTGAATTTCAGAATTGAAATTCATCTGTAAGAGATAAGACCTCTGTAACTTTGAATTTCACTGAGTAAAGTTTAAATTTTGCATAAAATATTAAACACAAAATTCATCTATTAGCCAATATTTCTCAATTCTAGCATATACTAACATCGAGTTTACTTAATCTAACTCGTTTAAAACATATGATAACAAGATTAAGTAAATTTCAAAGGTTAAACTACCTCAAGACCCAAATGATAACAAAATATATCTAATAGCTAGGTCTTCAAAAGTTGAGCTCTATTCTCACTTGGTCATTCCATCTCCCTTCTGATCTTCAATTCATGGAGCATCCTTTTTCTTTCTTCTTTTTTGAGTGAGATATAATGTTGATTTTCCTTTCTTTATTCTAACACCCACTCTTCTTATTTAAAAAACCATATACTCAATGTATTACATTTAAAAATCAAGTAGTTAGTCCAATTTATATATATTCAACTTGTATTGTTAAACATAAGAGCATAGTGGATATATCAGTGCATATCATGATATATGCATTATAAACATAATTAAATATATGCTAATGCACATCTTACTTCTTTAAGGAATAATATATATTATACCAATATGATGCATTTATTCCTTATTATTTTATATTTATCATCATCAAAACTTATATTATATTAAACCTAACAATGATAGTAGTAGTAATGATGAGGAGGATGAGCTAAAAGAGTTAACAATCAAATTTGGTATATTCTTCAAAGTAAAAAAAACAAAAAGTAGCTTTAGGAACAAAAGCACTCTTGTCATGCAAATAAGCTAAAGTGCCATTCAAAGAGGCAAGGAGGAAGATATGCAGAGAGAAAAAATCATGAAGCTAAAGTTGCATAAAACTCTACAATTCGAGGCAACAGTTCAGATGAAGATAATGAGGATACATATCCATGCTTGATGGTAATATTCAATGATGCGATATCAAATTCTGACTTTGAATCTCCTTTTGATTATTCTTTTGATGAGTTACAAGATACTTATAATGAAATGTATGATGAACTGATTCGATTAGTAAAAGCACTCGCACACAGTAAGAAGAAAGTGATTTCCTTAGAAAATGAATTAGAATTGGAAAAGAATTAAAAGGATTAGAAAATATCTGTGAAACCCACACATATACTTCCTCTTGTGATTCATGATAGATTAAATAAAGAAAAAGAGGAGTTAACTAAAGTCATAGCCAATTTCACCCAAGGCAAAGATAAGTTGAATATTCCTCTTGGCAAACAAAAAAGTGTGTTTGACAAGTTGAGTGCTGGCTACATGAGTAAGTCCAAGGAGAAAAGTAAATGTTATTTGAAATTTTTTGTGCCTACTGTAATGCTTAGCTTACCATTATGCACATATCGTGGTAAAAATAGGCGTATTACTTATCTGTGCAATACAAGGAAAAATGGTTTGAGTAAAAGCATGAAATGGGTTCTAAAGAATACCACTAATTCTCCTGGACCTAAAAATAAGTGGGTATCAAAATGTTCTTCTAGTGTTTCATGTATGTAGAACAAATCCAAGAAGAAAGAACATATTGGTGCAAGAAAGAAGTCACAGAAAAGGAAAGCTTCTCAAAACTCTAAAGTTGCAATTGAAAATCACAAGGAGAAGCATAGGAAGTCAAGCTCTTACTTATCTCAAGGAAGTAGCTCAAATAGAAATCAAATCACTTACCTTGAGAAGAGAAAAAGCATAAGTCTAAGAAATAATGGTCTGGATGCAAAAGGGAGACATGAGCAATACTACACTGCATACAAGCCAAAAACAATAAGGAAATAATCTTTGGTAACCTCTGTCACTTACCCTATTCAATTATTGGATTATATGTTATAATTGGGTAAGACTGAACTTTGGTCCCATATGAACTTTAAAGTGTTTGAACTAACTATTAGTAGACCCAAGTAGGAAAGGGTACCAAAGAAAGAAAAGGATATTTTTTGTTTTGCAGGTACTCCTTGAGCTAAATGGTAAAAGTCTGATAAAGATGGAGTATCTGGTGTGCTCAAATGGATTCATACTCCGAAGGAAAGGAGTTAGCTATAAACCAAGTTGGTTTCTAAGTATTTAACAAGTTTTCAAATATGCATGGTTGGTGCTATTATGTGAGGTTATCAAAATAAGGAATGGTTCTGATTCAAATAATGAGCTATCTAAATATGTTGGTGCTTACTATGAAATTCAATTTGGCACTAGTCTATTTCTTTATTTGTATAACCAAACTTGTGTGTTTTTTATAATTTCTCTTGCATACTTATTTTGATTTGAGCTGTAATACTTGAATAAATGCTCATGCTTATGGCGAGCTTATAACTGTGCATGTAAAAGTCTTTAAAAGCTCTTTTTGACTTAAAAGAGATTTTCAATCATAGTGCATAAATGCCTATATCATGTAGTTTTGTATAAATATGTTTACTTGATACATTGTGCTTTCTTGGTTTATCATATGCAGTGCATAGTTTGAGAGGGAGCATTTTCTGTAATTAATTTACTTATACTTTATAGCTCACCTCATTTTATTGTAAAAAGTTTTGTTGCTTGGTCTTAACTTGCTAAAAAGAGTAAATGATGTTTCAATATCTCTCCCTGATCCTAATGGAAGAAGGTAACAACTCTTCAACTCTGAGATACCTCTTGTAATGTGTGTATATCATGATCATATTAACAAAAAACATCATAACATTTGGTATCATAATAGTTTCAAGCAACAATTGGTATTAGTTTTGATATCAATAACAATTGGTATCAGCTTTGATATTAGTAAGAATTGACATAATCTAAGCATGCAGTGCATAATAAGTTTTGATGATGATTCGCATTTGAATTTGTGCTTTTATATGTACTTGAAACAACCCTAGACATCTATACTTACTGATACAACCTCACAAATAGGGGAAGAAGAAATACTTGTTATTCCCTTTTTGTTGATGTGAAATAGGAGGAGAAGTAGTGTGAAAAATATGGATGTGCTTAATCTTGACATAACTGAGATAAACCACATTACATGTATTAATCATTCATTAAGCATATTTTTCTCTAGTGATTTGTCATCATAAAAAGGGGGAGATCGTTAGGTTTAATATAACATAAGTTTTGATGATAACAAATATAGAGTAAAAAGGAACAAATGCATCATATTTGTCTAACATAGAGTAAAAAGGAACAAATACACAAAAATTCTTTAACTAATGGTTCAAGTCTCTAAAAATGATTCACATCCTAAATTGCATGGGAAAAATATGAAACTGGAATTTAGATGTGTCAATTCATATAGTTTATTCACTTAATTTATTGTTCATTTCTAGCTTCTAGTTTCTATTTAGATTCTGACCCATAAATTTGATAATTCATATCTCATACAATACAAAGCTAATGTGTGCCTTCTTTATATCTTTGCAAATATCTGCATGTCTACTTTCTAAATGTATAAATTTTGTACATTTCTTTTACATGGGATGGACAATATGCCATTATAAATTGTCAAAGGTCACATATAACTTTCACTAGAATAGTTTTAGGAAAATATTCATAACTCTTATTATATAGCTCCATTTGTAACACGTTACTTCTATATGTTATTTCCCTCATTCCATAGCATATTTAGTATCCAAATAAACCATTTTAGGAGGTTAAACCATTAAAGGGATTAGCTCTGAAAAATAAAATTTTCAAACGTTACTGTTCATCAAATATCCATTTTTCTGGTTGAATTTTGAAAAATTATAACTGATTTCAGAAAAATCATATCAATGTGATTTAAATCCCTAAAAATATTTGAAAACGTTTTTTACATCAAAAAAATATGAAAAACAAATTTGAACACACCAATTGATACAGCTTATCATCTAAAGTTTAATGTTCAAAATGTCAAATTCCATTTTCCACGTTTTTTGGTCCATTTTCAAAAATTCATAACAATTTGTATACTAATCCAAATTCAGTGCTCTTTAGCTCATTGGAAAGCTCTATTTGTCTAATTTCCAAAAATACATAAAAAATACTTAATATATCCCATTTAGACCAAAAAGTGACTAGTTAACAATCAAGTGCTCAAAATAGGCAAATTTACATATTAACTTCCAAAAGTAGTATCATAGCATGATTACATAGCTCCAACTTGTTCAAACTATGTTTTTCATATTGCAAGATACTTAGAGAAACATAACATCAGCAAAGAAAAGCCTCACAAAGGCACATATTAATTTATACAAAATTATAAGGAAGCAAGATACAATTGCAACAACAAATCTAATCATCATTAATTTTCTCCTTGCCTTTTGCCTTCTTGGTGGCATTGCCATCACTTGTACTTATAATTTGAATGCTTGGGAGTAAGATTATATAATCCAATAGCTAGTTATATTTCATGCATTGATGTCATTCATTTCACATAAAAATTCACATTGATTCACATAAAGCAATAAAGTACCATATTGATCATAGAAATTTTGACAGAATAATGGTTTGGAAAATAAACATTTTAGGGAATAAAACCCCTCATTTTATAGTCAAAACCAGTCAAAGAAAATACAACAACATGGGAACATAATTTTATCATAGAAAAATAATGAAAGAACATAAAGAAATACTATGCACTTAGCTGCCTCTTGGAGTTTCTCTTAACTTTTTTTTCTTGAAACCTATGATTCCACTTATTTTCTCAAGCTTCCTCAAGTCCCTAAACATCAGCAAATACTTATTCAATCAATTAGAATAAGTGGCTACTTCAAAAAGTCTCACTAAAATCCTAAATATTCATATTCTTCATCTTTGGCTTTAACTTGAATTCCACACTTGTCTTTAAGGTTTTTCCACCATCGGGAAACAATTTTCGGCATCAAATTAATGAAATTATAACTCAAAGGCACCATTTTGAACTAACCAAAACTAACAAGAAAAAGGGAAGAGATGGGCTTTCAACTATTTGATTCAAAGCGTACCAAGAATTGCTTTTCTTGCAAAATCTCATGGTTTCTCTTAAATTAATGGGATGAAAACACCTCTTTCTCTTCTTCCAAGCTTAGGACAAAAATTTTACATAGAAAGGAGAGGGAAAAGACTTTGCTAAACCATGTTAAATTATCAGCAACTTGAAGAAAACCCAAGTAGAACTAAATTGGAAAGCACTTAGCTTTTCTTGGAAATTTTCTTCTTTATTTTCGTTCTTTTGCTTCCTCCTATGCTTTGTCCCTTTCTCTTGTATTTCATGCTTCTATTCTTTCTTCTTACTGAACAAGTCTCCCAAATGGGTGAGGGAACATATAAAGTGAGATTAACTCTAGTTAATTGCTTGGTCAAGTTACTTTTCAATACTGAACTACTAAGTTTTTTGGAAAAATTATATAAAAATACAATTCCCCATGCGTGCTGAGAAGTACCACTGGGAGGGGGTATTATGGTCCAAAATACTGCATAGTTCTTCTAGTCTAGTTATGTTTTGTACTGGTTATTTTATACTTGTACTGATGAAGTTATTTTTTGCAGTATTAAATTACTTTATGGATAATAATTTTGTATCTATGTCCCTTTTAATATCATGTGTCCTAAAACATCTGTGTAGGAACCACATAATTTTCCTTTCATTTTTTCCAATTTTTGTCGGGCCTACAATACTTTTACTTTTGTAATATAATTTCTATTGCATTTTCAAATTAAATTTCTTCTAAATTGATTTTGTTAAGTCTAAGGCACTATTCCATTAGGTTTAGCATGTCATAAGCTTCACTCTTATATAAATTTTTAATAATTACAAAATTATCCCTAACCCGAGTAAAAATGCGAATATTCATTCTTTCGAGTCCTTTTTGGTAACTTTCCCTAAGGACTAAAATGAAAGAAATTCTTTTACTTAAGGACAAAAACGTAATTTTTGAATTTTATATCCCTGACCCAGTAATTGACTCTCTTTTTTACCCTTTTTTATATCTATTGTTGTATCTCAAATTTTCTCATATCCTTTTGCATTTTCTGGTATTTAGACATTTAAGGATGTTACACTAATTACATTTCAAAACAATGTCATATTCTTCATAAGATATATCTCTTTCCATACATACAAACTACTAGATTTTTGGAGTACTATACAATTTTATACAGCCTTTCAAAACAAATGGTGTTTACACTAAAAATATAGTTTTCAATAACTATCCAGTTTTTAACCTATAACTTTGATGAGCCATAACTCATGCCATACTTTGCCAAATCATACAAAATTTGTTTCATCATAAATCTCATTATATCCTCTAACTAGAGGAATCATACTTTGACTCAATCCCTTTGACATAACATACTTAAATTTTCTCAAACATTAACATAACATAACTTTCCAATAAAAGGATCATGAATAACTCTTCATTTATCAACTTCACTTCATCACTTATTATCATCTAGCATGCTTTCTTATACACCATATAAGATTACATTATGTCATTATAACTATAACATAATATACAAAGCATGCTTCATCTTTTAACATTATTGTAACATAAACTTTAACTTGCTTTCTCATTATTTTCTTTTTCCTTTGCTTTCCTCCGTTGTCTTGCATTATACCTAGCATGGTTAGTACTTGGGAGGATGAGATTGGGCATTTCAGTTGTAAAGTTGCACATGTTAATACATCATCACATAGCATTAAAATATTCATAGCATTGTACAATTTCATTTAAACAAAAAAATACAATGTTGTCTAATAAAATTTCGGCAACATAACGGCTTAAAAATAGGACATCCTAGGCAAAGCCCTGAGTCAAATAAATAGCCAACAAGTTAACAAAATAGTCACAACAATAATAGCATGGAAACATTTACAGATCATAAAACATGCATAAACACTATTGTGTAATAACATAAAAGCACAACAAGTTATACTACCTTGGAACTTTAGCCTTTCCTCCTTAAACTTAACTTTTACTTGTAGCCCTCCCCAATAACTTCTTTGCCACTTCCCAAGCCTATAGACTTCAAGAAAACCATGCTACATAAACTAATTCTTCATGAGTTCACTTAAGAACCACTTTGGACCCTAAAATATCATATTTCATATAATTGACTTATTCTTGAAACCATAACCTCTCCTTTACTAATTCATATATGAGGAATCCATTTTTATCATTGGATTCATGAAATTCCAACTTCTCCCCCGTTTTCTAGCTAGGCCAAAATCATCATCTCTTAGGGGAAAGGAGGATTTTCATTGCAACTTACTTAATACTCGTGCCAAAATACTTTTTTGCATCACTTACATACTTTTTTCTAGGTTTAGTTGCATGAAAACACTTCACCTTTTATTTTCTATACCTTGGCCAAAACTTATACAAGGAGGGAGGAGAGGAAAACTTTGTCTAACCTAACTTAAACTCATAGAAAACTACTTTAGAATGGAAAAAGATACTTACCTCAAGCTTGGTTCCTTGCCTTCAAGCTTGCTTCCTTCCTTTCCTTCTTCTTCTTCCTCTCTTTCTCTCTCTATTTTTAGCACCTCTTTCTCTCTTTGACTCCCTCTAGATTTAGCTAAAACGGAGAGTATGCATTCAATTATATAGACTTCAATTTTCCATAGAATTCATCCAAGTATCCACTTAATTTACATCATCCATGATATCACTTGGAATAAAAAAATCCCCCTAATCACATGTCAATATTTTGGCCAATAGAAAGAGAGGAAATGTCCCTCATACTGCATATTTTTCTTAGTTTAGATATATCCTATACTGCTTACTTTATATTTGGATAGTTAAAGATACTTTTACAGTATATTCTAATACTGTTTATTCTTTTATGCATATAGGAATACAATAGTTTAGGATTAGCATTTAATTTAAATAGCTGTCTCAAGCTGTAGTTATGCAGGACCTATATACTTTTCTTTGTACTTTTTCAGCACTTATGGGCCCACAGTACTTTTTCCTCTACTATTAAGTTTATATTGCATTTTGTAGTCTATTTCTTTTTAAATTGATTCCTTTGGACTTAATATATTATTTTAATAGGTCTAACATATCAAAAGGTTCATTTTGACAGGTGTATCAAATTTTCAAAATTACTAGAAAGGACCCAAATATCTATTTTATTATACTTGAGACCCAAATTGAAAATTAATTTCACTTAAGGACCCAATGTGGAAAATCACCATTTTACCCCTCATAGTATTGAAGCAATGCATCTTATACTATATCTTTTCCATTCATTCCTTTAGTACATTCTTATAGGGCACATCATAATCTTCCTCTAACTTTCTTCCTTATGGTCATACATTAATTTCCTTCCTCATTTTCCTTTCTTATAACTTTATTATTTTGTTCTTTACCATTCACAACATCCTTAGCTACTTGCCAAGGTCATTTAGTGGTCTAGCAACTTGAGCGAACTTCTCAATCTCTCAACAGTCTCTTCCTAGCCCAGTTAGAGCCTGACTATCAGCCTCTCACCTTCATTTGTTCTTTCTTGCTCAATGAGGCTTGTCCCTAACAGCTACCTATGACACCTTATATTAGAGCCCATTTTTCATGTATTAAATCATTTTAGATGTCTTTCATCATAATTTAGAAACTAGAATCAAAACATATTAAAAACAGAATTTTCAATTTTCTCAGGTACTGTTCACTTGGCAAATTCTAGTTTTCTCGACAAAATTTAAAAATTTATAACTAATTCTACAAAAATTATATTAAAGTGATTCAAGTCTATAAAAATAGATAAAAAGATTCTATACATGAGAAAAATAGGAAAAAAAGCAAATAATGGGCCAGTTAATATAAATTATTCCTTCAAAAACTACTATAGATTTGGTCATTTCTGAAAATTCCTAATTTTGACAATAATATTGAAAAATCATATTTCATTCTATTCTCGGCCAAATTATGCATACTCTATTTCATTTGAAAGGTATATATGTCTACTTTTTATAAATAGTTTTCTTGTACATTTATTTCACTTGTATAGGGCATGGCAATAACTTAAATTATCAAGGATCAGAATTCAACTTTCACTAGAATAGTTTTGGGAAAACCTCTATATCTTCTATTATATAGCTCCAATTATCTCCAAATTAGTGGAATATAAAATTTGAAACATAGATCTTTCTATACATATAAACCACTGAATTTTTGGAGCTCTGCATGATTTTATATTATCTTTTGAATTTTCCAGTACCTAACTTTTAGTTTCCAATTTTCCCAATCTTGCCCTGTTCTAAACCCTAATTTTGAAAAATCATTATAATTCGTACACAACACCAAATGGGGTGATATTTAGACCATTTTATATCTATTTAGTTTAAGAGCATATATAAAATTTGTACATTCATCATAATTTTCTTCTAAACAATTGCTGGTATACTAAACAGGGGTCAAATTGACATTTTCTATCCCTTGACTTTGTCAAATCAATTCTATAACATATAAACATCCATAGTTCTTGTTCCAAAATTGTACTAAACATATCAACATACTTAGAGGTACATGATAGTATGAAAACACAACCTCATATGTTCATACACACTTTTATATAAAATAGCCAGTTGACATAAAACAATTGGAAACAATAATCTAAACATCAAAATTCTTCTTCTAGCTTCCTTGCCTCCCTTGAATCCTTGCATACGTGAACCTATCATGTTGGTCATTTTGGGAGAGTAAGATTCAAAGAATCTCAGTAGTAACAACCCATTCATACAATCATGTTATCACATAATTCGTGAAAACATCAAGAAAACATCAATTTATCACTTGAAACTTTTAATGCAATAACATTCTATAAAAATTTTGGTAGATTTTTATTTTAAAATTTAGACATCCAGAGGTCATAAAACTCATCAAACAACTAAACCAATCATCACAAATCATCATAAAGCATCATTATATATGTATGACATAGCAACAAGTTCATGAAATTCAAGTTTGATAACAACAAGCATAAATAGGTAAATTACTACTTCAAGCTTTCCCAACTTTTCCAAACTTGGTGGACACTTTGGCCTTTAGAAACTTTTTGAAACCCTATCACATCATAAAATGAGGTCACATGCCACTAGTTCATGCTTCAACTTCACAAAGTATTCATAAAACCTAAAATTTGCACATTGCTTTCCTTTCGATTTTTCTTGAAATCAACACTTGTTCTTGACTAATTTGGACCAAAGCAATCCATTTTTAGGGCAAAAACATGAAATTACAACCCGAGGAATAAATCATAACTGACCAAAATTCATGGAGAAAATGGAGAAAATAATTTCTTTTGAAATACTTTAAACTACTACCAAAATCATGTTCTAGGTTATTAGTTTGGTGTTTCTCCTAATTTTGGTGGATGGAAATGCCACTTTTCCCATGGCCTATGGTCTAGCCGAAACTCATCTTGAGAAAGGGAAGAAATATACTCCATGAAACTCCTTTAAACTACTCAATATTACAAGTTTAAGGTAGTAAGAAATCTTACCAATAACTTGAGTCTTCAACTTGCCTTCTTGCTTCCTCTTTTTTTTTCTTCCTCTTTTTCTCTTTTCTCTCTTTCTTTGTTGTGTTTTCTTGCTCTGTTTTTACTACTGGAATGTCATTTAAATAGATAGGAAAGAGAGGTATTATATGTGTTAGATATACTGGCTTCCCAAGAGGGGAATGAATTGGGAAGATTAAAATTTTCTACAAAAGTTAAGAGAGTAATGGAAGCAAAAGTGACAGTAAAAACAGAGCATAAAGGAATAGCAAGGTAATAGTAGTAAAAGGGAAGGGAAGACATAGATGTTTATCTTGGTTCGGTCTCTCTATCTTGACCTACGTCCAGTCCTTAAGCCACCACTTCAGATTTTCCACTATCTTGCAAGAATTCAGTGGGCTTCTTGCAATTGCCTCAGTACAACTTGATGCTCTGTTCTTAGAGCTTGTAATCTCACTCTTTGCACTTTAGCTAAGTGCTTCCCAAATCCCTTGTGATATCCCCTCACAACAAAATTTTTCTTCTAGATGAAGATAAGATTGATTACAATAGTTAAACTCTCTAATTTAGAGTGCAAATCAAAATTGAAGTACAGAGAATGAAGTATGTGAGAGTAAGAGACTTTGACTTAAGAATTTGGCAAAGTTTCTATATATACAATGCAAAATCGTTACCCACATCTTCAAATGAAATTCTATTTATAGATTTATGTCTTAACTATACGTTAGAGATAAGATATAGCTGTTAGAGACGTTACCCAATGGTTACTCTGAAAAACTATCCATTCACCAACTGTATTTAATGCGTCTGACACTCAAAGTTCAAATTTTGGTTAGTCAACAGACGAATTTTGTAGAAACCGGAAGCTAAAGACTTTAACATTGAACTTTGAAGTTCATCTGTTGTGAAGTAAAGTTTGAATTTTCAAGTTTAAAGTTCTTCTGGTAAGTGTGAACAGCTGTTCCATATTGCTACGGTGCCTTCAAAGTTCAAATTTTGGTGCCCAACATTCGTTTGTCAGTGGGCAGCTTTATAAGGTACAATAGTTCATCTTTTCGAAATTTGAATTTTCAAAAGCCAAAGTTCATCTATCAGAGAAAGCTCTTATCAGACTTAGTTCAAAGTTCAAATTTGAGAATACTAAAATTTGTATGTCAACAGATTATCATAACAAACTTGCAAGCTTTGTTTTTAAAATTTGAATTTTCAAAATTAGAGTTCATCTGTCAGTGAGCTAACTTGGAACTCTTTTTAAATTTTACTTTCAGATGAACTTTGACATATCCTCAGACGAATTTTTTATTTTTCATGAATTGTGTTTTATCATATTCAAATTTTCAAAACCCAAAGTTCGTCTATCAGAGAAGGCTCTTATCAGACTTAGTCCAAACTTCAAATTTCTGCACACAAAATTCATCTATTAGAGGAATCTCTTTTCTGACTAACATATTTTCAATTTGAAATTTGAATTTCAGAAGTTAAAGTTTGAATTTTCAAAGCAATAGATCAGTTTTAAAACTTTAAAGTTTGTCTGTTAGTGGGTATTATTCAAATACTCCATGAATTATCATAGAATCATATTTTTAAAAACATTCTTTTGCAAGTTTAAAGTCTTTTACACAATTTAAACATAATAAAAAATCCTATATCTAATCTTGTGCTAGTTTTTCTTGGATTTCTCCACATGAGATCTTTTGTGCACCTTTGATATCTTCTTTCCAAACTCTAGAAGGTTAGTTTGGAATCATCAAAACACTTGATTCAACATTCTCCCCCTTTTTGATGATGACAAAATAACTTGCAAACTAGATTAGTACTTGGGTTTGCTTTAACAAGCTCCCCCTCAACATATGCATTATAATTCAAAAGATAAGATATCATGTATAGCAGATCAAACAGAGAGATTCATTAATCCATTTAAGGTTTCAATACAAAGATAGGACATGGAAATCATGAACTTCAGAACAAAGATTTTTCATTATAAAACAAAAACAACATTATAAGAAGAACCAAGGAATTCTAAGTTCTAATCACTATTTCTTGGACTTGGACTTCTCGCTGTAAGACTTGCCAGAAGGCTCTGCAGCAGACTTTCCAGCAAACTTTCCAGTTTGCTCTAATAACTTCTCCCCTTTTTGGCATCATCAGGAAGGTGTGTAAAATTAGCATGAGGAGGGATCTGAGACACTGGAATTGCCTGAAGAGGCACAAAAACAAAGGGCAGATCTAAATTAAGCTTTAGCAAAGGCTCAGAAGCTTTAGAACTACAGTCCTCATCATCAGAGAGTTCAAGAAGTTCTTGCATTTCTTGCCTAGTAACAGCCAATTGAGCCCTTCATGCCTCCGAGAGACCAAAAGCAAAAATAAGTGTGAGAGCAGGGGGACGAAACATTTCCTCAAGCCTTAATCTTTAAACTTGTAAAAGAACATTGTGAGAAATGGCTTCTAGATCAACATAAGGCACAATGCTCCTCTCTTCATTCAGGGCAGCTTGTATGAATGGTGAGTGGTGATGGCTGCCACCAGTTTCTCAACTTGCTCAAATTCTTGAGATAAGAGAATTGAATCCTGAGCATCTTCAAGAATGGGCTCATGGGAATTTGGTTCCTGAGGACCCTCTTCCTTCATTCCATAATCCAAGGGAGGACTAGAACTTACCTAATTACTAGAGGCCTGTGGTGTGGTCAATGTGCCAGCAGCCTCAGTATCATGTACTGCATCATCAGGTTCAGGGAAAGCTAGCATGAAAGGACTTGAAGGCTTAAGAGTAGGAGACATGACAGGCTCAGAGAATCCTGGCTAACGTGGAGGGAAAAGCACTCATGATGTCTTCATATGCATTAGCAACCACTTTCATATTCTTTACCAACTGATGAATCTAGTCTTACAAATGAGCAAACTTGGCATTTTGCTCATCCTTTATGCTAAGAATGAGTGTAGACAAACTGTCATACAGTTCAGTAATCTTGGTTGGCTTGGCTTGAGTAGAGGAAGTGGATGGTATTTGAGTTTGAGTGGGCTAAGATGGCGATGGGACTGGCTGAGAAGGCTGAGGGATGGATTTTGGAGCAGCCCCAAAGGTTCCTTCTTATTGTTGGGAGGTATTTTCATCAAAGAAAATGTCTTCTATCTTTCCAGCTCCCTTTCCATTCCATCTCCCATCTTTCTTTTCTATTCCTATCCTTTGCAGTTCTTCTTCTTTAAAGATTTCAATAGGCTTCCCTTTTCCTTTTTTGAGATGTTGGATCTGAGCATACTAAAGTATCTTGGAGATGATTGATGCATAAGGAAGGGTGGAATCTTTCTTCTGATCTCTTTCCTTGATCATGCATTGGAGGATGATATGTCCCATGTTGATTAGCTTGCCACGCATGATTGTTGCCATCATATGTGCTTCAGCCCTTGTAATTAGATTGAAACTGCCTCCTTTGTTGAAGATAATCCTAGACACAATATAGTGCAGGATTCTGACTTAAGCACTAAGGTTAGTAGGCTTCAGCAAACTTAAAGGTGGCTTGTTCTCTTGTCTTCTGAATAGAATGTTTAGAATTGTGTTTTCCTTGCAGTTTAGGAAAGGCCCTCCTTCTTCATCTATAGTTTCAGCCTCATCCACGTACCTTGAGGCAGTAATGTCAATTTTCAAGCCATCTTACCCTGGAATTTCTAAAACCTCATTGAAGGTTTCATCTGTTAGCTAGATGGTCCTTGATCTCAGACTTACTTCCCACTTCTTCTTCTTACTATTGAATTGCAGAGAGACATACCAGGTCTTAACTACCTGATCATCATATCTTTCTAGTATTTCTAACAAATTTTTATATCTTATCATCCAAAGCCTGGCATCAAAATTGTTAGAAATCAAGAATTCTTCCAAATTTATGCAGTGAGGCTTGATTACCTTTTTACTGACAAATTTGGTAGTGTATTCTCCTAGGATATGAGCATTGCTCCACAATGGCAATGTGGTTAGCTGGTATTCTCCAAATTTAATGCTAGAGGAGGAAGAAGAAGTAGCAGTGACAGGAGTAGCAAGAACAACAGGGTTTGCTTTCTTCAAAGAAGAGGGTGCAGATTTCTTCGAGTCTACTTTGGGAGTAATTTTCTGCCTCTTAGAAGGAGTTGCCTTGCTGGATTCACCTTTTGCTCTTCTGAGTTTCACTCTCCTTCGAGGCATATTGGGATTTCACAGTCCTCTTTGGCCATGACTCTTCCTTCCCACCTTCTGGATTTTTGACTCTACCATTCTCGTAGAGAAATGATTCAAAAAGATGCTAAGAATAGGTTTACAAGGTGCGAAAAGAAGTTTAATCAGTGAGAAATGAAGGTTCACAAACAAAGTTAATGGGAATTAAATAGAGAATTTAAACAGACTTGAAAGAGAGATGAATAGGGTTACATCTGTTTAGAAGACAACCTTTGGTTTTAATGTATGTAACCACTGAACAGTCAAATTTTGAAAGGTCAAAATTCAAACTTTAAGCAGTTATAAGTTAATCCATTTGGCGAGGCTTTCTGACAGATGAATTTTCACTACGAAGTTCATCTGACAGAGGTTTGGTTCTGGGAACAAAGAGTGAACAAACAAACTTTGTTTCAACAAAGTTCGAACTTCAAAAGAGCTAGGCAATAAGAAATCATGAACAAAACAAGTAACAGATGAATTTTACTTATGAAAATTCGTCTTTTAGAGACCCAATTATGTGAGCATATTTCAACAGACGAATTTTGATTCAAAAGTTCAAATTTCAACATTTTGTAAAGACTTTCCAAAATGCGTATTTTGAGAAATGGATATTCATACAATAGTTATTTTGAACAAAGACAATATTGGCATTTTATTTTTGAAATTTGAATTTCTGTTGTTCAATAAACGAATTTCGAAGGACAAAAGAGTACTATTTTAATGTGCAGCCAACTGAAATTTGTTTGATGGGCATCCAAATTCGAATGTTGAACACGCTAACTTTTCAAAAAATAGTTCAATCATGGAAATTCGTCTAACAAACATCTAAAATGTGAATTTTAACTTTCTAAACTTATAGAATAGATCTAGATGCTCAAATTTCTGGCTTTCTTTTTCATCTTTTGATTGTGCCATTCTAATTAGCTCCTTTGTACAGATCTATTGTCTTTTGAACTTATAAGGAACACCTGGAACTCATATCAAACTCACTCTGATGCTAAAGTTAAGATTGATTCAATGTCAGAAATTCTAAAATAGATGTATATAAGGACTTACTTATAGTTCATTGGGATCTACCATACCCAATTCTCTTCTGATTTTACAATGTCTATCTTCTGGAAGGGGCTTTGTCAGAATGTCAACAACTTGATCCTCGGTAGGGATGTATTCTAATCTGATTTCTCCTTTCAAAACATGATCCCTTATAAAGTTATGCCTAACTTCAATATGCTTTGTCCTTGAATGCATGATAGGATTCTTTGTGATGTTGATAGCACTTTGGTTATCACACATTATTGGTATTTCCTTCATTTCAATCTCAAGATCTTGAAGCTGCTGTTTTATCCAAATAACTCACAATAGTTGATAGCAGCAACATATTCAGCTTCTGCAGTGGATAAAGCCACACTGTTTTACTTTTTGCTGAACCATGAAACCAAGGATCCTCCAAGGAACACACATGTTCCACTAGTACATTTTCTATCAGTTTTGGATCTAGCAAAGTCAGCATCAGTGTATCTAATGAGATCTTCTCCATTGACCTTTAGGTACAATAGTTCATCTTTTCGAAATTTGAATTTTCAAAAGCCAAAGTTCATCTGTCAAAGAGAGCTCTTATCAGACTTAGTTTAAAGTTCAAGTTTGTGAATACTAAAATTTGTATGTCAACAAATTATCATAACAGACTTGCAAGCTTTGTTTTTAAAATTTGTATGTCAACAAATTATCACAACAAATTATCAAAATCAAAGTTCGTCTATCAGTGAGTTAACTTGGAACTCTTTTTAAACTTTACTTTTAGATGAACTTTGACATATCCTCAGACAAATTTTTCATTTTTCATGAATTGTATTTTATCAGAAATTTGAATTTTCAAAACTCAAAGTTCATCTGTCAGAGAAGGCTCTTATCAGACTTAGTCCAAAGTTTGAATTTCTGCACACAAAATTCTTCTGTCAAAGGAATCTCTTTTCTGACTAACATGTTTTCAATTCGAAATTCAAATTTTAGAAGCTAAAGTTCGAATTTTCAAAGCAATAGATCAGTTTTAAAATTTTAAAGTTCATCTGTTAGTGGGTATTATTCAAATACTCCATGAATTATCATAGATCATATTTTTAAAATATTCTTTTGCAAGTTTAAAGTCTTTTACTCAATTTAAACACAGTAAGAAATCCTATATCTAATCTTGTGCTAGTTTTTCTTAGATTTCTCCACCCGAGATCATTTGTGTACCTTTGATATCTTCTTTCCAAGCTCTAGAAGGTTGGTTTGGAATCATCAAAACACTTGATTCAACAATATGGCCTAATCACTCACTAATTACTCACTTAATATTAATCACCTTTTTTAGCCAAAAGTCAAGAATTCTCCTACAAGTTGTTTAGCCAAAAATGCATGTCTTCCTTGAGAAGTTTTGGCCAAAAAATGTGGGCTGTCTAGACACCTAAGAGAGAGAAGAAATTGTCTAAAATACTACATACTTTTCTTAATCCAGATATATCCTGTGTCGAATACTTTTTTACCGATATCGATAAAGTCACTTTTGCAGTAAATTAGTATTTTAGGGATACATGACTATTCTAAATTTGTATCTATGTTTTCTTAATTATCCTATCCAAAATCTTGTCTTGCTCACCTTTTAACAATCTATGGGGCCTATAATCTATTTTGTTGATATGAAGTTACTTTTGGACACTCGACACTGATTATTTCTTTATTTTTTAATTAGTTAGCCTCCATGCTATATATCATTGGACTCATCTCGTCGCGTGCTTCATTTTGATAGTAATTTTGCATATTTATAAAATTATCCCTAACCCAAGGCCAAATTATATTTCTTAATTCTTCCTAGTCATTAGCTGTAATTTTTTTCAAAATATATCTTCTCATGCATTCCCATGCAACTTTTACTCTTGAGGGGTTAAAATAAAATTATCTTTATTTCTAGGGGCAAAAACATAATTTCTCATTTTTTCGTCCGATTGGAAAAAAAATGACCTCTTTGTCCATTTTCACGTAAAATGATATTTACCTGTTTTTACAAATTTCTTACAAATATTTAGATATTATAGTTTTTAGGGATGTTACACTACCCCCTTTTGCCTTAGTAACTTTTACTTTATGCAAGATTTCATCTTTTTACTTAATTGGGTCTCATCTTCCTAAGAGCCACCTTCCTTTTATCTCGCCTTGGCAACTTGAGGAAAATTTCATTCATCTGATCTTATGACTAAGAACTTTCATTTTATAGCTAGATTTCATACAAAGTTTAGCAATTAACCATCTCAAGATTTCACAGTTCCCCAACTACCTTCTACAATTCTCAAATTCCTTGGCTTATACTTCATGCCTTAAACATCATAAATACATCAATTATACTTTCCTTTACAGAGGCATTGAATCTTTAACTTTCTTTACCTTAGTGATAAGCATTTCCTTACCTTTCCTTTATTTCATTAGGATCATCGTTGTTGGGCTACACATTTTACTTCCAACCTTGATGGGTGAGAAAAAGGCCCAAAGCCCATTTTCAATAGGGCACAATAGTTAAATTTTAACAAAGCAAAAGTGGGAGGAAACAGTTAATTATTCCCAACTTTGTTTTGCCCGTAAAGAGAAGAAGGAGAGTGGGTCTGTGAGAGAGAGAGAACATATATAACAAAATTTTCTTTCTTCAAAGATCCATTCAATTAAAGTGAGTGTGAGAGTAAAACCCCAAGTCTGAAGTATTTCTCTTCCACAGTATGTGCTATCTATATTGTGAAAAACTCTCTAGAGTTTCGATAAGGCTAGTCACCCAAAGAACTGCATGAGCTTTATCTTCAAAGATCATACAAATATAATCAACAAGTATACTCTCTCTAACCATTTTCCGTACTATGTATCCATATATCTTTGCTTCCTACATTGGCATCAAAGCCTTGCAATCTTGGGCAATTAATGCTACTATAATTCGTCGTATGTGATCAATGATTTGCAGATTTTCGTGTTTATTTAATTAGCCACTCAAGCTTCCACTAACTACTTGTTCTATGTATTTTGTACATATATATATATATATATGTTGCTTCCATTGTTTTTTTTATTTATATTTTTGCATGCATATTAGTACCTAGGTAGATCAATTTTGAGAATAAGATTAAGAAATTAGTACATAAAGCAAGTTTATTTCCTTACTTATTGAGCATATTTTTTCCTCCCTTTGGAATTTACCCACGAACAAAAATGACGCCAAATAAAAACAATGTCACACAAAAACCTCCACTTTATTCACTTCTGGATATCATTTTTTTTAGGCAACATGGACTAAATAGTATGCTTGAACCCACCATATGAATTTTCACTTGAAAATTGTAACATTCACATTTTTAAACCTAGGTCAAAAGGATGAATATGATGCGCCTTATATGAATATGCTTAAACATGATTAGAAAAGATACCACATATGAAATATTGTGTAGATACTACAAGGCGAAAAATGGTAATTTTATATTTCTTGGTCCTTAGAAGGAATTAATAGCTGTTATGGTCCTTAGAAGGAATTAAGTTTAGTCATTAATTGGAATAAATTCCAAATTTGGTCCTTAATTGGAACTATTTTCAAAAAATGTAGAAAGTGGTATATATGTGGAAATGGATTTGTTGACATGCAAGACTATTAGAAGCATAAATTAAGCTTAAAAGGTGCAGATAAAAAATGATACAAATTGCAAAATATAACAGAACATAATAGAAAAGTAAAAAGAAAAAGAATTGTGGGCCCCACAGAAAAGAAAAAGGAAAAAGAAGGCATATAGGCCCCACATAAAATATTGTTTGGGACAATTATTAAGATAAATGCAGATCCCAAACCAATGTATTTACTGTATATATATTAATGAATAAATAGTATTAGCAAGTACTATAAAATATCAAGAAAGTGTCTAAACTCAAAATAATTGATACAAGATTGATCTAAACTAGAGAAAAGATACTGTATAGGAGGGCATTTGTTCCTCTCTCATTGGCCAAAGTTCTAGAACATGCTTGGGAAGAATATTTTAACATTTAAGTAGAAAACCCTAAGAAGCAAGTGATATTGGCCATAAACATAAAGGACACTTGGATGATTTTGGTGAGTTCATGAAATCTATATATACCCTTGCATACTCCCTCATTTGGATGAAATTCACAAGGGAAAAAGAAAGAGAAAATGCTGAAGAATTATTGAGAAAAAGAGAGGAGGAAAAAGGATGAAGAAGGAAGAGAAGCTTGAGGTAAGTATACTCTTTAATTTCAAGTTAGTTTTCTATGGGTTAGGTTAGATTAGATCAGTTTTCTTCTCCTACTCCTAGAGTTGAGTTTTGGCTAAGATGGGTAATCATACAAAGGGTTAGGTTTTCATGAAACTAAGCCAAAGGAAAGCATGAATTAATTACAAGAAAGCATGATTGCATTAGTTTAGGACAAGTTGCAATGAAAATTCTTCCCTTGCTCTTGAGAGATAGATTTTGACCAAATGGGATCATGCATAAGGGATGGGAATTTCATGAATCTAGGGTAAAAATGGATTCTTCATGCATGAATTAGCAAAAGGGCAAGTTAGGTTTTCAAGAATAAATCAAATATGAGAAATATGAATTTTTAGGGTTTAAGTGATCTTTAAGGAAGTCCATTGAGAAAAAGTGGATTTAGCATGGCTATATTGTTGTTTCTAGGCTTGGGCAGTTGCAAGGAAGTGATTGGGAAAAGATTCAAGTAAGTTGAATTCAAGTTTGAAGTGAAAAGGTTAAAGTCTCTATGTAGTAACTTGCTCTACTTTTATGTTATTGTACAATAATGTCTATACATGTTCTATGTTATAATAATGTTGCCATGGTGTCGCTGTGACTGTTTACTTGACTAGCTGGCTATTTATTTGATAACAGCTAAGCTCAAGATATCCTATTTCTAAGCCGACATGCTGCCAAAATTTCATTAAATAGGTATTTTTGTATGTTTAATGAAATTTTGCAATGCTCTTAATGTTAATGTGATGTGATGATGTAATTACATGTGCAAGTTTACTATTGAAATTTCCCAATCTCATCCTCCCAGAGTACTAACCATGCTATGGACAATGTTACAATGGATGAAAGCCAAGGAAGGAGAATTGATGGAAAGCTAATTAATGTTCATGATTATTAATGATGTTTTGCTCATAAGGCATGTTATGTAAAGTATTGATGTATGGACAAGTTGATATGTATAATATGTCAAGTAGGATGTTATATGATGTATGGAAATGTATATTCAAGGAAGTAAATGATGACATGAAGTTAAGTGAAAAGTTAGAAAGATTTGTCTCTAAAAGAGGCAACTAGTGAAATAGAAGCTAATATGAGAAAAAAATATCCAGAATTATTCAAATAAGGTACGTATTAAATTTTGAGGATGAAATTTTATTTAAGGGGACAGAAAATGTAACATCCCCATTTTATTAAAGGATATTTTGTGATGAGTATAAAAAATTTTATGGCAAAAGCATGATTGAAAAGATTTGGTATTTGATACATTGAGTAAATACTATAAGTGTAACAACTTAGCATAAGACTATATTTCCCATAATTAGACCTTATTAAAGTCCAATTGTATCACGTTATAAGCTGAATCACTTGAGGGACTAAAATAGAAAAATTTAATTTTCTATGTTACTGTTCATTTGGTATGTCTCATTTTCTTGGCCAAATTTGACAAATCATAATTAAATCTAAAAAAGTCTTATGAAGGTGATTCAAATCTCTAAAAATATTTTATAATATTCTCCACATGAAAAAAATATGGAATAGAACTTTAATTATGCCAATTAATATAGTATTTTGTGTGAAATTTGCTGTTTAAATGGTCATTTTATATTTTCACAAGATTTTGGCCTTAAATTTAAAAATTTATTTTTGCTTCTATCTTGAGCCAATTCATATATCCTTGATGCCATTTAAAAACCCTATATGTCTACTTTCTAGATATATTTTCTTATCATTTGTTCAACTTATACAGAGCATGAAATTAGCTTAAACCTTTAAGGGTTAGAATTTAACTTTAACTGGAACAGTTTTAGGAAAAATTTCATATATCTCATTCCATATCTCCAATCACTTCCAAATCAATGGTATCTTAAATCTAAATCATAAAGCTTTCCAAGAATACAAATCAATGAATTTTTGGAGCTATATAGGATTTTATACTGCCTTTTTAATTAATCAGTACCTATAATGAAAATTTCAGTTTTTTCTACACTGTCCAGTTTTGACCCATAATTTTAGAAATTCATTGTAAATCATGAACTGAGCCAAATTGAGTGACCTTTAGCTCTTTGGAAAGCTTATTACATGTACTTTGCAAGCATACATTGCACTAAACCTAGCTACCCTGTTTCATATAGTGCGCCTCTATTCTAACCTCTACTAGTCATTTTGGACAAAATTATGCCTTAACCTACACAATAAACTTCCTAATCACAATTATCAAAGATTCTCAGTAGCATTACCCAATCACGCTATCATACTATCATAACAATTCATGGAAACATCATGGATTCACATAAAACATATAATGCCATAATATTTTATAAAAATTTTGACAGAGTTTTCTTTTATGTTTTGGACATCCTGGAGTCACAAAACTATTTTAAATAACTCATTCAACATTCAAGAGTTATCATAAAATATTAATCACGGCACCAAACAATTCATAGAAATCATAAATTCATCATATGATAATGTAATACATGAAAGGGAAAATACTACCTTATTAGCTTCCTTTGCTTTTGACCTTTGGTATACCTCTTCCAAAAACTTGTACAAGATTTCTTGAACCTAAATGCAACATCAATTGAGGTTATAAGTCACTATTTCTTGGAACTAAAATACAAAGTGCTCACTAGAACCCTAAAATCACATATTGTTATTCCTTTAGCTTTTCCTTGAGCCAATACATGTTCTTGTGGTTTTGGACCATGCGAAATCTATATTTGGAGTCAAAATTACGAAATTCCCATCCTTCCTCACTATCTGTTGTGGCCAAAATTCTTCACTGAAGAGGAAGAAATTATTTTCATGCTATTTCATCTCAAACCTTTGTAAATCCATGTTTTCCTTACTATTTCATTATTTCCCTTGAATTTCTTACATGAAAACCATCTCTTGAACTCCCTAGGGTATGGCCAAAATTTAGAGTGAGAAGAGGAAGAAGAAAACTCCATGGAATTACCTTAAACCTCTTGGAAACACAACCAAGGGTGCAAGAAATCTTACCTTAAGCTTTGATTCTTCAAGTTTACCAACCAAGATTCACCTTATCTTCTCTTTTTCTCTCTTCCTCTATGGTTTCTTGCTCTTCTTTGGTCTAAAATTTCAGATCTCATTCTCACTTAGAAGCTTCTTAACCCAAGGTCTTAAGGAAAGAGAACTAATAGATGAATAGGAAACTTTTGTTAACTTACCACCTTGAGTTAGTTTAATGAAATAATTATTAAAATCAATAAAATAAATTCCCATGGTGTCCCAACAGCTTCAAATCATGCCATTCAAGGGTATTATGGTCTAAAAATGCTCCATAGTTTTTATCAATGTAGAATAACCCTTATTGATAAAATTTACTCATACCGATTAAATGCTTTTGTAATAATAGTCACATAACTGATACAGGATTATTCTAAATTTTTTTTAGACTAAATTTATTATTTTAATCCCCAAATTTATCTATGAGGATCCACATCCTATTCTTTTCACTCGTTTGTATTTATGGAGCACACAAATCTCTTTTTTTATTTAAAAATAGCTTTTGACCTTAAATTGGAATTATAAATTCATACAAATTCAATGAGTTTCCAAGAAGTATTTCATGGAGCCTGGCTCATTAAGAACTCCATTTTGACAAGATTTCTAAAAATTCTGAAAATACCCTTGACCGGGGGCAACATTATAATTTTTAATTCTTTCATATCCTTTTTCATAATTTTTTCTAGATTGCAACAATTCTTTTCTTTTAAGGACTAAATTGCAAATAATTCTTTTCTCTTGAGGATAAAATGCAATTTTCACATTTTATTTTCCAGCCTAGGAAATGACCGTTTTGCCCTTGAACCGAGTTAAAAAAGCAAATACTGATTCTTTTGGATACTTTCTCATAATTTCCCCAAAAACCATTTTTTAATAATTCTTTTTATTATACTTTCAAATTGGTCTATCTTTCAACTTAAATCTCTCAGCTACAAAATACTCACACTATTGCGCTCAACTTGAGACGCGCTTCCATTTAATTGGTTTATTATATTTAGCTTAGTTCTGGAATTAATTCCTACTAAGTATATTATGGAAACTTAATTCCAATTAAGGACCAAATATAATCTCTTCTAAGGACCATATGAGAAATTAATTCCAATTAATGACCAACACATAAAATTACCACTTTACCCCTTAGAGCATTCACAGAATATTTCACATGTGGTATCTTCTCTATTTCTACTCTCAATACATTCCTATGGGTATATCGTAGTCATACTTTGGATATAGCCTTGATAAGGGGTATAATGGTAATTTCACATGCTTAATCCTTGGTAGGAATTAATTTCTCCTATAGTCCTTAAAAGAAATTATATTTTGTCCTTAGCTAGAATAAATTGCAAAATTGGTCCTTAAATGTCATTAATTTTGAAAATTATGAAAAAAAAATATTTATGTAGAAATAGAACTTTTGGCATACTGGATCTTGTCAAAAGAATGTATTTGGGTCAAAAGGTATAATTTGAAAATGATACAGACTGCAAAATGCAAAAGAACAAAATAGTAAAGAGAAAAAAGAATGTGTCCCCCACAATAAAGAAAAAGAAAAGGAAAAACATGTGGACCCCACATAAAAAATAGTTTGGGATAATTAGTAAAATAAATATAGATAACAAACTAGTATATTTCCTATACATACTAATGAACAAATGATATTAGTAAATACTATAAAATACCAAGGTAATATCCAGACACAAAGTAAATGATATATGATTGATTAATACCAGGGAAAATATACTATATAGTAGAGCAAATGTTGCTCTTCTATTGCCCAACATTTATCTTTTGGAAGAATATTTTAATAATTAAGAAGCAAACCCTAGCAAGGAAACAATATTGGCCATTGGATCAAGAGAGGATTGAATGGTTGAGATCAAATGTTGAATTCTATAAATACCCATTTACCCCCCTTGGCCAACCATAGTAAGGAGAAAAAGAGAGAGAGAGAAAGTGCTAAAATTTTAGAGTGAGAATGAGAGAAGAAATAAGCAAGAACGAGGAAAGGAAGGAAGCAAAGTAGGAGGCCAAAAATCAAGTTGAGGTAAGTATTTTCCTTCAATTATAGGTTAGTTTTTCATGGGTCTAGATTAGAATAGATAAGTTCCTCTCTTCCCAATTCTTATGTAAAGTTTCAACCAAGGTAGTGTTAAGGGTAAGGGGGAATGTTTTCACAAAAGTAAAGTTAAAGGAAGCATGTACTTGATTCAACAAGGTAGGCATGCGTGAGTTTAAACAAGTATCTAATGAAAATTCTTCTCTTGCTCTTGAGATGGGGTTTGGGCCAAACTAGAAGGGGTAGAGAGAGCTAGAATTTCATGAAAATAATGGTAAAAAAGGATTTATCATGTATGAATTAGTAAAGGAGAGATTAGGTTTTCAAGATTAAACCAAAGATGTGAAATATGAAATTTTAGGGTTGGTAATGCATAAAGAGGTTGGCCCATGGAACAAGTTGATTTAGTAAATATATTTTGATATATTTAGGTTTGGGAAAGTCCAAGGAAATAAGTGGAAAAATCGAAATCAAGTGGTAAAGGCCAAGGAAACCATTGAGGTAGCAATTTACATTTCTTACTTTTATATTGTCTTAAATTGTTTATATGATATTTGAATTTGTTGTATTGTTATTCTGTGTAACATCACCAATTTTCTAAATGATAATTAGTGATGAAAATGTGATGAAAAGAGCATGGTTAGAAAAGATACAGCATAAGATACATTGTTTGCATGCTATAAATGGCAAAATGATAATTTTTCAGGTTTAGTCTTTAAATGGAATTAATTTGCCCTACAGTCCTTAGAAGGAATTAAGTTTGGTTCTTAATTGGAATAAATTCCAAATTTTACCCTTAATTGAAATTAATTTTGAGAATTTTAGGAAATTAATATATTTGTAGAAATTGACCTTATGGCATGCTGGACCCATTAAAATAATGTATTGAGTCCAAAAGAATCAGTTTGAAAGGAAACATGCTAAAGAATATAGTAGAATTAAATAATAAAAAGAAATTGTGGGCCCCACAATATAGGAAAAATAAAAAAGAAAAGTATGTGGGCCCCTCATAGAATATAGCTTGGGATAGTTATTGAAGATAAATGCAGATCCCAAACTATTGTATTCCTATATACATAAAGAAATAAATAGTATTAGAAAATACTATAAAGTACTAATAAACTATCCAAACAAAAAGCAACCAACACAAGATATATCTAGACCAGAAAAAATATATCGTATAAAGGACGTATTCTCCCCTCTTATTGGCCAAAAATATTAGCATGTGAGAAAAATGATTATTTTAATAATTTGATATCATGGATGATGTAATTAGTTATTTTAAAAATGCTTCAAGACCTTTCTCATGGCCAGCAAAGCCGTGAGAAAGCTCTAATAGCATCACATAAAAGCTTTGAAAAACTTTCTCATGCTCCAAGAGACTATGAGAATTTCTTATGCCTATGAAGCTATGAGAAAATTCTCATGGCTAAATGGGCATGAGAAAATTCTCTAAGTGTTCAAATTCCCCACCTAAGCATCATTCTCACGGCTAAGTGGTTGTGAGAATTTCTCATGCCTATGCAACTATGAGAATTGCTCATAGTCTTCAAGCTGTTAAAAGTTTTTCCCTTATATATGATGAATTTGGCCAAGAGAGAAAGTGGCGTAAGAGTTGGAATTTCATGCAACTAATGGTAAGAATGGATTTCTCATGCTTGAATTAGCTAAGAACAAGCTAAATTTTCAAGAAAAAGGCAAAGATAAGAAATACAGTATTTTAGGATTTTATGGTTCTTTAAAACTTGGCATAAGGAAATGGTTGATTTAATAAATGTTTGATGGTGTAATTAGGTTTGAGAACGCTCAAGAAAGTATTTGGAAAGGTTGGAACAAAGTGGTATAGCAAAGGAAAGTACTTGAGATAGCATTTTACATTCTTGCTTTTTATATTGTATTAAATGATTCTATGATGATAAATGAATGCCATATGATATATTGTCTTGATGTTTTCTGATTGGTTTGGCTAAGAATTTTGATGAGACCTTAGCCCAGAATGTCCATTTTTTAAGGAAAAACTGCTAAAATTTTTATTGACAATATGATATATTATGTTATTAAATGTTTCATTATGATTTGAATGATGTTTTCAAGCTTGTATGATGATATAATTGCATGAATGTAATTGCTACTGAGATTTCTATAATCTCACAATCCCAAACACTAACATCCTAGGGCCAAGCAATGGCAAGGATCAAAGGAAGGCAAAAGGCAAAGATGAGGATAGTGATGATTAAAATGTTATTGGCTTTTGAGTTATGTTATTTTGAATTATCATGCAAAATTTTGTATCAACTTTTAAATATGTACCTTTATGTAATTATGTTTCCTTAAGCTTCTTATGATGTTAGGTATGGATTATGAACAAGTTATGTTCATGTAAATATGTTATAAAGTTAGTCTTGACAAGTATGGACTCAAATTATCCATTTGGTATGCTAAAAGATTGACCAAGGCAATTCTGTCCAAAATAGGGCATAACATAGTATTAGGGTACAAAGTTTTTGCTAATAAGATTGAGGTAGACAATGTTAAAGTTAAAGGTATAGAAAATCAACCTCATCCCACTACAATGAAAGTTGTTAGAAGTTATCTTGGTCATGTAGGTTTTTATAGGCATTTTAAAAAAGATTTTGCTAAAATTGCCACACCTTTGACCAATTTACTTGTTCAATATGTGCCTTTTATTTTTTATGAAGATTGTTTGAATGCTTTTAATTACTTAAAAAAGGCTTTAACATCTACTCCTACTGTTGTGTCTCCTAACTATAATCTCCCTTTTGAATTGATGTGTGATGTTAGTGATTATACCATTAGTGCAATGTTAGGATAGAAAAAAGATGAAAAGTTCCATGTGATTTATTATGCAAGTAGGGTCTTAGACAATGCATAGCTTAATTATGCTATAACTAAAAAGGAATTTCTAGTTGTGATTTTTGCCATTGATAAATTTAGATCTTATCTTGTTTGCTCTAAAGTGAATATTTATACTGATCATGTGACAATTAAATATCTGATGAGTAAAAAGGATGCTAAATCATGATTGATCAGATAGGTATTGCCTTCACAAGAATTTTATTTGGAAATTAAAGATTAAAAGGGCTCAGAAAATTTGAATGCTAACAATTTATCTAGATTAGAAAATTTGCCCAAAAGTGATATTCCCATCAATGAAGAATTCCTTGATGAAAATTTGTGGGCAATGGATCCTTTATTTGTGCTTTTGTTTGCTAATATAGTTAATTTTCTAGTTGTAGATATTGTTAGGTCTGGTGACCAACATAATTAGTTTTGATAATGTCAAATAATAGAGTAAAAAGTTTGCACATTATATATAATTAGTGTTCATTATATTATTTATATCATGCTTATCATATGATATGAATTGGACTATCTACTTTGCTTGAAGAAAGTTATATTCAATATAGGTTACCCGAAGAAAACAAAGAGTGAGCATTGAAATGAAAAAATAAAATATCAACAATATACACAACTTAAAGATAAAGACAAAGAAAGGTTCCTTCAAGAACTAAAAAAATGTGATGATATCAAGGAAGTAAAATGATTTGAAGAAAGCAAGTGAATCTAAGAGAAGACGGAAGCTAAAATGTTTTATTTATTTCTTTCTCTTAGGATGTATAGTGGTTGAGCTTTAAACTTACTTAATCTTATTACCATCTATCTTAAATGGGCATGTATTTAAAGTTCTAGTAGCAAGGTCATGGTTTTTGAATGTGTTTTCATACCAAAACTACCTTGTTCTACCAAGCTTAGGTGGATTTCCTAACGACCACCTTATTTGGGACTTGTTCTTACTTCTAGTAAAGTGCTTGTCCTGCTAAGGTCCTTAGGTTGTCATGAAATTGTAAGTTTTCATAATGTTGTGTTCACTGTTTTATAGCTTGTCATGACAACATACCCAACTTGTCATGACAAGGCTTTAGAAAGGGAAAGGAAGCCTCTCGAGTTCAACCCAATTTCCTAATAAATCCATTAGGTCTTCATGAAATCGTGGATCTCCAGAAGGCAACCCAACCTTTGTTCAATTAGCTTGTCACGACAAGAACCTCAACTTGTCCTACCAAGGCTATTTTTCAAAAACCTAGTTTTGATGGATTTAAGCTTGTCCTAACAAGGAGTAACATCCTAGAAAGCTTGTTCTAATCACCTTGAACTTTAGCTGCTGGGTTTTCTCAAGTTGACAACTTGTCCTGACAACTGTGGTAGGTTGTCATGAAATTGTTCTTGAGCTTTACATCTGAAATCTAGAATAGTGCTCTATTTCCTGACAAAGTGCCTACCCTGTCATGACAACCTTGTTCAATGTTGAAAGATATGGCTAACAGCTAACTAGCTTGTCCTACCAAGCTTTCACACGCAATGAATGCGGCAACTGTACATTGAAGCAAACTTTTTAATGGCTAATTCTCATCTTTAACAGATAGATTACCTTGAAATCTATATATAGGATCGAATTTAAGGTGTTAGGTAACAACATAAAGTATTCTAGAGCCAAAATGTTATTACATTAATTCAAAGCCCTACCTATCATACTCAAATAACTTTTTGAGTTACAATGTTTTTCTTTTACTCTTTATGAGAGAGTTTATCTTCTATAAGCACTTCTTTTCTAGTTGGGTAGATTACTTAGAGTGAGGAAACTCTAAAAGAGTATTGTAATTACATCTTCTAGAGGTGTGAGGAGAGATTCAAGGGTGTGGTATCCCTTGGGATGTAATTTGGCTTCAGAAATACCTGGATCAAACTTGTAAAATATAGTGAAAAATTTCAAGTAGGTTATTTGGGGACATGACGTAGGCCAAATGGTTGGACCAAACTAGTATAAATCTTGGTGTCTTTATCTTCTTCTCTACCTCAAGCTTCATCTTCTCACTATATTCTATTTGCCCTGGTTTTTGTGTTTCATATTGATACATTGGGTTGTTCTTCACAAAGACAAAAATTTTGCAACACCCAATTCACCTCCCTCTCGAGTGACCAATCAATCTAATAAATATCATCCCAAAGGAGCTCAATTTCCATTAGAAGAAAATATTAGTGGCAAAGGCAAAGCATTATATGTGGGATGATCCCTTGTTGTTTAGGCAATAGGCACATGGCATTATAAGAAGGCGTGTACCAGAGGTAGAGATGGCTCTCCTATTGGCTTACACTTTTCAAGGATGCAAGAATCTTTGTGTAACACCTTACCTTTAGTTTCATTTCCTACGTATTAAGCCCTAATAGAGTCCATTTATACATGATTGGAAGCTTGAATCACAAAAATATTAAAAACAGAATTTTTCATATATACAGTACTATTCATTTGGTAAATTCCACTTTACTGCTGAACATTGAAAATTCATAACTAATTCTACAAAAATTGTATGTAAGTGATTCAAGTCTTTAAAAATAATTTAAAACATTGTCTATATAAAAAAAAATAAGAAATAGAGCATTAGTTGGGCCAATTGGTATAGTTTAGTCCACAAAATTTACTGTACATTTGGTCATTTTTCAGTTTTCCAGATTTCTAGCACCAAATTTGTAAATTCATAGTAAATCTTACATACATCCAATTTTAGTGATCTTTAGCCTATTTTAAAGATCTTCTTGTCTACTTTCTAATCATATATAAAATTTACTTGTTTAAGAACAAAACATCTAAATAGTAAATAGATTACTAACAAAAGGTCAAAATGGTCATTTTCATCTATATATTTTGCCAAACAAAAGCCATAGTGTACTTACATGATCATATCTTGTACTCATAACATACCATACATTACATAAGGCCTCTAGGGACATTATCACCACCATGTACAAATTTAACATCACACAAGTCACTTTACATAAAAGCTTGAAATAATAGATCACAGCAAGTAATGTCATCTTAATCATCAACTTGTTTCTCCATGCCTTTTTTTTTCTTTGGTAGCTTTGCCATAACTTGATCCTATTAGTTAGGCTGACTTCCCAAGAGGGGGGTGAATTGGGAAGATTAAAAATTTTCTGCACAAAGTGACAATGATGAAGAAAGCAAGGTATAATGAAAAATAGAGTATAAAGCAATAAGCTAAAATAGAAGAGATAGAGAGAAGAAAAACTCATATATTTATCCTGGTTCGGTCTTTCCTCTTGACCTACGTCCAGTCCCCACGTCACCACTTGAGATTTTTCATTATACTGCAAGAATTCAATGGGCTTCTTGCAAATGCCACTGTACAACGTGTATGCTCTGTTTTCTAGAGCTCACTCAATCTCTTTCTGCACTCTCACCAAGTGCTTTACAATCTCTTGTGATATCTCCCCACAAGTAAATCTATCTTCCAGATGAAGATTAGATTGTTTACAAAGATGAAACTCTCTTGAATAGAGTGAATATGAAAGTTAAAGAGCAAATATTGAAGTAAGAGGGTAAAAGTCTTTGAGTAGAAGATTTGATGGAATTTCAGTATATACAAAGTTTGATTCGTTACCCACAACTTCAAATGATGTTGTATTTATAGTTTTAGGTCCGAACTATTCGTTATAGACAAAATCTATCCGTTGGGGAAGTTATCCAATGGTTACTCTGAAAAACTATCCGTTAACCAACCGCATTTAATGCTTCTGACATACTAAAATTTAAATTTTGGTTGGTCAATAGACGAATTTCGAAGGAAGAGAAGGTTAAAGCTTCCAACGTTGAAATACTGAAGTTCGTCTATTCATGAAGTGAAATTCGAATTTTGAAACTTAGAAGATGTTTCCATGTTGTGACATACGAATTTTCAAGAAGAAAGTTTTTCTGTTTAGTGTGAACAGTGTTTTCAATTTGCTACAATGCCCTCAAAATTCGAATTTTGGAACCCCAAAATTCGTCTGTCCGTAGCAGGCTCAAAAGACACAGTAGTTCATTTACTCTGAAATTCAAATTTTCAAAGAGTGAAGTTCGTCTGTCAGAGAGACCTCTTTTCAGACTTACTTCAACATTCGAATTTGTAAACATTGTCCTTCGAATGTCATTATGTCATTTCAACAGACTCACAACTTTAGCTTCTGAAATTCAAATTTCCATGTTCGAAGTTCGTCTGTCAGTGAGCAGTTTTGAAACTCAATACAATCTTAATTTCAGATGAACGTTAACATTGTTTGAGACAAATTTCTTCAGTTTTCATAAATTTCATTTTATCTGAAATTCGAATGTTCAAAACTCAAAGTTCATCTGTTGCTCAACAGCTTCTTTCAGACACTTATGAAAATTTGAATTTTGTAAAATCAAAATTCTTCTGTCAGAGAGGCAGCTCTTCAGACTTATTCAGTTTTATCTCAAAATTCGAATTTCCAAAGCCAAAGTTCAAATTTCTAACATGACAGTTCAATATAAACTTTTCAAACTTCATCTGTTGGTGGGTATTTTTCAAATATTTCATTATTTAACATAAAATCAAGTTTTTAAAACACATTTTCATCAAATCAAAGTCTTTTACCCATAACAAAAGATTCTACAACAATCCTAGCAATGATTACTCAGATTTTCTTCACTTGGGACAATTTGAGCTCCTTTGATATCTTCAATCCAAGCTCTTTGAGAGTTGATTTGGAATCATCAAAACTTTTTGATTCAACATTCTCCCCCTTTTTGATGATGACAAAACAACTTACAAACTGGATTAGTACTTGGGTTTGCTTTAGCAAGCTCCCCCTCAACATATGCATTATATTTCAAAAGATATCATATATAGCACATCAATGAAGAGATTCAGGAAGTGATAAGTACAAATCATTGCAACCAAGGATTTCATTCATTTCAATACTTGTTTCTTTACAGAGACAAAATTAATCAAAGTTCTTCTGAATACACATGATAAGAACAAAATGCAAATAGTCAAAACAAACAACAGAAACACAAACAAGAGGACTCAAGCCTAAAATCTAAATAATTCTTCAATCACTTCTTCTTTAGCTTGGTCATCTTGCTGTACGTCTTCCCAGATGGCTCAGCAGCAGATTTTCCAGTTTGCTTCTTCTTCTCCCCCTTTTTGGCATCAGCAGGAAGGCCAACAAAATCAATGGAGGAGGGATCTGAGTGACTAGAATAGCTCTGAGAGGCACAGGAGCAAATGGGATTTCAGGAGGCTCAGGGCTTGGTTCTTCATCATCATTAGAGACCTCAAGCAACTCCTGCATTGCCTGCCTAGAAAGAGCTAACTGAGCTCTTTGTTCCTCTGAAAGTCCATAGGCAGCAAGAGAAGGAGGAGCTGGTTCATCAGGACGAAACATGTCTTCAAGCCTTCTCCTCTGAGCTTGCAACAGAGCATTGTGAGCAATAGCCACATAATCAATAACAGGGACAATGCTTCTCTCTTCATTGCTTGCATCCTCCTGCATAGAAGAGGTTGAAATAGCTGCCACCAGTCTTTCAACTTGCTCAGATTCTTGGATGGACAGAATTGAATCCTGAGCATCTTCTTGCATAGGCTCATGAGGGTTTGTTCCTTGAAGTCCTTCTTCTTCCAATCCATAGTCCAAGGGTGGACCAGGACTTGGTGTCCTCATTGCTCCAGCAGACTCAGCACCATCTATATCATCATCATGGTCAGAGGAGGCAATCTCGAATGGGCTAGGAGGCTCAAGAGTTGGAGATCGGACAGGTACAGAGGACCCTGGCTGAGGTGGAGCTGAAGTGGTAGGGATTGCACTTCGAATTTCTTCATAAGCATCAGCAACCACCTTTATATTCTTTGCCAACTGATGAATCTAATCTTGCAGATGAGCAAACTTGGCATTTTGCTCATCCCTGATGCTAAGAATGAGTGTAGACAGGCTGTCATACAACTCAGTGATCTTGGTTGGCTTGGCACGAGAGGAGGGAGTGAATGGAATATGTGTGGGCTTGGATGGTGATGGAATAGGCACAGAGAGCTGAGGAGTAGGTCTGGCAAGAGCCTCAGAAGTACCCTCTTGCTATAGGGAGGCACATTCAACAAAGAATAGATCCTTAGTTCTTCCTGCTCCCTTTCCAACCCATCTTCCTTCATCCTTTTCAATACCCATTCTTTGCAATTCTTCCTCCTTGAAGATTTCAGTGGGCTTCCCCTTCCCCTTCTCAAGATGCTGAATTCTGGCATACTGCAGAATTCTGGAAATGATAGCAGCATAGGGGAGTGTGGAGTCCTTCCTCTGATCTCTTGCCTTGATCATGCGTTGGAGTATGATGTGTCCCATGTTAATCAGCTTTCCACGCATGATTGCTACCATGACATGTGCCTCTGCCCTTGTTATCATATTGAAGCTTCCTCCTTTGTTGAATATGATCCTGGACACTATGTAGTGCAGGATCCTCACTTGAACACTGAGGTCTGTGGGCTTCAATATGCTTATGGTTGGCCAATTTTTCCTTCTTCTGAACAATGTGCTCAGAATTGTGCTTTCCTTATAATTCAGAGAGGGGCCACCTTCTTCGTCAGCAGTTTCTGCCTCATCCATGTATCCAGAGGCAGTGATGTCAATTTTGAGTCCATCTTGCCCTGGGATCTCCAGTACCTCATTAAATGTCTCATTGGTAAGCCAGATGGTCCTAGATCTTAGATTGACTACCCACTTCTCCTTCTTGCTATAGTACTTTAGGGAAGCATACCAAGACTTCACTACCTCATCATCATACCTCTCTAATACTTCCAACAGATTCTTGTATCTCATCATCCATATACCAACATCAAAATTATTGGAGACCAAGAAATCTTCCAAGTTTACACAATGTGGCTTGATTACCTTTTTGTTGGCAAACTTGGTGGAGTATTCCTCTTGAATCTGTGGAGTGCTCCATAATGGTAGTGTGGTAAGCTCATATTCCCCAGATTCAGTACTCGAGGATGAAGTGGAAGCAATAGGTTCAGCAGCAACAGGAACAAGGACCGAAGGTTCTGCTACCTTTGAGGAAGAGGATCCAGCCTTCTTTGATTCTCCCTTGGGTGTAGATTTCTGACGTTTGGAAGGAGTTTCCTTACTGGATTCGGTCTTTCTCTTCGGTTTTTCTCCTTCTTTCGTGGCATATTGGGATTTTACAGAACATTTTGGACGAACCTCTCCTTTGCCAGCTTCAGGATTCTTGACTCTTGCCATTTTATGGATGAATGTTGCAGAATAGGGCAAGGAATAGGTTTAAAGGACGCGAAAGGAAGTTTAATCAGTGGGAAATGATGGTTTTTTATCAGAATTGAAGAGGATTGAATGCAGGCTTGGAACAGACTCAGAGAGAATAGGAATAAGGTTACGTCTGTTCAAAAGAAAACCGTCGATTTTAACGTATGTAACCGTCTGACAGACAAATTTTGAGGGGTCAAAATTTGAACTTCGGGAAGTTACAAGTTAAACCGTTTAGCAAAGCTTACTGACAGACGAATTTTCTACTGAAAGTTCGTCTGACAGAGGCTTGGATAAACTAACACAAGATAAATAGACGAATTTTGTTTCAACAAAGTTCAAATTTTCAAGAGCAAACATCAAGCAGCAAATAATCCACCAAACAACAGACGAATTAAGCATACTAAACTTCATCTTTCAAAGATACAACATTGAGGAGCATGTTTCAACAGAAGAATTTTAAGTCAGAAATTCAAATTTCTTTATTCTGTGAAAGTTATCCAACAATCGTATGTTAAGAAATAATCATTAGTATAATCATCATGTTCGACATTCAAAACTTTGAAATTGTGTTCTTGAAAATTCGAATTTTGAAGGATCAACAGATGAATTTCGAGGCATCACCGAGAACTGTTCCTCCTAACAACAGGCCAAAGTTCATCTGTTAGATATGCAAAATTTGAATGTTGACCATGCTGACTTCCTCAGAAATTTAGTTTTTCACAAAAATTCATCTAACACATAATCAATATATGAATTTCAACTTTAAAAACTTACAGAATGGATTTAGAAGCTTAGAATTTCTTCCATTTTCTTCACTCTTTGATTGTTCCATTCTGGTAAGCTCCATTTTTCAGATTTATCAGCATTGAATCTCATGAGGAGCACCTGCAACTTAAATTAAACATTCTCCGATGCTAAAGTTAGAATTAATTCAATGTTGGAAAATCTAAAAACATAATTGTACAAAGATTTACTTACAGTTCATTGGGATTTACCATACCCAATTCTCTTCTTATCTTGCAATATCTATCTTCTGACAGAGGCTTTGTCAGGATATCTGCAACTTGATCTTCAGTTGGGATGTATTCCAATCTAATTTCTCCTTTCAGAACGTGATCCCTTATGAAGTGGTGCCTAACTTCAATATGTTTTGTCCTTGAGTGCATGACAGGATTCTTTATGATATTGATAGCACTTTGATTGTCACACATTGTTGGTATTTCTTTCAACTCAACCTCAAGATCTTCCAATTGCTGTTTCATCCAGATGATTTGGGCACAATAGCTTCCAGCTGCAACATACTCAGCCTCTGCAGTGGATAAGGCCACACTGTTCTGCTTTTTGCTAAGCCATGAAACCAAGGATCCTCCGAGAAACTGACAAGTTCCACTTGTACTTTTTCTGTCAGTTTTGGATCCTGCAAAATAAGCATCAGTGTATCCTTTGAGATCTTCTCCATTGCCCTTTGGATACCAAAGACCCATCTGTGATGTTCCAATAAGATATCTGAAGATTCTCTTCACAGCAGTAGCATGGGTTTCTTTGGGACATGATTGGAACCTTGCACACATATAGACACTAAACATAATGTCAGGTCTGCTGGCAGTTAAGTACAGTAGGGATCCCATCATTCTCCTATACTGAGTTATGTCAAACAGTTTCCCTTTCTCATCCATGTCCAGTTTGGTTGCAGTGGCTATAGGTGTCCCCATTGGCTTGGCATTTTCCATTCCAAACTTCTTCAGCAATTCCTTCAGATACTTGGATTGATTGAGGAAGATACCATCATTGCACTGTCTGATTTGCAATCCAAGGAAGAAGTTGAGTTCACCCATCATAGACATTTCGAATTCCCCCTGCATTAACTTAGAAAAATTCTTGCAAAGAGATTCATTAGTAGCACCAAATATAATATCATCAACATAGATTTGAACAATGAGTAAATCTTCATTTTCTTTCTTAGTAAATAAGGTTGTATCTACTTTTCCTCTGTTCAACCCCTTGTCAATTAGAAAATTACTCAATCTATCATACCATGCTCTAGGGGCTTGCTTCAAACCGTAAAGAGCTTTCTTTAGTTTATACACATGATTTGGTTTTGTAGAATCCTCAAAACCTAATAGTTGATCTATATAAACTTCTTCCATGATATATCCATTTAGAAAAGCACTCTTTACATCCATTTGATATAACAAAATATTTTTGATGCATGCATATGCTAATAGAATTCTAATTGCTTCTAATCTGGCTACTGGAGCAAAGGTTTCTTCAAAATCAATGCCCTCTTCTTGATTATAACCTTTAGCAACTAGTCTAGCTTTGTTTCTGATGATTGATCCTGATTCATCAAGTTTATTTTTAAAAACCCATTTGCTACCTATGACAGGATGATTTTTGGGTCTAGGCACTAAATCCCAGACTTGATTTCTTTCAAATTGATTTAATTCATCCTACATAGCTAGAATCCAGTACTCATCAGTTAAGGCTTCCTCAGTACATTTAGGTTCAATTTGTGATATGAAAGCACAATTAATTATTTGATCCCTTAACTGTTTTCTGGTTCTAACTTTCTCTTGTACATTCCCTATCACTTGATCAACAGGATGATTCCTTTGATATCTCCAAGCTCTAGGGAGTTCTTGAGATGTTTCTTCATTATTCTCTTCTTCAAAATCTCACTCCTGAATATCTTCCTCTATATCAACAGATTCAGATATTTTTGGAGATTCAATTATGCCTTCATTAGAAATATCTAACTCTTTGAAGTTTGAAACAAGATCATCTTCATCAGAAACATGTTTAGAAGCAGTTTCATTTTCGATAAACACTCAATTTTGAGTCAAACAGCACTCAATTTCCTTTGTCACATGTTTGGCTCACACTCAGCAGATTGTGGTTGAGGCCTATCACAAACAGCACCTCTTCAATAGATGTTTCAGGATTTTTGCCCACTATGCCAATGCCGACTATTTTGCCATATTGATCACCTCCAAAGGTCACTTTTCTCCTTTCTTGTCTCTAAGGGTGATGAACTTCCTCTTCTCACCAGTCATGTGACTTGAGCAGTCACTGTCCATATACCATTTGTTGCTCCTTTTAGCTTTGAGACGGACCTGCAAAACAAGGTTCAAGTTTTCTTTTTAGGTACCCAAATCTGCTTGGGTCCTTTTTTGTTAGTAGTCTTTTCCCTAGATACAGATGTACCTTTGGGAACCCATTTAACAGTTTTATTTAGTCCATTTTTCTTCAAGGCACAAGAGCTAGAAATATGTCCCTTTTTGTTACAGAAGTTACAGGTGGTAAAGGGACTGCTAGATTGAGAGGCAGGAAGAAAACAATGCAGATAATATTTTTGTTTTGCATACCTTGGTTGATTATATGATTCAATATGAGGTGACATATGATCTTTACTTTTATTTCCATTAGCATGCACAAAGTGTCTCATATATGCATTCTGATTTTTCTTCCTAATATTTTCTTTAACAGCACATGGATCATAGCCAAGTCCAGCTTTTCCTTGTGATATTCTTTGGCTCCCCATTAAAGCAAACAACATATCTTTACCACTTGTAAGCCTAGACATGCTTTTCACTAAATATTCATTAGTTTGCTTCAGTTCAATGCATGATTTACAACAAACAAATTCATCAATAGGTAAAGAGGTAATTTCAGAAATGTTGCTTTGAGATTCCAGTTTATTAATCTTTTTCTTTGCTAGTTTTAGTTCTTTAGCAACTTTAATAAACTCATCATGAAGCTCATGAAATGCATCCAGTAATTCAGAATAGCAAGGTTCATATTCATATACCTCTTCTTCTTGATCACTGCTGCATGGGAGTTCAGCTTCTTCAGAAGCAAGTGCCATTAAACAGATGTTGGCAATCTCATCTTCATCTTCTTCATCCTCATCTGAGCTATTGCCCCAGATTGACGAGATATAGGCTTTCTTCTTCTTCCCTTTGTCAGCAGCTTTCTTTTCTTTCTCTTGCTTCTTTAGGAATTGAGGACAATCCCATTTGATGTGTCCCTGCTTCTTGCACTCATAGCAAGTCACAGGTTCTTTTGCTTCTCTTTTGCCTTCTCCAGCTGCTCCCTTCTTGAAGATTCTCTTGTTTCTCTTCTTGCTGTAGAATCTTCTGAATTTTCTGACCATCATAGCAAGAATTTCTTCATCCAGCTCGTCTCCTTCATCAGATTCTTCTTCTTTTTCTTCAGCGGCTTTGAGGGCAAGGCCTTTCTTCTTTCTGTCATATCCAGCTTCCTTGAGAGCTTTCATTTTCCCTTCATACTCCTCAAGGCTGCCGAAAAGGGCTGTGACAGAGGCCATTGATTTTCCTCTGGCTTCCTCTATTGCTGTTACCTTGGGCTGCCATTCCAGAGGGAGAGCTCTGAGGATCTTTCTGACTTTCTCTGTTTGAGTGTATTCTTTTCCCAGGCTCTTTAGTTGATTCACAATGAGAGTGAATCTCTTTTGTAGCTCTTTTACAATTTCACCTTCAGTCATTCTGAAACTCTCGTATTCTCCAATGCAGGTATTCAGTTTATTTTCCCTGACTCCAGTTGTTCCTTCATGAGCAATCTGCAGGGTGTCCCACATTTCCTTGGCAGTAGAGAATTGTGAGACTCTGTAAAATTCGTCTTGATTCAGGGCACTGACTAAACAATGCTTAGCCTTAAAGTTTAGCAAGACTCTCCTTCTGTCTTCTTCATTCCATTCTGCTTCTGGCTTCTCTTTGTATTTTCCATCATCTGATAAAGCCATTGGGACAAAGTCTCCTTTCTCAATGACTGACCAAATGTCAAGATCAATTGACTGGAGATAGATCTGCATTCTCATCTTCCAGTACCCATAATGCTCTCCACTGAAGCCAGGTGGTCTATTTGTATTGTTCCCTTCAGGTAATATGCTTTCTCCAAAGCCAGCCATTGTAATTCCCGGACTATGAGATCCTTTGAATGAGAATTCGGGCTCTGATACCACTTGTTAGTTAGGCTGACTTCCCAAGAAGGGGGTGAATTGGGAAGATTAAAAATTTTCTGCACAAAGTGAGAATGATGAAGAAAGCAATGTATAATGAAAAATAGAGTATAAAGCAATAAGCTAAAATAGAAGAGATAGGGAGAAGAAAAACTCGAATATTTATCCTGGTTCGGTCTTTCCTCTTGACCTACGTCCAGTCCCCAAGTCACCACTTGAGATTTTTCACTATACTGCAAGAATTCAACGGGCTTCTTGCAAATGCCACTGTACAACGTGTATGCTCTATTTTCTAGAGCTCACTCAATCTCTTTCTGTACTCTCACCAAGTGCTTTACAATCTCTTGTGATATCTCCACACAAGTAAATCTATCTTTCAGATGAAGATTAGATTGTTTACAAAGATGAAACTCTCTTGAATAGAGTGAATATGAAAGTTGAAGAGCAAATATTGAAGTAAGAGGGTAAAAGTCTTTGAGTAGAAGATTTGGCAGAATTTTAGTATATACAAAGTTTGATTCGTTACCCACAACTTCAAATGATGTTGTATTTATAGTTTTAGGTCCGAACTATTCGTTATAGACAAAATCTATCCGTTGGGGAAGTTATCCAATGGTTACTCTGAAAAACTATCCGTTAACCAACCGCATTTAATGCTTCTGACATACTGAAATTTAAATTTTGGTTGGTCAATAGACGAATTTCGAAGGAAGAGAAGGTTAAAGCTTCCAACGTTGAAATACTGAAGTTCGTCTATTCATGAAGTGAAATTCGAATTTTGAAACTTAGAAGATGTTTCCATGTTGTGACATACGAATTTTCAAGAAGAAAGTTTTTCTGTTAAGTGTGAACAGTGTTTTCAATTTGCTACAGTGCCCTCGAAATTCGAATTTTGGAACCCCAAAATTCATCTGTCCGTAGCAGGCTCAAAAGACACAGTAGTTCATTTACTCTGAAATTCAAATTTTCAAAGAGTGAAATTCGTCTGTCAGAGAGACCTCTTTTCAGACTTACTTCAACATTCAAATTTGTAAACAGTGTCCTTCGAATGTCATTATGTCATTTCAATAGACTCACAACTTTAGCTTCTGAAATTTGAATTTCCATGTTCAAAGTTCGTCTATCAGTGAGCAGTTTTGAAACTCAATACAATCTTGATTTCAGACGAATTTCTTTAGTTTTCATAAATTTCATTTTGTCTGAAATTCGAATGTTCAAAACTCAAAGTTCGTCTGTTGCTCAACAGCTTCTTTCAGACACTTATGAAAATTTGAATTTTGTAAAATCAAAATTCGTCTGTCAGAGAGGCAGCTCTTCAGACTTTTTCAGTTTTAGCTCAAAATTCGAATTTCCAAAGCCAAAGTTCAAATTTCTAACATGACAGTTCAATGTAAACTTTTCAAACTTCGTCTGTTGGTGGGTATTTTTCAAATATTTCATTATTGAACATAAAATCAAGTTTTTAAAACACCTTTTCATCAAATCAAAGTCTTTTACCCATAACAAAAGATCCTACAACAATCCTAGCAATGATTACTCAGATTTTCTTCACTTGAGACAATTTGAGCTCCTTTGATATCTTCAATCCAAGCTCTTTGAGAGTTAATTTGGAATCATCAAAACTTCTTGATTCAACAGATCCTAGACATGTTTGACACTTGGAAGAATGAGATTCAAATAATCTCAATAATAATTACCATTCAAGCGTACATATTGTAACACATTAATCTTAGGCCCTTTTTCCCTTGTATTGGACCATTTCAAAGTCCTTTCATCATAGTATAGGAGCTTGAATCAAAATATATTAAAAAAAGAATTTTCTTTTTTTGTGGGTACTATTCACTTGGCAATTTTTATTTTACCCAAAAAACTTTGAAAATTCATAATATTCTACAAAATCACCTCGTAGCGATTCAAATCTCTAAAAATAGGTTAAAAGATTCTCTACATGGGAAAAATATGCAACTGAATATTTACTGAGCCAATTCATACAGTTTATTTCTACAAAAAGTGCTGTAGATATGGTCATTTCTAGAAAATCCTGATTCTGACCTCAACTTTGAAAACTCATTGTAATTTGCATAGTAATCTAAATTGAGTGCTCTTTAAACCAAATGAAAGCTCTTTCCGTCTAATTTTTATACTCAGGCATTAAACACAAAAAGGTCTAAACAATACTCATGAATTCACACAAAGGTCAGATTGTCACTTTATATACCTTAAGCTTGCTAAATGAAAGGGCCAATTGTCCATATATGGCCATTTCTTGTTCTCATGCTATATGATACGTTGCATTATATCTAAAGTGACATAATTACATAAAGATACAGGCCTAACAACATACACATTAATTTACATAATTGCTCCAAGTATATGATCAAAGATAGGAAGTTCATTTTAATCAATAACTTGCTTCTCCTTTCCTTTCTCCTCTTTGGCAATCTTGCCATGACTTGGACCTAAAATAGTTGAACATTTGGAGAGGGATAAGATTCAAAGAATCGCAGTAGTTATATCCATTTATATATACATATTATCTAGCATTTCATGAAAACATTAATGAAAATCATATAATCACATTATGCCATACAATTTCATAAAAATTTTGACATGGTAACACTTCATGAAATAGACATCCTAGGGTTATAAAACCCTTCAAACAACCAGCCAATCAATGCAAAAACATCATATAGCTTCCAACAAGCAAATGACATTTTCAAAGAATCATGAAAACATAGTATGATAACATTAAACATAATAGTACAAATAACTACCTTGTAACTTTCCAATGTTCATCAAACTTTGAAAACACTTTCTTTGATCCTCTAGCCCTTCTTGGAGCCTTATAGTATCATAATCCCCTTCACAAAGTGGCAAACTTGAACCTTAAAATTCTATTAAGTTATGCTTTGGGAATTTCTTGTACAACACCCTTGTCTTAACCTATTTTGGACCCAAGAAATCCATTTTTGGGGTCAAAATCACGAAATTCTCTTCTTATGTAAAACCCCTAAATAAGTCAAAAATATCCAGAAATTTTGAGAAGAAGTTTTGCTTCATGACACTTAAAATCACTTGCATGTTCTTGCATCTTGAAGTATTTCCAACCTTTTCCATGGTTTAGTTTCATCATGACTCAACTTTCTCTTTCTATACTCTCTCATAGATGAAAATTATAGAGGAAAAATAGAAGAAAATAATCCATGAAAACCCTCTCAAACACTTAAGAACACAAGATAATGGTCATTGTATATTACCTTGAACCTTTGAAAACTTGGGCTTGCTTCTTGTGTCTTCTTCCTTTTGAAAATTTCCTTCATGTTCTCTCACTCTCACCCTTTGTTTTAGACATGTTTTAGGCAAAAAAATGAAGACCCAATGGCTTAACCAATGCTTTTAAGGAAAGAAATTAAATAGCAAAATAATCATAGTTAATTTTGGTTAACCTTAGTTACTTTAATTTTGAAAGCTTTTCATATAATTCCTCCTATGTCCCATTCTGATGTTAAGCATGCCACTTGTCTCATTTTTTGGCCAAAAATTGCTTTATAAATTTTATTACCATTATAGCCTTTACGAATTAATTTTACCTGCATTGATTAAATAATTTTATCATAATTATCATTAAATTGGTACAGGATTATCCAAAAATTATTTTTAGGCTAAAATTATTATCTTGATCCAAAATATGTCTAGGTAAGGTCCATTTATTGTCCTTGACTCAGTACTACTTTTTTTGCAGTCTAAAATCTCTTTTTTCGGGTAAAATATTAACTATAAAACTTTAATGCATAATATAAAGTATATTGATCTAAATAACCTCCAAACAATATTCCATTTGCCAAAGCTCATCAAGAGCTTCATTTGACTATGATCCTCATATTTACAAAAATGCCCTTACTAAGGTAATGTATAATTTTTAAAACGTTCAGGTCATTAGCTGTAATTTTTCCTAAAACTTCTTTACACAAAATCCCACGTGACTTCTCTTCTTCTTCAAGGGACTGATTGCAAATAATTTTATTCCTAGGGTTAAAAACATATTAATTCACACTTTTAAGAACCATTTTGCAAAGAATTCTTCTTTCTTGGGGAAAAATTTTAATTTTTTTCTTTTCAGTTCTAATATGAAAAATTATCCTTTTTTCCCTTTTCTGTCTATCTCTGTGTCTCTCCAGTTTCTATAATTTCCCATACATTTTCTATGATCCTTTACTTTTTCCCTCTAAATTATATGATATCCAGTAAAATTAAGAATATTACATTTCTACTCCCTTAAAATAAATTTCATCATCGAAATTTAAAATATACCTTATTAGTATAGTTCTGGATATCTTTACTTTATATGAGCTTTCATTTCCTCATTTCTAGACTAAGTTTACTAGATGAATACTTTCTTTCTTCATTACTTGACTTGGAAGTCAATACTTCACTCTGGTATCTTTTACTATTTTATCACATTCGAGAGATCTGGCTAACACTCCTTATACAGGGAAAGGTCACAAACATCATATATTCTCTTTATTTTAGGTGCATAAAATAGCATATTTATCTTTGCCTTTGCAATTCTCTTTTATCTTATTTGTACAATAATCTTTCTATCGGTACCTCATATCATTCCTTTTCTTCACTTTTCACAACTTTAGACTATCTCAAACTCATCGGTCTACAAAACATAAGCTCACCATATTAGCTTTCTTTAAATAACAGTTATAAGACTATCTCCGTCTTCTCTTCGATCTTTTTTCTTTACCCCAAGACCATCTTCTTCTTCTTTGATAGTCACTTGAGTTTTTAATGGTCTCATAAAACTTCCATGGTAATACCATAGTGATTGTAACTTATACTAACTTATAACAACTCTACATCTTGAGAACATTACTTACTGCTGCTATGAGTGGCAATGGATTTTCTTAGAAAATTTATTGTATTAAACATAGGCCACTTTCCTCAACTCAACCTTGTTTCATTACAGACTTCATATTCCATACTTATCTTTATTGTTATGGACCCCTTGGGTCAATCATTAGATCAGTGCCATTAACATAGGAGAGGAGGATTAACATCTTTTAGTTCATAAAAACTTGTTTCATACTTCTTTTCTCGTGAAACTTTCTTTTTAACTATGTGATAAGACAATCTTGGAGACATTTTTCATAACCTCATAGTAAACGTAGTAAATTTCTCATCTTATTCCTATTTTTAGTCTCTCTTACTTCATAATTTTACTTGCCTTATTAGGATCTACTACCATCCTATGAGAGATTCTATAACCTACTGACCAGACTTTCATGAGCTACATTTACTAAGTTTAGTAAGTCATTACTTTCATCTAAAATATCTCAAATATTCTTAGTTGTCTTTCATACTCTCCTGCATATTGGAGTACTTAAACTTGTCAATCTTGAGACCCATAATTGGACTACCCATACTTTTATTTATACAGTCTTAACAGGTGTCTTAAACCACCTTATCTGGCCTCATCATGAATTCATAGTGCCCTTTTTTAACAATTGGTACATCTTTCATTTCTTACTTCCTACATCTTTCTTTTTCTTTAATCCTTCCCAGAAGATCGCCCATCTAGGAATTTTCCTTGAGCACATTTAACTAGGGAATACTAAGGGTTTTGCGGCATTCATGCCAAACTAGTCTTATAGAATGTTGGCAATGGCTTTCTTTCAAGCCATATTTTATCTTTGTGAGCTTTTAAATAATTTCAAAGCATTTAGTCATTGCTTCTATCTCTCTTTTATCAACTAAAATAATATCTTGTAATGGCATCTCATGACCATTCCCATTTTTGTTCATTGCTTATACTAATACTGCTTCCTTGTTCCTTACTCCAGTTTTTGTTTAGAGCTTCATTTTACCATTTTGTATTCACATGTAAACATATTCCCTAACCCAATACCTTTGCTTATCTCATCATGGCCTTTAAAATCTCCTAACTTTTATGGGTTGGGGTCTTAGTGATATCGAGGTAGTAACCACTAACTTTTTACTCTCAATACTGCTATTTTGTCTATATTTAAACATGACCTTATTAACTGTTTAACCAAAGTTAATCAGTGGTTTGGCAACTTGAGGAAACTTTCTTAACCCTTCAAAAGTCTCTTGCTAACTCAATTAGAATTTAGCCCTCGACCTCTCACAATCTTTCATTCTTGCTCATTTGGGCATCACCCCAACTACCTTTCATCTGCCTTGCCATAGTGGCTTTCATCATGTGGAGGATTTCATCTTTCTTGGCTCAATTGGGCTTCTCTGCAAGTGCTATTATCTTGACTCAATTGGAATTTTTCCCAAGAGCTACCTCCCTTTCTTCCACCTTAGTAGCTAATGAAGGATTTTGTTCTTTGTGAGATCTTCTGGCTAAAAACTCTTCTTATAAAGCTATATTTTATACTAAGCTTAGCAATCCCCTATCTCAAGGTTTCGTAACTCCCTAAATTGGTTGCCACCATTTTCACCTTGCTTGGTTCATAATCTTTGCCTTGAACTTCATACATACTTATTCTTCTTTTAATTTATATTTATTCTTGCATTATTCATTATTATACTGAACTCATAGGGTTTCAATACTAATTGCAAACTTATTACTGCTGTCTAATGCTCTATTGGATCCTTTAGATTCTTCTCTAATTCCTTTTCTAAGACTATCCTAACTTGCTCGCCCCTTTCACCTTCAAGGAATTTATGATCATAAAGTTCTTCATAGAATTCTTTCATTTCTAATTCGGTACTCCGAAAATGTAAAACTTGAACACATCTTCCAAATCTAGCATGACCTTTATTGTAGACCATTTTAATATCCATTTGGATTTAGAGTCCTTGGTTTAATAGGAAAGAGCTACCATCTTTGTTAAAGAATTTAACTAGCCCAGACTCTCTAGAATTGTCACAGTTCATGGGTTGTTTAACCTCTTTCCTTAATCATATATCAATTTCCTCATTTCCTTTATCATGACTACTTCTTTTCTAACTTGTCTTACTTTATACACTAGTTCCCCCCCCCCCAATTGATTCTTTTCATATTTACTTTCCTTCATTTCTATCATGTATTCCTTACTAGTCTCTTCCATTCATCATTAGAAACATTTTCTCATGCAATCTTACTTTAATCTCTTAAAAATTATGTTTTCTTGCCCAGTTCATAGTATTCCTTAAGTTTGATGCATAAAAACTCATCTTCCTCATGAGCTAGGGTTTGGCCGAAATCATACATGATATGAGGAAGAAAAAAAAATGCATGATTCTACTTCAAACCACTTGGAACTCAAGCTAGGATGCATGAAAACTTACCTTGTTGATTGATTTCCCAAGCTTTCTACCTTAGCTTCCACTTTCTCTTCTCTTTTTCTCTCTTTTCTCTTGAGTTTTTGGAGCTCTTTTTCTCTCTTTTTGCTTCTGTAAAACACGTCAAAAATGAGAGGAAAGAAGGGTTGAACCACTTAACCCAAGGCTTAGAAGAAAGAGATCGATCTAATCATTGAATAGTAATCTTGGTTTACTTAACTACCTTAAGTTAGTTTTAATGAAATATTCCAAAAATTTATTAAATAAATTTCCTTCTTGTCCTAAGCAGTTGTAAACACGCCATCTTAAGGGTATTGTTGTCCAAAAATACTCCATAATTTTATTAGTCCAAATATAGCCTTTACAGATAAGTTTTACTCACACCAATTAATTACTTTTGTCGTATTTTATCACTTTATTGGTACAAAATTATACTAAATTTGTATCTCTACGCTTCTTTTTCAATATAATAATCGTTTTTCGACTTTTGACTCTAAGTATAAATTCATATTAACTCAATTATCCTCTAAGTAATATTTCATTGGATTCAGCTCATCGTGAGCTCCATTTTGACAGAAATTCTAAAAATTATGAAATTGCCCTTGACCCAGGGTAAGTTTATAATTTTTAATTCTTTTGGATCCCTTTTCGTAATTTTTCTCAAGGACTATAATGCATGAAATTCTTCTTTTTAAGGACTACATTGCATGGAATTTTCCTATCCAAGGACAAAAATATAATTTTCTTACTTTTTGTTCCAACTTGAAAAATTAACCTTATTCCCTTCTTTACATCTAACTGTGTCCCTTAGTTCTCTCTAATTGTCTGTGCATTTTATGATATTCAGTAAAATTAGAGGTATTACTTTTTGTGACCAAATGTGACAAGTGCTAGAGGATAGGTTCCATTAACAAGTGACATGAGATGACCCAAACTAAGATTCTAGAGTTTGAACCATATGATGTGTGGTGTCTCAACTTCATAAGGCATTTTCCTCCTTCCTACGGTAACTTGTATATTTTAGTAGGTATTGATCATTTCACTAAGTAGGTTGAGGCTGCTACATTACCTAATAATACTGCTGTTAGTGTGGTTAAGTTTATGAGACATCTCTATGCTAGATTTGGTGTCCCTTGGACTTTTATTGATGGGGTGCATTTTCAAAATCATCAATTTAAGTCCTTGTTAAAAAAAATATGGGTGTTTAGATTTGGCTGGTTATTCAATAGGGGAGATGAATTGGGTGATGTAAAATTTTCACCTTTTTTGAAACACAACCCAATTTCATCAAGAGATGCAGTATAACAAGGATGAGCAGAGAGTGATAAAGGATATAGATGAAATAATAAATTGAAGGATCAGACACAAAAATTTATTCTGGTTTAGCCCAAACCACTTGGCCTACATCCAGTTCTCAAGCCACCACTTGAGATTTTCACTATATCCCACAAGTTTGATTTGAGCACTTGTGAAGCTCAATACATCCCACAAGTTTCAGTAGGTACTTGTGAAGCCACTCTCCCCACACCCTTACAAGATATGTATTTCCCTTAGTGTTATCCCCACACTAAGATTCTACCTAGAAAATAATAGAAATGAATGAATACAAAATTGAAACTCTCTTTTAGAATAAATGATACATTGAAAACTCATACTAATGAGGTAGGTTTAACTATGGATGTTGAAACAAAAAGATTTTATGTATTGAAGCAGCATTTTGGCACAACTCACTTAATTCTCTTTCCCATAATTTCAAATGATATCCTATTGGTAGATTGTGGCTTAACTATTCATTAGACATAAGATTTATCTGTTAGACACAAGATCTACCTGTTACTCTGCAAAAAGAGTCATTCAATAACTGCATTAAATGCGTCTAACATTCCAAAATTTGAATTTCGAGGCTCAATAGACGAATTTCGTAGAGTTAGCATAGTAAGGTATTTAACGTTGAACTTTAGAAATTTGTTTGTCATAGAGTGAAATTCGAATTTCGAGTTTGTCAAAGTTAACTCATGTTAGTTCATGCGAATTTTCATAGTAAAAGTGTATATATTGAATTTGAACAGTTGTCTCAAGTTTTCGTAGTGCACTTCAGAATTCGAATTTCAGAAGCTGAAATTTGTCTATTAAAGGCACGTTTAACAAAATACAAAAGTTCTCTCTTTGAAATTCAACTGTTGAAATGCAAAGTCCATCTATCAGAGGTGTGCTCTAACAAGATTCACAGGTTCTCATTTTGAAATTCACACTTTGAGGTCCAAAGTTCATCTGTTAGAGGCAAAAATAGTGAGTTCACTTTAGACTTCTCTAACATTCAAATTTTGACTAAGCTTTATATGAATTTTACACACTTTCACTAATAATGCTTAGCTTGAAATTTAAATTTCAGAACTGAAATTCATCTATTAGAGATAAAACCTCTGTAAATTTGAATTTCACAAAGTAAAGTTCAAATTTTGCACAAAATAAACATAAGTGAAACACAAAATTCGTCTATTAGTCAATATTTATCAATTCTAACAGATGCTAACATCAGATTTACTTAATCTAACTCATTTAAAATATATGGTAACAAGATTAAGTAAATTTCAAAGGTTAAATCACCTCAAGACCTAAGTAATAACAAAATATACCTAATAGTTAGGTCTTCAAAAGTTGAGCTCTATTTTCACTTGGTCATTCCATGCTCCTTTCTGATCTTCAATTCATGGAGCATCATTTCTCTTCTTCTTCTTTGAATGAGACATAATGTTGATTTTCCTTTCTTTATTCCAATGCTCACTCTTCTTATTTGGACAATCCTAAACTCAATGTATTACACTTACAAACTAAGTAGTTAGTCCAATTTATATATATTAAACTTGTATTGTAAAACATAAGAGCACAATGGATATATTGGTATATAGCATGATATATGCATTATAAACATAATTAAATATATGCTAATGCACATTTTACTTCTTTAAGGAATAATATATATTATACAAATATGATGCATTTGTTCCTTATTACTCTACATTTGTTATCATCAAAACTTATATTATATTAAACCTAACAAGTGTCACCTTGAAACTAGCACCACTTACAATCCTTAGACTAGTGGGTAAGTTGAAACATCTAATAGGGAGTTGAAAGGCATTCTAGAGGAAACTGTTAATGCATCTATGAGAGATTGATCACAAAAGCTAAATGATGGTCTATAGGCATATAGAACTTCATTTAAATCACCTCTGGGAAAGTCACCCTATAGATTGGTCTATGGTAAATTCTTTCAAGGAAAGTTAAAATCTAGGTGGTTGAAACTATTTGAAGTTACTAAGGAGCGTCCTTATGGTGCTATTGAGGTTCAAGGACCCAATGGTAATTGTCTTATGATCAATGGACAAAGACTAAAGATATATATTGAAGGGGATAATATTGATTCATCACAATTAATTCCTCTTGATGAAGTTGACACTGTTGTGTGTAACATCCCAACATTTAGACCCCTATATTTGTAGGCGAAAGAAGGTATATGTTATGCAAGCTATACTACTTAGCAGAATCTATGCCTAGATAGCGCTTTAAAAGAATCCAAAATACCTTAGAATGAGAAGAAAGTTCAGAGATAGAAACATAAGGAAAAAGAGATTATTAAGAGGGAATAATATTTATATGATTAAAGAAAGTAGTATCCTTATATTGATAATGGAAGTAATGCAGTGCTTAGAAGAGCTAGAGAGCTTTTAATATAAGTATGTGGACCTTGTGAAGATGTTATTGGGCCTAAACTCCGTTTATTAAGTCTAAGAGAAATAGATGAAGACTTAGACCTTAACATTATAATTTACTAAGCCCAAGAAAACTATGACTTATCGTTCTTAAGCCCACATAAATGAAAGAACTAACATAAGAGTTGAGGTCAGATACCCTAAAATAAGGATGTTAAATTACCTAGAGGTCATATAGATATGTTATGAGCCAGAAAAGAAGCTCCATGCTAGTACTAAGCTTAACACTAGCACTAACGTACCAAATGCCTATCAAAACTACCAAGTTAATCATGCCTATGTGAGAGTAATATGACAATAGGTAACCTACTGGGAAGTTCAATATGAAAATGACCTTGTACTAAAGGATGACCAGTTAGGCTTTCTTATAGTTCATTGGGCCTTTATATTCCTAATATTCTATTTTATGTGCAGAAAGTTATAATAAATCATTATTTATGATTTGTAATTAAAGATGACATGAAATATGAATAAAGGGAATTTTTGGATATTTATGAGATAAAGGAGAATTTATAGTATTGAAATAATTTATTAAATTATAGCTTGGCCTTAGAAATATTTATATGATTTTATGAAGAGATTATGGGGCCAAAGAATTATTATTGGACTTAACATGTTTATTAGATATTTTAATTAATTATTAGGCCTTATTTCCTTAATGTAGAAAAGCCCATAGGAAGGAAGTTTTTATATTGGGTCAGGTTAAAGAAGAAAAGTCTAAAAGGAATTCATGAATAGTAATCTAAGCCCAATAAGAGAAATTTAAGAAAAATTGGGTTTTGAAAATATTATGAGAACACCATTTTGTTATAGTCATTTATTGTCATTAAAATGTAGATGTTAGATCCTTGGTGGTAATTATATTAGGTCCTTAATTGTCAATATTTTGGTCCTTAAATGCCAATATTCTAAACTCTTATTGTAGTAAAAATTTAGCAAAATGGACCTTACAACATTTTTATGGGAAGTTAATTTATATCATTAAGAAAAGAGGATGGAAGGAAAAAGAAGAGGTAAGGTGTTTGGTGGAGAAGTAAACAATTTCCACCATTGGATTTAAAAGAGAGATCAAGGGTTGAGATTTCCTGAGCTTGCCTATAAATAGAGAGGTTCCCCTCCCCCATTGTCCATCCATAAGTGATGTCATACACCTTTGAGGAAGAGAATGCTAAAGATTTGAGAGAGTATGCGAAGAAAGAAGGAAGGAAGGCTAGGAAGAAGGTAGAAGGCTTAGGTAGAATTTCACTATAGCAACTTTTCTCTATTCCTGCATTTTAATATAAGTAGTTGCATTGCCATAGTTTGAAAAACATGTTTTAGTTATGGAATGATGCTTATTTTTTAATCAAAGTTATGATTTTGCTATGAACAAGTATGAACATGCATGAACATGGTTGAAGACTTGATGAACATATTTGAATATTTTAAAAACACGCTTTTGATCCATGAAAGTTATGGCTATGTTACGAAATGTTGTTAGTATGTCAATTATTTAAATGTTATATGTATGAATGGGATAATGTTGCTACTAAGATTTCTCCAAATCTCATCCCCAAAATCCTAACCATGTCTAGGTACAAACATCATAAAGTAAAAGAGTGGCAAAGAAGAGGAGTATGAAAGATTCATAATGTTATAATATTATTGTGTAAGATATGTTATAAATATGGAAATTGTAAATGTGAGTTATGACATGATGTACATTATGTATAACATGGTCCAATAAATGAAATATTATGTTATGAAATGATTTTCCAAGTGTTATGAGTAATGTCACTTGTATAATTATGTATATGAACCTTATGAAAGGAAATGGCTAAATTGAAATTCCTAAGGAAAGATAGATAGTAAAAGAATGAGAAAGAAGATAAATTGAGGTAGAAGCTTAAGATAATGATTAGAGAATTCAATAAGCTTCAAGATGAGATTAAAGTTACCTCAATTAGTTAAGTACAAAAAAAGATATAAAGTTCTAAAGAAAAAGGATCAAGATTTGGAAAATTAGATGACCAATTGAATAGTAAATTTTGCCCAATAAATCGTATTCATTGGTGTGATGAAATTCTAGATGAATATTTTTTCCATGTAGAGGACTTCAAGAGCTTCAAGTAGAAATTTGAACAGACCAATATAATTTTTCTAGGATTAGTAATAAATTTTCAAAGTTGGGTCAAAATGTTGGTCATACCAAGTGAATAGTAACTAAATAGTCAATCCAAAATTTTAAGCTCATGCTTGCTTCTAAATTTACTCTAATGGAACATAAAATATATAAAATGAATGGAAAATGGTTCCTAAAGTAAGATGTGACATTATGGCTCTCTCTAGTTATAGACGTTAAATTTAGCACTTACTGAGAGGTAACCTAATTTTTCTTCCCTTCTCTTAGTTTTCCTTTTACAATTTTGTTTTAGTTTAATTTATATTGTGAATTATTTTTTGTTAGGTTTAATGTAATATAAGTTTTGATTATGACAAATATAGACAAATAATGAACAAAAGTATCATATGTGTCTAACATATATAATGTTCTTTATAGAAGTAAAATGTACATTAGTATGTATTTAATTATGGTTATAATGCACATATCATGCTATGTACTAATATATCCACTATGCTCTTATATTGTATAATACAAGCTGAATATATAAATTGGACTAACTACTTGACTTGTAAGTGTATACATTAAATGTAGGATTGTCCAAGAAGGAAGAGTGAGCATTGGAATAAAGAAAAGAAAATCAACATCATAACTCACTCAAAGAAGAATAAGGAAAAGGATGCTCTAAGATGCGAAGAATTCAAGTGTCAAAGAATTGAAAATTAGAAGGGAGCATGCCAAAAAGGAAATGATCAAGTGGAAGTGAAACTCATCATTTGAAAACCTAGTCACTAGGTATATTTTGTTTTCACTTAGGTCTTGAGGTGGGATTAATATTTGAAAATTTATTTAATCTTGTTACCATATATTTTAAATGAGTTAGATTAAGTAAATATGATGTTAGTATATGTTAGAATTGAAAAATAATTGCTAACAAATGAATTTGGTGTTTGGCTCATGTTTTCAAAATGATTTTTATAAAAAGTTTTACCTTATGCGCATAACTTATGAAGGTTATGAGGATAAACTTTTAATCTCAAAGCTTTTCTAAGTGTTCCCTCTTCAATTTCATGAAAAGAGTTGAGGTTATCTGCATAACATAAGTGTCCTCCATGTTCTCAACTCTATCCAACAGGTTATCCAGATAAGGTGGCTACCTTATTCACATAAGGGAGTGAACAGTAAAGGCCAAGTATACTGTGCAGCCCATTATTCACATAACCTAGGGAGGTTATCCGCATAACGTATGTTACAGAACTCTTAGACCTCCTTCTATTAAATTCGGTATCAGTATAACCTTAGGAGGTTATCCTGATAACCTATATTTTTCAGAAACTAAGTTTGTGCTGACAACCTATATTAAATTCGATTTCAGCATAACCTTGAGAAGTTATCCTGATAACCTATGTTTTTTAGAAACTTAGTTTATGTTGAAAAATTTGATTTCAACATAACCTTGGGAGGTTATCTTGATAACCTATGTTTTTCATAAACTTAGTTTGTGCTAAAAACCTATGTTAAATTCGTTATTAGCATAACCTTGGGAGGTTATCCTAATAACCTATATTTTTTATAAACGTAGTTTGTGCTGATTGATTTTCATAAGCTTAGTTTGTGCTAATTAAATGTGCTCCGAAAAAGGAATAACATCTTAAGAGGTTAGTCTAATAATCCTCAAAAGTATCCAAGTTTGTGAGATGATTATTCAAACAACTAAGTAGGTTTTCATAAAAATGTTCCTGAACTAAAACTTAGTCATTTTGGAATAAATGTTATCTGCATAACCTAGCTAGGTTATCCGCATAACGAAAGTCTAACATTGAAATTAAGAGCCAACGGTCACATATTATTCACATAATCTGAGGAGGTTATCCACATAACCTCTATCAGATGCATTTAACGCAGTAGTTGAACTGCTCTTTTTGCTGAGTAATGGCTAGAACTTGTTTCTAACGGATAGATCTTGTGTCTAACGTATAGTTACACTACTAATCTATAAATAGAACATCATTTAAACTTATGAGTAACAATCTTAAGAGAGTTTATGCGAAAGTGATGTCTATATACATAAAATCTTTTTGTGTCAGCATTCTTTAAAATACTCACCTTAATGGAGTAAGCTTTCAATGTATTATCTACTCTTCAAGAGAGTTTTATTCTGTAAATATTTCTTTCTACATATTCTGGATAGAATCCTAGTGCAGGGAAACATTAAGGGATTTACTCATCTTGTAACGGTGCGGGGAGAGTGGCTTCATAAGTGTCTATTAAAACTTGTGGGATGTACTGAGACTTCATAAGTACCCGAATCAAATCCATGAGATATAATGAAAAATCCCAAGTGGTGACTTGGGGACTGGATGTAGGCCAAGTGGTTGGGTTGAACCAGTATAAATCCATGTGTCTTATTCTTCATCTATTCATTTCATCCACTAACTTCTTCATACTTTATTCATCTCTGTTTTGCTACACATCTAGTAAACTTGGGTGGTGATCCAAAAAGAGCAAAAATCTCGCATCACCCAATTCATCCCCCCCTTAGGTGACCAACCAACCTAACATTTTTCTTTCTTCAAGTCACATTGGTGGAGCTCTTTTCAAAAACTAAAAGCAAGGATTAGCAAAATTCAAGGGAGTTTCTACCCCTCTCTAATTTTTAACTACTCTTACATTGGGAACAAAGTATGATACTAAGTGTAGGGGCAAAAAGGTTGGGAATTTTAGAGGCATTTAAAAAAATTTGGAGCTAAATTCTGAAAAAAAAAATCACTTGACCTCGTGTCGAATATTTTAAGTAGCTTGACTAGGCGTCGAGTGGACTCATAATTTACAGGTCAAGGTCTTTAAGAAAACCCTACCAAATGCCACCTTCACACATTTTCTCACCAACAACCACCATCTCTACCACCTAGAAGCCATTTTCGCAAATCCCCTACCATTTCTCACTCACGGATTTGTATTTTCAATGATTGGGCTTGAAGTCTCTCTTTGTTATCATGTCCCAAGTATTATAGTCAAAAGCATCCAAGAACACCATCATCTTCATCTACTAGTAGGTGAAATATTCACCATTGAAGCCCGGAGACATTTTGACGTTGCTTCCCTCAAGTAGCACAGCTTCTCCAAGTCCAACCATTCTTTACTCTCTGATAATGAGGTTTTTAATGAGAGTCCAAACTTTGATACCAATTATTAATTCAACTAGAATGCCAAAGAGGGGGTTGAATTTGGCTTTTTTAAAAATTTATGCATGAATAAGAAACAATGGAACAATACAAGTATACAAATTGTTATATCTTATATTTAGTGCCTTTTCCATATAATCTATTTACTTTCAAACCATGAAAAAGGTCATTGAGAACTTAAACTAATTTAAAATTTAAAACTGTTAAAAATTGTTTTTCACACTATTACAGTCATTTGCGCCCTTAGATATTTTGGCTATTGTGAGAGAGAGGGGGGTAAGGGCAATTTGTCCTTTATTTCCCTCCAATTTTTGGTTTTGCTAAGGGAGACCAGAGAATTTGCTATGTAATATTTTTGTAGATCCAATTGGCTCTGGTTTGTATACCTTTATCTAAATTTTCTATTATATCTGGTATTCTTTCTATGTACTTTATCTATGGGACCCACTACCTTTTTCTTTTTACTTTTTCATATGAAATCCGTTTGTCTTATTTACTTTTTACTATTTATCCTATTTGGTCAGCTTTTACTATTCACATGAAACTCGCATATTACTATATCTATAATTTTTCCACTCCAGGTCCACACAACCTATATCCAATGTATTTTCTATCCTAGACCGAAGTTGATAAGTGAACCCTTATGAAAGTCATCCAAAGAACCCACTTTGATGCATGAGACACCTGGAGCTTTGCGAAACAAAGAACACAAAGGCTAGATAGCAAAGAAAAGAACAAAAATGCACAAGAACAGAAGCAAAAGAAAGCCAAAATAAAGAAATAAGATGGATAGATGTTGGTCTTGAAAAATAGAACTCAAAAGAACTAGTCTCTTGAACCCTAGTTCTAGTAACACCACAAGGAATGATCAATTCCTTGATAAGTCATAGTTTCATCTTAGCACTCAAAGAACGCTAGAGAAACTCACAAAAGTCCGAAACTTTAATCATCCAAATCTCAAAAACGCACATAAAAATTAACCTTAAATAGACAAGATAAAATCTAATCTAATAAGCCTAGAAAACCTAATTAATTTGGGCTCAAGTAATCCTAATAGGATTAGGAGACTTTGGGCTCAAATAACACTCCTATTGGACCCAAAAAACTAGTAAAATAATATTTTAAAAATAAATGACGAAAATTCAAAGAAAATAATAAAAATAACACCTAAACCCTTATAAATATGTCACCACATTAATGAAATCACATATTTGGCACATGACATGCTTATTTACAATGTGAGCTATCAAAAAGACTACTAATTGACTACTTGGGCTTTATTAATTAACAAAGTTCATCTCATAATTAATAAAAATGAAAATAATAATAATTAAGCCCATTAATGTCTAAGTCACAGACTTTTTTAATGAAGCACATGATCTTTTAAGTAATCTCCTCCAATTGGCTCCTCTTGAGCTTGGATCTGAAACTTATATTTTGAAGTTGATGATCTCATTTAAGCTTGAGCTTTATGTTTAACACCTTTATCAAGTCTTCCAAGTTCTTCATGCTCCTTTCCAAATTCTTGCAAGTCATGCCTAGCATTTACTCTATCAAAGTAATATAATATTCTTTTCTCTCTCTTACTTTCAAAATTACTATTTTGTCCTAACTTTTAGCAAAATTACTATTTTGACCTTTTTAGCTCCTTTTTGGCCATTTATGCTCCTTTAAGCCTTTTATCTTATTTATTTAGGCTTTTATACATCCCTATGCAATGCAAATCATTTCAAAATAACTTCATAGTATTTATCAACATTTCCTAATCATCGAATACATATGAAAATATGGGATGTTACACAAATAAACAGAGCAATAACTTAGATGTACATAAAGTAGGGATAGAGAAGAACAAACGCAAATATTTATCCTAGTTTAGCATTCTTATATGACCTACATCCAGTCCTCAAGTCACTACTTAAGATTTCTCTACTATATTAGGAAGATTGATCTGGGTTTTTGCCAAATCGCAGTACAACATCAAGCTCTTCCTTGAGTTGGATTTTCACTCTTCTCACATCCTTACAAGTGTGTTTACAAATCCCTTTGATGTTTCCCCACACTAAGACTCTTCTACTCAAAGTAAAAAGAATGATTACAGCAATAAATCTCTCACATAAGAGTGGATAAGACAATGAACAGCAGCTATGACTCTCTAAGAGAGGTTGATAGAGCTCTTAGTGTTAGCAATAAAGATTTCAACAGAGTTCTAGTGTAATCTCACTTAATGAACTTACCCACAACCTCAAATAAGGTCTCATATACTAACTGTTAAAAATGAGAACTACTTGTTACTAAACTAGTTGTAATGCTTACCTACTACATTAAATGCATGTCAAAGCTTGGTTCAAGTTTGGTGAGTTAGTCAAACAAGTCAGCTAGCTATTAGACACATCTCTCAACATTAGACCAAGTTGGCTGAACAAGGTAGGCACCTTGGTCGAACATTAAGTAACATTTTGTATTTTGAAAGCTAAACTCAAGCACGATGTTGGAACAACATACCCTAATTCGTAGATTAAGCTGTCAGTTTGTGGAAACAAGCATTAAATCACCCAAATTGAGTTTTTGAAAAACAACCTTAGTCCAACAAGCGTCAAAACCTTGGTCTACCAAGCTTACTATTACAAACAAGAGTTATAGTAAGGTACCACTACGGTAGACTAACCTCCCCAAGTTTTTAGATTATCAAGCTATCACAGAAAAGTTCCTCTTTCTGTTTCAGCATCTTGTTCTACCAAGGTGGGTACAATGTCCTACCAAGCAACAATTTAGAGAAGAAATACATTGTACAGCCTACGATATTCTAATAACCTCATAGCCTTGGTCAAACAAGCTCAATGCTAGAGGTAAAAACAAGTTCAATGCTAGGCTGTTGGTAGAACATCTTCCCTAACTTGGTGGAAAAGGATAGTTTTGGCATTAAACAACTTTGAAAACACTAAATTAGCGACCAAAACTCATGCTTATCTAAAATTGGTGATGAGAAAATTGAGTGAGTTTAAAAGTTAACCCACCTCTCAACCTAACTGAAAGAAAAAATACATAAAGAATTAAATCTTCTCAAAATAAGCTCCATCCTTCACTTGATCAATCTCTTTCCTTCATCTTTATACTCCCTTGATATGATCTTTGCAACTCTAGGTGTTTTGGAATTCATCAAAATCCTCATTTTATCTTAGACACTATGAGACTGGCAAAGAGCTATATGATCATTTTACTGGTTGTTTGACCTCTTTCAAATCGTCGAATGTGATGCTTTTACCATAGCGTTATTTCTTGTATCTCATCAATGAATTCTTTTAACAATGTTAAAGCAAAACATAAGGTTTTACACATTATTTTGTTGTAACATGATTTCTCTCATATCGAAGATCTCAAAGAAATATTTATCATATACTAATATATATATATATATATCGGAGATGAAGATATTAACTAAATACCTTATCTTGCATAAATATTTATTGAAGTATGGTGCTACTTTAATTTTATATGAATTACGACTTTGAGACCAATTTGGATATTTTGTGTTCTGAAATTTGCAACAGGATACTAGTAATTTTTTGAAATTCATCAAGGGACACATAGGCAATAAATACTCACCATTGGAGGGAGCAAGATTTCATGGTTAATTACTTTTGAATTTTACATACATTCTTTTAGTATGTCCTGTACTTCGAAGGGTGTGCAAGTGTAGTTTCCCATATTTTGGGACCACATCTATTGTTAGATTATTCTTGTTGTTTTGTATTTCTACTTTCATTATTTTTTTTTTCCCTTTCCTATGGTTTTTCCGACAAGGTTTTCCTAGCAAAGTTCTTAGTGAGACAATATTGGCCAGTGTATTCTTTTTATGTATTCTTTTTCTTTCACTAAGTTTTTGATCTGCAAGGTTTTTCCTAATCAAAGTTTTAATGAAGCACATTCTTAAATAATGGACATCTAAGTGGAGTATTATGAATATAATTCATTTTGGAATATGGATGTTCATCTCCCCATGTCTCTTCTTCAAGTTTCATATTGGTTACAAGTTCCTAAGAATTTATTTTCGTAACTACTCATGGAATTTATGTAAAATAACTTATGAAATTTATGTAGAATTTTATACTACATTATTTCACATTTAACTTGTGACCTTAACTTGTGACCTTTGATTTGTAGACTTGTGTTTATAAATAGAGCACCTCCTTTGTATTTGGGTACTGATTGAAATACAAGTGAAATCCTTCTATTACCTTTATCTCTTTTCTATCTCTTCCCTCTACTATTTTTTCATTTCTACTATAGTCATAATAACTTTCATTATTTTTTATTTTTTTTTAATTAAGGTGTATGAATAATGATGAATACGTCAAGTTTATTGCTGCCTTCCTTCTTCAAGCTACATTGCATACCAAATATGTTGGTTGAACTATTCCCACCCAAAATTTGATCTATCTTCAATAAAAAAAAAAAACTTCCAAACCACTCTTTTCGCGGATTATAGTTAGTTTATTATTATTATTATTCAATGTCAAGCTTGAGGCTGTTATTACTATGAATACATCTTTCGAATCATTACTTGACTAGAGTCAAGCAATCAATAATTACTTACAAGCCACATCAACAATACTTGCATGAAACTTCTACCTCTCTTCATTTTTACTTTTATCTCTCTCTCTCTCATTTTTTTAAACTGTTGAATTTAAATTTTGAATTTCTCACAATTTTGCTCGAGTCAATATATCCTTCAGTTAAAAAATTTAAATCAAATTTTTCATGAAAAGTTATATCAAGTTATTATTTATTTCATGCCAAACATGAGAAATATATATATATAAGTTGGATTGCAGAAGTAAATTTACAAATTATCTTGGCAAAAATTAACAAATCCCTGGCAATTGCCTTTCGGCTGCAATTGTCAGTTTAGTTTCATCCTAAAGATTAACTAAAGAGGTAAAATATGATTATTGACATTAGATCATGTGACTTGAAAATGCTTAGTTTTTTAAATGGAAAAAGAGAAACCAAATCTAAGGATGCTTACAGCAAGTAATTTGCCACACAGGTACTTGCATGCAAATACGGAACTTCCCATTTTGGGAATATATTTTTGAGCTTCCTGTATACAAATGAAATCACTGCTTGTTCAATTCATCGTTTCCATTAAATCATGAGGAAGAGGTTACAATCTTACATGCACAAAGAGAACCCCCACTCTCAAAGCAATGGATTATATGCAACAAGTATGAACAGGTGGGGCACAAAACATTGTACAAGACTCCGAGATCAATTTGATAACCTGGCATTGTCTTTAGAGCTGTGATCATTTTGATAACCCCGAGTTGTTTTAAGAGTGAAAGGGCAAATGACATACATAAGACCTAGCACTAGCCATTTTTACCACTGCTCAGCACTCTCTGCAGTTGAAAAGCTTCTCCTTGGTCCCCACTCAAAGACCGTCTCTCTAAGCAACAAGCAGTAAGCTGTCTGAGTAATGTCTCAAGATATGGGCGCAAGCAATTTTTTGAATCTTTGATATTGGGATTTGTGGACAAGATCATAGCATTTACTGTGTCTGCAACAACTTCCCGCTGTGAGTCCTGGAGAAGATAACCTACAGAGGTTTCCTGTGGTTGTTCGTATGCCAGCAATGCAACACAGTCCTAGACCAAAGAGAATCCAATGGAAAACTTAATGTTGCTCACTAATATACAACAAACAAGAAACAGATCATAACATACAAAACGTTGAAGAGCAGTTCATAAATTGAAGAGAAAAAAAGAGAGAAAAGAAATTAAAGGTCAAACAGCAACTGTCAATTTAAAAATATGAGGATAACATCACCAATGTAACAAACATGGTTTCTGTCTTCTTCTAACAAGGAAACATTCTCTAACAGATTAAGGGAAAATTCAGGAGTTTGAATTGTGCTAAAAGAAGATTAGCATTTTCACAGGCATGAACAGGCAGTTAAGCAAGGCCCTCAGAAATTTAGAAGCAGAGGAGATATATGCACAGTACCAAATAACTTCATCTCTAATAAGAAAATTTGACTGCACCAAATCCTTAAAGATTAGCAATTTCCTATTAGCACATAAACAAAGGCCCTTAGAAATTTGGAATCAGAGGAGATGTTGGTGCAGCAGTAAATAGTTTCCACTTCAAATGAGAGAATTCACCTGAACTAAGTCCTCAAAAGTAGGCAACCCAAAAAATCTTGCCAATTCTACTCTTCCATACTTGACAGCCTCTTCCAGTGCTCCAACCTAAATCTCACAGAAACATAAAATGTTACCAATTCAGACTTTTGTCTCAATTAAAAAATAAATAAATAAAATAAACTAAGAACAAAATGGCATATTCAAATTAATAACAAACTCCAAAAAGGTATATTGGTACTTGATTTTCTACAAGTTAAATTGATGAAAAAAGGGGTATATAAATAAATAACACTTATACAACATAACTAACATAGCATCAGCCATGGAAAATAACAGCCTGCGTCCACATTAAATGAAGATGGGGGAAAAACTTCCATTTGAAAACTGAGTGCATTCATAAAAGGTTTACAAGTATGGAATTTTTAATATAGAAAAACAAATATAGAAAGGAATATACCCGAACTAATTCAATAAATTTTTGACAGTGAAGAAGAAAGCATGTAGCCGATGTATTATCCTGCAAAAACCAAAATTAACTATGATCACTCTGGAGATAAGAATAATGAGAGAGTGAGATACTTCAATTGAGAATATGAGATATATCAAAGCAAGGCTCCAAAAAGAACACACCTGCGCCAAGTATCTGGAGCTAAGAATAACAGATCTCATTTTGCAGAAAAAACAGTTATTTTATGATGGTTAGCATGTTCATAATAAGTTAAAAGAAGCATGTGAGGATTCATTCCCATCAAAAGAATACCACCAACACCAAAGTATCTGGACACTACTGTGCAATAGTCATCCCCATATGCTAGTTAGAGTTTGGATCATGTTTTATCTTCTGTATCTTTCAGAAAGGATAGTTTAAAATTCAAGACTTTAAATTAAAAAATAATTAAAGCAAGAGAACAAGTGCATTAACTTCTATATATTCAATTATGTGATTTGTGAATAATATAACTTCAGAGAATCAATTCTCAATTCCTTCATGCCACTAGAACCATAAAGGTTCTGATGATCCAATTTGGCACCATAAGAGCATTAAACAGCTACTACTAGCAAAGCATCTTCTGCCATGCCAAACAACCACTCTGACACAGCAACAGGATAAGCTTAGGCCAAACACACACCTGTGACTAACACAGGCAACCAATTCAACACGATAAATCACTTGAAATAGTCAGAATGCCATCATATACAACAAGGGGAAGAAGTAAAAGTATCTCGCAGGTAAGATAGTTCATCCAGAGACTACAAAGCCTGTGTACATAAATGGGTGACGGAGAACATGGTTCTATCAATGGTTAGTCAACACTATGAAACTTGAGAAAGGTGAGAACTACTCCTTTGGATGACTGCAAGAGAAATATGGGATGCCATTAGGGAATCCTACTCCAAAGTAAAAACATAGTAGCTCTTTTTCAAATGGAGTCCTGTCAGCGGTGGTTAAAGTAAGGTGAGATGAATGTTACCCAACAGGCCAATACTATAATTCTCTTTGAATGTGCTGCCATCAATTAGGTATGTACAAAACTCACCAGTGGTGTTGGAGTGTTGGCATAGACTATTATAAGAAATTTGCTGGAAAAAGAAAATTTACAATTTCCTCCTAAAACTTAATACTATTTTTGAAGAGGTACGGGAACATATCATGGCCATACGACCATTACCTTTTCCAAGAGAAGTGTTTGCTGAAGTAAAGTGGGAGGACAGTAGAAAGCAGTTAACACAATACATCAACAATCTACTAGAAATACATGAGAATCCTTCACCGTGGTTACTAAAAATAAGTTGACTCCAATATTTGACTCAAATCAGATAAAAGGAAAATATTCTCGTGATCACTGTCAAAAAGTTGGCTACAATAAGTACATTTGCTGGGTGTTGCATGACAAGTCACCAAATTTGATGCCAAGGAAAAAAGGGAAAAGCCATGGCTGAGTTGTAGCAAGTGAGGAAAAGCCAGAATCTGATTCTGCTCTCTTCTGTAAGGAATAGTCGGAATTACTACAAAAAGTATTTGGCAATTAAGGAATGATGATAGGTTCCAACACTTTGCTGTCACCAAAACACATAGGAGACATGGAGGAGTGGCAAAAGGGCAGAAAATGGGGGATTATTAGTCCAGAAGAGAGCACAAAGGATAAGGAATGAATAACACAGAAAAACAGGAGAAAGCAGTTAATGAGTTGTTGGCATGCGTTTGTAAAAGGGAAACTGAGGAGGAAGGGGAAAGAGGAGGAAATATTTTGGTCAGGATTTGGGTGAAGAGAGCCAACCTCTCGAAAGTTGGTAGACTTATGTTCTTGAGGGATTTAGCTGTGTTGTTGTGTTTGTAGCATGTGTTTGTGTAGCAAATACTTAGATTTTGTGTTCATCTTATGTGGTGTTGTTCTGAGTCTGTAATCCATTTCTTCACTTGTCAGTGTCTTTTGTTATATCTATGTTGATCAGTGACCTGTAGCAAGGGTATATTAAAAGCTTGCATCATTTTGTAGTTTGTTGCTGTATTTCTTTGTTTTCTGGATGTAATAGGGTTTCTTGGGGGATTTTGTAAGTTGGAATAGTATAATATTTGTGCAGAGACGTAGTAATATTCCAGTTTCATCATCTAGTTCAATCTTGTTCTGAGTTTAGTTAGAGAACTTCACTGGTTCCTAACAATTTGGTATCATAGAGGTGACAATCCAAGAAAACAGAAGCATTTCCATTTTTAGTGAAGAAGGTGAAAGAGTGATAGCCCAACGAAGAGATACAGATGAAAACATGGTGTAGATACATGGAACTATGGAAGAGATGAATCAGGCAATGAAGGATACTAAAGAGATGCTAAAGGACTTCCTGAAACCAGTAAATAGGAGATCAGTTGAGAAAGAAGTTGACGAGGAATGCTTCATCGACAGTGAAACAGAACTTGGGTCAACTTCAGATGAGGAATGATGTCCTCGGGTGATTGAAGTCAGAGAGAGGGAGGCAGAAGTGATACACAAGAGGACTATAGAACTGAAGTTTGAACCACTTGAAAATCTTGATCAAGAAGCCTTCAATAGCAACCCAAAAGAAGAGAAGAAATTTCAAGTTTTCAAATTTCAACAGCTGTCAGACCAATGTCAAACAGATCTAGACAAGTTCATCAAGTATACCTCATTGTGAAAGAAGTGGAGAAGGAGATTAAGTGTGGAGATGATGGACAGAAACAACATTTTGCAATAGCATGAGTTCAAGAAGAATTGAAGACTTCCTTTGAAATGCCCTCAAAGGTCATGTGTAGCATGGGCAAAATAGGTACAGTAAAAAAATCATATTCCTCATGATAGGACAAGTTATGATGAAAATAGATTGTGTATTTACAAAGCAGAAGACAGTTTCTAGCATAGTGGAGATATCCTGCATATCTACAAATTCTCAAATAGTTGATTTATTAACTAAAGCATTGTAAATAACCAATTTAGAAGAATTAAAGCAGAGTTTGTTGATTGTTTACTTCCCGGCTTGAGGAGAAGTGTTGGTTAGCAAATTGCCCAATTGCTCAATAAGTTAAAGAAGCATGAGAGGCTTCATTCTCATTAAAAGACACACCAATGCCAACCGATCTCGATACCAATGTGTGGCATTTATCACTGTGTTAGTTACAATTTTAAATTATGTTTTCCCTTTATCATTGTCTTCTGTTTCTTTCGGAAAGGAAGGTTAACATTTGAGACTTTGTTTTCATCCAGATGATTAGGGTGTTAGCTTTTGTATGCTCAGTTTCTTCTATTTTTTCTGCCTCCTTTTTTTTTTTTTTTTGGGCCTCTATACATTTATCTAGATTCTGTAATTTATGAACAATATAACTAAAGAGGATTGAAGTGAACAACGTAAACATAGAAAAAGTGAAAAACAGTGGAAAACAAAGCAAAACATAACTTCCATTGAATTGCGGTGCCAGTGTAAACAGAACACTACTCATTTAATAAATCAAGTAAATAACATTAATAGATAGAATCACCAAGGAGCCGCATGGCTGGGTCCCACCCTCACTGAAGATAGGGTTCAATTCCCATATCAATGACAAGCGTGCGTGTATGAGTGTAATGAGAACAACATTCCACCACTTCAATACCACCCATGTTAGGTGGTTTTTCCATTTGTGGTTGGTCACAAAAGAAAAAAAGAGATAGAATCACCAATGACCATCTCTTTTAATGGAATCACTTGTATATTTAATTTCAACTAGAAATCACATATAACCCAGAACAGACTGACGGGTCAGCATTTTAATCAGTAAATTTGAAAGGTTAGATTAGAAGCAGAAAATAAACAGATACTTGTGTAAGCAAACTATGTGATCTAAGAGAACCCACCTCAACAATCTGTGGATACCATTCACGCAATTTACTAAAGGCAGCATCAATCTCCCCATTTCTGATTAGCTTCATTCGAAAAAGAGAAGACGTCAGCCAAATTAGATTGTAAATCAATGCAGCCCTGATAAAACAGCGATAACAAAACTAAGGAGAAAGTTACAGCAACATGTATTCATAAGGATACAGGAGCTTGAAAGAGCATTAATAATTAATAATTTGTCTCATATTTCCTCACCCTGATTAAACACTCTCCAATATAAGAGACTGAGACAATATTCTCCCATATTACAGCCTCTACTAACTGATTTATAACAAATAAGAAAGTAAAAGAGAGGAAGGGAGAGAATCTGAAAAAGGGAGGGAGATGACACAAAATGAGATAGATAATAGAGAAATAAACTGCGAAGGAAGTAGAAGGTTGAGGGAGAATCAGAAACTTCTATTAATAATCAATTGAAAATGTTAACTAGCCCTAGTACAATTATGATTTATTAGACTCTAAATAGAGCACAAGGAAAAAAAAATCTAATGAGAAAAAAATAAAATAAAATTTAAATTTAAATAATAAAGTAGCAATTAAAGCCTATAATAATCTAAAAGCAATTAAAATAAAATAAAAGCAATAACATAGACTTTCTAATCAGTCGTTAATAATGGTTTAACCCCTAATTTACAAATAATTACCAATATCAACCCTAATATTCTTTTCCCATTCCTCATTATTAACTTGTGAGACTGTGATGGTCAGACTTCCTTAAAAATTTTTTGACAGAAATAAAAACAAGATACCAGACTTGGGAATTTTAATACAAAAGACTAATAGAAACTTTATTGCAGCATGCAGTATGAAGCTTGTCCGTTCTCTTCATTGCAAAAGTACTTCAACATAAGTTCAGACTAAAATCTCATAAAACCAGCCTAACACTCAAAACAAAATGTATGAAATATCACCATACCTGCCGTAGAGTTTTTCGGTGACTTAAAGCATATGTTATTTCTTGCCCATCAACTCCATTTTCTTGAATTATATATACAGGAGGAACAGTACTTCTACTAGCCACATCAAATGAATTCAGTGTATCTTCATAGCCATAGTGTAGAAGGTAGGAACGAACAATTCTGACAGCAAAAGTATATCAGAAATCAGGAAATATGGATGTATTTATTATTCACTAAACAGTATTAATTTCCACAAAATCAGTGATGAAATGGCTAGGGAGTGATGGGTTACTTCAGCCTTTATAAAAGAACGAAGTGCTACATTTGCATCATAAAAATAAGTTTTCTCTAAACAAAGAATAAGGCTTCCTCATAAATTACTAGACCATCAATTTCCGTTATACCTTTCTTCTTTCTTCAATATTTACTAACTTCTCATTGGAAAGGGGGCTGGGAATGGAACCAGGCTTGAATGCAGCCAGGACATAATATAACTTTTTTGGCTTCAAGACAAACTATACTTAACTTATTTAACGAATAGGAAAAATCTCAATTCTTGTTAGGTATAATAGAAGGAAAACTAAAAATATAAGGATGCTACCACATCTGACTGTTTTTCTCCTTTTCTTCAATTTCTCTCCACCACAAGTTATTGCTATTTGTCAGAGAAATGTAATGCCATATGCCATCCTCATAAAATCCTATAATATCAAGTAATTAAGCAATTTCTTCCAATGAAAGCTATGTATAACCATCAAACTACCAACAACAACAACAACAATATTAGCCTTATCCTATTAAGTAAGATCGGCTACATAAATCATACAACATCACTGGACCCTATCAAACACCATCTCTTCAGATAAATCATTTATCAAGAGATCCCCACCTTATAACTTCCCTTAGTATCCTTCTCGGTCTTCCTCTATATCTTTTGATAGGGCTCCAAGCCGTTTGATTAACTCTCCTCACTGACTCCTCTTAACCTCTTCTTTGGACATGTCCAAACCACCTTAAACCATCAAACTATCATAAAGAAGTTTTTCTAGTTTTATCAACAACCATTAGAGAGTTTGCTATGCCTTCAATTTTGGCTAATTTAAAAATTCCTTTTCTAAAAAAAAGAGTTTCCCAAAAATGACAACAATAAAGAAGCAACTTCCAAGTAGTTTGCCAAATCATCAGATTAGCACTTCTATCACTGTTGTTAGTGTCTGACAAGTCTTTTAAAATGATACTATCATAAATTGCTAAAACAAGACATAACTAGATTGAAATGAATATTGTTTAGATGGAGAGATGATTTTAAATACCCTATGATTAATTTATTCAAAATTCTAATTCTAATTTCATATTTAATACAAAAATAAAAAGCATGATAGGTATATTAATTTTCGTAAAAACTTAGAGTTTTAAATTAAAACTACATATTGGATCCCATGTAATACACGAAGTCCGAGAGATGAGTTACACTATTCATGACTTGTGAATAGTTTAGCATGTCATAGATTTTAAATTTCATATTGATATTTCAATTTCCAATACTTAAAGCAATTAGTAAATTAAGTGAGACAAGGAAATTTTTTATGCAAGAAATATAATTATTTTGCTTCAGCTTCAAAGGAAAAGCTCCAATTTTTTCTTCCTTTCTACAACAGAAAAACAAATTAAGCTGCCATTAAAAAGCAACAATATATATCTTGTTCAATCACACTTGTAAACTAACAGAAGTACTTTTCTTAAAAATAAGCATCTTTTTTCATTGCCACAACAGATCCAAACAAGTTCTTAAGCAATTGGATTTTCATTTGTAGACTAATTAAACAATCGAACAAGTTCTTAACATCTAACCTTCATTTATTCCAGCACACTATGCCTTTCAAACTCAAGGTTATAGCTTCCAGCACTAAACTTTTTAGAACAATAAAAAGACAAAAAACACTGCCAGTCATTTTAGAACCGTAATATCAATATAACGAGATCACCGTGGTATAGAGAATTCTAATTGGCCATGTTTGACATATATTAATTAGCAATCAACACACCAGAAATAAACACCAGGTTTTGATTGCTTTCATTTTGTTTTTCAACTAAATATCAATTGGAAACCAGGTATAATTAATATGATATTTTAAAAAATAAAAATAAACCAAACTGAACATTTATAACAAGGAGCATTTCTACCTACACGACTTTTTTCACAAATTGTGCACAAATTGCAGATGTGGCTGAAGTCATATCAGCAGCTTGTGCACAATTTGTGAAAAAATTGCTCAAGTAGCATTACTCTAGTGAGTGTCAGTTCAAGCAACTAGAAAATGGTATTTACATCACCAAAAAAAAAAAAAAAACTTCAGATAAAAGAAAAATAATTGAAAGAAAGAATAAATTTAAGGGTAAATAACTCTCCCCCTCACCTGAGAGATGGCCAAATTACATGACCTTCCCCTTTATTATGAAAATCTACAATCCCCTTTCTTTTTTTTTTTTTTTTTTTTTGGAGTTTCAGAGGGAGGGCAATGTAGATTTTCATAATAGAAGGATAAGCAATGAAATTAAGTCATCTCTTAATAGGGGAGAGTAATTTATCCTAAACTTAATTCCCTATATGAATTTGAAGTGATGGTAATAAAAAATATACTACTAAGAAAGACAATGAAGTGTAATATTATCTCACCCATAACTAACATTTGGTGGCAGAGGCATTTCCTCTATTTTCAGTTGTTGCTTCGTCCTTTCTTGAGCTTCAAATTCCTTTTCCAATAATAGAAATATTTAAGCAAATAAGTAAATAGATAAGGTTGGGAAAAATTGAAGACAAGTTGAACTTCACTATTTATTGAAAGAAAACAAATCCCATAAGAAAATGGGCTATCAAGAGAAAATCAATGATATGGCAAAGTTGCTCTCTCGTAGATGGCCTTTTCTTTATTTTAGTCAACCACTGCATCTAACAATCAAAGTAGGCACTATTTGGAATGCACAATTTGTATGGTAGCTCCATCTTTCTAACATATTTACACTAACACAAAATTATTTACATTTAAGGAACTTAAATAAGAAAAATCAAAGTATTTTAATTATAGCAGCCTAGTACAGTGGTGGCAGAGACTTCTCTTGTGATTGATTTCCACAACATATAACTTTTAACATAAGTATAGAATGAAAAAGGGACAATTCTATCATATTCACACAATTTCTGACATCCCCAATAATTGAAATAACCATGTTCTTACATTCCAGAAGGGAAAAGATCTGCAAGAAAAATTACATGAGAGTAAAGTTTGCAGATATAACAGGCATGGAAAAAAGGCTAAAAATCTTACTTCAAGGTAAGATATATAAGGTTAAACACATGAAAAATAAATTAAAAAAAATGGAATTAATTAAGCTCCTTACCTTCAAATCAAAAGCAAATGGTTTCTGCCCAAAGTTGACATGCACCCTGTCAGATACAGACAAAACACACTCCTTCAAAAATTAAACATCCCAACAAATTTTCAGAAGAAGCTGCTAAGTGAAACTACGCTGAAAGAATGCCCTCCACAAGAATCAGAAAAACAAAGAGGAAGTGGCAAAAACAAAGGTCCAGAAATACATATATATGATATAAATTAAGGTCACAAAAGAAAAGGAAAATAGGAACAAAACGAAAGTAGCACCAGCAGATGTAGGCAAGGGCCACAATTTTCCTCAGATAAATTAATCTTTATTTCAAAACTATAGCATATGTCAAATAAAACTTATATGCTTACGTGAACTTTCTTTTATAAATGATTTCCTTATATTAATGATGACCAGGTCAGAAAAGAAAGGACCAGAACCACCGAAAGAACAATTAAACTAAAGAATTAATTTGAGCTTGATCCATATATTGGAAGTGACATTTCCATTTAAGTATTAAAAATTGTAGTTGATTGAACACTCTCAAGTCTCAATAGATGGAAGATGGTAACACAATCTACTATCACAGGTATCTGCTCCATTTGGAAAACAAACAAAAAAATAATAATAAAAATGCTTATGCAGGCTAAAAAAAAAAATGGAAGGCACGAAATCCATAATATTCAAAGGGAGCAGTACAACATACTCTTCATTTTGGCTATGGACAGCAAGGGTTGGAAAAAGGGGACCCTTCAAGTCCTTGTAAACTGTCCCAACTACTTGCCCATTTTTGCTGTCATCAAAATATTAAAAAATTTAACAATAAATATCTTTATAACTAGAAGAAACCCCCTAGCAATGCCAGGGGATTTGAGATTTTTAAATGACAGGAGAAGAAACATAGAAGTAGAAAAAGAAACAAAAAAGGTACAGAATCTAATGTAAATAGGAGAGTGACAGTGCAAATATGTAACTTCTATAATATATATTGATATTGATTCAGCAAGCAGACAAAAATGACAAGAAGCAAAATGGAACAATTATTTAAAATACACTCCATTCAGTGACTTTACTGCTTATATATATTTTTTGAAAGTCTGAAGTTAGACAAAGATAACAAACAATTGCTGACTTCTGGACCCATGACGATGTCATGATTTGCATCACTATTATCAAGGAAGATATACACCATTGGAGCTCTAAGACAATATCCATTGAGGCACTGACAACAGAATCAAAGAACACAAAACAAATAATTCTTTCCCAGAAAATAAAAGCATTGGACAAAGTGGATGAGCACATCTTACGTGAAAAAGAATTCTTGCGTGGCATAGTTAATTCCACCACCAACTATATCACCTGACGTAAAGGTTGGGCCAAAAGTTTCGCTCTTCCCTGGTCCACGATAAAGTAATCCATCATCCCCATGATATCCATAACTATTGGGCTCCCACCTACCATAAAACAAGGGAAAAGATATAATGAAAATCACATTTATATCTAAACATACAAATAAAATAAAATGCAGCAAAGAATGGATTTAGAAGCTTCAATCTATTTTTTTAATGCAAGTTTTGGAACTCAAAATTTCCCTTTTTCCAGGGAATATGAGCATTTTTGAGTGGCGACTTTACATCACCCTCCCACACAAATAAGGGAAAAGGAGCAGAGAAAAGCCAAGTGAAGACAACTTTTACAGGTTTTGCACACTAAATCACAAGCATGCACTAATCATAGACTTGGCTAGGTATGTAACAACTATATCCTAAAGTTTTATTCATTCAGTCACAGCCCAAAATTCCAGGGGAAAAAACATGTTTTTCAGTATCAATCAACTAATAAGAATTATCCGATGTTTAAGCAATTACTTATCTCCTCAACTGTTTTTATTTTTCATCAATTCAAGGGGCTCATAAAATACAATATACATTGTTGCCTCTTTTTTCTTCAGAATCTGCAGCCATATTCTCTAGTTTCAAGCTCCTATAAATGCAATGTCATTAATATTATTGTAGCCTAAATCCAACAACACATGTACCAAGGGGCAATTCCTTGTCTACATGATGTAAGACACGGCACCAGCAATGTGCCTAATGTTAGAGAACTAACACTCAAGAAATGCAGAGAAAATGTACAGGTAGAGCCTTTAAGAAAATGATTTAAGAATTTCATGCTCAGATGCATCAAGATATGAAGAACTAGCTGTCAATATGCATTTCACGTATGATTTTAAACCTCACTGTCTATTGATCTGATTTTCAACAGAAAACATTAAAGCGCAAGTTCTTTAAGGGTGGAAAATATTGTCAAAGTCCACGAAATACATAAGAAAATGTTGCAGTAAGAGCAATGCCATAAGGTTCCCTGCTTTCTTTTTGTAAAGGGAGAAGGCAAAATGGAAAGGGAAACAGAAGCTATTATTTTTGTTTCCAGCAGAACATAGAGATAAAAAAAGAAATTACATCTATAAATGGCCAGTATAATTTGTAATAATATATCTTCAAGGTGTAGAACATAAAAGAAGTCACATCCAAATGCTTCTTTCCCTTGATAGTTTATCTAGTTTGTTTCAATATGTTTGGCTAGTAAATTATGCAGCAGAAGCCTACATAAAAATTTTCACCATGCTGATCCAATCTCAAGAACTTTGCTTCAAAGAAAGACTCTTCAAAACTGATAGCAAAGCACTGGATAAGATTAAATTCTCTGTTAAGGCTTCCATTATTTTGAAGATGCAGGATATGGTATCTTAAGTTACACAGAATGCAGAAAAGTATAGTGAAAGGGTCACCAAATAATTGATGAAACAACAAACATTCATACTTCAGCCTTTAAGTTAAATACAAAAGAAGTATTGCACTCATGCTTCATCCTTCAAGTCGTACAGAAAATAGACCATACTATTTTCCTCTTGCATACGTACCTACTCAAAAGAAATATAATGAGATTCCTATGCAGAAGCACTTTATTACTTCAGGAGACTTGATTTTACCGTATAAAGATTTAATGAAATAGGCACAAGTATCCGTATTAAGAAAATATTCCTGGATGATGGCAAGAAATAAGATTTCAGATTTTATTGTTACTCTCTCCACTACACACATTTCTTCAGTCTTGTTCTCTTTCGAAAATGGCTCCCTGTTACTTCAAGAAATGTCAGAAAAACATACCAAGATTTGCATCTTCCAATATGACAATTCATCAACCTTTTTCCTTTACCCCATTTCCTAGCGCCACCAACAAAACCAGAACGAAATCCCACAAGAAAAACAAAACCCTCACCCTGGTTGTCTTCGCATCTTGAAGCCCTTACTGGTAAACCCAATTGCAACATGACCCTTAGTTCCAGCATCCTTCACAAAGATTTCAAAATAGTAGACGAGGCGTTTCTTCGGAGCAGGCTTGTTAGCTTGAATCACACCAACGTCGTGGCCATGAAGGTCCACACTGGTGTACTTAACAGAGAGCTTGTCTGTGGACACTACCAGAAAGCCTCCTGAGCTGTTAATAGTGTTGAGCTCCGTCGGTGCCTCCTCGTCGTCCTCGTCCATGTCGCACGGACCTTGTGATGAGCCATGGCGAGACAACTCTAGGAAGTACAAGCCGAGATCTTGTTGATGGTGGTGGTGGTTGTTACTGCTGCTGCTGTTGCCGTTGGTGTCAGTCATCGTCTTCTGCACCGAATCAAAAACCCTAGAAGCTCAAAAATCATTCATCCAGATTCTGGATTGCAGTTTGATGGAAAAGAAAATGGAAATCGTAGACTCAAGTTTCGAATTCCAATTGAAACTTCACCCTTCGTTTGGTTCCTGGAGCAGGGAATCCCGAGTTTCCTGTATCTCTAGTATTTAGCATCCGGTGTGTTTGGGAGGAGGGATTGGAGTGAAGGGATTTTAATGGGAAGAAAGTAAGAGGAGGAAGAATAAAATATGGAGAGAAGAAGAGGAAAAAGAAGGAAAGGGATTAAGGTAAGGGGAGAAATTTTAATAATTTGTTATTTAATTTAGGAAGAGAGAAAAGTTAATAATAATTTGATTATTTTAGGTTTTAGTGGAAAGAAAGGAAGGGAAAGAAGAATAAAATATGGAGGGAAGAAAAGGAAAAAGAAGGGAAAGGGATTAAGGTAAGGGGAGAAATTTTAATAATTTGTTATTTAGTTTAGGAAGAGAGAAAAGTTAATAATAATTTGATTATTTTATTCTTAAAATTAAAGAAATTTTCTATTATTTGTATAAATATAAAATTATAAAGTATTGAGTATAAAATTATATTTTAATATTTAATATTCATATTTTATAATTTTATATTTAATACTGAACTTTTTTATACTCATTTTTTGAAATATGAGATTTAAATATAATATTTTTTTGTATTGGGATATTTAAGTAAATATTTTTATTTTTTTAAATTTTTTATTAACTTTTTATATTTTTTAAAATATTTAAAAAAAATGATCAGCTCAAAAAAATATTATCCCTCCACATCCCCCTAATTTCGAACGTGACATTTTGAGGGGGAGGAGAGGAAAGTTTCTCCCATTCCCCCCTCTCACATTGTCATTTCTCACATTGTCATTTTAAAAGGGGAGTCTCTCCCCTATTTAAAATGGATATATTTTATGCCTCCTTCCTCCTTCCCCTGTACCATACAGGGGGGAAAGGAATGGCCGAAGGAATGATAGGAGCATTGAAAAAAAACAGCAGCAAACCAATGTTTTCTTTTCGGCCAAAATCATGATCATACAAGCTCATTAAATCTATGGGCTGGCCCAAATGGTCTTTCAATATATTGAATCGGCAGGATTGCACCACCATAGCTTTGTGTGGCACAAACATACAATTTAATGATTAAAAATTTAACCAATAAATAGTGTTTAAGTCAAGTAGAAGAGACTTGATATTTTTAAGTAAGATTATGGCTATGAATAGAAAAAATTATATTAAAAAAGTTACTCCATTTAAATATTACAATACTGGAATATAATATAATAATATTGGATACTAAATAATTCTACCATAAGTTTTTAATAATTAATAATTTGATTGTTTGTGCAAACTTTCACAAATTTTCCCTAACAATTAGAGCTCATAAAATTTGGGCCTTTAAAGTCGGAGGAGCAAATATGTAACTATAACTTTTTAGTAGTCCAAAATTGCATTTCAATTCATTATTTATGTTCTCCAACGTGCAACATGCGTGGCTTCTTAAGCATTATTCTATATATATATATGTATATACTGTCAAAAACAGTTATTCTTGGAGCTTAACATGTGGCGCTTTTTTATTTTAAGATTATTTATATAACAACTTCATTATAATGCATTTAATTCATATTAAAAATAATTTAAAATATAATAACTCTACAAAATATTAAAATAAAACTATTAAAATAAAAAGTTTGAACTTAAAAACTATATAATTTCCAAATCTTCTTTTTTAATTTATATATATTACATTTATATATATATATAAATTATGCTCAAATATCATTCTTTCTTTATTTATAATATTGTTACTGACAAAAACATTTTTTTGCCAAATTACTTTCAAAAGTTGAAAAAAATCAATCTATACATATATAAAAGGAGGAATCACATTTTGAGATCAACATCACAAATTAATTACAAAATAGAATTTTTTACTACTTCTTCTTCCAATTTTGCTACTTAATCTTCCAATTTTTACCATTGTTTTTTAGTCAAAAATCTTTTTTTATGATTAATTCTATATACTAGTCCCAAATTGTGATTTCCCCTATATAAAATCAACTGCCAAAAGCAGCTTTTACAGAAATTCTACATTTCTATATTGCCACGTATGATTGCTTTTAATCATATTCCCCTATCTGTGATATGCCACCTAAGATGTTGAATTGAAGAGACTTTACACTAATGCACATTTGGTCATCATATTCTTAAATTCATTCTACGGCCCACATGTAGTGAGTATCATCTTATTTACTCCACATTGAATGGTTTATGTGGTGATGAGGTCCACAACGTTATTATCTCTATCAATTTTAATGCATTTTATTCAATTTAATTTAATGCATTATATCAAATTATCATCTCTTTCATTTTTAATATAATTAGTAACAAGTTAGGTTTTGTATGCCTTCATTGGGTGCCAATTTTTGTAACCATTAAATCTATATTTATATTTTAATTAATATATATACCAATAGTACTATTTCTTGGTCGTTAAAGAAAAATAAATATATATATATATATATATATAGATTGGCGTGGGAAAATGAAAAGAGGAAAAGTGATCAATATTGGTATATACTCATTTCGGTCCATATTATAAGGATTTTGTATCAATTATATGCATATTAAGAAAATTATTTTTTTCATTTGAAATCAATACAAAAAGTACCAATATTTCTCATTTTACCCTTATTAAATACCTCATTATATTATCATTGTAAGATTATAAATTAAGAGTAAGGAAGAATTAAATATAGGAGTAAAATGAAAAGAAAAATATATAATATCATATATTTTAGACCAAAAACTTATCATACAAAATACCATATAATACGGATCAAAATGAGTAATTTATAGATTTAACAGTTACAGAAAATGATTTACATAAGTCCCTTTAAGGAATCCTTATTTTAACATACGTGCATTAAAATGATATGTTACAAAATTATGCATTAATATTTATTAAATATTTGTTAATATTTATTTTTTGAAATGTTAATAAATGGATTTGGAACACAGCTACATCTATAAATATCCATTACATTATCATCCAATGCATCATTTACAGACGTTGAAGTCTCTTTCTCTCTCTCTCTCTTTCTCAAATTATGAAGAAACTAAACTCTCATTTGATTCAGATCACTCAAAGCTTATTCATCCACAATCACACAAACTGTAAGCTCGGTCCTATTATGGATGGCACTAATAGGTGTCACATATATATATAAATCTTAGTTGCGCAATGCCTATATGCATGCCACATTTGGGAGGGTTATGCTTCAAAAGCTTATGTTTATTTTGGTCAAATAGATAAATTTGCTCCATATGACTGGTATGAATCATTGGACGTTGGTTTTAATTTGGCTGAGTGTCTTTGCATATACATTCAAGATACAAACTTATATTTGATAATTATTCAATCATATGATACCATTAGACATGTATATGAATATAAATATAATCAATGATATAATACTGAACTACCAAACCTCCAAAAAAAAAAACCAAGTGAAATATTCTCCAAAAATCACATTATAATGTTACAATAATTTAGTTTAGCCAGCAATACTTTTTTCATATTCATACTTATTTCATACTATGTGGTATTTATAAGAAGTTTCTATAATAATTGTATAATAGAAGTAGTTAAAATATAATCAATCAGATGATATCAATACCATTAGACATAGATATCAAAATAAATATAATCAATACTACTAAAACCTTAAAACCAAGTGAAATTTATAAGAAATTTCTTGATGCTATAAGAGATTTAGTTATAAATTGATCACTAATCATTTTTAAATTAAAATTAAAAACTATAATAATGTGAATAATTAATATAGATATTATGGCTTAAATAAAATCTTATTAAAAACTTTTCAATTGAAATTTGAATTTGAATGTGTTATAAATTATTGTAAAAATAGAATATGTTATAAATTACAATAAATACACATTGAATATTTTCAATTTGGATATAATGAATTAAAAAAGCATTGAATCTTTGATTTAAATTGTCATCTTACTTTATTTTTGTTCAATTTTGAAAACTAAATTTAAGCCATCAATGATAATCATAAAAAATTGAATTTTTAGAATTAATAACGTATGTACATATTTATTTAGTATTAATTTATATAAAAAAAAGAATATTTCATGGATTGCACGGGAGCTAAGGACATACTCCCTTCCATATTATAAAAGGTTTTTAACTAATTCATGCTTTTCTAAAAAAAAATTAATTATAAACCTTAAACTTCTTAAAAAAAAGCCACATCCCACTTTTACCTTTATTAGTTATCAAGTTTCACTCATTTCTCTTTTCTAAATTATGATATAAGTAATAAATCAATAGAGGTAAAAAAGTTATACTACTAAAAATTAACAAAACACAAATGTTTTAAATCAACTAAAGGTTATAAAAGATCCTTTATGATATAAATAAGTGAGAGTACACAATATCATTCCTTATTAATACTATACTCCACGTGGGAAACATTAATATAACATGTTATCAAATGCATTTAATTCATATCATTTAATTCCAAATAAATATAACTTTCATCACGTGTGTTTTTAGGTTCCTACATTTTTATATTTATAATAAAAAATTTTATTATAATGTTTTTTGTTGTACATAATAGATTTGCTTTTTTTTATTTGTTAAGTAATGCATGATGTTTTATAAATAAATTGAATGGTAATGATATTTTTATTGTCCTATTTGATTATATGGACAAAATATTAGAATAACATATATTGAAAAATTATTATTCATTAATTATAATATTGTATTGGATATACACATCTAATTGTATGAATTATATACTGTTTTAATTTATATGGAAGAAAAATAGCATCATGTGCATCGCACGGGTGCCAACCTAGTTTTTATAAAATCATAGTTATAATCTCCATTATTTTTTATATACTTTTTCATATTAAAAATATTATTAGAACATCAATTAAGAAAAAAATAAGGAAATTTTTTTATTAAAAATAATCATTATAAGATGAAAATCTTCAAGAATTTTTTATATAAGTTTTCATATAAAAAAATCTACTAGAGCACCAATTAGGAAAAAATATTGAACAATTTTTATTAAAAATTGTTATTATAAGATGATTGCATATAATTAACATGATTTTATGGTTATGTTCAAAAGTTAAAAAATTCAATTTCGATAAAAGCATAACTATAATCTCTATGATTCTTTTGATATAACTTTTTTATGAAAACATTACATTGGAATATCAATTATAAACAAAATACTGAATATTGTTATAAAAATTATTGTTTCATGATTATATAATCTATATATATAATGTTTTCTTAGTTCTTATTATAAGATACTGTTAGAATTTTCTCAATCATTAAATATTTTTTATGAAAAATATCTTTTTCTTGAAGTTAACAATTGATATTAATATAAATAATTATACCAATAGTTAGTGATATATTAAATGTCATTCTCTTGAAGGTGGAAAACATGTTATTCATAAATTTCATTAAATATGGATAATTTTAGAAAATAATTGAAATTTTATACAAATTTAATGAAGTTAACCACCTCTAACTAAATTTCTTAATATATTTAAAATTGGTTAAAAGTATCTTATAAAAAAGATGGGAGGGAATAACTATTATAAGCAACACTCTCTAAGCAACACTCTCAACGGAAAAAATAAAACAATTTTGTATTATTTGGCAGTAGAGTATAAATAAGTTCATATTAAAAAAAAAAGTTCTACATAGATTCAAAAAAACAGTAAAAATAAAGAAGGGTTTTTATATGGAATACTTGTAGAAGTTATTTTTTCAATTAAAGAGGCTTTGAAGATATCGTCCTTCGAGTAATAAATAGTGTGCCTACAAGAGAAATTACAAATGAGTTGAAAGTTGCACAATAAGAAGTGGTTCAAAGTGAATGTTATAGCGGTGTGGTGAGAGATTGGAATGGGGTTTTTTATTACAATATTTTTTCTAAACATTTACAATAAATTGAAACCAGTCATTTTTTATAATTTTTAATGGGAATTTGTGATGCTTTACAAAAATGAAAAACATTCCCACAAAAAACAAAAACAAAAAACACCGTAATTGGATCATATCATGTGAACAACCCCATTTTTTCATTGGAACTAGATTGTGCCTATGCCCGTACAAAATCTGTATAAGCTATACTATTCACAACACAAACTGTGTGACTATCTCTCTATACATATATTTTATATTGATGATTATTTATGGGTAGACAACATTTCAAGGCTTCTTGTTTGTATCATGGACAAGTATCTTTAGACTTGAGATACTCTTAGTTCTACACAATGCCACATAAAGTTGTTCATTACTAAAAACTAGCTTTGACAAATAGATGCCCACACTTTGTAATGATTATCCTAGGCTTTTGTTGATAATCATTGTAAAAGATAAAGTGATCAGAAATTGTCTTCTTTACATTTTGAAAGATCATCTTGACTTTGAAGGATTCATATCCATTTTATGGATAAGAACTTTCTAGTCTAGTTGAGACCCATTTAATGTGATTGTCTCAATAACATGTTTGCCTAAGTGGCTTATCCTTAATCAAGTTCCATTGCATATCCCTTAAAATTAATCTATATTTCACAAGAGTATGATTGGGGCTCATACTTTCAATGTTAATTTGTGTGGAGGCAACCCTGAGGAGTTGATGGTGTTCAAGAATTTTGTTGAGTATAGTTCATACAAAGATTCTAAATTAGTTGTTGACTTGCAAATTGAATTAGAACTAAGATACTCTACTAATTCGCCTGGTAGCAAAGAGCATTTGTAGTTGTTGAGTTGAATTACAACATCAAATGTTGAAACTATGATTGCCTTGTCGTGAAGTAAGTTGGATTTGCAAGGTTGTCTATTAATGTTGGGCATGTTGCTAACACAATAGCTTCTAGAATATCAATGTAATTAGTGATCAATAATTATGTTGGAACATCAATATCAGCCACACCATTTTCTAGTTCTCATAGTTTTCCATCACCTATATCAAGCAAACATTTAGAAAATTTATTTAAATTAGATACCTATGATAAAAATACATCAAATTAATGCAATATCCATTCCAAAGACACATAAACACCTATGAAATTCACAAGATTATCTTCCCAACACATCAACTCATAAAATTAATCAATTTATCAAATATTTAACATTAATTATCTCTAGATGATTATGAATTACACCCCAAATCATATCAAATATCATGAAATGTTGGTATTTATCACAGGCCAAGTATTTAGTTTGAAACAATATAAATTTGTTTTCCTACTCTTCTTTTTTTCTTTTTTTTGTCAATGTTCGCATGCTCTTCTTCTCCTTCATTTCATCTTTAATCTTTGTGTTTCTAGAAATATTTCCACTTACTATGATTTTTCAAACCTTACTATTTCATTAGCTAGCACTTGTTTTTGAAAGAGTTTTAACTTTTAAGAAACACCTAGTTCACTCCTTCCCGAGTGACTAGTCTAATTAACAAAGTTTACAAGATCCTTGAATGTTGTTGTGTTAGGAAGTAGTAAAATCTTATATTTGAGTTTGTATTAGGCCAAGAAAATGTGTGTGTCTGTGTGTGAGCACATAAAAGAAACTATTATTGCTAAATTCATATCATGAAGTTTAGAATTTGTGTTCTTGGGGTTGAGCTAGTTTGTTTTCTAGATATAGTTGATGTCATGATTTTAGTAGGTTTTATCTTCATCAAAGGAAAAAAATTTATGATGCCAAGAACCATGATTTTAGTTTAAAAAAAAGTAAAGGGAAAAAAATTAAAATTGAAAATTAGTATATATTTGAATAGCACAGTAGAAGTGTAATGAGCTCATAACACATGAATCTTATTGTATCAAAGCCTAGTAGCAAACGGTTGAACTGAAAAAGGACAGTATCAGGCCGAGAGAAGCCAAGTCTATGTGTTTGCTAAAACTTGACAAGACCTAAGATAGAAAACTAAAGTAGTCACAGTTAGACTTGTGGTTCACTCCAAAAAAAAAACTAAAGTACTCATGAATGAGATATGATTAGTATTGAATCAAAATTCAAAAGTTTTGATGATTCTAAATAATTAGAATTTAGAAGAAAAATATTAAAGGAGCATGGAAGTATAAAATAAATAAATCCAATCAAAATCAAGTGAAAAATTAGTTTTTAGAATTTCTCACTATGTACACTAAGTAAAATGTTTTAAATCTTACTTATTTATGTTACCATTGTGTTTAAACGAGTTATTTTAAAGTTATCTAATATTAGCATGTGTTACAATTAAAGAATATTTGCTAATAGATGAATTTTACTATTTGACTCATATTTATTTTATGCAAAATTCGCACTTCACTTATTGAAGTTCGAAGTTACAAAGGTTTAATCTCAATAGACGAATTTTAGTTTTAAAATTCAAATTTTGGGCTGAGCATAATTAGTGAAAGTGTGCAAAAGTCACATGAAACTTAGTTAAAACTAGACTGTTGGTGAAGTTTAAAGTCACAGCTTCTAACAGACAAACTTTAAGCTTCAAAATGAGAACTTGTATATCTTGGTAAAGCATGTCTCTGATAGTTCGAACTTTATAGTGAAAAACTTGTGTCATTTTGAACATACCTCTGATAGATGAATTTTACCTTTTGAAATTTGAATTTCAAAATTCTATGTGAAAACGTGAGGAAGCTATTCAATCTCTTCAGATGCACTTTCAATATGAAAATTCACATAAACTCACATGGGATATCTTTTGCAAACTCAAAATTCAAATGTCACTTAGTAACAGATAAATTTTGAAGTTTAATGTTAAAGTACTTAACTTTCTATCTCTATAAAATTCATCTGTTAAGCCCCAAAATTTACTAGTAACAAGCCCAGTGAATTCTTACTAAAAGTGAAAAATCTCAAGTTGTGATTTGAGAACTGGACATAGATCAAGTGAATTGGACCGAATCAAGATAAATTACTGAGTTTTCTCTTTTCTTAGCTCTTATATTCAATTTTTATTATACTCTATTTTTTTTTGCAAACTTTTACTTTTACTGTTATATTGTATTTTTTGCAGAAAAATCTCATAGTTCCTAATTCACCCTTCATCTTGGAAAACCAGCATTCCTAACAAATGGTATTAAAGTTTGGACTCCCAATTATAAGGTTTCACAATCCACAAGAGCTCATGACTGGCTTTGAAGAAAATATACTACCAGAGGGAACAACATTAACAAACCTCCAAACTTTAGTGGAGAACACTATAGATACTGAAAAATGAGAATGCAGATATATTTTCAATCTATAGACCTAGAAATCTAGTCTAACATAAAGAAGGATGATTTTATACCAATGAATATACATGACAGCGGCACATACAAAGAGAAGTCAAAAGAAAAGTGGAATGACAAAGATTAAAAGGTTTTGTTGAACTTTAAGACAAAACATTTCTTGATCAGTACTCTAAATCAATATGAGTTTTACAGAGTTTTCTATTGGTTCACAGTCAAGGAAATGTGAGATATTCTAGAGATTACTCATGAAGGAAATAAGGGAGCAAATGAGAACAAACTGAATACTTGCATTGGTGATTATGAAAGTTTCAAAATGAAAAAAGGAAAAAGCATGAAAGATCCACAAAAGAGGTTCACTCTTATTATGAACCAACTGAAGAGCTTTGGGAAGGAGTATTTTCAACCTAAAAAATTCAGAAAAATTCTCAGAGTTTTAGCCATTGAGTGTCAACCAAAAGTGACATCTATAGAAAAAGTTAGAGAAAAATTAATAATATTTGTCACAGCTCTCTTTGAAAGCTTAAAAAAATATGAAGAAAAAATAAAGCTCTAAAAGAATATTCTTCTGATAAGAAAAAGAAGAGTCAGGCTCTTAAAGCAGAATCAAAAGATGATGATGATGCTAAAGAATATGCTAAGCTGGATGAAGAAACAATGGCTATACTAGTGAGAAGATTTGGAAAGATGTATGGGAAGAAGAAATTCAGAAAATTTATGAAAAAAGATGGAGTTATTAGCATTAAGAAAGAAAACAAAGATTCCATCATATGCTATGAGTGCGAGAAACTTGGATACATCAAATGGAAGTGTCCTTAGCATGCCAAGAGGCAGGGAAAAGACAAGAAAGTAGACAAAGGAAAGAAGAAGAAAGTCTGCATGTGAATTTGGAGAGGTAGCTTAGATGAAGAGGATGCAGCAGAAGAAGAATAAATTACAAATCTGTGCTTGATGACTCAAGAGACTACAAAGGAGAAATAGAATCATAACTAAGATATTGAAAGCAACTCTAAGGTAAATGATTCAAAACCTTCCTATAATGAACTGCATTATGCATTTAATGATTTGCTAAATTTGTTAAAACTTTCAAGCAGCTGTCACAAATTAAAAACAAAATAAATAAACTTGAAAATGAATCTCATGCATCTTGCATTATATCATAGACTTCCTCTCCTACTCATTTTCTCTGCACTTTATGCATTGAGTTAATAGATAACAATGTTTATCTCTATAAAACTCTAACTAGATTCACTACTAATATATATTAGGATTTTATCTTAATTCCAATATATAGTTCTCAATTAGATTTTGAACTATATCCCCTTGGCCCAAAAGAAAAAAAGATTTTGAACCTCTCATTTATTGTATACTTCATGCAAAAATTAGTGTATATACGAAAGTCTCACTAAATATTAAATTAAACAATTTGAAAACATGTTGGCTAAGAAAATTATTGTTTGAAGGAAATCTCATTAACTAATTTTGAAATTGAAATAAATTACGATCAATCCATCTCTAATCTTTTCAAGAAACAAATTAACTTTTTTTTCTTTTGTCTAAGGCAACAAATTAACTAATAAATTTGAATTAATATGCTTTTAGGTCAAATTTCAGTAAATGCTATTGAATTGAAATTTGGATTAATAAAAAATTTAAAATTAATATGCATGGATCCTATTAACATTAAATTATTTCAATAAACAATTTATTGTTATTTAAATTATAATTTATTAATAAATTTATTGTTAAAAATACAAAATTATCAACATAACTTAGGCAATCTATCTTTGGTCTTCTAAATCACTCAATAGGGTTAAAGTTGGCACATCGATCATATAGATGTGAATTATTGGTAAATCATTAAATTTATATAATGGTAAACGACTCATTGTAACTAAGATCGATAAGCATGTATTAATAGCAAGAATTATATTATATTTGAACCTTATGTGAGTTGAAAATATATATATATATATATATCCCAATAATTATTATCACACCTTCTAACTCTAGACTCCTATTTAATATGAGTAAGAGGTAGTATAATTTATAAATTTTCATATAAATTTTTCTTGCTTTTTGAGCTAGAAAATAAGCTATCAAAATTTTATAATCAAGTAATTCTAATATTTCATTTTCAATAGATAAGAAAGCTAATCTATTATTTAATTTATCTTGTAACATAGTTTATTCTTAAATAAAATTTTTGTAATTTAAATTTTAAAAAACTTTTTCAGCAATAGCAATCATTACATGTATTGTGGATAATATTATATAAGTAATGTATACATCTGGAAAAGAATAAAATTTTTAATATAGTTTAATACTTCAATTGGAGTATTAAACTAAAAATGTTTCCACACTCTAAATATTGTTCAAATCAACTTTCAATAAAAGAAATACCCCATCCGATCCATATTATATAATGTTTTGTGTCACATCCTGAAAACTGAGTGTAAGTGGTAAAGAATGTGACATAATCTCCTATTCCACAAGCTTTAAGCATATATAAACTCACTTAAATCCAAAGGCACAATTATAATGCAAGGGCCATAAACATGCTTATTTACATATAAAGAATTGTAAGCTTTGTAGAAATTTCAACAAAATCTCTCCCCTAAATTGGACCTCCCAAAAATTCTACAATAGCACAACTAATAAAAATATAATAAACAGAGCTTTGCTCACAACAATATATATATATATATATCCACACATCAAGAGGGAAGGATCTGCCTATATGTCATGTGGAGCATTTAAACTAACTTCATAATATTATGACAATTATATAGAGATTTTACATTTACAGTAAGTTTGTCCTCAAAACAAAATGGTCAGGAGCTTCCTAGTAACAAAAGTTCCCTCTCAAGGATCTACCAGAAGTGCAAGTCAAATCTACTATCTGAGACCAAAAATATTAACTAGTAAATAATGTCCCAAAGAATAAATATTTACAATAAAAAATGGCAAATAAATTGATAAATTGAACAATGAGTATAATTAAACTTCAAATTAAAATCAAACCACACAAAGTTTTTTCCTTCCATATACAAAGAAGTCTCACTTTAGCTTAAATAAACAAAACCATATTAACATATTTAACCAACAATCTTCCATATAAATAACATAACTTAATCAAGAGTAGATGATAGAGTTTGTGTATGGGTATATAAAATAACATGTAAGACTTTCTCTTAAAAATCCAAATATAGAAATTTAAAACTTTCTTGAAGTTCATTTCTTGTGAAGGCCTAAATAAAATGAAGTAACAAGCGCGTATATGGAGTCCACGAGGGTAAGTGTCAAACCTCAAATTAAGCCCATTTTCACATGAATTAAACTACCATAAGTTCATTTATACTTAAAAAAGAATCTTGAATCAATTTAAATCAAAAACTGAATTTTTAAAATAATCAGGTACTGTTCACATTATCTTTTCCATTTTTACCTAATGAATTAAAAAAATTCATAACAAATTTTACAAAAATTATCTTGGAGCAATTAAAGTCTCCAATAATAATTAAAAAATTTTCTATATGAAAAAAAAATAAGAAACTAAGTATTTATTAGACCAATTTATACAATAAATTTATCCAAATATAACTATAGCAATAGTCATTTTCTAAAATCTCTAAAATTGACCATAACTTTAAAAAATCACAATAAATCATACACAACTCCAAATTAAATGATCTTTATATCTATGTAAAGCTCTTCCTGTCTATTTTTCAACATACTAAACACTTGTATATTAAACATAAAAGGTCTGTACAGTTCATGAATTTCTCAACAGTAGTTAGTAAGGTCATTTACATTCTCCAAATTTACATAATACATACTACTTCATATTGGATCCAAAGTGACATTATCACATGAAGGTATAGCCCCAAAACCATACACATTAATTTGAATAAATATTCTAAACAAAATATCATGGAAAGTAAATTCATCTTAATCAATAGTTTGCTTCTCCTGTCCTTTCTCTTCTTGGGCAATCTTGTCATGACTTAGATCTAAAATGGTTGGACTTTTGGACAGGGATGAGATTCAAAGAATCAATATAATTATATCCGTTTATGCATACATATTATCATAGCATTTCAAGAAAACATCAATGAAAATCATATAATCACAATATGTCATACAATTTTATAAAGATTTTGGCATAACAATACTTTGTGTAATGGACATCCTAGGGTACAAAACTCTTCAAACAACCAGCCCATCAATGTAAACACATTATATAGCATCCAACAAGCATATGACATATTTAAAGAGTTGATGCGTCTATTTTATACATATAAAATATCCATATTTAAACTCTAAATTGTACCTAAATATATTTATATTGGTATATTTTAGCATGATTTAACATATTTTTGTGTTTCATGGCATTATAGGCTTATTTGAAAGCATTCGAAGCAAAAATGTTACAAATTGTTCATGCTGAAAAATTTCAACACTCTTCAGTATTTTGATCATAACTCTCACATATGAACTCTGATTGAGGTGATTTAAGATGCTTTGGAAATTTAAGACATAGATATACAACTTTCATGTTTTGATTTTTCCCAAATTATGATGTTATCATAGTGAAAATCGAACTCAAATTATTAATATGAGTTGTTAACTTTTTGAAGCTGAACGAAGGAGGAATATGCGCCAGGCATCCACCTGGCGCCAGGTCAAACCCATCCTGCACTGGGTCAATAAGAATTTTCACATTTTTCTATATTATAGAAGCATCCGGTGCTGTATTAATTGATTTTATAGTCACTCGGCGCTGGATCAAGCATAAGAGGTCCATAAAAACACATTTTTAACATGTTTTTGTGATATTTTGGACTTTTATGACTTCTAAATTTTTCCTATATAAGAAGACATGATAAAAACATAAATAGAGATTAAAAAACGCACTCAAAAGCCAAAAAACATGGTTCTAAACACATATAGGAGCAATTAGGAGTATCTTATAGAGAGAGAACAAGAAGACTCGGGGAATATTAGCGGTAGATTCATTTTTTTCTACTAGAACTCTGTTTTCTTATTATTTTCACTATGATTTGAGATTTTAATTTTGATTTGATTTCTATTTACATAAGTAGTTAAATTTCCCAGTTGGGGGTAGGGATGTAGCTGATTAGGATGTATTGGATTTGTTTCTCTAGTTAAGATTCTTTGATTTATTTTTCAAGTTATATTTAATTTATCTTTTTATTATATTTATCTTTTTTATTCGTTCATGTAGATTTTATGCTTGATCACTATAGAATCTAATTAATGAATAAATTTAATAGACTAAGAAGTGAAGAATGAATCTAGATATAGAGAGATAAATATGAATAACTAATCTAAAGATAGAATTAGGAATTCATGGTGATATAAGTTGTAGTTTGCAAGGTTTAATTAGAAACTTTAGCTGTGCGAGAGCGAATTGAATCCTCATTAAATAATGACTAATTGACTGAGAGATAATTAAGATACTTTAGGAATAACGGTCACTATAATTATGGAGAGTTTAACTAAGAAATAAAATCTAATTATCTCATAAGGTGAATTTTGATCCTTTAACACTTTTAGAACTGAACAAAAACTCAAACTTTGTTTTGTTTCCTATTTCTTTTATTTTTAATTTGAATTCTCAATTTGATTATCACTTGCTTTTGGGATTAAAAGTTTGGATTGATAAATTTACTACCTCCCTTGAGTTCGACCTCTGAAATACTTCGGAGACTTTTTATTACTGCAATCAACCCTGTATACTTGTAAGATCCCGACCAAGAATCACGAAAACAAGAAAAGGAAAGAAAGAATAAACCTTGAACCTAGCAAATAAAAAATCTGATGCCAAATGATGAAAAACCCATGTAGAACTTGTTTCATGAACCTTCAATCGGATTGGGAAATGTAAGAATCGTGCTAGGATCAAAAAGAACCAAATGAAATAGCAATAAAACACCAAAAACACTTTAAACAAATAGAAAAGCTAAACAAAGAAGAATGCACGAACAAGAAGAATAGAAGTTGTTTGTTAAAAAGTAAGTCCCCAATAAAACTTGTTTCTTGAAACTTTAGTTAAGAACACACAAAGAGAAGACCACTCTCTTTGATATACTATGGAGTCTCTCAAACTCACCAAAAGAACAAGAAAACTCACAAAATTTAAGAGAAAATTGTACTGTTCATTCATTTGAATAATCCTTGGTACATAATGCCTTATTTATATAAAAGAAGAAAAAGAAACCCTAAACATAATTCTAGAATATTCAGAACTGAAAAAGGCACCTCCTTTTGTGATAAAATAGGAAATAATTGATTCTAAACAATCTTAAAAGATGGTACCACTACTCCTAAAGAAAATAGGAAATAAAACAAATCTGAATAAAATCTCCACAAATAAATTTAAAATAGAAAACTAATGGTCAAAAGGCCTTATTTCTGAATTAACATAATTAAAAAAAAACAAAAATTGTTAATTTATTTAATGAAAGAACCCCACTTAAATTGTCACAAGTTTGGCACATACTTCTTTAAATGAGTTCCTCTATTTGGGCTTTGTTTGTTAGGCTTGAATCAGTTTCTAGCATACTAGTCATTAAGAACACGCCTCTTGAAGCTCTTTGGGCTGAAAATTGAACTAAGTAGATGAGCTCTTGTTCAATTAATTTTTGAATCAATCCATTGAGAGCTCGCTTCATTATTTTAGTCCTTACTCTTGTCATAGATCCACTCATTCATTGCAAAGGATCTTTTTTGTTCCATTTTTTGGTTCCTTGTCCAGCCACTTGTTCATACTTTCCAAATCCTCCATGCTCTTGAATATTTCGTCCAAACTCCTCCTCTTGATCTAGCCTAGCTTGTATTTCATCATCCTCAATTGAAACAAGTCTGATTTTGAGTTGGCTTCTTTTGTATAGGTGAATCAAATGGTAGTAGCCTCTTTTTACTAAATATGGTATGAACATATCCGATGATGTTACATAAAGTATAATTGAGAAGGTGATTTCCTATTTTTTTTCCTGTGCTTTGGCCTTTTCTATCACTTTAACTATTTTTTTTTATTTCTCCTGACTTTTGAGGAAGCAAATGCAAAGCATGATGGCAAAATCACCATACTATTAAATACGGGAAAAATGTGATTTCTAGTTTAAATATTTTGTAAATGTGTGTAATTAATTTATATATACTGGCTCGTTGGTTGATTGGTTGCGATGTTCAAGTAATGGGTAACACAACATTCCAATTGCTAACCAACCTGGACGTTATTGCAGTCAACCAAGGCATGACACCATAATTCACATGTCTAATCTGTAGTTGGTTAGATAATTGGTAATTCTTAATTGCTGTATGATTTCCTCTTTTCTAGCATAATCTAAATTATCGTGATTCATTTTGAGTCTAATTGTTTAACTTATAAAAAGAGAGTATTAACTACACTGGATTTATCTAATATAATTTATTGAGCACATAAAACTTTCAGCAAGATTGGAATATAGTTTGTTTATTTCATTTTTTTTAAAAACTAATAATCTGAAGCGTTCTTGATTTGATTTGAACCTATGGTATGGTTTAATTTAGTAGGATTTTGCTAACATCTACTTTAGAAGTATATGGAGATCCTCTTTTGTATCCACAAATAGAAAGTTATTTGAGCAAACTTATAGTTTATAGATACTTGTTTTGATGTATTTTTTGTAGTAGTCAAACTTGGCATGATGACATTTCATCAAACAAGTGTTATTTTGGAAACAAAATCGATGTACTTATTGACTACAATTATAGAACATAATGTATTATGCTACAGTTGATCAATTTAATAAATAATTTATTAATTATCTCTTTGTTAGTTATGTGTATGTATATATGATGAAATGCAAATTGAAATAGGCAATTTAGGTGTATGTAGAAATGAATTAATGTTGCATTTTACAAAATAAGATTATATTTACAGTTAAAAAATGTTATCTATACATGCTATGCATATAATTTAAAATTGTTGCCTACTGAATGTTTAAGTAATATTTCTAAATTGTGCTTAATCTTGACAACATTCTAAAACTGTTTGCAATAGGTTTACCATATAAATATTGCCTATTTTTATACTATAGGTAACACTTTTTGTAAATAGGCAACAAATTTTGGAAAGTGTGGCTAAATTTGTGAAAAATTGGTGTCTAAAATAATAGATAACACTGGAATAAGCACTACTTGACAAATATTACCTATACTTTTAGGAAACAATTTTGATAACTATAGCAACATTTTTTTAACTGTTCCTAAAAAGCAAAAATGTTGTAGTACTGGTGAAGCTTGGCACAAATTTGTATTGATGTCCGTGGGGGAGAATAGAGAGGCGGGTCCAAGAGACAACAATGAGGGGAAATGAAGGATTATATGTCAAGAGGAAGGGAATGTTTATATTAAAGGTAGCAAGCATATATATATATATATATATAATTAGAGCACCCTAAGTTTGACTAAGTGGTCTAAAGGGTCATCCCATATCACAGTTTGACCCTATTAGTTAGCTTGACTTAAACTTTGGTTTTTAGTTATAAGTTACTCATATTGGATCTCCTCAAGTTGGACCAAGTTTACTTGGATTGAGCTTTTATTGCATGAGAGAACTAGAAAATGGTTGAAAATCTTTATTTTAGATCATGATAGTAACCCAATAAATAAGACATTAAATGTTGTTCATAGAAAAATCTTTAATAATGGATGATGTTTACTTTTATGTACATATATTTCTCATTATTTTATTACATAATATCCTACACACATAATATTTTGAATATGTCTACTTATAATTAAATTTTTTCTACTGTACAATATCATATTATTTTCTATATATAATTATAATGTTCTTTCTTTTTTCTTTTTTGTCACCAATACAATTATAACTATTATAAAATATATAAAAACTTATAATTAGATTGATGAATATGCCTATATATCATATATCCTTTCTTATTATATATATAATTATTATTGTTGCACATATAAAAAGTATCCGTACACCATAAGGGTGCTGTACTAGTTTGATTATAAAACCAGTTCGACCATGATTTAATTACGATCCAACCAATAAACTATCAACCATTACTTTAACCAGTTTAATCTCGGCATAGTTTTCAAAACATTGACAAAAGAAATTTCAAATTTTATTGGGATTAAAATTGAATTGAAATGTAATGGGAAAAATTACGGTGTTTGACCCCACAATTTCCTGGTCATAAGATATAACGTCAGCATCTCATTCCAGCTGCGTTTCATCTATTTTCTCCTAGCCATTTTCTCACCAGGCGGATAATCTCAAGCTTGCATGAGGGTGAAATCTCACTCGAAAATGTTGGTAACTTTTATTAAACTGGATTTTCTCTTCATCTTCTTTGAGTTCTACTGGTTTGATTATTTAATGGGCCAGTTTCTTTATGGGTTAAAGGTTCTGAAGAATGGGAAAATTGGGAGGATAGTGATGAAGATGAGACGAGAAGTGGAAGCTTGAATTTAAGGAGCTAGGAGAGCAAACAAAGAAGAGGAATTGACGTTATTGTTGCAAGGTAAATTTCTTCTCTCTTGTGTCAGGTTTTGGCTCTGTTTCTGGATCCATTTAGCAATCTTCTGTTGAGAATTAGGCTAGAATCTGTGCATCCGATTGAAGGTTTTATGGTGGTAGAAAAATGTTTAAAAAGTGTAGATAGTAGACTAATGATAAACTCACTCCCTTTCTTGCATCTTTCTGCTCTTGCCTTCTTGTTTTTTGGTGCAACCATCTGCTCTTGCTTTAAAGGGACATTTGAGGTCTATTATAGCTTGTAAATTCTGTCCAAAAATCTGCATCTAACTTAGTTAATTAGGATTGTAACTAGGTGGTCAATCCCGTGAATTTTAGAGGAGCTATGCATAAGCAAGTTGGGTTTTAAACCGAGTATATTGGACAAGGTAATTCCATAAATTTTTGTCATTAAAATTCTATTATTTGGAGCCGGAACTTTGTGAAGCCACCAAAGTGAGGATTAAAAGGCTCTATTTTGGGTAGGAATTGTGCAGCCACCAAAAAAAAAAAAAAGAATTTATTATGGGCTTTGGACTATATGCTGTGAAATTATGTTTTGCTAAGGCTATTGAGATTTTTCAGCATCTAAGGGTGTAATGTGAGAATAGGTTGGAGGTAAGCATATCCCTTGTTAACTTGCTTGAGTTTTTTGTACTGTTTTGGAGTTGTAATACTGCTAAAATAATTCTGCTTTGATTGGGAGGCAATTTTGGTGGTAGAAAAGTGTTGTGGGTTGAAGTTGAATTTTAGTCGTAGAATTGTATAGAGCTTTGCAGCATTCCAATGTTGAATGGTTGATCATTTGTGCTTTTTGGACCTTTAGAATTGATTTTGAAATAAACTTTTGGAACTTGAAACTTGGTGGCAATTGGTGCTGGGGCTCATCAATCGAAAGAATTCCCCACCTTTTTTTAAAAGAAAATTCTGCTAGTGCTGAGCAATCTATGAGCTGTTTTTATTTTGTTTTGTTGTGAAGTGGGAGAGCAAAGGGAATGATGCAGATGATATGCAATATGTATGATAAAATGTATGAGCTAGAATAATGATATGCATCTATGGTGTATTTGTGGATTGTCTGTAGTGACAACTTATCATGGTTGGTTAACGAAAACGAATGAAAGATGAGTCCTATTTGATTTCTTGCTATTGTATGTAAGAATGAGTTGTACAGCTTAGGTACTAAATAATTTGACTGACTTGGTAAATTGAAGGGCATGATGCTCTAGTTCTTATTTCTCAAAGTTTCTCCTATGAAATGGTTCACTGAGAGTCATAAAGGATGGTCATGTAGCACAAGCACCTATCAAATGGTATGTAAGTGGTTTTATGCTAGAACAAGAACCTTAAAGGCATTGCAAACATTTGGGTAGCAAAAGATTTCAGGTTGCATCACTCAACAGGAAAGTGTGTGTGTGTATATAGACATAACACACTGTAGAGACAGTGGCCCTTGGAAATGTGAAGGGTTATTTGGAAATTTTTTTTCAAAATTTCACTTGATTTTTATAGAGTATAGCCATTTCTATTATTTTTGTTTAAGATAGTGAATAACAGTAAGTACGATGTTAATGAAATTAGTTTTTACATGTGATGCTTGTTAATTGTTATTTGTTACTAATTTGGTGTGAATGCTCCTTTTCTTAATTTACAGTTTGTTATTCTCATGTTCTGGATTTATGCTTAAAAACATAATATATCTGTTGCTTAGCAGTTCCTGTACCCATCTGAAGATGACCTTTATAGGTTGATAAGATTCTTGGCAAGGGGCATTTCTGAGTTTTCTGAAACAGGAAGAACACCTGACACTAAAAATATCAGCAAACTAGGAGAACATGACTTGGGAAGCACTTTGGAGGGCTCAACTAAAAGGCCATATGCTGAAGGGGCAGCTTTGCATTATTCTATTGCCGTAACTAAATTAGATGATCTTAGATTAAAGATGCATCCAGCTGAAAATATGAGCACTGAGGCTGATTTCTCTATCAACCAGGAGAACCAAACTTCTCTTAGATCAACGGAAATTAATGTAACGACTGCTGCTAATCCATCCAGCTTGAGCATGGAGGATTTTAGCAAGGATGAACAGGCTTGTACATTAAATGAAAAGGATTTCAGCAGAGGACTAGATGCTACACTAAGAAATTCCATTGGAAACGAAGAAATGGATGCTCATATTGGTAATGATACACCTGTGTTAAAACAAGAGGTATCTTTCCATAAAGTGGTCTGATGTGATATGCATAAATCTTAAGCAAATGTCTCATTGAACATGTAGATTGGATATTTTGGCTCTCTTGATTCTTGATTTGATACATCTCAAAAGAATATGGAATATGGATAATGAAAAAGAATTTTCAAAACTGATGAATAACAGATCTTATCTTGTTTTATTATACATAGGCAATTTTGACCTCTATGGCTGATGATCTCTTTTCTGGATGCATATCTATTTACCAGAAAAGAATTGAACCTGACAAATTTCAAGATCAAGAGAAAGTAGTGATAGATGATCTGATTGCAAGGACTTCAGAGCTAGAGCCTCTTGAACAAGAATTGGATCTGACAACAGCAGCAGCTGAAATGGCATTGAATGACCAACACACTGTTGACTTCTACCTTGATCAGCTAAATGAACAACTACAATCTAAAAGGAATTCCCTTTTGAAATCAGAGTCAGAGTGGTAGGTCTTAATATGAAATTGTCTTAACAAACTTATGGCATTATGGGGTTTATCTTTAATTTTTGTCAGCACAGGCGCTGCATACAGTAGTTCCAAGTTCTTATGCTCTCCAGACGACTGATATAAATAACAAATTTCAAGATTAAACTGATATTTTTGTCGGGTGCTGAAAGATGGATTTCTTTTCCTACAACATAGAAATGAAAAATATGTTACATTTTTTTTTTCTGGCTTTCAATGTGTCACAGGGATGCTATTAGAAAGCCTTTGGAAGAAAAAAAGAGAGGTCTTGAGGAGTCTCTATTTTCACACATTCCAGAAGCACAGGAAATGCTCCGAAAGTTGAGAGAAGTTGAGCAGGAAGAGCAGTCCATTATGTCTGAAGTTGAAAAACGGTATACATCTATAAATAGTCCATTTTACTCCTTGCAAGCTGACTGTAAATGAATTTCCGGGAATGCTAGCAGGAATTGTTTAGAGAAATAGACAATCAAGTGGGTTCAACTGAATTTCTACTTGCTAGATGTTTACAAACCTGTTATCTGTTAAAATATATAATTCACGTGTTTTGCAGTTTGGTTAGCTAGTTGGTAATTCTTAACTGTTGTATGGTTTCCTCTCATCTATCATCATTTTAGTTATCATGATTCACTGAGTCTTGTTCTTTCCTTTGTAAAAAGAGCGCATTAACTACACTGGATTTATCAAACTTCTAGTTTCTTTTTTTCTCTGCAGATTGCTTCTAGCATTATGACTGCCTTCACAAAATCACATTCACTAAGAGCATACTGTTGCCTTCTTGACAGGGATGAAGAATATTCACAACTTTCTGCAGATCTTGAGAAGCAGCCAAAAGTGGCATCTAGGAAATCCTATATTGAACGAATTAAGGAGATTACTAAAAATAGTCGCAAACAAGATGCTGATATTGAGCGTATCTTGAAAGAAACTAGGGAGGTTCAGTTAGAGAGTAACTCTATCCAAGAACGCTTGCATCGTACATATGCTGTTGCAGACGAAATTGTCTTTAGGTATGTATTTCCTGCTGTTCCCTTCACAACCATATACATATGCAAGCACAGATACACAAGAATGAGGATTAAAAAACAGAGACAAGGAGAAAGAGGAAGCCAGAACATCCAAGGAGATGTTGTGAATGATATTGATATATCATTTTGATTGACTTTGTATCTCCGACGAGTGTGGGTTGAAGATTTGCTGATCCACTGGAAATTATGGTGGAATAGAGTTGATAGCAACCGGGGTGGCTGGCTTGTTATTAATTTTCAGGGTGGGTAGATATGTGTATGTTGTGTGTTTTATTTGGGTAGGTCTTATGTCAGTATTGTAGTTATTTCGGTGGTTCTGTACTGTAGCTGTTTTATTAATAAAAAAAAGTGATTATTTTTCATTTTGCAGGGAAGCAAATAAAGACCCTATGGGTAGGCAAGCTTATAGGCTGCTCACTAGCATCCACGAAAGTTTTGAGCTGCTGTCTGAGAAAATTCTGGCAACGGATAGAATTCAAAGAGAAGTAGCTGAGTATGAAATGAAACTGGCAACCTTGGCTGGAAGAAGTTTAGATGTGGACAAACGACATGCTGATCTCGATGCTGTTACTAGGGAAAACGACTACCTGAGGCAACCGTTAGGATAAATGATTTTGTTCATTAAGCTATTCTTCTAAATTTCAACTACAATATTATTCGAACGTTTTGGGAGAGTCGTTCATGTTTTGTTCATGGGTTTTGTCCATTTGTGTTTTAAAGTTCTTTTTTCTCTTTGGCCGGAATTTGTGTTTCAAAGTTCAAAATTTAGGATTTACGTACCATGGGGTTTGGGTGGAAATGCTTGTGACTCGGTTGGTATTTATTTTAGGGTTAATATGCAAATTTGGCCCTTAAGTTTTCCAAAATTGTTGCTAGTATCCTAAAACCTGTTTTTACCGCAATGTTGCTCTTAAAGTATTGAAATTGGAGTAATTTTGCCCCCACCATTAAAGTCAACTATGTTTACCGTTAATCTACAAATTGTATCACTAATTGTACCAAATTATCTTATGTGGTAATTCACATGACATCCTAATTAGAAAAAAATCTTTAAAAATATAGAATAAATGCTAAAAAAGAAAAACAAAGAAAGAAAAAGTTGTCTAAATAGGGGAATTTAGCCAAAATGTATTGGTTCCAACTTCCATAGAGCATTAACTTTTAATTAGAGATTCCGAACAATTATTAAAAATTATTTTATAAAAATCTGATGTGGCAATTTATGTGGCATCCAAGTGAGCATATAATGAACTAAATTAAAAGTACTAATTCAACCCAATTAATTTAGTCTCGAAACAAAAACCAAAACCCTAATTATTATAAATTACAAATAAAAAACTTAGTCGAACTAATTGCATTATTTGGTTGACTGTGATTTTAGTTAAATTTTAAAGTGAACTTGATTTGTTATTTTTTAATTGTTTTTGGGGTTTTTGATTAAAACTTAAGACCCTTTCGATGTTAAAACTAGTTTATTTTTGTTAAATTCCTTCATTTTAACCCATTTTTTTTATTTTTCTTATATTTTTATGACTTTTTAAAAAAAAATTCATTTTCTTGGAAATATTTGATTTTATTTTTTCACATGAATCTGCACATAATTTTTGAGAATTTTTTATTCCTTTGTATTTATTAATTGATTTTATTATGTTAAGAGTTTTTAATTAGGGTTTCAATAATTAGGGTTTTGATTTAATGCTGAAATTAGGTTAAGTTAGTACATTTTAATTGGATGGAATACGATAGAGGTGGTCTTTTTGGTAAGGGTACTGTGGTTATTTCATAATATATTCCTACATGGATGCCACATAAATTGTCACGTTAGATTTTTATGAAATGATTTTTAATAGTTTTTTGGGGTCTATAATTAAAAGTTAATTCTCTTTGAATGTTAGAACTAGTGTATTTTGGCTGAATTCTGTTAGGTTTAATATAATATAAATTTTGATGATAACAAATGTAGAGTAATAAAGAATAAATGTATCATATTTATATAGTATATATATTGTTTCTTAAGGAAGTAAAATATGTATTAGTATGCATTTAATTATGTTTATAATGCATATATCATGCTATGTACTGATATATCTACTGTGCTCTTATGTTTTACAATACAAGTTGAATGTATATAAATTAGACTAACTACTTAGTTTATAAGTGTAATACATTAAGTGTAGGATTGTCCAAATAAATAGAGTGAGTATTGGAATAAAGAAAGGAATAACAATATAATGTCTTACTTAAAGAAGAAGAAGAAGAGAAAAGATATTCCATAAAGGAAAAATCATAAGGGAGCATGAAATGACCAACTGAGAATAAAGCTCAACTTTTAAAGATCTAGATATTAGGTATATTTTGTTATCAATTAAGTGTTGAAGTGATTTAACCTTTGAAATTTACTTAATCTTGTTACCATATGTTTTAAACTTACCATATGTTTTAAACTAATCTGATGGTAACATATGTTATAATTGAGAAATATTGGTTAACAAACGAATTTTGTATTTAACTCATGTTTATTTTATACAAAATTCAAACTTTGTGCAAAATATTGGCTAACAGAGATTTTATATCTGACAGGCGAATTTCAGTTTTGAAATTCGAATTTTGAACTAAGTATTGTTAGTGAAAGTGTGCAAAATTTACATAAAATTTAGTCAAAATTTGAATGTTGGTGAATTTCAATGTAAGTTTAAAATCACTTTCTTTGACAGAAAAACTTTGGACTTCAAAATGCGAATTTCAAAATGAGAATTTGAGTCTTATTTGATCATGCCTCTAATAGACGAACTTTGCATTTCAACAGTCAAATTTTGAAAAGTAAACTTTTATATCATGTTGAACGTGCCTCTAACAGATGAATTTTAGCTTATAAAATTCGAATTTTGAAGTGCACTGTGAAAACTTGAAACAACTGTTCAAACTCAACAAACATACTATCAATATGAAAATTCACATGAACTAACATGGGTTAACTTTGGCAAACTTTAAATTCAAATTTCACTCTACGACAAATGAATTTCTGAAATTCAACGTTAAACACATAATTATACTGACTTTACGAAATTCGTTTGTTGAACCTCAAAATTTAAATTTTGATATGTCAGACACATTTAATACGATTGTTGAACAATTTTTTTTGTAGAGTAACAATTGAAACTTGTGTCTAACGGATAGATCTTATGTCTAATAAATAGTTAAGTCACAAATCTATAAATAAAACTTCATTTGAACTTGTGGGTAATGAAATGAAGTGAGTTATGTTAAAATGCTGATTCAATACATAAAATCTTTCTGTATCAATATTTGTAGTTAAACCAACCTCATTAAAGTGAACTTTTAATGTATTATCTACTCTAAAAGAGAGTTTCAATTCTATATTCATTCTTTTTTACTATTTTTTTGGTAGAATCTTAGTGTGGGAATAACATTAAGGGAAATACATATCTTGTAAGGGTGTGGGGAGAATGACTTCACAAATGCCTACTGAAACTTGTAGGATGTATTGAGACTTCACAAGTGCTTAGATCAAACTTGTGGGATACAGTGAAAATTTCAAGTAGTGGTTTGAAAATTGGACGTAAGCTAAGTGGTTTGGGCTGAATCAAGATAAATTTTTGTGTTTGATCCTTCAATCTATTATTTCATCTATATCTTTCATTACTCTCTGTTCATCCATGTTTTACTACATCTTTTGGTGAAATTGACTGTGCTTCAAAAAGAGTGAAAATATTTCATTACTCAATTCACCCTTCTCTTGGGTGACCAAACAAACTTAACAAATTCCTCCATTTAGACAACTTTTTCTTTTGTTTTTTTTTTTGCATTTTTTCCTTTTTTTTTTAGGATTTTTTCCAACTAAGATGCCCTGTGGACTACCATATAGGATGATTTGGTACAATTGATAATATAGTTGGTAGGTTAATGGTCAACATCAATGAAATTGCCTTGATTTTTGCACTTTAAGAGCAACATTGCACCCAAAAAAATTTAGGATACCATCAGCAATTTTGGGACAACTCTAGAAGCAAATTTGCACTTTTAACCCTTTATTTTAATGAAATTTTTGTAACAAGATAAAGATAGTGTAAATAACTTATTCTTCACAAATAAAAACAATTTCTAAGGTTGGTTGTTGCCTTTGAATTTGTAAAAAGGCACATTGTTTATCAAAACAAAAATTATGTAAAAGGCACATTAATTTATCTTAATCCTATCCCTTTTTGTTTTTGAACAAAACACTTGATAAACTCTTTATTTTTTCTAAAATAGAATCCTAAACAAGGAATTATTATTTATGATTTTTTATTTTTTAACATTTAAATGATGCAAATGGTAAGAGAAATTTTTTATATATTTTGGAAAGTTATTTGTTATTTTTAAATCATTTAAAAGATATATAGTTTACAAGAACAGACATTTTCTCAAGCAAAAAATTTAAAAGAAACACATCATCATCTTCTTCATCATTATTATTATTTTGGTATATAATGGGGCTAAAGCTCAAAATCAAAACAAACTATGTTCGGGTGGCAATAAGCACTTCTAACAGTTCTTAGAAGTGCTTTTAGCTCAAAAACTAGAAGTAGAAATTTTTTTTTTTATAAATGATTATTGGCAAACATACACTAACTAATCAAATTAACGTGGAGAAGAAAAACTCATAATGTCCATATGCAGCAACTCAAGCAAACCTAAAGATATCCCAACTCATACCAATCACCCTATTGATCATCCTCAAGACACGAGACTCAGCTATATCATGATCAAGCATATACATTGATGTAACAGCTTTAGTGATGCGAACCAGGTGGGTTGGTTTAATATGCTGCATGATCTAACTCAGGTTTTTTAAGCAATATATAATAAATAAATAAATAAATTACCAAAACATAACATGTCAGAAAGTATTTACCAAAATATAACAGTCAAAGTCGAATAAGCATGATGCGCCTTGGATAATTACACTGAAATCGCATATGAGCTAATCGTTTTCTGTGTTATTATATATATATTTTTTAAATTTTTTATTATCTGCCTGCCACCCAATTTCCGTATCCCTTTGCCTGCCACCTAATTTCTGTACCCCTGTCCCCCAACCCTCCCCCCTCCCTCTGAACACCACGTAACCCCCTCCCCTCATCTTATTTATATTAATAAATATATATACTTATACCATATTATAAATATATATTATAATTATAATTTTATACAAAATAATATAATATATATTTTAATTAAAATATATCTCATTCACATAAAAATTTATTTTATATATTTATTAAAATAAATATTTTTAAGTATAAAATAACAAAAAAAATAAAAAAACACCGAAATAAGTCATATAAGATAATATTTATCAAAATATAATACACAAAGTTCATCAGTGATAACACGTCTCGAGTCTATACTTCATTATAGTGTTATTTTGTTTCTACTCATTATTATTTACTTATTATTAGTTAATTATTAATTAGTATTTTTTCAACTTTTAATTAAATTGACGTCTTTTTAATGATTATTCAACAAAAATAAAAAACCAACATTCTGTATTTAATATTTGTTAAAATTTATTAACTAATCATTATTTTTTAATAATATATCAATTATTTGTTCACTTATATTTATTTTTTTAAAACTTTTTTAGTATAAGTAACTTTCCTTAATATTTATTTACTAGTCAACAACACTTTATAAATAGAATTAGAGACTTGTGTGCATCGAGTCAAAATACACTATCACTAGTCGACTTTCTTTGTTATATTTTGGTAAATATTGTATAATATGTCATATTTTGGTTATTTTTTTATTATATTATACTCAAAAATACCTATTGTCTAACATGTTATATTTCATTCTTTTTTTTTATTTCAATCATAAATATTACAAAATATATATATACATATAAAATAAATTTTTTGGAGATATATTTAATATGTTTTATGTAATCTATTTATAATTTCAAAATATATTCAAAATATATATTTATTTGGTTTTTTGAGCATAAAATAAAAAAAATAAAAAACTTATCAAAATATGACATGTCAGATAATATTTACCAAAATATAATATACAAAGTCGACTAGTGGCAACGCGAGTTGAGTTCGTACAAAGAAGTCGAACAGTTAGTTATGCGAATTCATATCTAATAATTTTTTTTTAAAAAAAAAGTAAATTGCATGGCAATCCATAGACTTACCCCTGCGCAATTTCCAAGAAGGCGAAGTCGCATAGCCATCCATGCGACTTTGCCTTTATTTTTTTTTAAATAATTTAAATTTTAGTTGTTGGATTATTTAAATATATTCTTTGATCCTATTTAAATTATCAATATTTCCTACTATACTCAGATCAACTTCCTACCATATCCAAGTGAGCTTCGACAATTCCCAAATATAATTCTTTGTAGGAAATATTTTGTATGGGAATATGAAATTATCTTTTTTATATTAAATAATTATTAAGAAGATATAAATTTAATTAAAAGTGCAACAAATATTAATTAATAATTAACTATATTTGTATAAGTGTTATCCCAAATTTTCTCATCCCTAAACTCATATTATATATACTCATGCTTTTTTTTTAAATATTCAAATATCATATTATAATTGCATGAAGAGGCCAAAAATTCGTGTATAGTACGTTAATTTTTATGATTGAAATAAAAAAAAAACGAAATATAACATGTTAGACAATAGGTATTTTTGAATATAATATAATAAAAAAATAACTAAAATATGACATATTATACAATATTTACTAAAATATAACAAAGAAAGTCGACTAGTGATAGTGTATTCTGACTCGATGCACACAAGTCTCTAATTCTATTTATAAAGTATTGTTGACTAGTAAATAAATATTAAGGAAAGTTACTTATACTAAAAAAGTTTTAAAAAAATAAATATAAGTGAACAAATAATTGATATATTATAAAAAAATAATGATTAGTTAATAAATTTTAACAAATATTAAATAAATAATGTTGGTTTTTTATTTTTGTTGAATAATCATTAAAAAGACGTCAATTTAATTAAAAGTTGAAAAAAATACTAATTAATAATTAACTAATAATGAGTAGAAACAAAATAACACTATAATGAAGTATAGACTCGAGACGTGTTATCACTGATTAACTTTGTATATTATATTTTGATAAATATTATCTGATATAACTTATTTTGGTGTTTTTTTATTTTTTTTTGTTATTTTATACTTAAAAATATTTATTTTAATGAATATATAAAATAAATTTTTATGTGAATGAGATATATTTTAATTAAAATATATATTATATTATTTTGTATAAAATTATAATTATAATATATATTTATGATATGGTATAAGTATATATATTTATTAATATAAATAAGATGAGAGGAAGGGGTTCGTGGTGTTCAGAGGGAGGGGGGGAGGGTTGGGGGACAGGGGTACAGAAATTAGGTGGCAGGCAAAGGGATACGGAAATTGGGTGATAGGTAAATAATAAAAAATTTAAAAAATATATATATAATAACACAGAAAATGATTAGCTCATATGCAATTTCAGTGTAATTGTCCAAGGCGCATCATGGTTATTCGACTTTGATTGTTATATTTTGATAAATACTTTCTGACATGTTATATTTTGATAATTTATTTATTTATTTATTATATATTGCTCAAAAAACCTCTAACTCAAGTTAAGAACTTAGCTTTGGAAAGCCCATTACAAAGAGGATCATTCAAGCAACTACAAATGCTATTTGGAGCATATTTCATCACATTGAAGGCCTATAACAATTGTACAACTTATGGAGGGGTCAAATAAGACCTTAATCTATGTTTGTTTGGGTCCAAGTGAATATTGAATTTGACTCTGTAAGTAAAGTGATGTCTTCAATAATTCTAAGAGAGAAAATAATAATTTTAAGGTCCAAATGGAGAGAGAAACTCATACTTAAAATTGATTAAAAGAAGCCATATGCCTAATTAAAATGTCATGTGCCTTAATGATCATGTGCATCATTAACAGCTTATATAATTAGTAGAAGACATAATTAGGAACCACATATGTTAAACATGTGGTTAATTAAGTCATGTGAATTGGTGTCATGTATTTCATTAATTGGTTATGTGACTTAGAATTAGGATAACTTTCTTTTAATTTATTTTAAATTTTCATTTTATTAACTAGATCAGGTCACAAAAATTCGCCTCATAAATTAATATATATATATATATATATAGCAATAGAGTGGACATCCTCAAAGTTTTCGCCACAAATTTGTTTTTGGCCAACAGGTCCCTTAACGATTGTATATTTCAAATTAGCAACAACCCCGGCTTTCTTAAATGGTTAAATATACTGTATCACAAGTTGTATATGATGTTCTTTTAAATTTCGGCTAAATCATCCTCAATTTTTTTCTGTTTTAAAAAAATTGTGTTGTCAATATAAAGTTAGTTTTGAGTAAAGTATGAGACAAAATTTCTAACATGAAAGTAAAAGTACCAAAATTAAGTTAAAATTTAAAATTCTTATATATTATTCTTGATACTCAAGTAATATAACAGGGATATATATATATATAATAATATAGATATATGAAAACAAATAAGTTTTCATTTATTTATTTATTAACTAGATCAGATCCCGTGAAATGCATAGTACTAAAGAGCAAGTCGTACTCTTTAGTTTGTAATGATTTTGGTTGGATTCAATTAATTAAGTGGCAGTGCAAATAGGAGTTCCATCTGCATTATAAATGGTACAACCCTTTGATGCCATGCAACAGGTGCATTTAGGAGTAAGGTGTTGATCACCAGAAGAAGGGCAAGTCATGTATGCTGCATCATAGCATATTTGTGGGCAAATTTTAGCATTCACCATTTTCAAATGCTCTTGCACAACCATAGCACCTGCCACTCACCCAAGCCAGCATATATCAGGTTCTATTACAGCATACATTCTCTCAATTATACTTCGAAATAAAGAGAAAGTAACCATTAATGGCCTAATGATTCAATGGCACCAACACTCCTTGAATGGAGGGAGACTGTGGAATCAAGTTTCGCTGTTAGCAAGTTACCATATTGGGTATGTGCATGTGTGGATGTATATTTGTACTTATTCCTAATAAGGAAAAAAATAAGAGAAAGAGGAAGAGAGAAAGTAACCAATAACTGGGAGAACTTCATTTCGACTAAAGTTCATCCGTACTATGGAATCGTAAAAATAAAAATTAGATTAAAATATACAATTATTTTTTTGTTCCAAAAAGATTTGTATAATTTTGAAAATAAGCCAAAACATTGTGCAATTTCAAGAGATTTTCAAAAAGAAAATTATGCAATTTATTTCATTCATATAATTTACAATATTGACGATTAATGCAGTCAAAGAAGTAGGCGCTGCCCCTTTTGTCGGTCAACCATACATTAACATGAAGGTGCCATTTTCATTGGTCAACAATATTATGATAAGCTCAAATTTCTGCAATATATGCATTCTGATTTCGGACATAAAAATATAAACTTTTTCGATAAACATTGCATAAAAGATCTGCTTATGTAATTTTTAGCTCAGAAGATATGTAATACAACCTACTTTTTTTATTTAAACAAAAAAAAAATCGCTGCTGGTAAGAGTGTAAATTTAGAAAATTTACAATAAGCAATACTATAAGGGAAGAGAAAGACTAACAGTTTATTAACTTCATACCCTCAGTCTAATATCTGAAATTGTATGACATCCGTTTATCCTCTAAATACAGAATTCGCAGTATTAGTTATGTAATATGGATGCTTTAAGAGTGATTAGTTATGTACTTTAAGTGGAGTGATGGGAGAAATATATACAATTTACCAAGAAAAAACAGAGAAATATATATAAAATGGTAAGTTTCACTTATAAGGCCCACATAGCAAAACTGAAAATTATTATGTATTTATCTCTTTTCTCATTTTATCTAAATTCCCTCTAGAGGATTTATATTTCTCTCTTTCCTCATATTACAGGATTCATATTCATGAGTTATATCACTCATTTAAAGCACTAAATATATGTTTTATTGAATTTATTTATTTCAAAAACAAAAAAGAAATCCGTTGTGTGATTGCAATGGCCAGATCTGATTTTAGAGCCATTTGATCAAAAACATTAACAAAGAAAGAAGAAAATACATTGGAATTAGAATATAGCAAAGAGAAGAAGAATATGGTGCCAAGAACGATTTGCTTACCGAAAATTAAGAGAAGGGTAAACAGAACCTTGTTGAACTCCATGATTTCCCTGCAACGATAGAGATTCCTCAACCTCGTATTTATACTCTCTCTGATTCATTGTAATACTTTAAAAATAAAATTGTTGAAAAATAATTAAGATCTGAATGAAGCGTCACAGGCGAATCAGCACACAATATTTAAGCAAAAACTGCGGATGCTGTAAGTCACAAGGTACCAAAAGTCAAAGTTAATAAGATGAATTCAAGTATTAAAAATGATATTAAAGATGCCAAACAAGCAGGAATTTAAGACTTTTAAATGTTACTGAGAAAGATTTTCCGGTTCCTTGTGAAATACTCCATCTACCCCTAAATATAGTATATCTTCTAAAAATAATATTTGGTCTAAAATATAAAGCATCTTATGAGATTATCTTGTAAATTAATTATTTTTTTCTTTCATACCCCTAATTTATAATTAATATGTGAGAGATAAACATTATAAAAAGTATAAGTTGTAATATAATTAACAAGGGTAAATGTTAGATAATATTATAATTTCTTGACAAATTTAAAGTTCTAACACATTTTCTTAAAATATTTAAAATAGTTGAAAATGTATTATATTTAGGTTTAGATAGGTACCCTATGTTCTATTTCTTTTATTATTTAAGGTTATTTCACATGGATAGAGAATCATTATTTATGTTAAATTTTAGTAATGATTTGATGAAAATACCCGCCATTTAATGACTTATATTAAATTATACATTGAATTAAACAAGCAGATAGTATAGTTGAAAAAGATATTAATAATGTATTAAAAATCTAAAATAATATTCTTTTTGGTCCAAAATGTTTATTGTTTTTAATTTGAGGGAGTAAAAGATTTGAAGTAAAATCAAAACTCAAACTATAAAAAAAAGGGAAAGGGGAGGATAAATAATATGTAGGAGATATGCTTCAGAATTTAACGCCTAACTAACAGAATATATATTCTATTATTTAATTTGAATTTGTTAAGGATATTCTTTTCCATGCTCTCAATCAGAAGCTACCCATATATGCCCTTCTTCACTCTACAATCAACCGAAAGTTAATGTGAAAGAAATGAAGACAATTATTCCCTCCGTCTCATACTTATTGTTCTTTTAGGTTTTGCATTTTGTTTTAAAACTATTATTATTTTACAAAATCAAAGCAAGATTAACTCTTGTTTTCCTACTATACCCTTATTTATTGATGTAATTTTTTCTTCTCTCTTATCTACTACTTATACAACATTTTAGATTTACTCCATTTCTAATACTCTATAAATAAGGGTAAATAAGGGTATGTTAGTCATTCTATAGTATTATTTTACATTAATTAAAGTTTCATTAATCTATGCACCACATTCTTAAACAACAATAAATATGAGACGGAGGTAGTATAATTAAATGATAGTCCCTTCGATCCTTTTTATAAGGGAATTTTTAAAATTTTTTTCTAGTCTTTTTTTATAAAGGACTTTGTAATATTTAGTAAAATTTTTTTATTTTGTCCTTATTATTTATTTTTTCTCACAAATTGTTATTAGATTTTTTAAATAAAAGAGGCATTTTCAATTGGTCAAATGGTATTTAATATAGATTGTATTATTATATTAAATAGGGGTAAAAATGAAATATTTGATTTTTCTTTTATGATTTTAAGAAGATAACTAATTTTTTTAATCTATATAAAGTAGTTTAAAGTCCCTTATAAAAAGGTCCGGAGAAAGTATTGAAGATAATTGGTGCAAAAATAAAAGGATATTGAAGATAACATAAAAAGATGGTTCAAATTAGTCACTTCGTTTCAAAACTTTTATTGTTTTAGATTTTTTTATTTTATTTCAAAAATTTTATTATTTTAAAATTTCAAGACTTCATTTTTCAATTATGCCTTTATTTATTATTATTATTATTATTATTATTATTATTATTCTCCTCTTTTCTCTTTCTCTCCCTCAGTTACAATATAGATCAATTGAATGAGGATATTGTTATATTGAAGATAACATGAAAAGATGGTCCAAATTAGTCACTTTGTTTCAAAACTTTTATTGTTTTAGATTTTTTTCATTTTATTCTAAAAATTTTATTATTTTAGAATTTTAAGGCTTCATTTTTCAATTATACCCTTATTTTATTATTATTATTATTATTATTATTATTCTCTTTTCTTTTTCTCTCCCTCAGCTACAATATAGATTAATTAAATGAGGATAATTTTATCAATATATACAATAATTAATAATTTTTTAATTTATATGCCAAAACTTTAAGCAACCAAAGTTTTGGAATGAAAGGAGTAACAATTTGTAATTAGTGTAAGACTTTGAATGTGTTCTCGGAATGATTTTCTAGCTCATTGTGAAATGCTCCATTTGTCGCATGATATAAAATTTCTTACAAAAATCATAAATATTAAGAAAGGTAGTTAATAATAGTTGGAAGTTTTGATTTTTGCAAAAAAATTACTGTGATTCCAAAACTATCATTTATTCACTTTTCTTTTGAAATTAATTATAGTAGTATCATTTATTAAAAAAGAGAAGGGAATATTTGAAGAATGAAATTTTTAAGGGTATTTTTGGAAAAAATGTCATAAACACTCTACTTAAATCATGTCTTATAAGATAAGAAAATATTTATAAAATACCTTATAATTTGGTATGGTGACAACATAAATAAATAAATGTGTAAGAGAGTATGGTTTAGAGATTAACATCTCATGTAAGCTTAGATATAAAACATAGAAGGAAGAAAGAATGAAAGACCCCATAGGTATATCATAGGGCCTATTTGGTTGGAGGTTTTCCATAGGAAAATAATGAAATTTTGACAATTTTCCATTAGGGAAGCCATTTGGTTGTATGCAACTGGTTTTCATAGGAATCATCATTATTGCAAGTATGGCAATCTTGATTCCACTAAAAATGGGAGGAATGATTGGGAATGAACTCGGATCTCAAAATTACCCTTCTTCTCTAAACTGATCAGCTCCCTCTTTTTCTCCACCACCACCATCGGCCTCTATCCTCATTGGTGTCCACCTCCACCTCGTCTTCCTCTTTCTCCATTCTCCTCTATCGTTGCTCCCTACTTTACAACTCAGTTTTGTCATTGATGCCACTAATATGGGTTGTCTTCACCATGACAATATCATGTAGGGACTGTGGTGATGTTGTCGCAAAAGAACAAGGAATGATTCTCATGGTAAGGTTTCATTTTTGGACTAGATTTTGATTTTAGTTTTGGTTTTTGAATATGAAATATGGTTCCTTTATTTTTTTTTATTTTTCAATTTTTAATAAAATCTTAAATAAAACTAGGCTATTGATTTATTTGTTTTTCTCATTTAAGGTTTGTACAATTTTATTTTTGAATCTGTGTCAAGGGAGAGTGTTAGCCATGGTGGTGAAGTAAGGGAAAGGTTGAAGAAAGAGAAGCGAAATAAGAAAATAGTTAAGAACATTTCTTGACTTTTAAGCTTTTATTTTCATTATTTAAATGTAAACTTTTTTTTTCATATTATTAATATTATACCAAATAAATTTATGATAATAATCATTTCATTCCAACTCATTATAATGCATTATATTCCATTCTACCATAATCTTTTTTAATAGCCACATGGCCTATAGTAACGCGGGCACTACTTGACTTCCCACCATCCAAAAAGAAAAAAGAAAATGGAAAGGGGAAAGGAGAAAGGAGAAAGGAGAAAGGAGAAAAAAGGCATGGTTTTTGTTTCCTTATGAGGTGTGACTTTAGTTTTAGTGCGGTTAGTGCCGTGACAATTGCTATACTTTCCATGGCTTTTTTTTTTTTCCAACGAACAGCAATTTGTAAAATGGAGGATTGTGAAAAAAAAAAAAAGTCATTATGATTTTGTTTAAAAAAAAAGAAGCAAGAAGTGGCCGGTGAAATGACCAAAATGACCTCCAGCTGAAAAATAAAAATAAAAAAACAACAGAAAACAAAGCCACCCGGCCTTAACTTCGGGGGATCCATTGAAGCTAGCATCTCCGGTGGTGGCCCTTACACTCGAATCTGCATCTACCGCCATCTTCTTAACTTCTACTTCACACTCTCACCCCGTCTTCTCACTTCGATTTTGTGAGCTTTAGCTTCGCCCAATTCAGAGGCGCGGAGATACAAGAATGGAGTCAAGATTATTGATGTTAGGGTTTTAGAGGTGTTCGATTTCGCCTTCCTCTTTTGCATTGAATTTGAGAATGGGAAGATTGTGAGGTATCCGTGCTTGAATATGTGTTTGGAACTGTTTTCTGAGGACATTCTTCTATACTGTTTGTGCATTATTTGTTGCTTGGAATTTGATAGGGGGCGTTGTATTAGGATCCAAGGGGACTAGACTGAGATCGACTTAATTGAAGTCAGGGAGATCTTGAAATTCTATAGTCAAGACTGTTATTCATATACTACTCTCGTGTCGGTCTTATTGTCTCAGTTTCATTGCATAATATAATCCTCGCATTTTGCTTGAACGATTAGTAGGCTGAGGAATGGATCTATACTGCATCGTTTTCGGTCTACTCTTCCGAATGGGGCCATGAAAAGGGATGTCTCTAGTTCTGCTCAATCTTATTCTATATGGTTGATTGTTGGGGACTTTGTGATTTTGACTGGTAAATAGTTCAGTTAAGTTTGTCTCTAAAGTTGGCTTTCTAAAGGTAGTTATGCTGTACATATGGTTAATAGTTATGCTCTGTATGTGGTAAATAGTTCGGTTAATACTACAAGGGGTTAATCTGAAACAAATAGACCAGATGTTCTTGATTCAGCATTGCTAAGGCCTGGAAGGTTTGATAGGCAAGTCACCGTGGACAGACATGATGATGTAGGTAGAGTTAAAATCCTTCAGGTGAGCACCTTTTGCAGCTCAACGCTTTTATTTCAATATTAAATCTGCGATTATAGGTCAATGACTAAGTGCTAGGTTTGATATACTTCCGAAGTTAGTATGTAGTTGTGTGATGATGTAGTGCAATTAATATGATCAGCTTTTTGTTTCCTATTAATGTTTCATGCCTTGCTAGTTTGGAGCACACTGGTGCCGTGTTTAGTATGAGTGTTACTGTTACTATGCCAACCTTTTTTAAAGCCACATCTTGTTCAAGGTGCCTGATGAGTATGTTACTTTAATACTTTAAGTGCTGTTTCTAAATTACCAACCATCTCTTTGTCAGGTGCATTCTTGAGGAAAAGCACTTGCGAAGGATGTAGACTATGAAAAAATTGCTAGAAGAACCCCAGGATTCACAGGGGCTGATCTTCAGAATCTAGTGAATGAAGCAGCAATTCTTTCAGCTAGGCGAGACCTCAAGGAAATTAGTAAAGATGAGATATCAGATACACTTGAAAGGATCAGTGCTGGACCAGAGAAGAAAAATGTTGTGGTCTCATATGAGAAGAAAAAATTAGTAGCTTATCATGGTATATATGTTAAATACGCTTGAACTTCATAGCTGTTTATTCTCAATTCCTTAACCATATTTTTGCATTTTAATTTTCAGAGGCTGGCCATGCTCTAGTTGGTGCTTTGATGCCTGAATATGACCCTGGACCAGTTATAAAAAGTAACCAAAACATAGCATTTTGTCGGTGGACCAAATATTCTAAAATGTTTGATGTAGGTTAGGAATGTATTGGGTTTGGAATCATGGCTAAGTTTTTACCATGTTATTGTAATATCTTTGTAATTCATTTTTAAATTGGAATTGCAGCTGATACATCACAAAATTTTCATTCTTACCTTATAATGATAATGTATGTAGAAAGCAGCAATGTATTGGTTTCGTTTGTTATCTCCATAAGTGTACACACACACACACACACACACATGTAACTGACTGCTTTAACTATAATGAAATTGATGTTACAATGATTTGTTTAGTTGAAAATGCGTTTAGTTCAAAACAAGATCCTCATTTGGAAATGTTAGTCTCCTTAAAAAAATTCTAGCCGAACTTGAATTTTGTACTCCAGCTTAAAGATATTCTATTATCACATGGAAATTTCAGTCTTAAACAAAATTCTAATATAACTTGGAAAAATTCTAATATTACTTGAAAGTTTTCTATTTTCATTTGGAAATGACATTTATGGGTAAAACTTGGGAATATGCTTACCTAGAGGATAAATGTAACATTTCTTAAGAAAATTCTAATATACATTGGAAAATTTCTATTCTAATTTGAAAATATTTTAATGTCACTTAGAAATTCTAGCATCTATAAAAAATTTCTAGCGTAACTTGAAAATTTTCTGTTTTACCTTGGATATTTTCTAATATCATTGAGAAATTACATTCATTGGTAAAAGTTGGGAATACTCTACTTACCTAGAGGATAAATGTAAACATTATAAAAAAATTCTAGTCTACATTGAAACTTTTCTATTTTAACATGGAAATATTCTAATATCACTTGGAAATTCTAATCTTTTAAAAAATTTCTAGTCTAACTTGCAAATTTTCTATTCAACTTTGAATTTTTCTATTCTCATTTGGAAATTCTAGTTTTTTTTAAAAAAGTTCTATTCTAAGTTGAAAATATTCTAATCTTACTTGCAAATTTTCTAGTCCCACTTTGAAATTATATTCATGAGTGAAACTTGGGAATACTTTGCTCAACTGGAGGATAAATGTAACAATTCTTAAAAAATTCTAGGCTACACTGGAAATTTTCTTTTCTAACTTGAAAATATTCTAATCTTAGTTGGAAATTTTAGTCTCCAAGAAAAAATCCTAGTCTAGCTTGGAAATTTTCTATTCAACCTCGGATATTTTCTTTCTCACTTGGAAATTATAATCTTTTGAAAAAATTTATAGTGTAACTTGGAAATTTTCTATTTTATCTTGAAAATTTTCTAATTTCACTTGGAAATTCTAATCTCCTTGAAAAAAATTCTATTCTAAATTAGAAAAATTCGAATTTCACTTGCAAAATTTCTAATCTCATTTGGAAATTACATTCTTAGGTGAAACTTGTGAATACTCTGCTCACCGGAGGATAAGTAGCAATTTTTAAAAAATTCTAGTTAACTTGAAAATATTCTAATATCACTTGGAAATTCTAGTCTTCATGAAAAAATTCTAATTTAGTTTGGAAATTTTCTATTCAACCTTGGATATTTTCTATTCTTATTTGGAAATTCTAATCTTCTAAAAAAGCTTCTAGTGTAACTTGGAAAATTTCTATTCTAACTTAGAAATTTTCTAATCTCACTTAGAAATTCTAATCTCCTTAAAAAATTTTACTCTAATTTGGAAAAATTCTAATCTTGCAAATTTTCTAATCTCATTTAAAAATTACATTTAGGAGTGAAACTTGGGAAAAATATATTCACCTTGAGGATAAATGTAACAATTCTTAAAAAATTATAGTATGAATTGGAAATTTTCTATTCTAACTTAGAAATATTCAAATATCACTTGGAAATTATAGGTTTATTAAAAAAAAGTTCTAGTGTAACTTGAAAATTTTCTATTTTACCTTGGATATTTTTTAATATCACTTGAAATTATATTTATGGGTGAAACTTGGGAATACTCTACTCATTTGGAGGATAAATGTAACAATTCCAAAAAAATTCTAGTCTACATTGAAAATTTTCCATTCTTACTTGTAAATATTTTAATATCACTTGAAAATTCAAGTCTCCGGACTAAAATTCTAGTCTTGCTTGAAAGTTTTCTACTCTACCTTGGATATTTTATAATTTCACTTGAAAATTCTAGTTTCTTTGAAAAATTTCTAATTTAGCTTTGAAATTTTCTATTTTACCTTGGATATTTTCTAACCTCACTTGAAAATTCTAGTCTCCTTAAAAAAATTCTATTTTAACTTGGAAATATTCTAATTTGACTTAGAAATTTTCTAATCTCATGTGAAAATTACATTAATGAGTGAAACTTAAGAGTACTCTACTAATCACTTGGAGAATAAATGTAATGATTCTAAAAAAATTCTAGTCTAAATTGAAAATTTTCTATTTTAATTTAGAAATATTCTAATTTCACTTGAAAATTCAAATCTTCGGACAAAAATTCGAGTCTTGGTTAGAAGCTTTCTATTCTACCATAGATATTTTCTAATCCAACTTGGAAGTTATAGTATCCTCAAAAAATTTGAAGTCTAGCTTGGCTTTTTGGAAATTTTATTTTCATTGGTTGACTGGTTTTTTGGAACAAATTAATTATATTTGGTCGACCAGCAGAATGCTTCGTCCTAGTTATTTTTTATCACTGGTTGACTGATTTTTTTTTCAACAAATTGATCAATGTGGTGCATAATATTTGGTTAACTAGAAGAATGCTACTTCTTAATTATTTTTTACCTTTAGTTGATTTCTTAATTATTTTTTACCTTTAGTTGACTGATTTTTCCAAACATCACCTAGGAGGAATTTGAGTGTCACAGAATTTTGGCAAAATCATACAATTATTTATCACCAAATTACGCGTTGATACATTATGTAACTTACATATTCCAAAAGTATACATAAGATTTACAAATGTATCCCAAAACTTTACATACACCGAAGGAACAACTTCCAATGTCTCGGTTGTTCTACACTCAAATCACCAATGCATCACGACACTTATTACAGAACACAAGTACTCTAGCCCAAAAGAAACAAAATAGGCACATGACTTGGCAGGCTTAACCTCATAGAGAAAATAACTATAAATATATTCATAAAGCTGGAAGTCATTAAGCCACCACATTATGAAATTCAATCTTCCATAGAGAGATTGAAATTCACTGTTCCTCCAACATTTTTTTTCTTGCCATCCACTTGATCAACTATTGTTTGCTTCTTCCTTCTTTCCTGCAAAATAAAACAACCAAACCATACATTAATTAAGATAATGTAAGAATCAAAGCTCAAAAATCCCATACGTCTAAAATCAGACTATCAATTGAGGTTGATAATTGTCAACTATTACAAATATTCAGAAGTAAAATATTCAAGCAGGTATTAGAGAGTAAAAGTTATGAATGATTCAAACAATTATTCTCTGCATTACCAATCAAGAGAGTATATGTCTATTGCCACATCTCATTAGTTTCATCAATGTCAAAAGCATACAGAAGTCGAATAAAGAGTAAATCACAATAGCATTCAACCAATAAATCAATCCTCTCTTCAGTGCTCTGTTTATTTTCATTCTAACATTCATTCTCTCCAAGACCAGCAAAATTTAACATGGCTTGGAAAGCCACATTTTAGCCAAGAAACAACACAATGATAGCTCAAAGAAAATCATCATTTTAAATTTAGTTGCGAAAAAGCAGAAGGGAACAGAACAGATTTTCAAAGATCATTTAAAAGGGAACCTTTCAGAGTGTCTTGGAAGGAAAAATGCCAGACCCTTGCCTGATTGGCACTGATATTGATTATTGATTATCTAAATTCATGTAACAGATGATAAGAGTACCAGTCGGCAATATATCGATACATTCTGGACACCGAAAGGTTTCTCTTTCAGAAATGAAGCAGCATCTCAAAAGTTCCTAATAAACTTATTGGGCATAAACTCAGCAACAAGCAATCTCTCTTCTCCTTCGCAGCAACACCCAATCAAGTTAACATCTCAAAGCATAATTTGATTCTTCAAATTCGTTTACCTCAGCTACCTCCGTTCGGTTTCGCTTCTCCGCAGTATTCGTCCGCTGCGTGTACACTGAGGTGAAACGGTGCCGCTCAGATGCTTGCTCCTCCACCTTCGAGCTCCATATCAAATTCAACTTCGCCGCGGGCTGTCTTTGTTTTCCCCGAGCCTCCGAAATAGTGCCGTTCAGTTGCTACCTTCCTCGTCCGCCGTCTTCCCCTTTTATCGTCCTCCCCTCCGATGAACCCTCTGCAGAGCAAAGTAGATTAGGCGTCTTTCTTTCAGGGCATTTTTGTAACTTCCATCAGTTATTTCAAGGTTTGGTCCTCAGTACATTGTGTAATAGTCCCACTTCCTAAATTTTTTTATTTTTATATAAAATATATCCCTCTCATCTTTATTAACTGAATAATCGTGACTAATATTATTTTTATTAAATAATACTTGGGAAAATTAATGTCTTGGTCCTTTGTCATTACCACCAATTTTCAAATTAGTGCCTATAATTCATTTGGTGCAAGTCTCTAATAAAAGCTGTCATGTCAAACTATTTATCCTTGGACTTTCAAAACGATTGAATATTCATCCCTGCACCCACCTCCAGCTCAGCTAACCTCGTGACTTATCCTCCATTAGATGTGAAGGATTTGGAGGTAACGGAAGAAAAGGGGTTGAAGAAATTTTTTTAATCTTATTTCTTTAAATAATCAAACAACTGGGAGAACATTTTCTTTTTATTTTTAGATAAAAAAAAAAAAGAGAGAATGGAGGAAAAATGCTTCTCTCCCTTTGTTTGGTTTTGACAAAACAAAAAAAGATGAAAAATTTCACTTCCCCTCATTTCCAAGTCTGTAACCAAACATACATTGGGGTTTATTCAAATCTGTAACCAAACATACATTGGGGTTTATGGATGAGGTCGACAAGAAATGAGTACTGATGACGAGAATAAAAGCTATGCCATTCTGAGTGCTGGGGTTAAAGCAGCTGCAAACGGGGTACGATTGCTTCTTTGAGACTACATGGTTTTGCATAGGCCACTCTTCCAGTTTATTTCACAATCAGTTTTATGAGGACCGTGAAATGTTGGGGAAGTTAAAAAAAAAAAATGGTAATTATATGTTCTCCCTTCCCCGCCGAGACGTACTCACTCATGTATGTTCTCTCCCTCAATTTTCACTTTAAAAAATTTTCTCTTCTTCTGAGTGTGTTTTTTGTCGTGAAAATCAATTTGTATCCAAATTTGTGAATCAATTTTACCTTGAGAGCGTTGTTGTGTGAAGATTGGTGTTCTTGCAAGTATTCCATTTAGTGGGTCTACTTGTCAACTCTTTCTCCATTCCATGTAATTCAGTGAGAGATAGAGGAAGAAAATGGGATATATAGAACAATTTGACAGAGAAAGAGAGAGGAAGACGCCTGAGTTGCATCATATTTCCAATATCACAAAGCTTATTTCATCTTCATATATATTATAAGCAAACTTGTTCATATCTATCTGACATTAAACAAGCTTCTAGCTAGCTAGCTAAGCCTTGAAAAAGACTTAGGTAGGTGTGGTCCAATTAAGTTGATGTGCAATAAGGAGTTCCATCCGCTTTGTAAATGGTGCATCCCTTCCCAGCAAGGCAACAATTACACGTTGGAGCAAGGTGCTCATTCCCAGAAGATTTGCATGTCATGTATGCTGCATCTGCGTAGCAGTATAGTGGACAAGCTTCAACCCTTCCTACTTGTCCCAGATCGGTCCCTAATAGGTATGAACCTGCTATAAAATAAAGATTTTTTTAAAATATAAAGTGTCATTTAATCAATATTACACATCTAGATTTTCATGAAATGGAAAAGGATTCCTTTTTCCTTAGATGCTACCAACAACCAGGCCTAAGGTAAAAAATAAAGAGGGCGTATTTTTCCATCAGAATTACTCCTCTTCTAGCATGATATATATATATATATATCTTCTGCAGAAAATTGAAAGATAGCAAAGACCAAAGGTGAAGGAAAATGAAAATTTTTAATTAATAAAGTTGTCAGGACACGAAGATGCATACCACACAGAAGGAGCAAAAAGGTAACTCCAAGCTTGATGAAACCCATCTTTGATATTGTTGCTGCGACGTCCTCAGAATCCGATATATGGGTGTGTGCGCGCGCACATCGTGCCTGACTGACATTAATTACATGTCCAAAGTGTCAACTTCGTAGTGCATTTGAATGATTCAATTTTGAAAGTGGTGCTCCATTATTTGACTTTCACATAAACAATCAATCATATACACCACAGAAATTATGGAAGATTTTTTGAGATGTTGACTTTTATTATACTTCGTTTTGGGATATTTTCGCAAATGCATTAGAGGATCTTATCCTCAATTGATATGAAATGCTTCCTTTCTTAATCAAATAAATATACAAAGTATAAAAAATTAGGTTAAATTGACCGGTTTGACTAATTAAACCAGAAATTAGTTTCAGATTTAGTTTAGTTTGAACAGAGGACCAACCATTCACAAAATAATTGAAAACTGATGAAAAACCAGTCAAATCAATTATAAACCAATAATAAATCGATAGAGAACCGGTTGAACCAGTAAACTTTTTCTAAAATTTTTTTAAATTTTCTTTTTAATTTTTAAGATAAAATAGTATTATTTTTAATATTAAATATCATTATTTTTTGTATAACTTTTTTTCTTTTTATATTATAATATTAAATAAGCACTATTATGATACATAATTACCAATAATAATAAATTTACTTAATAAATAATATAAAAATAAAATATTAGTTGATTATTTTAAATTCTAAATATGATTATAGATAAATATTAACTTGTTTAGATTTTAATATTAGGTTGAAACATTTTTTTTAATTTTTTATATAATATATAACATATAAAATTAAAAAATTATTAATTTTATTATTATCGATTTAATAAACCTAAAAAAAGGATTGAGATTGGTGTTGTGTCTTGGACAAATCCAGTTATTGAAATCTTCTTTGTTATACCTTTGAGTAAGTTGTATTTAATAGTTTTCCGTGACTTAATCCTAATCTCTAGATTCTAGGAAGCTTACACTTTTTTTTAATTAATTAGATTAATTTTTTTATCGCTTCATTTGATATTAATTGAGTTCACGCTAATTGAATGTAGGATTTTTAGGATAGTCCTAAACGGGAGCTTAAATATTCAACCATGTCCCTATTTGGAGATTTAGTGGGAAAAAACATCTCGAAATTGGCCCCACGTCGTTTTGTGCTAGACAAATTCCGTAATTCAGTCTACCAAAAAAGAAAAAACTCAATTCCTCTGCACTCTGAAGGCTAAATCCCTAGAGGCCCATTTTATTAAAAGAATTCGTTGGGCCCTAAAAAACAGAAAGAGAAACGAAACAGGCAGAAAGGAAAGAAGAGCAAAGTAAGACTAATATATTTTTCATATGTCATGCGATGAACATTAAACTAGGTAAAATACTAGTTTAAAATTTAATAGTTTAGTTGAAATTAAAAGAATAGTAATAAATTTAATAATTTTTTAATTTCATATGTTATATATTATATAGAAAATTAAAAAATAAGTTTCATAACATAATATTAAAATTTAAATAAGTTAATATTCATCTATAATTATATTTTAATTTTAAAATAATCAACTAATACTCTATTTTCATATTATTTGTTAAGTAAATTTATCATTATTAATAATTATGTATCATAATAGTATTTATTCAATGTTATAATATAAAAAGAAAAAATATATACAGAAAAATAATATTATTTAGTAGTAAAAATAATAATATTTTGCCTTAAAAACTAAAAGGAAAATTTTAAAAAAATTTTAAAAAAATTGACTAGATCAACCGGTTTATAATTAGTTTAACCGGTTTTTCACTAGTTTTGTGAAATAGTTGGTCCTCGTATATGTCTAGATGTGAATTAGCATTGATTTTCGATCCAACCAGTCAAATAGCCGATCCAATCCCCTTTTCAATACTTTGAAATATAGTTTATTAGTTTAACATAATATTTTCTGGGTTTTGTTTTGCTTCACACTCATAGCTGAAGGAACAAAATATTCTCATATCAAAGTTGAATAATAGTGAATGGATTTCTTTTTTTTTTTTACCAAAAATATTTGTGAATGGATTAGACAAAATGGTTTCATGTTTTAAAATCTAGTATACCCAATTCTTTGAGCCTTTGATATGACATTGTGTCGAACAGTATATATAGCAAACACACGGATGTGACAAGCAATATAATGATTCGAAATGATCGTTCCAACATAGAGTAATTTGGGTCTAAAGCGGTTAATTACTAGAGTACGTTGCATATTCAATTATATTGAGCCCATCAAAGTTAGAGTTTTATGGTCAGTTGCACAAATTAAAAAATGGTAATTCCAGCATAGAATTATTACTCTCTCTTATTTTTAATATAAAATCTTTTTAAACGAATCACGTGGATTAAGAATTGGAATTAAAACTAATTAACTACCTCAATTTCTTTAAAAATCCCAATATTTTTTCAAAACTACTCTTATTTAATCTTTCTCTTTTTCTTTTTAGATACATTAAATAGGGGCATTTTTTTGAAAATATATAATAAAAACTACATCATATATTATAAAGGATCTTATATTTATGATCAGGACAAAAGAGCTTATCTATAGAACCAGAGGTAGTAGCTAACAAAATTGATTTTAGATCATTGGGATGCAAAACGGTATAGGATTAATCAGCTCTCCCCCAAATATCTCATAAATGTACAAAGTAGCTCCTCATTAATTTGCTTCTAATAATTAATTCTGCTACAAAAATGAGTGTCGAGAATGTTAGTTTAGGCTTGAGGAATGCTTTTGAAACATTCCTTATAGGCTCTCCGATCAAAATATAATAAAAAATAAAATAAAATTACTAATATACAATAATCTCAAAATTATTTACCAATATATCACACTCTTAAAAAAATCGGAAGGTGGTGTTCCACTTTTTCAAGATGGTGACTGAAGAAGAAATCATAATTCTGTAGCATGATATGAGGAAAATATAGATCAAATTGTAACTCTTAGTTACGATTTGTATTTTTTTTAAGAAACATTGTCTATGTGACTTTAGTAAAGTCTGTTAGATAGACTTACTACAGCGCCAGTCAAACTGACTGACGCTGTAGCATCACGCTGCCATGGAGCAGTGGTAGTGTTATTTTTTTTAAATAATTTTAATTAATACTTTTTTTAGATATTTGTTAAAATAGTTTATATTTAAAAATTACACTTTTAATCTTTTTTATAAGGGACTTTCAGCTACTTTACGTAGATTAAGGAAGTTAGTTATCTTCTTAAAATTTTAAAAAAATCAAACATTTCTTTTTACTCCTATTTAATATACTAATACAATCCACATTAAATACTATTTGATCAATTTAGAGTGTCTCTTTCATTCAAAAAGTTTAATAACAATTTACGAGAAGAAATAAACGATGAGGGCAAAATAGGAAAAATCTCATTAAATATTACAAGATCCCTTATAAAAAGGATTATGAAAAGTTTCTAGAAGATCCCTTATAAAAAGGACCGGAGGAAGTAATTTTTATTATTTATAAGTTTTTAATTATTACTCCATCCATTTTGCTATATATTGCACTTTTTTAAGAAATTTTTATTTCATAATATAATGCACCTTACCAATTACATAGTATATTTTTTTCTCTCTCTAAGATTGCCCCTAACTAATAAGCTCAAATATTCTTTATTACTAAAATGTTTCTTTCCCAATGCATTTAATGAGGGTAATTTAGGAAAAGGTGAAAACATTTTTTAGTTACTAATTATTGTCTTGGTTTGTGTGTGGTAGTTAAAGGTGCACTATAAACTGGAATGAATGGAGTATACTTCCTCCAATTCACATTTTAAGACATTTTGTATCAATTATACGCATATTAAAAAAATCATTTTTTCACTTAAAATCAATGCAAAAAGTACACATATTTCCTATTTTACCTTTATTATATACCATATTATATTATCATTGTAAGGTTGTAAATTAGGTGTATGGAAGCATTAAAGATATGGGTAAAATGGAAAGAAAAATATCCAATACCCTATATTTTAGACAAATAACTTCTCATACTGTAACACCTTACTTTTATCTATATTTTTTCATATATTATAATATGTACAATGTCCAAATAGCTCATATTAAGAGCTTGAACCAATAATAGAGCCAAAATATTTAAATAAAAAAAATGTGGTACTATTTATTTGGTTCTCAAATTTTCAGGACAAACTTTAAAAAATCATAATTTAATCCAGAAAAATCGTATTAATTTGGTTCAGTCTCTAAATGAAGATAGAAACCTAATATACAAGATAAAAATATGAAAATTTCCTTTAACCTGACCAATTAGTACAATTTATTGCTCAAACTTACACTGTACAAATTGTCATTTCTCTCTTTTTCAGGATTTTGGCTATAACTTTAAAAATTCATATTTAACTCTATAGTGAACCAAATCATGTATTCTATATGCCATTGGAAAGATATATATGTCTACTTACCTTCATATTTTTCTTATATATTTATTTAGTTTAGACAGGTCACAGCATCAATTTGAATCACTAGGGATCAGAACATCACTTTTACTGGAACAGTCTTGGGAAAACTTGTATATCTCTCATTGTACAGCTCCAATTGAACTCAAACCAGTGGTATATTAACCTCAAAAGATAAATATTTTCATAAATGTAGGCCACTGAATTTTTGGAGCTTTATACGATTTTATATCACTTTTCAATGAGAAGTAATATATTCAATAAAATTCGCAGCCTTCACATCACTGTCCAGTTTTGATCATGAACTTTAAAATTACACTATAAATAGTACATATATCCAAATTATGTGCTCTTTAGTTCATTGGAAAGCTTGTTCTCTCTACTTTCAGAGCATATATAACACTTGACTTACTTTCCTTGTTTCTATCAAACAGTATTAACTTTATTTTCATTACTACAAAATGAACTTCTAGCAATATAACATGGCAAAGTAGACTTCATAATAAGCTCACATGATCATTCCATATATCAAATCCATGCCAAACATTTCATAATGCTCATAAGGACATAATAGCACAATGGCACAGATCTAAAAGCATATACATGGTGCAACTTACATAATTTCAAAATATATACTCATAGCTTGAAAACACCATCAAGCATCATTCTCTTCTTTATTCTCCTTACCTTTTTTTTGGACTCATTTGCCATGGCTTATGCTTATCATTGGGATACTTGAGGGGATGAGATTGGGGGCAATCTCAGTAGCAAGTTATATTTTATGCAATTATGTCAATTGTAATATCCTAAAATTTTTCCCTAAATGTTTAAGGTCCAATATTTTAAAATCTATAACGAATTTACAAAAATGGATATACACCATTTTGCATAATGTAAGATAAAGAGGTTAATTATTTTGATCATAAAAAAAATGAGAAAATAATTATTTTATCCCTGAAAAGAAAAAAAAAAGAGATGAGAAGAACGAAGAAGGAGAAGAATGAGAGGTGACGTTATGCGTATAATGAAACAAATTTTATGAATTTTGGAGAAATTACACCTAAAAACTCGAAAATTTTAAAAATTATAAATTTATCCTGAGGTAAGGGTATTTTTGTAAATATAAAAAATTATAGTTAAAATGAAGCTCTCAATGAGCTAAGACCATTGGAATATAGTATGAAATTTATTAAGATCAAAATATTATTTATTGGGTAATTATGATTTAATATTAATATCTTACCTGATAAATTTCAGTCTGGACTGCAGGAAGAAGTAGTATTCATTCAAGAAAAATGTGTGGGTCTTATATTTGGACCAATTGGGATAAGTACATTATGGTAATTTTATATCTCAATATAGTTAAAATAGGTGTTCCAATAATAGTAAAATATACTACTAAAGTAGTTTTATTTGTCCAGACCGGTTCAGAATATATCAGGATAAGTAAATATTTGAAATTTTTGGACCAGAATACTACTTATTTCGTGGCCAACAAGCTGCACATGATAGAATGACATTAATTTAATAATTTCCATGGATTTTCAAGAAATTTCAAGAACACTAGGTGGCATAAATTGGTTAGCTGTCAAATTTTATAAATACTCCCTCCTAGCTTCATTTTGGCCGACCTTAATTTGTAAGTGTAATACATTAAGTGTAGGATTGTCTAAATAAAAAGAGCGAGCATTGAAATAAAGAAAGGAACAACAACATTATGTCCCACTCAAAGAAGAAGAAGATAAAAGATGCTCTATAAATGAAAGATCAGAAGGGAGCATGAAATGACTAAGTGAGAATAAAACTCAACTTTTGAAGACCTATATATTAGGTATATTTTGTTATCATTTAAGTATTGAAGTGATTTAACCTTTAAAATTTACTTAATCTTGTTACCATATGTTTTAAATAAGTTAAATTAAGTAAATCTAATGTTAACATATGTTAGAATTGAGAAATATTGGCTAAAAAATGAATTTTGTGTTTAACTCATATTTATTTTATGCAAAATTTGAATTTTGTGCAAAATATTGGCTAACAGAGGTTTTATCTCTGACAGACGAATTTTAGTTATGAAATTCAAATTTTAGACTAAGTATTGCTAATGAAAGTGTGCAAAATTCACATAAAATTTAGTTAAAATTTGAATGTTGGTGAAATTTAAGATAAGTTTAAAATCACTTCCTCTGACAGACAAATTTTGGACTTCAAAGTGCGAATTTTAAAATGAGAATTTGTGAGTCTTGTTTGAGCATATCTCTAATAGATGAACTTTGCATTTCAACAATCAAATTTCAAAGAGAGAACTTTTATATCATGTTGAATAAGTCTCTAATAGACGAATTTTAGCTTATGAAATTTGAATTTCGAAGTGCACTATGAAAACTTGAAACAACTGTACAAACTCAATAGACGCACTTTCAATATAAAAATTTGCATGAACTAACATGGGTTAACTTTGACAAATTTGAAATTTGAATTTCACTCTACTACAGACGAATTTCTGAAGTTCAACGTTAAACACATAACTATGCTAACTTTGCGAAATTCATTTGTTGAGCCTCAAAATTCAAATTTTGATATGTCAGACATATTTAATACGATTGTTGAACAACTCTTTTTGTAGAGTAATGATTAGAATTTGTGTCTAACTGATGGATCTTGTGTCTAATAAATAGTTAAGCCACAAATCTATAAATAGAACTTTATTTGAACTTGTGGGTGATGAAATGAAGTGAGTTATGTCAAAATGCTGCTTCAATACATAAAATCTTTCTGTATTAACATTTGTAGTTAAACCTACCTCATTAAAGTGAACTTTCAATATATTATCTACTTTAAAAAAAAGTTTCAATTCTGTATTCAATCTTTTTTATTATTTTCTTGGTAGAATCTTAGTGTGTGAATAACACTAAGGGAAATACACATCTTGTAAGGGTGTGGGGAGATTGACTTTATAAGTACCTACTAAAACTTGTGGAATGTATTGAGACTTCAGAAGTGCCCAGATCAAACTTGTGGGATATACTGAAGATTTCAAGTAGTGGCTTGAAAACTGGATGTAGGTCAAGTGATTTGCGCTGAATCAGGATAAAATCTTGTGTCTGATCCTTCAATTTATTATTTCATCTATATCTTTCATCGCTCTCTATTCATCCATGTTTTACTGCATCTTTTGGTGAAATTGAGCTGTGCTTCGAAACAAGCAAAAGTCTTGGATCACTCAATTCACCCATCTCTTGGGTGACCAAACAAACTTAACAAATTCCTCCATTTAGACAACTTTTTCTTTTGTTTTTTTTTCCATTTTTTCCATTTTTTCAGGATTTTTTTCCAACTAGTATGGCCCATTGACTACCATGTAGGATGATTTAGTACAATTGACAATATAGTTGGTAGGTTAATGGTCGACACTGATGACTATAACAGCCAGGGCAAAATTGCTCCAATTTTTGCACTTTAAGAGCAACATTGCATAAAAAAAAAATTTATGATACCAGCAACAATTTTGGAAAAACTCTAGGGGCAAATTTGCACTTCAACCCTTTATTTTAATGAAATTTTTGTAACAAGATAAAGATAGTATAAATAACTTATTCTTCACAAATAAAAACAATTTCTAAAGTTGGTTGTTGCCTTTTAATTTGTAAAAAGGCACATTGTTTATCAAAACAAAAATTTTGTAAAAAGCACATTAATTTATCTTAATCCTATCCCTTTTTATTTTTGAACAAAACACTTGATAAACTCTTTATTTTTTCTAAAATAGAATCCTACACAAGGAATTATTATTTATGATTTTTTATTTTTTAACATTTAAATGATACAAATGGCCAGAGAAATTTTTTATATATTTTGGAAAGTTATTTTTTATTTTTAAATCATTTAAAAGATATACAGTTTACAAGAACAGGCATTTTCTCAAGCAAAAATTTTGAAAGAAACACATCATCATCTTCTTCATCATTATTATTATTTTGGTATATAATGGGGCTAAAGCTCAAAATCAAAACAAACTATGTTCGGGTGGCAATAAGCACTTTTAACAGTTCTTAGAAGTGCTTTTAGCTCAAAAACTAGAAGCAGAAAATATTTTTTTATAAATGATTACTGGCAAACATACACTAACTAATCAAATTAACGTGGGGAAGAAAAACTCATACTGTCCATATGCAGCAACTCAAGCAAACCTAAAGGATCTTCCTCGAAAAGTTGGATGTCAAAACTTAAAAATTGGCTACAATTAGCCAACCAGTCAGCAGCCATATTGGCCTCAGCCCTCTCTTAATTAATGAATCACAAAGATATCCCAACTCCTATCAATCACCCTATTGATCATCCTCAAAACACGAGACCAGCTATATCATGATCAAGCTTATACATTGATATAACAGCTTGAGTGATGTGAACCAGGAGGGCTTGTTTAACATGCTGCATGATCTAACCCAAGTTAAGAACTTAGTTTTGGAAAGCCCATCAAAAAGAGGATTAGTCAAGCAACTACAAATGCTATTTAAAGTATATTTCATCACATTGAAGGCCTATAACACTAGTACAACTCATGGAGGAGTCAAATAAGACATTAATCATGTTTGTTTTGGTCAGAGTGCATATTGAATTTGACTCTGTAAGTAAAGTGACATCCTCAATAATTCTAAGAGAGAAAATAACGATTTTAAAGTCCAAATGAAGAGAGAAACTCATACTTAAAATTGATTAATAATGGCATGTGCATAATTAATGTCATGTGCCTAAATGATCATGTGCATTATTAAAAGGTATATAATTAGTAGAAGACATAATTGGGAACCACATAAGTTGAACATGTGATTAATTAAGTTATGTGACTTGGTGTCATGTGTTTCATTAATTGGTCATGTGACTTAGGATTAGAATAAGTTTCTTCTAATTTAATTTGAATTTTCGTTGTATTAACTGGATCAGGTCACAAAAGTTTGATCATGAATTAAAATATATACTTCTTCCGGTCCCTATTATAAGATATTTTTAATCACCGTACGTGGATTAAGAAAAGTTGTTTACACTTTAAAATTGATGAAAAAAATTCTAATACCCCCATTTTGCACTTAAGGAGAGAATAAAAATACATTCTATTAATAATGATTGTAGGAGGAGAGAGAAGTTAATTAAAATGAACGATTAATTAAAGGAAAAGGAAGAAGATGCTGATACTAAAGAGGAAGATGAGGCATTACGTACATTACTTGGGTTAATTAAAGCCTCGGGAAATTGCTCTCTGACACGCCACTTATTACAATTGATAAAGCATTCGAGCAAAAAAAAAAAAAAGGATCAAATATTCAATAAGGATAAAATTGGAACTAAAATGAAATATATTACTTAACATCTTATATTTTGGACCATGAAATTTTCTAAATAATACCCTATAATAGAGACTCGAGGGAATATATAGCAATAGATTGGACGTCCTCAAAGTAAGTAACTAATTAAGTTATGTTTCGCCATAAATTTGTTTTTGGCCAACAGGTTGCCTTAACGATTGTATATTTCAAATTAGCAACAACCCCGGTTTTCTTTAATGGTTAATTATATCGCATCATAAGTTGTATGATGTTCTTTTAAATTTTGGTTAAACCATCCTCATTTTTTTTCTGTTTTAAAAAAATTGTGTTGTCAATATAAAGTTAGTTTTGAGTAAAGTATGAGACAAAATTTCTAAGATGAAAGTTTAAGTATCAAAATTAAGTTAAAATTTAAAATTATTATATATTATTCTTGATACATTGAGAATACAAGTAATATAACAGGGATATATATAATAATATAGATATATGAAAACAAATAAGTTTTCATTTATTTATTTATTAACTAGATCAGATCCCGTGAAATGCATTGTACTAAAGAGCAAGTCGTACTCTTTAGTTTGTAATGATTTTGGTTGGATTCAATTAATTAAGTGGCAGTGCAAATTGGAGTTCCATCTGCATTATAAATGGTACAACCCTTTGATGCCATGCAACAGGTGCATTTAGGAGTAAGGTGTTGATCACCAGAAGAAGGGCAAGTCATGTATGCTGCATCATAGCATATTTGTGGGCAAATTTTAGCATTCACCATTTTCACATTCTCTTCCACAACCATAGCACCTTCCAGTGACCCAAGCCAGCTTATATCAGGTTCTATTACAGTATACATTCTCTCAATTATACTTCGAAATAAAGAGAAAGTAACCATCAATGGCCTAATGATTCAATGGCACCAACACTCCTTGAATGGAGGGAGATTGTGGAATCAAGTTTCGCTGTTAGCAAGTTACCATATTGGGTATGTGCATGTGTGGATGTATATTTGTACTTATTCCTAATAAGGAAAAAAATAAGAGAAAGAGAAAGAGAGAAAGTAACCAATAACTGGGAGAACTTCATTTCGACTAAAGTTTATCCGTACTATGGAATCGTAAAAATAAAAATTAGATTAAAATATACAATTATTTTTTTGTTCCAAAAAGATTTGTATAATTTTGAAAATAAGCCAAAACATTGTGCAATTTCAAGAGATTTTCAAAAAGAAAATTATGCAATTTATTTCATTCATATAATTTACAATATTGACGATTAATGCAGTCAAAGAAGTAGGCGCTGCCCCTTTCGTCGGTCAACCATACATTAACATGAAGGTGCCATTTTCATTGGTCAACAATATTATGATAAGCTCAAATTTCTGCAATATATGCATTCTGATTTCGGACATAAAAATATAAACTTTTTCGATAAACATTGCATAAAAGATCTGCTTATGTAATTTTTAGCTCAGAAGATATGTAATACAACCTACTTTTTTTATTTAAACAAAAAAAAAGAGAGAGATCGTGGATTCAAGTTCTACTGTTAGCAAGTTGGCATATTGGGTATGTGTATGCGTGGGTGTATATTTGTAATTATTCCCAATAAGAAAAAAGAGAGAGAGAGAGAGAGAGAAATCCGTTGAATTTATATAAAGCACTAAATATATGTTTTATTGAATTTATTTATTTCAAAAACAAAAAAGAAATCCGTTGTGTGATTGCAATGGCCAGATATGATTTTAGAGCCATTTGATCAAAAACATTAACAAAGAAAGAAGAAAATATATTGGAATTAGAATATAGCAAAGAGAAGAAGAATATGGTGCCGAGAACGATTTGCTTACCGAAAATTAAGAGAAGGGTAAACAGAACCTTGTTGAACTCCATGATTTCCCTGCAACAATAGAGATTCCTCAACCTCGTATTTATACTCTCTCTGATTCATTGTAATACTATAAAAATAAAATTGTTGAAAAATAATTAAGATCTGAATGAAGCGTCACAGGCGAATCAGCACACAATATTTAAGCAAAAACTGCGGATGCTGCAAGTCACAAGGTACCAAAAGTCAAAGTTAACAAGATGAATTCAAGTATTAAAAATGATATCAAGATGCCAAATAAGTAGGAATTTAAGACTTTTCAACGCTAGCGAGAAAGATTTTCCGGTTCCTTGTGAAATACTCCATCTACCCCTAAATATAGGATATCTTTTAAAGATAATGTTTGGTATAAAATTTAAAACATCTTATAAGATTATCTTGTAAATTAATTATTTTTTTTTTCATACGCCTAATCTATAATTAATATGTGAGAGATAGAAGTTATAAGAAATATAAGTTATAATATAATTAATAAGGGTAAATGTTGAAAAATATTAAAATTTTTTGACAAATTTAAAGTTCTAACACATTTTCTTAAAATCCATAAGGTAGTTAAAAATGTATTATATTTAGGACTAGATGGGGTACCCTATGTTCTATTTTTTTTATTATTTAAGGTTATTTCACATGGATAGAGAATCATTATTTATGTTAAATTTTAGTAATGATATGATGAAAATACCCGCCATTTAATGACTTATATTAAATTATACATTGAATTAAATAAGCAGATAGTATAGTTGAAAAAGATATTAATAATGTATTAAAAGTCTAAAATAATACTCTTTTTGGTCCAAAATGTTTATTGTTTTAACATTTTTATTTTATTCCAAAATTTTTATTGTTTTAAAATTTCAAGTGTTCATTTTTTTAATTATACCCTCATTTATTATTATTACTCTTTTTTCTCTTTCTCTCTTAGTTTCAATATAGATTAATCAAATGGGATAATTTTGTCAAAACTTTGAACAACAAAAATTTTGAATTTGAGGGAGTAAAAGATTTGAAGTAAAATAAAAACTCAAACTATAAAAAAAAAAAGGGAAAGGGGAGTATAAATAATATGTAGGAGATATGCTTCAGAATTTGACGCCTAACTAACAGAATATATATTCTATTATTTAATGTGAATTTGTGAGGAATATTCTTTTCTATGCTCTCAATCAGAAGCTATCCATAAATGCCCTTCTTCACTCTACGATCAACCGAAATTCAATGTGAAAGAAATGAAGACAATTATTCCCTCCGTCTCACACTCATTGTTCTTTTAGGTTTTGCATTTTGTTTTAAAACTATTATTATTTTACAAAATCAAAGCAAGATTAACTCTTGTTTTCCAACTATACCCTTATTTATTGATGTCATTTTTTCTTCTCTTATCTACTACTTATACTACATTTTAAATTTACTCCATTTCTAATACTCTATAAATAAGGGTATGTTAGTCATTCTATACTATTATTTTACATTAATTAAAATTTCATTAATCTATGCACCACAATCTTAAACAACAATAAATATGGGATGGAGTTAGTATAATTAAATGATACTCCCTCTGTTTCTTTTTATAAGGAACCTTTTAGAAGTTTTTTTTTATCCTTTTTATAAGGAACTTTGTAATATTTAGTAAAATTTTTTCTATTTTACCCTCATCATTTATTTTTTCTCATAAATTATTATTATGTTTTTTAGATAAAATAGGCATTCTCAATTGATCAAATGATATTTAATATGGATTATATTAATATATTAAATAGGGAAAAAATGGAATGTTTGATTTTTCTTTTATAATTTTAAGAAGATAACTAATTTTCTTAATCTATGTAAAGTAATTTAAAGTCTATTATAAAAAGGATCGGAGATAATATTGAAGATAACTGGTGCAAAAATAAAAGGATATTGAAGATAACGTGAAAAGATGGTCCAAATTAGTCCCTTTATTTCAAAACTTTTATTGTTTTAGATTTTTTCATTTTATTCCAAAACTTTTATTATTTTAGAATTTTAAGACTTTATTTTTTAATTATACCCTTATTTATTATTATTATTATTATTATTATTATTATTTCTCTTTCTCTCTCTCAGTTACAATATAGATTAATTAAATGAGGGTATTTTTATCAATACATACAATAATTAATAAGTTTTTAATTTATGTGACAAAACTTTAAGCAGCAAAAGTTTTGGAATGAAAAGAGTAACAACTTGTAATTAGTGTAAGACTTTGAATGTGTTCTCATAATGATTTTCTAGCTCATTGTGAAATGCTCCATTCGTCGTACGATATAAAACTTCTTATAAAAATCACAGATATTAAGAAAGGTAGTTAAAAATAGTTGGAGGTTTTGATTTTTGCAAAAATATTACTGTGATTCCAAAACTATCATTTATTCACTTTTCTTTTGAAATTAATTATAGTAGTACCATTTATTAAAAAAGAGAAGGGAATATTTGAAGAATGAATTTTTTAAGGGCATTTTTGGAAAAAATGTCATAAATACTCTACTAAACCCTAAATCATGTCTTATAAGATAAGAAAATATTTATAAAATGACTTATAATTTGGTATGGTGGTAGTATAAATAATTTAACGTGTAAGAGAGTATGGTTTAGAGATTAACATCTCATGTAGGCTACAATATAAAACATAGAAGGAAGGAAGAACAAAAAACCCCATGGGTATATCATAGGGCCTATTTGGTTGGAGGTTTTTCATAGGAAAGTAGTGGAATTTTGACACTTTTCCATTAGGGAAGCCATTTGGTTGTACGTAACTGGTTTTCGTAGGAATCATCATTACCGCAAGTATGACAATCTTGATTCCACTAAAAATGGGAGGAATGCTCGGGAATGAACCTGGATCTCAAAATTACCCTCCTTCTCTAAACTCATTGGCTCCCTCTTTATCTCCACCACCACCATCGGCCTCAGTCCTCATTGGTGTCCACCTCCATCTCGTCTTCCTCTTTCTCCATTCTCCTCCATCGTTGCTCCCTACTTCACAACTTAGTTTTGTCATTGATGCCACTAATATGGGTTGTGTTCACCATGACAATATCATGTAGGGACTGTGGTGATGTTGTCGCAAAAGAACAAGGAATGATTCTCATGGTAAAATTTCATTTTTGGACTATATATTGATTTTAGTTTTGGTTTTTGAATATGAAATATGGTTCCTTTATTTTTTGTTATTTTTTGATTTTTAATAAAATCTTAAATAAAACTAGGTTATTGGTTTATTTGTTTTTCTCATTCAAGGTTTGCACAGTTTTTTTTTTTTGAATCTGTGTCAAGGGAGAGTGTTAGCTATGGTGATGAAGCAAGGGAAAGGTTGAAGAAAGAGAAGCGAATTAAGAAAATAGTTAAGAGTATTTCTTGACTTTTAAGTTTTTATTTTCATTATTTAAATATAAAAAATAAAATTCTTTTCCACATTATTAATATTATACTAAATAAATTCATAATAATAATCATTTCATTCCAATTTATTACAATGCATTTTATTCTATTTTACCATAACCCTTTTTAGTAGACACATGGCCTATAGTAACTCGGGGACGACTTGACTTCCCACCATCCAAATAGAAGAAAAAAATGAAAAAAAAGAAAGGAGAAAGAAAAAAAAGACATGATTTTTGTTTCCTCATGAGGTGTGACTTTACTTCTAGTGTGGTGAGTGCCGTGACAATTGCTATACTTTCCATAGTATTTTTTTTCCCCAAATGAACAGCAACTTATAAAAGGGGGGATTGTGAAAAAAAAAAAAAACCCATTATGATTTTGTTTAAAAAAAAAGCAAGAAGTGGCCGGTGAAATGACCTCCTGCTGAAAAATAAAAAACAACAGAAAACAAAGCCACCCAGCCTTAACTTCGGGGGATCCATTGAAGCTAGCATCTCCGGTGGTGGGCCGTACACTCGAATCTGCATCTACCGCCATCGTCTTAACTTCTACTTCACAGTCTCACCCCGTCTTCTCTCTTCGATTTTGTGAGCTTTAGCTTTGCCCAATTCAGAGACGCGGAGATACAAGAACGGAGTCAAGATTATTGATGTTAGGGTTTTAGAGGTGTTCGATTTCGCCTTCCTCTTTTGCATTGAATTTGAGAATGGGAAGATTGTGAGGTATCTGTGCTTGAATATGTGTTTCGAACTGTTTTCTGAGGACATTCTTCTATACTGTTTGTGCATTATTTGTTGCTTGGAATTTGGTAGGGGGAGTTGTATTAGGATCCAAGGGGACTAGACTGAGATCGACTTAATTGAAGTCAGGGAGATCTTGAAATTCTATAGTCAAGACTGTTATTCATATACTACTCTCGTGTCGGTCTTATTGTCTCAGTTTCATTGCATAATATAATCCTCGCATTTTGCTTGAACGATTAGTAGGCTGAGGAATGGATCTATACTGCATCATTTTCGGTCTACTCTTCCGAATGGGGCAAGGAAAAGGGATGTCTCCGGTTCTGCTCAATCTTAACCCTATTTTATCCGGTTAATTTTAAAAATATATATAAATATAATAATAATAAAAAATAATAATAAATTATAAAAAATATAAAAAAAAAAAGAAAGAAGAGAAAAAAAATAGGAAAAAAGAAAAGATATAAAAAAAAACATATATATTTGGGCTAAAATATTTCAGCCCAAAAACATATTTGGGCTGAAATGCTCCAGCCCAAATATGCCACGAGCCCCAAGTAAGGGGCTTGTGGACGGAATTAAGGGCGTAGCCCTAAAAGGAATAGAGGCAGAGGGAGTATGTTGGACGGATAGCCGCGGGAGCAAAGACATGAGGGCTGGCCGCAGAGGGAGCAGAGAACCGAGGAAGCAGGACAGAGGGAGCAGACAACCGAGGGAACAAGACATAGAGGGAGCTATGGAGGATAGGAGGAAAGGAATCGAGGGAGCAAGAAATCGTGGGACGGCCGCGGGAGATAGAGTAGAGAAAAAAAAGGAGCACGCTAGAGAAAAAGAAAGAGGGGAGCCACGAGATCTGAGAAAAGGCTAACTGAAGATTAGGAGCAGTCGAGTACAAGCAAAGCAGGGGGAGCAGAGGCATTGACCGATGAAGAAGATGAAAAAGCTAGAGGAGGCCGTGCACGTGAAGAGCAAGAAGCAGAGAAAGGCAGAGAGCTCGGGCAAAAAGCTAAAAAACAGGAAGGAAACGGAGAGAGCCGCCCCTATTTTGTCAGAGAAGCAGTGCCACCGGCGCATGGAAACAAGGCAGGATAAGGTAACCACGCGCTCGAAGGCACCTTTCTTTCCACTTGCGAAATGCTATAAAAGGGGCATAGCTCAAGAACTAGGAGGGGTTTTCTGGACATGAAAGAACCTAGAGAGAAAAAAAAAAAAACAGGAGAGGTTCGGCTAAGGGAACAAATGGGGCCGTGAGCACGAGAGGGGAGACTGGATACAGGAGGAGGCTTGAAGAGAAGGGGCAGCTGGAACCGTGAGCTCAGAAGAGACCACGAGAGAAACAGAGGAAGAATTTTGGTGCTGAGCAAACCCGAGGAGTACGCCGGAGAAGGAGAAGGGAGAGGGGATCCGAAGGGGCAGCATAACCATCATCACCGGTGAACTAAGGATTGCGATTGGTAACATTCGTTTCAATTCTGAGTTTTTTTTTGTCATGACTTTGCTTCAATCTACGAATGAATGTTGGCTGTCCAAAATATATGTGGTTGTGCATTCTGCTTTGCTTCCCAGAGACTGAAATTTCTTTTTAGATTATGGGTTGTATGTCTGGCTCGTCAAAAGTGCTGTGAACAAATTCGTACCTCTTTTCGGGATTCATTGAGTCCTGTTCCTCTTGTTTTAACTGTTTGGAAATGATGTCAAGTGCTCTTGAGAGGATATATATTTGAACTTTATTCCTGATTTCCCCCTCTTCCCTATAAAGAAAGCGTGTTACTGGTTCATAATCTTAGTGAGGTTCCTGAATTCTGATTCCATCAACATGACATCTTGATTGGGGTTTGTGACATGTGCTTGAATGGCACTTGGTTGAAGGATTCAGAAAAGGCACTCGATATGGTGATATTGATGCTATTTGGGCTCATGAGTTTTGGGTCTAAACCCTACTAGTTTTCGGTCAATTTTCTCTTTTATGGTCCTTAAACATGTGTAGCCTATGTCTGGATTTGAGTGATTGAAGTTGTATGTTTGGATTTGGGTGATTGAAATTGAGCCTAGGTACTTTACCTGGGGATCGAAATTGGGCCCATGTACTTTGCCTGCTAAATACCACATCCATGCGACTGTGTTGGGTCATTTTGGTGAAAATTAAAATTCCAATAACCTTTTCATTTTTAAGAAAGTAAAGAAAATCTATGCAAAAGAAAAATGTTATTTTGCTTTTCCAATTTTATTTCTTTTTTTTTATGATAACCAAACCAAAAAAAAAAAGAGGATTTTGTGATGGCATTTTATAATTCAAAATAAAGAAATAAAAACAGTTTAAACAAAAATTGCCTGTTAAAAAAAGGGGGTATTCTCCAATTACATTTTTCTCGTAATTTGAAGTAAATAAATAGAAATTATTTAAACAAAAATTATTCATTTCATTCAAATTGGTATCCTTTTTACTTACTTGCCTCGAGTGGTAACATCATAGGCATTTAAGTATTAATCAACAATTTATGAGTGATAAAATCACCACATATGTTGATTATTTTGTTTTAGAAATATAAGTAATAATGACATTTCAAATTCTTCTTAAATATATATTAAAATGATCTTATTTTTTATAAAAATAATTCAGGCCAAAATTACTTATTTTCCTTCAATTTCATCCATTTTCCTTGTTTATGTTTCTTTCAATTGCCTTTTAAAAAAAATAATATATAATAATAATAAAATGATTAAAACAAAAGTATTCCTTTCCTTCAAACTTTCATCCTTTTCATTTATTTACCTCGAGTGGTAACACCGCGGGTATTTTAAATACAGATTAGTAACTTATGAATGATAAAGTCACCATATATGCTGATTATTTTTCTTCAAAATATATGTGATAATCACGTTTTTTAAATTTTTTCTTTATAAATGAATATGTGTGATCTTATCCGTTATGAATAAGATTAAAAAAAATAATAATAAAAAATAATTTGTACAAAAAAATTTATTTGTTTCTTTTGAACATTTTTTTATGTCCTTTGTCTCGAGTGATATCACCGTGGGCATTAAGGTATCAATGGGTATATTGTGAGTGATAAAGTCGCCACATTAAACTAATTGGTTTTATTTTGTGAAAATAAAATCGTTTTTAAATATTTTCTTTTCAAATCAAAATAAAGTGTTCAAGATCACGCATAATTTTAATCATATTTTTTAAATTGAGAAAAAACATATATTTTCTTTTAGAAATTTATTAAATAAAAGAATAATATATATTCTTAAAATAAAAAAAGTAAATAATGGAGATTAATCTATCTTTTACAAATTAAAACACACCAACCAATTCTAAAAATTATTTTCTTTGTGGAATGACAAATTATTTTCTATAAACCTCTTTTTTTCAAAGAATATGATAAAAAATACCAACCCAGTGACACGTATTTCTAGTCCGAACTACATCGACTTTGATTCCTATCGCAGGGTACGTAGACCCCAGACTCTAATTCTGAGTCAAGTCCGCTTTTGTAAATAAATAATATTTTTCTCTTATTTTATTTTTCCCAACTTCTCATATTTTCATTTTATTTTCGTTTTTACATTTTTCCTGTTTTTATATTTATTTTTGCATGTGAATAATCAAAGAGCAACCAAAATAATTTAAAAAAAAAAGTCATAAAAATTGCATGATCAACTGAAGGTAACCATTCTTTGGAACGGGTGTTGTGGGGGTGCCTAACACCTTCCCTACTCACAATCGTACTCCCGAACCCAACTCTGATTCGCAGACCATCATTTCCCTTTTTATTCGGTTTTCCAAAATTTCCCTTAAAATTTTGGTGGTGACTCCCTCCGAAATCGGCCCCTTGCCGTAGTGGCCGATTTCACCCCTTTTTCTTTTTTATTTCATTTTCCCGCGCTATCTGCGTCGCATCTCCGGGTGTGACAGGTTGATTGTTGGTGACTTTGTGATTTTGACTGGTAAATAGTCCAGTTAAGTGTGTCTCTAAAATTGGCTTTCTAAAGGTAGTTATGCTGTACATATGGTAAATAGTTATGTTCTGTATGTGGTAAATAGTTCGGTTAATACTACAAGGGGTTAATCTGAAACAAATAGACCAGATGTTCTTGATTCAGCATTGCTAAGGCCTGGAAGGTTTGATAGGCAAGTCACTGTGGACAGACATGATGATGTAGGTGGAGTTAAAATCCTTCAGGTGAGCACCTTTTGCAGCTCAACGCTTTTGTTTCAATACTAAATCTGCGATTATAGGTCAATGACTAAGTGCTAGGTTTGATATACTTCCGAAGTTAGTATGTAGTTGTGTGATGATGTAGTGCAATTAATATGATCAGCTTTTTGTTTCGTATTATTGTTTCATACCTTGCTAGTTTGGAGCACACTGGTGCAGTGTTTAGTATGAGTGTTACTGTTACTATGCCAACCTTATTTAAAGCCACATCTTGTTCAAGGTGCCTGATGAGTATGTTACTTTAATACTTTAAGTGCTGTTTCTAAATTACCAACCATCTCTTTGTCAGGTGCATTCTTGAGGAAAAGCACTTGCAAAGGATGTAGACTATGAAAAAATTGCTAGAAGAACCCCAGGATTCACAGGGGCTGATCTGCAGAATCTTGCGAATGAAGCAGCAATTCTTTCAGCTAGGCGAGACCTCAAGGAAATTAGTAAAGATGAGATATCAGATACACTTGAAAGGATCAGTGCTGGACCAGAGAAGAAAAATTCTAGTCTTGTTTAGAATTTTCTATTATAACTTGAATATTTTCTAATCTAACTTGGAAGTTAGAGTTTTCTTAAAAGAATTGTAATCTAGCTTGATTGTTTTTGGAAATTCTATTTTCATTGGTTGACTGGTTTTGGTTTTTGGAACAAATTGATCGGTGAGATGTATTATACTTGGTCAACTAGCAGAATGCTTCTTCTCAGTTATTTTTTATCACTGGTTGACTGATTTTTTTCAAACAAATTGATCGATGTGGTGCATAATATTTGATTAACCAGCATAATGCTATTTCTTAGTTATTTTTTACCTTTGGTTGACTGATTTTTCCGAACATCACCTAGAAGGAATTTGAATGTCACAGAATTTTGGCAAAAGCATACAATTATTTATCACCAAATTACGCCTTGTTACATTATGCAACTTGCATATTCCAAAAGTATACATAAGATTTACAAATGTATCCCAAAACTTTACAAACACCGAAGGAACAACTTCCAATGTCTAGGTTGTTCTACACTCAAATCACCAATGCTTTACGACACCTATTACATAACACAAGTACACTAACCCAAAATAAACAAAATAGGCACATGACTTGGCAGGCTTAACCTCAGAGACAAAAAAACTATAAATATATTCATAAAGCTGGAAGTCATTAAGCCACCACAGTATGAAATTCAATCTTCCATAGAGAGCTTGAAATTCACTGTTCCTCCAACATTTTTTTTCTTGCCATCCACTTGATCAACTATTGTTTGCTTCTTCCTTCTTTCCTGCAAAATAAAACAACCAAACCATACATTAATTAAGATAATGTAAGAATCAAAGCTCAAAAATCCCATACGTCTAAAATCAGACTCCCAATTGAGGTTGATAATTGTCAACTATTACAAATATTCAGAAGTAAAATATTCAAGCAGGTATTAGAGATAGTAAAAGTTATGAATGATTCAAACAATTATTCTCTGCATTACCAATCAAGAGAGCATATGTCTACTGCCACATCTCATTAGTTTCATCAATGTCAAAAGCATACAGAAGTCGAATAAAGAGTAAATCACAATAGCATAATGTCATCTTGAAAGGAAATTTGAACTTGATTCTGAGTACGTAACCGTTTTTCCTTATCAACGAGAATATGTTAACTTGTGACAGCTCATTTTCTCTTCATAAAGTATGTTCAAACTCAGATATACATCAAGCACACATCTTAATTAAGATTTAAAAGGGAACCTTTCAGAGTGTTTTGGAAGGAAAAATGCCAGACCCTTGCCTGATTGGCACTGATATTGATTATTGATTATCTAAATTCATGTAACAGATGATAAGAGTACCAGTCGGCAATATATCGATACATTCTGGACACCGAAAGGTTTCTCTTTCAGAAATGAAGCAGCATCTCAAAAGTTCCTAATAAACTTATTGGGCATAAACTCAGCAACAAGCAATCTCTCCTCTCCTACGCAGCAACACCCAATCAAGTTAGCATCTCAAAGGATAATTTGATTCTTCAAATTCGTTTACCTCAGCTACCTCCGTTCGGTTTCGCTTCTCCGCAGTATTCGTCCGCTGCGTGTACACTGAGGTGAAACGGTGCCGCTCAGATGCTTGCTCCTCCACCTTCGAGCTCCATATCAACTTCAACTTCGCCGCGGGCTGTCTTTGTTTTCCCCGAGCCTCCGAAATAGTGCCGTTCAGTTGCTACCTTCCTCGTCCGCCGTCTTCCCCTTTCATCGTCCTCCCCTCCGATGAACCCTCTGCAGAGCAAAGTAGATTAAGCGTCTTTCTTTCAGGGCATTTTTGTAACTTCCATCAGTTATTTCTGACCAACCAACGTTTGGTCCTCAGTGACATTGTGTAATAGTCTCACTTCCTAAATTTTTTTATATTTTATTTTTATTAAATAATACTTGGGAAAATTAATGTCTCGGTCCTTGTCATTACCACCCATTCTCAAATTAGTGCCTATAATTTATTTGGTGCAAGTCTCATCCTAATAAAAGCTGTCATGTTATACTATTTATTCTTGAACTTTCAAAATAAAGTGTATTTGGATTAAATGATATATAAGTGATTATTTATTTTTAAACTTTTAAAATAATATGTGTTTGGATTAGATTATATATAACTTTCATCAGTTATTCCTGACCAAAGTTTGGTGTAGTCGTGTTTTGATAGTTTAGATTAGATTATGTATAAGTGATATTAAGAATTAGTACTTATTCATAATAAATTATAAAAATAAGTAATTATATGAAAAGTGATTTGTGTTTGAATATTTTAACCCTATAGATAATTTTGATAAAAGAAATATGTTTGAATATTAAGATTTAAATAATTATTAGATGAATAATAAAAAAAGAAGTGAAATAAGTAATGTGTGAGAATAAATGAAACTCTCTAAATTTTTTTGATTTTTATATAAAATATATCCCTCTCATCTTTATTAATGTCGTGAATAATGGATAATATTATAAAAATTCCCAAACACATTAAATGCAATTGCACCAATATTTCAAATTAATATTATTTTTATTAAATAATACTTGGGAAACTTAATGTATTGGTCCTTGTCATTACCACCAATTTTCAAATTGGTGCCTGTAATTCATTTGGTGCAAGTCTCCCCCTAATAAAAGCTGTCATGTTATACTATTTATCCTTGGACTCTCAAAACGATTGAATATTCATCCCTGCACCCACCTCCAGCTTAGCTAACCTTGTGACTTATCCTCCATTTGGTGTGAAGGATTTGGAGCTGTGGGATAAAAAGGGTAGGAGAAATTTTTAATTTTATTTTTTTCACTAATCAAATAAGAGAAGAAAGTACTTTTTTTTTTTTCATTTTTAGATAAAAGAAAAAGGAGAGAATGGGGAAAAAATTGCTTCTTTCTCTTTGTTTGGTTTTGATAAAAAGAAAAAAGGATGAAAAATTTCACTTCCCCTCATTTCCAAATCTGTAACCAAACATACATAGGGTTCATTCAAATCTGTAACCAAACATACATAGGGCTAATGGATGAGGTGGAGGAGAAATGAGTACTGATGACGAGAATAAAAGCTATGCCATTCTGAGTGCTGGGGTTAAAGCAGCTGCAAACGGGGTACGATGGTTTCTTTGAGACTACATGGTTTTGCATAGGCCACTCTTCCAGTTTATTTCACAATCAGTTTTATGAGGACCGTGAAATGTTGGGGAAGTTAAAAAAAAATGGTAAATATATGTTCTCCCTTCCCGGCCGATACGTACTCACTCAAGTATGTTCTCTCCCTCAATTTTCACTTTAAAAAATTTTCTCTTCTTCTGAGTGTGTTTTTTGTCGTGAAAATCAATTTGTATCCAAATTTGTGAATCAATTTTACCCTGAGACCGTTGTTGTGTGAAGATTGGTGTTCTACTAAAGGCAAGTATTCCATCTAGTAGATCTACTTGTCAACTCTTTCTCCATTCCATGTAATTCAGCGAGAGATAGAGGAAGAAAATGGGATATATATATATATATATATAGAATAATTTGACAGAGAAAGAGAGAGGAAGACGCCTGAGTTGCATCATATTTCCAATATCACAAAGCTTATTTCATCTTCATATATATTATAAGCAAACTTGTTCATATCTATCAGACATTAAACAAGCTTCTAGCTAGCTAGCTAGCTAGCTCTTGAAGAAGACTTAGGTCGGTGTGGTCCAATTAAGTTGATGTGCAATAAGGAGTTCCATCCGCTTTGTAAATGGTGCATCCCTTCCCAGCAAGGCAACAATTACACTTTGGAAGAAGGTGCTTATTCCCAGAAGATGTACATGTCATGTATGCTGCATCTGCGTAGCAGAACAGTGGACAAGCTTCAACCCTTCCTACATGTCCCAGATCGGTCCCTAATAGGTATGAACCTCCTATAAGAAAAGATTTTTTTTAAATATAAAGTGTCATATTTAATCAATATTACACACCTGGATTTTCATGAACTGGAAAAGGATTCCTTTTTCCTTAGGTGCTACCAACAACCAGGCCTAAGGTAAAAAATAAAGAGGGCGTATTTTTCTATCAGAATTACTACTCTTCTAGCATGATATATATCTTCAGCAGAAAATTGAAAGATAGCAAAGACCAAAGATGAAGGAAAATGAAATTTTTTAATAAATAAAGTTGTTAGGACACGAAGATGCGTACCACACAGAAGGAGCAAAAAGGTAACTGCAAGCTTGATGAAATCCATGTTTGATATTGTTGCCGCGACGCCCTCAGAATCCGATATATGGGTGCGTGTGCGCTCGCATCGTGCCTGACTTATCATAATTACATGTCCAAAGTGTCAATTTGGTGGTGCATTTGAATGATTCAATTTTGAAAATGGTGCTCCATTATTTGACTTTCACATGAGCAATGAATCATATACACCATAGAAATTATGGAAGATTTTTGACATGTTGACTCTTATTATACTTCATTTTGGGATATTTTCGCAAATGCGTTAGAGGATCTAATCCTCAATTAATATAAAATGCTTGCCTTCTTAATCAAATAAATATGCAAAGTAGAAAAAATTAGATCGGATTGGCTGGTTTGACTAATTGAACCAGGAGCTAGTGTTAGGTTTAATCTAGTTTAAATATACATTAGAACCAATCATTCACAAAACTAGTGAAAATTAATGAAAAATTAGTCAAATCAGTTACAGATCAATAAACCGGTAGAGAATCGGTTGAATCAGTAAAATTTTTTTAAAATTTTTTTAAATTTTCTTTTTAGTTTTTAAGGTAAAATAGTATTATTTTTAGTATTAAATAATTTTATTTTTTGTATACATTTTTTTATTTTTATATTATAATATTAAATAAGCACTATTATGTTACATAATTACCAATAATGATAAATTTACTTACCAAATAATATAAAAATAGAATATTAGTTGATTATTTTGAATTGTAAATAAAATTATAGATAAATATTAATTTATTTAGATTTTAATATTAGGTTATGAAAATTTTTTTTTAATTTTTTATATAATATATAACATATAAAATTAAAAAATTATTAATTTTATTACTACCGATTTAATAAACCTAAAAAAGGATTGAAATTGGTGTAATGACCTTAAAAAAGGATTGAGATTGGTGTTGTGTCTTGGACAAATCCAGTTATTGAAATTTCTTTGTTATACCTTTGAGAAAGTTGCATTTAATAGTTTTCAGTGACTTAATCCAAATCTCTAGATTCTAGTAAGCTTACACTTTTTCTAATTAATTAGATTATTTTATTTATCGCCTCATTTGATATTAATTGAGTTCACGCTAATTGAATGTAGGACTTTTAGGATAGTCCTAAACTGTAGCTTAAATATTCAACTATGTCCCTATTTGGAGATTTAGTGGGAAAAAAGCATCTCGAAATTGGCCCCACGTCGTTTTGTGCTAGACAAATTCTGTAATTCGGTCTACCAAAAACAAATTCCGCACTTCGTTTGAACTCTGAAGGCTAAATCCCTAAAGGCCCATTTTATTAAAAGAATTCCTTGGGCCCTAAAAAAAAGAGAAACGAAATTAACAAAGGAAAGATGAGCCGAAAAGTAACACTCAGATTTTTTTTTTGTTTTTTAGATACTTTTTATATGTAACGAGATGAAATATACCAAGTATTAAAAAGTGAATCGAATATTAAACTAGGTAAAATATTATTTTAAGATTTAATTGTTTAATTAGAATTAAAATAATAGTAATAAATTTAATAATTTTTTAATTTTATATGCTGTATATTATATAGAAAATTAGAAAAATAATTTTCATAACTTAATATTAAAATTTAAATAAGTTAATATTTATCCATAATAATATTTTAAATTTAAAATAATTAACTAATATTTTATTTTTATATTATTTATTAAATGAATTTATTATTATTAATAATTATGTATTATAAGAGTGCTTATTTAATATTATAATATAAAAAGAAAAAATGTATAAAAAATAATGTTATTTAGTACTAAAAATAATACTATTTTACCTTAAAAACTAAAAGAAAAATTAAAAAAAAAATTGACTAGCTCAACTGGTTTATGATTAGTTTGACCGGTTTTTTTTACCAGTTTTGTGAAATGGCCGATCCTCATGCATGTTTAGATTGAAATTAGCACCAGTTCTCGATCTAATTAATCAAACTAACCAATTCGGTTCAATTTTTAATACTTTAAAATATAGTTTATTAGTTTAGCATGATATTTTCTGGGTTTTGTTTTGCTTCACACATTGCTGAATGAACAAAATATTCTCATATCACAAAGTTGAATAATGGTGAATATATATTTTTTTTAACCCAAAATATGTGAATGGATTAGATATAATGGCTTCATGTTTTAATATCCAGAATACCCAATTCTTTGGGCCTTTGATATGACATTGTTTGTCGAACACTGTATACAGCAAACACACGGATGTGACAAGCAATATAATGATTCGAAATGATCGTTCCAACAGAGATTAATTTGGGTCTATGGTGGTTAATTACTAGAGTACGTTGCATATTCAATTATATTGAGCCCATCAAAATTAGAGTTTTATGGTCAGTTGCACAAATTAAAAATGGTAATTCGAGCAAAGAATTAGCTAACAAAATTGATTTTAAATCATTGGGATTCAAAAAGGTATAGGATTAATCAGCTCACCCCCAAATATCTCATCAATGTTAAAGTAGCTCCTCATTAATTTTCTTCTAATAATTAACACTACTACAAAAATGAGTTTCCATTATCAAAAAAAAAAAAAAGAGTTTCCAGAATGTTCATTTAGGCTTGAGAAATACTTTTGAAACATTCTTTATGTGACCTTTGATACTCTTAGTAAAAAAATTAGTTATAAATAAAAATATAATTATTTTTTTAGTAATTATTTTATGGAGTTATTTTAAAATATACTTAGAATTTTTTTTTAAATCTTGATATTTTGATATCTAGAAGATTAATATATATATATATATTTCAAAAATTGAGTTTAAATTTTGGGATAATTCTTTTAATTATTATTTTTTTGAGGTATATAAGATAATGATATAAAATTTTATTCTAAATCTGATATAGATAAAGAAACCCTAAGATCTTTATTTTATTCCTCTCAGTCACAAAGTATCCCATCTACTCATATTCTTCAATAAACCTCCCAATTCTTCATAGATTCCTGTAGGCTTTCTTTTCTCCATTCTTCTTTTCTATATTCCTACCAACACCATCTCCCACCCTCTTTCATTTATATCTCTTCTAAGGCTTACCTGGAATAAGCCACGAGTTTATTCACTTCAATATACATACATACATACATACATATATATATATATACTTGTGTCATCATCATCAATTTAGGTAATGTCCATGATCTTGTTCCTTGTTTTTCTTTTCTATTTTTTTTTCTTCTTTCTTCATATGTTATTTTCTTGAACTTGTTCGGCATTATGAAACAGTTTTGAGACTTTCTCTGTATACACCTACATCCCCACTTGTGCTTAATTTGCTTTCCAAGACTCAAGCATATCCAAATTTCATATTATTATTATTATTATTATTATTATTATTATTATTATTTATATATATATATATGCATTATATATATTTTTTCGAAAATCATTGCGCCATCACAGATTTGAATTACTGACCTTGAATGAAAATGTGGGCTCCAACCACTAATAGGTAATCTCAAATGATTGCCCCAGGTGTGCGTAATAATATGCCATGAACAAGAAACATGCTCGTATCTTTTTCCAAAAAAATTATAATAGATTTCAAGAAAAATTTGGCAAATCTGGAATTTCTTTTTGGTAAGACAAATCTTGAATTTTTTTCCAATTTTATTTCATGACTCCATAAGACAATTTCTATACTTAATTGATAATTAAGAATTTTAGAAGTTTTATTTTAGTGAGCTCTATAGAAACTTAGAATAAGGAGAATTAGGATTAACATATGAGGATGCACTCCATTGGTGATAGAAGATAAATTTGAGTAAATGTATTAATGCGATAATAATTTTAGGTGGTATTGGTGAAACTTTAACAACTGTGATTGAATCTTAGTGGAAGGAAAAAGGGATCAATACTTCGGTCCCAACTAGTGAGTGTATAGATGACAATGTGTCATCATTCATTTTGTACCTTCTCTATTTCCTTGAGCCTCAAATAATTTTTACTTATTCCCCTTGTTGTATATTCTGCCTTGTTTGGGAAGTAAATCCGAAACATGTTTTCATTCCTTTCCTTTTTACACTTCTAGATCTTAAGGCTTGCTGAGTTTAATTTCTGATTACAGTATATTTTTCTCCTTTCATAATTTACCTATAGTTCCTCAATTTTAGTGATATTATGATGATTTTAATGAGATGAGCCTTAGTGATAGAAATCATTATCATTAGCACTAAAATGAGTATTGTGGACATACTGTTGTGTTGTTATACATATATATATGGGGGAATCACGTTTTGGGACCAAGATGTAGAATTAATTACAAATGAAGACTTTTGACCAAAGATCAGTTGCAAAAATTGGAAGACTGAGTTGCAAAATTGGAAGAAGAAGTGGTAAAAAAATTTGCTCTGTAATTAATTTGAGATGTTGGTCTCAAAATGTAATTCCCCCTATATATATTGTTTTGTTTGTTATTACTGTTTTTTTATATTTATGTCTTTGTTGTCATAATTTTACTATATTTTTCTTTTCTTTCCTCCAACCATTTTTTTTGGGGCATGAGTTCCAAATTATCATATTTTCTTATAAAAACAAAATCTTAATTTCTGACATTTTAACTTTAAATATTTTAAATTCAATTTCATTTTTTCCCTCTTTCTTTTCTTTTTTTCTTTGTTATACTATTTCCTTCATTTTGGGTACTAGATTAATTGATTTGTAATATGAGTATTTAACAGGTGAGACGGTTGTTCCTTACTTTTATTTATATAAGATATAGTATTATATAAATTATTGGATGAGACGGCTATTTCTCCCGCGGTATATAAGATATTATTATATTATTATACTCTATGGGATGATTATTCCGCACCATTAGTTATAAGATGTGGAAAATAGATTTTTGTGATGCACTTAGTGTGATAGCATTTAGTATTCTAAGTGAACATTTCTTTCTATTAGACGAGTGAAATAGTATTTTATGTTGATCCCTTATTATTAGTATAAAAGTGTTTTGTATATAGATGATTAGTTTAAATATCGGTTGAAATACTTGTAATGTTGTTTTGATAAACTTTTGTGTGACCTTTGCTTCCCTTCTGTGCACTTTATTATTTATGCTCTCATTGAGTTAGTGGTAGACTCACCCTCCTATTTTCTATATTTTTGGATCAACAGGTAGTTGAATAAAGCACTCTAGGGAAATTGGACTTCTTAGACATTAGATAGGACATCTCTAGTCTTATGATAACGCAAATCTTGTGGTGAGGTGACTACTATAGTGGAGTTTACGATCGATTCCTATTGACTTAGATAATCTTATCTATTTGTTGATTTTTGACTTTTATCTATTTTTGGATATGAGGATTGAGATAAGTCATGAACTGTGATTGATTGCTAGAAATATTTTGGTATTTCATTTTAGTTTTCATTTAAATTGACTAGTTGTGAAAGTTTTTTTGTTAGGCTTGCTAGGCTAGGGAAGCTTGTGCCAGCTTAGTCTATGTGCCGGTCATGGCCTAGATTTTGGGAAGTGACAAAGTTGGTATTAGAGCCAAGTTATGTCTAGGGCATATAGTAGTCACTGGATGGAGAAGTAGTACAATCTTATCTGTAACTGTGTCCTGGCCGGCATATATTACATGTAGGAAGCTTCTACGACCTTATCCTCGTCACGAAATCTTGAGATTTAGCATATGTCAATTAGTTTTAATGTATTATAGAAATTTTATTTCTTTGTGTGATTCATTCACTACATTAAGTGAAGGATACCACCTAAGAAGAGAACAACAACTCAAAGAGAAATTGTTGTGGATGGTTCTAATAACTCTCATGGCACTATTTTGACTCCGAGGGGCCAAGGACGAGGTATAACTAGAGGTCGTGGACATAAAGTAAGTCGTCAATCTAGAAGTAACCAAAACAATGAGCCTATTAAAACAGCCTGCAATGAGACTGATGAGGCTAGGCAAGAAGAGACTTTAAACCACCTAGTTGCAGAAATGCATGAGTTGCGACGAAGTGTGCATGATTTGGTGGGAGTATTGGAACAACAACAACAACAACAACCCGTAGACCCATCATTTGAGCAAGAGACTAGGCTGATAGTAGAGTAGCCCACTACACAGAAAAATGATGTGTAAATTCATCTATCAGACTTTATGAAGCTTAAACCCCTTTCTTTCTCGAGTACAGAGATAACTAAAGATCCACAGAATTTCATAGATGACATAACTCGCCTTTGTAGAGCATTGGGATGTACATCAATCAGAACTACGAAGCTGGCAGAGTTTTGCCTAACAAGAAATGCTTACAAATGGTATGAGACCATGTTAGAAGGGAGATCTTGAGATTCACCTCCTTTAGATTGGGAAGGATTTAAAGAGCGGTTCATGAGGCATTTTCGCCCACAAACTGTTAGAAATGCGAAAGCAAGGAAATTTGAGGTACTTAAGAAAATAAAAGATATGATTGTTAATGAGTATGAGAAAAAGTTTACCCAATTATCATGATATGTCCCTCACTTGGTGGCTACAGAGGAGATGCATGCAAAGTGATTTGTCCAAGGTTTACTAGATCATCTGTTTCAATTAGTGGCAAAACCATGCTATGAATCTTATGAAGAGGTAGTTAAAAGTGCTAGACTTTTTGAGGCTCAAGTGATGGAAAGTAGCAATAATTAGGGGTGGAATAAGTGCCAGCATTCCAAAAGCATGCAAGGAAATAAACAAGGCCATGGGGTAAGTAATTTTGGAAGAGGGATCATTCAAGGCCAACAAGGTTATCAAAAGAACTTTTAGCAAAATGGAGGACAAAATAGGAATCTTTTTAATGCAATGTTTAGCAACCAAATTAATCAACCTCATATTTCTCAACCTAGCAGCAGCAAGGGTTTGACTTTTGGAAATCCCCTGTTATGCTCTAAATGTGGGAGGTTTCATACTGATATCTGCCTTGGATTATTGAAGGCATGCTACCAGTGTGGTGTGTAAGGCCATATTAGAAGGGATTGCCCTATGATTACAGGGCGACCAAATTTCAGTCACACACCTACACCTACAACATTACCGCAGCCACCAACAGCAACAGTGCCATTGAGATAGGTTGGGGGACCATAAGGTCCAGGTTCTAGTGGGGTGCAAACTAGTGGTAGAGCATTAGGTGCTCAAAATCAAGGTTAAGTTGGAAGGGGTCAAGCCAGAAGGAGTCAAGCAAGAAGAGGTCAAGCTGGAAGGGTCAGGCTCGAGTGTTTGCTATGATGTCCAAGCATTGAATGATGTGGTTACAGGTATGCTCCAAATATGTGCTTTTGATGCTTATCTTTTCATAATTTACCTATAGTTCCTCAATCTTAGTGATCTTATGATGATTTTAATGAGATGAGCCTTAGTGATGGAAATTATTGTCATTAGCACTAAAATGAGTATTGTGGACATATTGCTGTGTTGTTATACATATATATATATATATTGTCTTGTTTATTATTACTATTTTTTTTATTTATGTCTTTGTTGCCATAATTTAACTATATTTTTCTTTTCTTTCCTCCAACCATTTTTTTTTGGGGCATATGAGTTTCAAATTATCATATTTCTTGTAAAAACAAAATCTTAATTTCTGACATTTAACTTTAAATATTTTAAATTCAATTTCATTTTTTCCACTTTCTTTTTTTTTTTGTTATACTATTTCCTTTATTTTGGGTACTAGCTTAATTGATTTGTAATATGAGTATTTAATAGGTGAGATGGTTATTCTTCATCTTTATTTATATGAGATATATCATTATATAAATTATCGGATGAGACGGCTATTTCTCTTGCAGTATATAATATATTATTATATTATTATACTATATGGGACAGTTATTCCCCACCATTAGTTATAGGATGTGGAAAATGAATTTTGTGATGCACTTAGTGTGATAGCATTTAGTATTATTAGTGAACCTTCTTTGTCTATTAAATGTGTGAAATAGTATTTTGTGTTGATTTTTTGTTGTTGGTATAAAAGTGTTTTGTATATAAATGATTAGTTTAAATATAGGTAGATATACTTGTAAGATTGTTTTGAAAAACTCTTGTGTTACCTTTGCTTCCCTTCTGTGCATTTTCTTATTTTTGGTCTCACTGAGTCAGTGGTAGACTCACCCCTCCTATTTTCTATATTTTTAGATCAGCAGGTAGTTGAATAAAGCACTCTAGGGAAATTGGACTTCTTGGACATTAGGTAGGACATCTCTAGTCTTATGATAACGCAGATCCTGTGGTGATGTGACTACTATAGTGGAGTTTATGATCGAGTCCTATTGACTTAGATAATATTATCTATTTGTTGATTCTCTACTTTTATCTATTTTTGGATTTGAGGATTGAGATAAATTATGAATTATGATTGATTGCTGAAATTATTTTGGTATTTTATTTTAGTTTTCATTTAAATTGACTAGTTATGGAAGTTTTTCTGTTAGGTTTGCTAGGTTAAGGAGGCTTGTGCTAGCTTAGTCTATGCTCCGATTATGGCCTGGATTTTGGATCGTGACATGACCATTCCCAAAACCTTCAAGAATACTTATTTTTTGGATAGAAGTGTTTGCAAAGACCAGGCTTAGGAATGCTTCTAGAAAAAAAGCGTTCCCAGAACGTATGAAGCTTAGAAGTGTTTCCATTTCCATGTCTTTGGAAATGCTTATGTTAGGAAATGTTTCCTAAGCTCTAATTTTCAAAAAAAAAAAAAATTTTGTTATTTTTTGCCAGCTCATGTCCTTCAACCAGTCCAACAATTCCACAACACAACCAAGTGATCCAACCATTTCGGCAATTCTATACACTACGCCAAAATTAGCTTTTGTTAGCATTTATTTCTTGTCTTTCTTGATATTTAAAAAATGTCAACTATTCTAGCACTGATAAAAAGAGGGATTTTTGTTGACATTTATAAGCACCAACAAAAGTTGGCTTTAGTTGGCATTCACAAAAACACCTACTTTAATTGGCATTTATTCATACATAAGTTTTCTCTCTTTTTTGAAAAAAAAGGCTTTTGTTGGCATTTATTTAAATAAACACCAACAAAAGCTAGTATTTTTTTTTTAAAAATATGCAATTATATATATATGTAACTTTATTGAACTTATTGGCAAAAATACATATATTACATTAAAATAAGATTATGTGAGATTAAGTGCAATTTCAAAAAAGCCCATGATCATAAAAATAATGTTCAAGGTCCAAAGTAATGAAGGAAGGGTAAAAATGACATGGAAAATAAAAATAAATGGAAAAAATGAACAAAAGGAAAAAGCTAAGAGAGAATGAGTGGAATTGAAAATATGATTTAAAGAAATGGAAAGTCCTAATTATTTTGAACACAATTAGTTTAATCACAATTGATCTAATTAATCCCAACAATTAAGACCATATCTGACTTTTTTAATTAAAGAAACTAAGATGAAAATTGGAAGAATTAGTTCCATGATTAAAATGGAAATCAAAATATTGACAATTAAGGCCCAAAAATTCATTGTAATATCAAAAAAGGAACAAACTTGAAAATTGGCTATAAAATCCAAATTTTATCTATTAAATCACATTTATCCAAAATAATCATCAAAAGTGCTAAGGAATGAGGGATTAAAATAGTAAAAATCAAGAGTTATAATTTATTTCAACGCGGGTTGTTTTATACTTATAGGCAACAATCATTCAAACGATAGTCATCATCATTTGAATGATTCATTATTCAAATAATAGTACAATCAATTCGAATAATGAGTCATTTTGTTGTCTGTTTCAGTTCTACATAACAATTATTCAAATAAGTCTTGATGTTAATTGAATATTGACACCCAAATTGACCTTCTCTTCTATCTAGAAGAAGATTATACACCCTTTTCCTCATTTGAATATCAAAGCTATCTACACCCTTTTCCTCATTTTCCAATTCATCATTTGAATAATAACAACCATTACTTGAATGTTTTACTCTTTTCCATGTTTTGACTTTGAAATCCCATAACTTGGGCTACAGACTTTAAAAAATAGTAAATAAGGACTTCGTGGAAATCTCTAAAAGTTTATTTTTCAATTTTAAAAAAAAATCCAATGTTATGTTCTTTCTAGTCATTTATTAGTAGAAAAGAAATTAAAAAAAAAACTTCAAAATAATATCATTCGATCCCTCAAAATTACTAATTATTAAAGTTGCTCAGTCTTCATCCATAAAATGTCATACCATGATTGCTGCAACTATAACCTGATTACATCATTTCAAAACGCAGTTGAATCCTTTCTAACAGCATTTGGTACATAATAAATTATTGGAATTCTCTCAAACATACACCACACCTTTTTGAACCAAGTTTTGGCCCTATCAAACTTCAAGTTTTCCTTTATATATAAGCATGTTTCCCAACTACTTGAATGTATGCAAAACCTTCCAAATCAATTCTTAACCCATATTAGTACATGATTGACATTTACTCAAGCTTTTCTTCTTGAGGGGTATTCTATACTACAATTAGACATTGTTGTCTTGTAGGAAATTCATTAAGCTTATTCCACTAAAATGTTTTGGAACCTTATTCCACTAAATAGGAGTTTGAAACAGTTTTAAAAAAGAAGGAAAATTTCTAGGTCTTTCTAACGGTTCAAAATCTTTCTAAATTGTGACCTTTATGTTATTTTGTGTGTGTATTAAGTATGGTTGTTACATTGTGTATCTAGACTCAAATTCAATGGGATGCATTGACTCAAGAAAATCAACATTATACTATATCTTGCTTTTTTTCTCTCATTTAATCAAGGGCTACGTAAAAAACCATACAAGAGGCCAAATCAGTAATTGTGGACCTAAGTTCAACTCCTTTGTCGACTATATATACCTTTATGTTTGCAAAGGGAGCTACAACTTGGAAGAGAACAAAACAAACATAGATAATTGTCTCTACTATTGAAGCTAGTTTGTTTCTTGTTTTGAGACAAGTTCATGAGGAATTTGGTTTAGAAATTTCATGGTTGGGCTTAAGATTGTGGATTCAATCACAAGGCCAATTAGAGTGCTCTATGATGATATGAGTGCTGTATTCTTGGTTAAGATCAATAAAAGTAGGAGTCAAAGTTAACATATTGACATAAAGTACTTAGTCTTGAAAGAAAGAATTAAAGATGGTCAAGTGATTGTTGTGTACATTTGGACGAAAGAAATGCTAGTTGGTCTATTAACTATGTAACATCCCCAAAATTCTATTTATGTCTTACGTATTTTATGTTCTATTTTGCCTTGAATTAAGGCTTAGGAACATGGATAGAGGAAGATATTGAATGATTATTAGCCATATGAGGTGATATTTCATTTTTGGGCCTTAGAAATATTAAGAGAATGTTATTTTATGATCAATCCTTTATTGGCATTAAAATGTAAGCGTTGGACCTTAATTGTTAATAAGATGGTTCCTTAACTATTAATATGTTGTAATTTTATTTTGGTAAGAAATAAGCCCAAAATGAATACTTCAGAAAATTGGGCGAAGTGAGCAGTGCCGAAAAGCCCAAGATTGTGATTGAAGAATAAGTAAGAAGCCAAGAAAAAAAATGGTTTATTGGACCAAGTGGGAATTGACAAGATAACAAATGATTATATCTAAGTAAAAGTTAGAGTAGTAGTTATTGAGGAGAAAATGATGGAAAGTCATTTAAGGCGGTTTCAATATGTATAAAGAAAAGGATTAGAGGAGTCGATGGGGGGAGTTTATCAAATGGGTTTTAGCCCAATAAAAAGGCAAAGAGAGAGATTAAGAAGGACACTGAGGGAGGTTATAAGACATAATTTTTTAATAAATGATTTATTTGAAGAGATATTTTTTATAGAATTCAGTGGTGTCATATGACCCATGTAATGAACATCATTTAGTGGGATAAGTCTAATATTGTTATTGTTGTTGTTGTTGTTAGACCAAATGAGACTCACCAGGTCCAAAAGGTTATTGGGCCCAAATAGTAAACCTGAGGTCTAATTATGGAAAGAGGTCATGTGGGGCCCACACCAAGACAAAATGATGCCATGGTAGCCTTAAACTGACTAAGAATATACTTGTGGATGAACAAGTTGCAATTTTTGTACATATCTTTGCCTACCATGTGAAGAATAAGGTAGTATAATATAACTTTGGTAGATAAGGAGAAAGCAATCGTACATACTTTAACTCAGTGCTTAGTGCAATGATGCAACTTGGAGGAATTTTGTTCAAGCACTTTGAGCCCGTGTCGAATAATTTAATAGATGATAAATGAAAGTGATTCAAGGTACTTGTGAAATTTTGGTTCATTTTGAATGTCTCCTTACATGTTAGTAACCTAGTTTAATATTTTTCCTTCCTTAATTTTATTTTTTTGATAGAATTGTTTAGGTGTTTTATATGACACTCATATAAAAGTTTGGGTGTCAATGAATGAAAATGTAAGATACCAATATAGGAAAGGAATATCTTGGGGGTTTGTAATCAACATGGACTCTTTATCTATGAACTTCCTAGATAGGAAGGAATTGTGGTTGATGGAAGGGTCTTGCGTGACAAAATTAGTAGGTAGAATGGGCTCAAAGTTCCACAAGGCCATTACTATTTAGAAAATGTTAGTTACACCAATTGTGAGGGATTTCTTGCACCTTATAGAGGCCAAAGATATCACTTGAATGAGTGAAGAAAATGCTGACATCCAAGAAATGCACATGAGTGCTTTAATATGAGGCACTCTTCTACATGTAATGTAATTGAAAGATGTTTTGGAATGTTGAAGCTAAGATGGGCTATTCTATGGAGTCCATCCTTTTATCCGGTGTGAACATACAATAGAATGGTGATAGTTTGTTGCTAATTGCACAATTTAATCCACCAACAAGGTACAAACCCACTTGAGGATGAATACATTGTAATTGAATTGGAAGTTCATCTACGAGATAATGATACAATTTATACCATGGAAACTTTTGTTGCTTAGCTGCTGTTAGGGAGAATATTATAATTACAAATCAAATGTTTAAGGAATTTAAACAAAATAGGAAAACTAGATGAAAATTTTCTTATTTAGTGTATGAGTGTTCTATTAGTTTTAATGTATTGATATTTGTGGACATGTTTGTTCTACTTGTAACCTATGTGGAATGGTAATTAATGAGATTGTTCCTCACATAATGTTTATATTGATGAATTAGCTGCACCAAGATGTCATCACAATGTAGCAAAGAAAGTAAGCATATTTGGACACTAGAGGAAGATGAACTGATGATTAAATGATTGTAGGATATGTGTGATCAAGGTCAATTTGTAGTTGACAATGGATTCAAGCTAGGTCATTTGAAGGATCTTGAGAATATAATGAAGGCAAAAATATCCTACCTGCAATTTAAGGGTTTATCCTCACATTCAATCTTGGTTGAAGACCCTAAGGAATGGCTATAATACAATTTATAAACTCCTCAATGTTTTTGGGTTTGGATGGGATACTCAATGACAATGTGTGACAGTTGATAGGGATGTTTGGGATGAATACACCAAAGTAATGTTGCTTTTTTTAACACTTGGACATACATATATTAGTTTATATATATATATATATTAGTTGATATGTATTAGATTATATATATATATATCTCAGTTTATATATATAGATATATCAATTTATATATATATATCATTTGATATGTATTAGCTTATATATACATATTAGTTTATATGTATATATATGGTAGTGATTATCAATTTATATATATCAGTTTCTATTAGCTTATATATATATATATCAATTTATATATATATATATGATGAAAGCAAATTGAACTTGTTGTAGGTCAACAAGAAAGCTGTTGCATTTAGGCACAAGGCTTTCCCATACTATGATATTTTAGGTACTATATTTGGGAGGGATAGAGCCACTAGCAAGGATGCTCAATTACATCAAGCTATGATTGAAGAGATGGAAGACCAAGATACTAGGAAGACTACTGATCAGTTTAGAGAGACTAACCTAGGACTTGACATAGACAACATACTACTTGGACATTTTTCACTTCCAGAATCCAACATATCTAAGGCAACATTGTGAAGTAGAAAATGTAAGAGGAACAAAATTGATCTTGATGAAATCATGTTGCAAGGAATAGAGAGGATAACAACCAAATTGGCTAAAAGCCTCGAGGACTCAATTGAGAATTTGGGTATACATACTGATAGGGTAGACTGTGAGAAGCACATTGATACCATGAAGGAGTCATTGTACCAAGAGCTTATAAAGGTTGACGGAATTGCTCATGATGAGTGGATTGCAGCATATGTGAAGATGATTTTAAATGAAAGCATGTTGATCAGGTTTTCTAAGATGTCAAATGAAGGAAAGGGTAATGTCATTTGTAATATCCCTATTTTACTAGATATCATAAAATACAAAGAGAAATAGCAAAATTTGAGATATATGGATATATATGATAAAGGGTAAAGATGCCATTTTTTTAGGTTAGAATGAAAAATGAGGAAATTATATTTTTGTCTTTGGAAAGAAAAATTTTATGCAATATATTCCTTAAAAACAAAGGAAGAATTTAATACATTTTAGTACTTGGAAAAAATTATAAGAAAGGACCCGAAAGAATTAAAAATTATACTTTTATCCCAGGTCAACTGCAATTTTGCAATATTCAAAATTACTATCAGAATGAAGCACACGATAAATTGGACCTAATGATATATTGCATAGAGGTTAACTGATTAAATATGAAGAAATAATTAGTGACAAGTGTCAAAAAGTAACTAAATACTAAAAAAGGAGTTTTTAGGCCCACAAATAGCAAAAAGATGAAAGAAATAGTATGTGGACCCCACACAGATACTGTTTGAGATAGAATAATTAGGAGAACTCATATATAAATTTAGAATAGTCCTATATCCATAAAATGATAAAATGCCACAAAAAGTAACTTATCAATCCTGATAAAATTAACCGATATAGGATATATTTGGACTAGGAAATATGTAGTATTTTGACAATTTTTTCCTTCTCATTGGCTCCACAATTGAGCATGTGATGCCTATGATTTTTGGACAATACTTCTTTAAGAAGTATGCATAAAAGTAACCATAGTTATTTAACTAAGGTTGGATTATAGTAAAACATGGCTAGCAAGTTAATTAAGTTGGTTAATCTTTCTCTTTCCTCTTATTTTTCATCCCATCTTTAGCTGTAATTAGAGAGAGAAAGCTACAAGAAAACTCAAGAGAAAAGAGAAGAGAAAAAGAAGAGAAAGCTTGAGAAAATCAAGGAACCAACTGCAAAGGTAAGTTTTATGCTATCTAGCTTGTTGTTTCAAGTAATTTTGATGAAGTATTTTTCTTCTTCTCTCCATCCTAGATTTCAACCGAACCCTAGGCTACATAGAAGATGAGTTTTCATGCAATAAACTTAGGAGAAACACTCAACTAGCCACTTGAAACATGATTTTGGAAGTAGTTTGTTGTATTTTAAAGTAAATCATTTTCTCCATTTTCTCATGAATTTCGGCCAAACAGGGTTCCATTTAGAGTTGAAATTTCATGATTTTAAGGTAAAAAATGAATCCTTGGGTTTAAATTAGCTAAGGACAAGTGTTGGTTTCAAGAAAAATCAAAAGAAAAGCAATATAGAAAATTTAGGGTTTAGTGAGAACTTTGCATAGGAAGACATGAAACCAGTGGCTTATAAGCTTGTGTAGTATTGTATTTAGGTTCAAAGAAGTTCTGGAAGTCTTAAGAAGCAATGTACCAAAAGTGAAAAGTAAGGGAAGCCATAAAGGTCACATTTTACCTTTTTATGCATTATATTGTCCTATGTTTATTTTATGAATCCTATGACTGTCTTGATGCCATGTTAATGTTTTGTGATTGTTGGCTATGTTATATGAAGGGTTAATTGACTCTGTGACATCCAATTTGCTGAGAAAACTCTGCCAAAATTTTTATGAATTATTAAGGCAATTTATGTTATTATAAGAATGAATGACATTCTCATGATTTATATGATAATATGATTGCATGAATGGTAATGCTACTGAGATCATTTGAATCTTACTCTTCCAAATATCTAACATGTTTAAGGTCAAGTTATGGCAAGGCTACCAAAGAGGAAAAAGGCAGGGAGAAAGAAGTTGATGATTAAAATGGCTATCCTTGCAATGATATTGTATTTTGAGCTCTTATGTAAATTCATATGTGTGGTGTTAAATCTTTATCTTAAGGTGATCATGTCCCTTTAGGTCTTATACAATGTACGGTATGATATTAGAATAAGATATGGCCATGAAAATAATTTATGACCTTTATTTTGCAAAGTATGGGATGTAAATGGTTATTTTGACCTCTTGATAGTAATATTGCCACTATTTGGATGAATTGTTGTAGAACATGTGAGTGTTATATGTTTGTGATTTATTATGATTTTTCAAATTTAGCACCAAAAAACTAAAAGTTGAAAATGACGGAATGAATAGTAATGTCTTATTGGAATGACTTATGCTGGAATGATTGCTATTGAAGATTGTATTTTGGTGTAAGATATGTAATATCTTACTTTACTTATGTTGGATAACCTATTGTGATTGAGTAGCCCCTCCTGTTAATATATGACTCATATTGGATGTTGGTTAAGTTGAAATTTTGATTGACTTTTATTGCTAATATTAGTTTATGTGTACATGCATTGTGCTTGGAGCATATGGTTCGAACTTTTGTTTTAGGAATACACAGCTATATTAGTTAATATATATATGTATCATTTTATATATGTATGTGCATCAGTTTATATATATATATGTATCAGTATATATCAATATAAGTTCACAACATATATATCAGCTTATATATAAATGTAAGTATGGCTTTTATTCATGTTGTTTTATTGATATTAATGAAAGTTGTAGAAGTTCTTTGGATTAAGATAGTTTACTGATATAATATAGTTTATATTAATAACCATTTGGCAATCTCACCAATGTAGTAGCCATGGATTGTGAAATGATTTGTGTTGGTGAAGGAAACAAAAGTGCTCTTGGAAAAGTAACAGTAGTATATATATGTGTATATATTAGTATATATATTAGTTTATAAAACATAAAACTTGCAATTTAGACATAGTAAGATAACATCGACAAGGACCTCCTTGAGAGAGATCAATACATTATCTCAAATACTTTTTACACCATTACAAAAGCATAATAGACTACACCATAACTGATCCTTTCAACTACTACTAAAGATCTACAATACAGTTTAAAAGCATAATACAATCATTAATTTTCCAACTAAATATCCCAAATACACTACACCTTCAATAAACATATAAGCAAGATTAAAATCATAATCCCAAACATTATAAGACGTCCTTGAGCCAAAGACTTCATTCCAGTAATTTCAACTTTATACTCAATCATTGCAGCTTTTATATCATTGATATCTAATGCACATTGTCAACCTTCCTCACCAACTTAGTATCTTTAACATTTACTTCCCAATGATTCTCAACAACACAATCTGTCACATCACCATTTAGAGATTCAACCAAACTTTGCAATTATATTGCTCACACTTGAAGAATAATCAATGTGGATTGTCCTCAGAGCTAGAAATTTTGATAGATGGAATTCAACTACATTTGCAATAAGCTCATCATGCCTACATAGCTTTTGAACAATTGCTTTCTCCAATACTATATTTGTTTGCCATTTGTGACATAAGTTTCCAAAATCAAACCATACCAAGTTACCAAACAACATACATAATAAGAGACTGATCTTTTTTATTGCACAAAATACCAAAAATTTCATTAAACAACACCAAACTAAATCATAAAGCATCCTAAACTCCATAGGAAATAATGGTTTTAGAGTAGTGAAAATTAACACCAAACTACATCATTAAACATCCTAATACAAATACCAATGTTCCTCTTAAACATCCTAATACAAGCACACATATATCAATTTAGTCGAAACACACTATATAATTGTTCAAAGTGGGAAAACGGGTTATTTCTGAATATTTCAGCTTGCCTATGCAGCTGTCAATAAATCTAAACAAATGTCAAATACATTAAACACTAAAAACTTGCATTATTGAAAAAAATGCTTAGTCAGCAAAACTACCACAATATATTTATTCCATACATCTTTTGAAGCTATAACTCGATTGTTTATGGGGTCCTACCCAAAGGCATATGCATTTGGCTTATGTAGCATGTTAAAGAGAACATGGTATGATGCTTTTAGAACCCTTATACGAGACTATATCTAAATAAGGTTAAGCCCACATCACGAGAGCATTTGTTCTATCATTATTTCCAAACATCTTAAGTAAATAGGCATAGAGTTGTTGTTATCCATGTATAATCCTTCATGATACAATTGAACTAAATGTAATGACCCTAATTTATTTCTTCTGAACATGTTAGTGAACTTATAGAAGAGTATTTTGGGATTATGTAGGATTAAAGGGAGGTTTAATATAGAAGCTCTCGATGCCATGGCAAGGTGTTAGTTAGGCTGGCTTCCCAAGAGGGGGGTGAATTGGGAAGCTTGAAAATTTTCTACCAAATGTCAAGAAAGTGAAGAAACCAAAGTGTAGAAGGTAAAACAGAGTATAAGTAAAGTAACTAAAAAGTTGCAGTAAAGAGAAGAAAACTCAAATATTTATCCTAGTTCGGTTTCTCCACTTGACCTACGTTCAATCCCCAAGTCTTGAGATTTTTCACTATTCTACAAGAATTCAGTGGGCTTCTTGCAAACGCCTCAGTACAAAGATGATGCTCTGTTTCTAGAGCTTCACTCAATCACTCTATGTACTCTTACAAAGTGCTTCCCAATCCCTTGTGATATCCCCTCACAAGAAAATCTATCTTCCAGATGAAGATAAGATTGTTTACAAAGATTAAACTCTCTTAAACAGAGTAAATGTGAAAGTTGGAGTACAAAATATTGAAGTGAGAGAGTAAGAGACTTTGAGTAGATGATTTGACAGAGTTTCAGTATATACAATGTTAAAATCATTACCCACAACTTCAAATGATGTTATATTTATAGATTTAGGTCTCAACTATCCGTTAGAGATAAAATCTATCCGTTGGAGAAGTTATCCAATGATTACTCTGAAAAACTACCCGTTAACCAACCGCATTTAATGCTTCTGACATATTGAAATTCGAATTTCGGTTGGTCAACAGACGAATTTTGGTGAAACCGAAGGTTAACAGCTTTAACGTTGAATGCCCGAAGTTCGTTTGTCATGAAGTGAAATTTGAAATGTTTCTTCGTTGTAACTGTAAGGTTTAGTATAATATAAGTTTTGAAGATGACAAATATAGAGTAATAAGGAACAAATGCATTATATGTATCTGACATATATAATGTTCCTTAAAGAAGTAAAATACATATTAGCATGTATTTAATTATGGTTATAATACATATATCATGTTATGTGTAAATATATCCACTGTACTTTCACAATGAATAATATAAGTTGAATATATAAACTAGACTAACTACTTAGTTTGTAAGTGTAATATATTCAATGTAGGTTGGTCCAAGTAAGATGAGTGAGCATTGGAATACAGAAATGGAAATCAATATCATACCTCACTCAAGAAAGAAGAAAAGAAAGGATGCTCAAAAAATAGAAGATCAGAAGGGAGCATGCCAAGAAGAAAATGTCCAAGTGGAAGTGGAACTCAACATTTGAAAACCTAGTCACTAGGTATATTTTATTTTCACTTAGGTCTTGAGATGGGATTAATCTTTGAAAAATTACTTAATCTTATTACCATATGTTTTAAATGAGTTAGATTAAGTAAATCTGATGTTAGCATAAGTTAGATTTGAAAAACTCTAATGACAGACAAATTTTGAGAAGTTAAACTTCATATACTTTGTGAAAATATGAACCTTGCTAACAGAAATTTTAAGTTCCAAAGATATTACCTCCGACAGATGAATTTCAGGTGTTGAAATTCAAATTTCGAGTCAAGCATAGTTAGTGAAATCTAGTTTTTAAGAATCTAGAGTTTGACCTTTGATTGAAATTTTTAATATATCTCTCAAAATACATATGGATTTGATGTAAAACTTATTTTATCTGAAACTAGACTTAATAAGCTTTTCAAAGAAGGTTATTTCACTCAAAATGAAGGTCATATGAAAAAGCTATGGTTACTTAAAGTTGAGTAGTGAGATATGAATTTTCAGTTTTGATCTCTTACCACTCTTTTGATCATATCTCACAAAATATGTTTGTTTTTTAAGTGAAACTTATTTCATTTGAAAGTAGACATTGAGAGATTTTCAACCATAGGTCATTTTCTTAATTTGGAGTTAAAATAAGAGAGTTATGGCTTCTGCAAAATTATCTACAGTGCAAAATTCGAAGTTATGTAGGTTCTGTTGCAATAGACGAATTTCGAGCCTCCAAAATTCAAATTTCGAAGGGAACCTTCGTACAAAGTTGGGTTTACCACTGACAAACAAATTTTGGCTCCCAAAATTCAATCTTCAGGTCCAACAGATGAATTTTGGCTTTCAAAATTTGAATTTTGAAACACCAGAATGTGAAAATACTTCCAGAAAAGCTGATAGACAAATTTTGGCTTCCAAAATTCAAACTTCAAGTGTAACAGACAAATTTTAGCTTTGAAAATTCAAATTTTGAATATCCAGAAACACAAAAATACTTCTGGAACAACCAGTAGACAAATTTTCACATCCAAAATTCAAATTTTGAAAGGAATAACTTGCGCCATATTGAATTGCTCACTGTCAGACGAATTTTGGGAACCATAATTCAAACTTCAAAGACACTATAGCAATATGGAATAACTGTTCACACTTACCAGAAGTACTTTAAACTTAAAAATTCAAATGTTCTAACATAGAAACATTTGTCAAGATGAAAATTTGAATTTCAGCTTTGAACTGACGAACTTTGAAGTTCAACGCTAAAAAATTTAACTTACAGTTTCTTCAAAATTCGTTTGTTGACATCCAAAATTCGAATTTCAGTATGTCAGAAATATTAAATGTGGTTGGTCAACGGCTAGTTTTGCAGGGTAAACCGTTGGGTAACATATCTAAAGGCTAGATCTTGTGTCTAACGTCTAATTACACTACAAAACTATAAATATAATATCATTTGAACTTATGGGTAACAATCTTAAGAGAGCTTATTTGAAAATACTGCTACAACTTGTAAAATCTTTCTATCTTAGTATTGTTTGAAAAACCCACCTCAATAGAGTGAACTTTCAATGTATTATCTACTCTTCAAGAGAGTTTTCATTCTGTAAATATTTCTTTCTACATATTCTGGGTAGAATCTTAGTGTGGGGAAACACTAAGGGATTTACACATCTTGTAAGGGTGTGAGGAGAGTGGCTTCACAAGTCCCTACTGAAACTTATGAGAATGTACTGAGGCTTCACAAGTGCCCGGATCGACCCTGTGGGATATAGTGGAAAATCTCAAGTGGTGGCTTAGGGACTGGATGTAGGCCAAGTGGTTGAGCTGAACCAGTATAAATCATCGTGTATTGTTTTTCATCTTCTCTACTCAGCTGCTGCACACAACCATCTCTGTTTATCCCTGTTTTACTGCACTTTTAGTGAAATTGGGTTGTGATCCAAAAGAGCGAAAATCTTACATCACCCAATTCACCCCCCTCTTGGGTGACCAGTCAACCTAATAGTAACATACGAATTTTCATGTTGAAAGTTTTTCTATTAAGTGTGAACAGTATTTTCAATTTGCTACAGTGCCTTTGAAATTCAAATTTTGGAGCTCCAAAGTTTGTCTGTCCGTAGCTGGTTTGTAAGGCACAGTAGTTCATATGATTCAAAGTTCAAATTTTCAAAGGACAAAGTTCATCTGTCAGAGAGATCTCTTTTCAGACTAACTTCAAAATTCAAATTTATAAATACCGTCATTCATATGTCAACATATCATTCTAATAGACTCACAAGCTTAGTTTCTGAAATTCAAATTTTCATGTTCAAAATTTGTCTATCAGTGAGTAATTTTGAAATCCAATCTAAACATGGTTTCAGTTGAACTTTGACATAATTTCAGACGAATTTCTTTAGTTTTCATAAGTTTCATTTTGTCTGAAATTTGAATTTTCAAAATCCAAAGTTCGTCTGTTAGTGAAAGCTCCTTTCAGACACTGATCAAAATTTGAATTTCATCAAGTCAAAATTCTTTTGTCAAAGAGGCTTTTCTTCAGACTTGTTCAGTTTTAGTACAAAATTCAAATTTCCAAAGCCAAAGTTTGAACTTTCATTATGACAGATTGGTATTAACCTTTTAAACTTCATCTATTGGTGGGTGTTTTTCAATTATTCCATGATTTAACATAGAATCAAGGTTTTAAAACATCTTTTCACCAAATTAAAATCTTTTACTCAAATAAAACACTACTAAACATCCTACATCTTTCTTTGCATAGATTTTTCCAGAATTTCTTCACTTGAAACCTTTTAGGCACCTTTGATATCTTTATTCCAAGCTCTTGAAGGTTGGTTTGGAATCATCAAAACTCTTGATTCAACACAAGATCCCTTAGTGCCTTGGTGAGAGTGTGAAATTGGGCCAATGGGCTTGGAGTTAGAATGCATCAGCACCACAGCGCTAGTAACCTCTACCATGATGCTATGTTAGGAATTTGCATTTTAAATAACATGACTAGTCGATCAGAATGGAAGAAATACGAGCATATAATGGTTCTCTACTAGAGTTCAGAGGTCTGAGGCTTTCAGATATGATTTGGAGCTTTAGAAAGCTTAGATTTCATAGATATGATGACTCCCAACATCCTCCTTCCTCTTTTTTTGAATTTGATGGTGGATTCTTAGTGTTAGTTGTTGGGGTTCCATTTAGGATGGGTTTCCACCAATTAAATTGTGTTTAAATGTTTCAATGATGTGTTATTAGGTGAATTTAAGCCTTGGGTTATGGATTTTGGTTGATTATGTAGTTGTTTCTCCAAACCATAGTTTTTAAACTTTGAGTTTTCATAATGTTTGAATTTGGTTAGGTTCATATATAGAATTATTGATTGTTTTGGGTATAATTGTGGTTGGAAATGGTATTAGAATCTTGGTTTTATTGGGTCTATACTTGGGATATCGCTTTGAGCTCTACCAGATGTTATGACTTATCTTGATGTATGTGTTTGGTGCTTGTATAGGGTGTGTGTTTGCTTTGATGAGGTATATATATTTGAAGAAGGTTTTTGAAAATGTCAAATTCATTAGTAAGTGGCTAAATTGCTATATGACGAAATTAGTTTTGTAGGCTTTAAGTGTCATATGGTAGCTTCATTGGTTCCATTGTAGTTTAATGGATGTTTGGGTTTTATTGGTGTTGAGATATAGTTCATTTGACTTGGATTTGCATTTTCACTTATGTGTTGTAGTTGGTGATCTTTTGGCCTACTAAGGTTTTGAAAGGGTTTGGTAGCTTGAGGTAATCGGGGAGTAACTTTTATTTATCATATATGTTTGAAACTTTTTATATCATGATATGCACTTTATATCACAATTAGTAAGTTTTCTCCAACCTTTTATTCCCTTGGAAATTATGATACGAAAAAATGGAAAAGTTTAGTTATATCAGTGTGTATATTTGTATATATGAATGTGAGTGCAAAGAACTTGGCCTATGAATATTGTACACCGTCATTAATATTATGTGTAAAGACACTACGTTAATACATTGGTAACAATGATGATATTGACAATATTATTGATGATGATAAGAATGGAAGTGGCTATAAATATATGTATATATATAATGTTTATGAGCATGATAAATATGAATGCACTTATGATTATTGTTTATCCCATGTGATATATTGTATGATGATATTATGCTGGCATGATGGTGATGATGATAATCATTATGTATAATAATGACCAATTAGCATGGCATATTGGCCTTGTTACTCATGATTATGCATGTTGAACATATGTTGATTAGGTGATAATGTCATGGAAATGTCATTTGGCATGCCGATCCATTAAATGACATTTGAGGCCTCGTGTCCAGGTGGTAAGGTGTGATATATCCCTACCACTAAATTGTCGTCCTTTGGCCGAGAAATCTGGGTAGCTATAGATTGGGGATGTATCTTCTTTAAATCACGACCAATTCAGGTGGTCCAGAGGAAGAAGAACCATAGTCCAACCATTAGTACAATAGCCCTTGGCCAGGGTCACGACTAGTATATGTGAGCTTAGTAGTTGCTTGGAAGTGGACTACTTAGCAAGGCTACCTTATAATGGTAACTATCTCATGGTTTTTGCCATGATTGATATAGGTTCTTGTAAATCATGCGCATGACATTGTGCATAATATATATTGCATGTATGTAATAATAGATTGAATTCTCATATTTGACTTGTAATGAATTATTGTCTTTTTAATCTTTTTACAAATGATATCCTTTTTTATATGTTGCCCCTGGTTACTAGGACATTTGTCTCAACCCCCATTGATGCCCTTTTTTAAGAGAGGATTTTAGTTCTAGCAATATGATGATCGATGTTTTCCCTTGATTATTGCATGGAATATTCAAGTACCCATGATCAATATGAGTTTGTTTTGAGAACACATGTTATATGTTTGTATAGTATTTTGTCAAGTCTATATTTATGATCGGATGCTAAGTGTAATGCTATTTACGAGTCCTTTGGGTTGTCTCAGGGTTCTTGTCTTTGATGCATGTCTTATGTCACCTTTGAGGTTAGGATGTGTATGGATATTTAAGTTAGTAAATTGTAAGGTTGTGTCCTTTATCATAAGGGTAGCCTAAGCTATCATGGTGTATGGTGATACGGTATATGGTGGTTATTGGGCTATTTTAGGCATATGCCCTGTTTCTTATTATTGTGAATTTTGAGTGGAGCAAGCAATATGGGTCAAGTTCGATAGGCTAACCTGTTTAACCCAATAAAATGAGCATGCTGCGCTTAAAAATGAGAGTTTGAATGAAAAATGGGCTTTTAGGCTCGACCCCCGTCAAACCTGGAGCCAAGATGGACTACCCTGAGTGGGCTACTGATCAGCTTGTTTGGCCCATTTTCTTTTTTTAAAATATTAAAAAACACATACTATTTTATTAATTAGTGATATACAAATTGTACAATTTAAATATTATGTTGATTTTTGGTGAATGATGGTGATGATTAATTGTAATAATTTGAATAATTATGTAAAAATAAAAAATAAGAAAGTATTTAAAAAAGTATGGGTCCTCATTCCATACTGGCTCAAGCTTATAAAGTTAAGCCCATTTTGGTAGTAAGACTTTTCGGCTTGGCTCAATCCATTTTGCTAGCTCTAGTTTTAGATCTATCATATTGGGTGCTTATGTGTATCTTGGCGAATTTAAGTGGCATATAAGGTCATTTGGTGATTTCAGAGCATTTAATGAAAAAAGCTTATTTCTTCCAGTAGATAGGATCAAGGTTCAAGGGATTAAATCCTAAAAGAATAGCTTTTTAGAGATGCTATAACATCCTCAATTTTCTAGAAAAATATTAAAGTATGCATATAAATATGTAAATATAACATGTGATGCATAATTTGATGGGAAAATGAGTGAAATGATAAGAAAAATTATTTACAGTTTGGTCCTTGGGAAATATTACAAAAGAGTTCTCTAAAGAAAAGTCATTTGCAATTTAATCCCCCTAGGAGCAATTTCTTAATTTTACAAAATTTATGTCAAAATGGATCTCATGACATGTTGGACCTAATGGACTAGTATCTTGAATCCAAATTGATCAATTTGGAAAGAAATAGTGGCCCAGAAGCTAAAAGAATACTCAAAATTGAGAAATTAATTCTATTCTTTTCTGATTGATCCTCCTTTCTTACATGCAAAGGCCCTATTTATACTAGTTGGGCTCGCAAATGTTACAGAACCATAAAATGAATACATTAAAGTTAGGAGGGGGAGTTATAGGAGTTACGAGGGTTATAGGAGTTAAAACTTTATTATTAGGGGATTATGGAGGTTACATGGAAGGGGGATTACATGGGGGAGTTGGAGTTATGAACCGTTTCATTCTCTTCGGGTTGGATAGGACTTGCCCTCAAGTCAAATTCAACATCATCATCGAAATACAGAGATAGATCAGTAATATTGAAGGTAGCTGAAACGCCATAGGCACCAGGCAATTCCACCTTATAAGCATTGTTGTTGATCTTTTGCACAATCTTGAAAGGACCATCAACTCTAGGAGACAACTTGGCATTAGGTTGTTTAGGAAAAAAATCTTTTCTGAGATGTAACCAAACCAAATCTCCCACATTAAAGATCTATTACTTCCGATGCTTATGTCGCTGTGTCTTGAGTTTGAAATTCTGCTTCTGGATTCTTTCACGAACTTGTTCATGCAACTTCTTGATTTCCTTAGCCCTTCGATCTGCATCTAAACTATACTGCTGCTTATCAAGTGAAGGGGTCAAGTCGAGTGGACTAAGGTGATGAGTGCCATAAACAACTTCAAACAGACACTTCACAGTTGCTTGATTAACAAAATTATTGTAGGCAAATTCAACTTGAGCAAGAACAAGGTCCCATTGCTTCAAATTCTTCCCACAAAACTTCGAAGAAGATTTCCCAGAACTCTGTTAATAGCTTCAGTTTGGCCATCCATTTGTGGATGGCTAGCGCTGCTAAATTGGAGCTTAGTTCCCATCTTCTTCCATAGCGTCTGCCAAAAGTGGCTAAGAAACTTGACATCATGATCAGAGGTGATAGTCTTAGGAATGCTATGGATATGCAAGATCTCTTTAAAGTACAAATCTGCAACTTGAACTACATCATTAGTTTTCTGGCATGGAATGAAATGGGCCATCTTTGAAAATCGATCCACAATAACCATGATGGAATCTTTTTGCCTCTGTGTTCGAGGTGAACCAAGAACAAAATCCATGCTCACATCTTCCTACGGCGCTTCTGGAACTAGCAGTGGCATGTATAATCCTGTATTTTGTGGTCTTAGCCAAATGACATATTCGGCATTGCAGTATATGCCGGTTGACATCTAGTTCAAGCCTTGGCCAATAGAAATTCTCTTTGACCAGATCAACTGTCTTGTCTCTGCCAGAATGACCAGCTAATCCTCCATCGTGAGCTTGCCAAATTATCGCCTCCCTTAGAGAACCCTGAGGAATGCATAAGGTTTTACCTCGGAATAGAAACCCTTCATGTCGGTAATATTAGTGGAACTGTTGATCGGCAGTAGCTTCCCACACTCCATGGAAATCAGGGTCATCCTGGTATAGCTCCTTGACAAGGTCAAAACCAATAACTTTGGCCTGCAATGTTGTTAGCAAAACATGTCGATGGCTAAGAGCATCAACTATAGAGTTTAAAATTCCAGCCTTATGCTTAATGAGGAAGGGATAAGACTGCAAGATTTCACTCCAACGGGTATATTTTTTGCTGATCTTTTGTTAAGAATTCAAATACTTTAGAGCTTTATGATCCGAAAAAAGTATGAACTCTTTGTTCAAGAGATAGTGACTCTAATGTTGCAGACTCGGACAATGGCATAGAATTCTTTATCATAACTAGAATACCTATGTTTGGCATTATTGAGTTTCTCACTAAAAAAGGCAATGAGATGACCTTCCTGGCTTAAGACAGCCCCAATTCCAGTGTTGGAGGTATCACAGCTAACCTCAAACACCTGGCCAAAATTTGGAAGAGCTAGGATGGGAGCTTCAGTCAACCGCTTCTTTAGCTCCTCAAAACTCCTATGAGCTTGCTCTGTCCACTGAAATTTATCTCCCTTAGTGCAATCTGTGAGGAGTGCAGCAATAGACCTAAAATTGCAGATGAACCTCCTATAGAAAGAAGCTATTCCATGGAAACTTTGAACTTCCTGAAGAGATCTTGGAACTAGCCAGCTATTATTGGCTTCAACTTTACTCAAATCAACTCAAACACCTTCTGCGGTGATGGTGTACCCCAAGAAAACAACTTCATTGGTGAGAAAGGTGCACTTCTTTATATTGGAAAAAAGCTTTTGGTCTTGCAAGGCTTGTAAAACTTGCCATAAGTGATCGAAATATTCGTCTTGACTCTTATTGTAAATAAGAATGTCGTTAAAGTAAACAGCAACAAATTTGCCAGTGAAGGGTCGCAATACTTGATTCATCAGGTGCATGAATGTGCTAGGGGCATTGGTCAACCCAAAAGGCATCACATTCCACTCATACAAGCCATCTCTTATCTTGAAGGTGGTCTTCCATTCATCTCCTGGCTAAATCCAAATTTGGTGATACCCACTATGAAGGCCAATCTTGGAAAAGTTAGTAGCACCATGCAGCTAGTCTAACATGTCATCGAGCCGGGGTATCGGAAACTGATACTTGATAATAATTTTGTTAATAGCTCAAAAATCGATGCACATTCTCAAACTCTCATCTTTCTTGGGTACTAGCAGAACAGGTATAGCACAAGGGCTAACACTTTCTTGAACCAGCCCTTCCTTTAGCAGCTCTTCAACTTGTCACTGGACTTCGACATGTTCCTGAGGACTCATCCTATAAGCAGGCTTGTTAGGAATGACTGCTCTTGGAACAAAATCAATGGTATGTTGTATGTCTCGCATGGGTGGCAACCCGGGTGGTATCTTATCAGCTATCACATCTGAAAACTCAGATAATAAGGGCATAACTCCTGGCAAGATGGTGGACTCACTGTTCGTCTCGAGTACCAGTATGAAATTCATCTTCTGGGCTTCAAATTTCATCACCTTGAATTCTTCCTTAATCATCAAAGTCACTAATGGTTTAGCTTCTATCGAGGCTTTGCTAAACTCATTAGGCGGTAGAGGTGCTAGCTTGATCTTGACACTGTCTTTAGTGAAAGAGTAGGTGTTTGTATGTCCATCATGCAGAGCATATTGATTATATTTCCATGGCCTCCCCAAAAGAAGGTGACATGCATCTATGGGAACAACATCACACAAAACATCGTCACGATACCTGTTCCCAATAGATAAAGTAACAAGGCATTGCTTAGAGACTTTTACCTCACTTCCAGTATTAAGCCAGTGAAGCTTGTAAGGATGCGGATGGTCGTGCGTTGGTGACTTCAATTTCTGCACCATGTTGTTAGATACTACATTTTCACAGCTCTTATTGTCAATGATGACATTACAAACTTTTTCCTGGGCAGTGCAGCGAGTGTGAAAAATACTGCGTCGTAGCTAGGGTTCTTCCTTAACTATAGTTGCATTCAGACTTCATCTAATAACCAAAGGCTCTCCCTGATCTATAGGCGTAATCTCCTCATCATATACTGGTTCGGTTTCATAAAATGTATTCTCCTCTTTATCTTCCTTAGGTGCTTCATAAACTTGCCCTTTCCTAATGGTGACAATCCTCCGAGTAAGACAGTCTGAGGCAATGTGGCCGAATCCTTGGCATTTAACGCATCTAGGTGCTTTAGAGCCAGACTCCTTGGTAGTATTCGGTGGAGGCTTGAACGTAGTGCTAGGTTGTGGCTTGCCTAAGGAATTAAGCTGCTGAAATTCTACCTTATGGCCATCAAAATAACCCTTAGAGGAAGAAGGTTGAAAAGAAAACCTCTGGGGTGTTTGCTTCTCAACATGGATGGCTAAGTGAATCACATCATCCAAAGTCCAATATTACTGAAACTGAACTAGATGACTGATGTCAACGTTTAACCCTGCAAGATAACGAGCTATCATTTGCTCCTCCTTCTCTTGTATGTCACATTTCATCATAAGTTTTTCAAAGTCTCTAGTGTATTCTTCTATAGACAAGGACCTTTGTCAAAGATTTTGCAATTGAATAAAATTATCCTGGTGGTAATGTTCCAGTAGAAACTTCCTCGTAAGCTGTCATCTCATTTTCTCCCAGGTCTTAATCTTATGCTTTCCCTCAAGTACTCACTTCTGTTTGAGGTTTTCCACCATATGGAAGCATGCTTCTTGAGTTTAAGGGTGACAATCTTGACTTTCTGTTCGTATGGAATCTCCTTGTATTCAAATACTCGATCAACAATTTGAAGCCAATCTACGAACTCGTCTTGCTGGAGTCTTCCCTCAAATTCAAGAATGTCTACTTTGATGTCACTAGGGTAGAATGGCTGTTGTCGAGGACAGTGGTAGTTGTCAGTGGATGATGAACTGCTGCTACCCGAATCGCTTTCTAGATTTTCTTTACGAGTATCTAGTAAAGCTCGTTGCATTTCTATGGTAGTCTCTAATTCTCGTATTCGACGTCTCTTCTCATCCATCGTAACATCTTGTACGTTCCTGTGTCTTGGAGGCATTTAATTTTTTTTGGCCTTTTCAACAAGGTTAGGACTTAGGCAAAAACAATTAAAAAGTATAGGATGAAAAGGTAATTTTATGAAAGTTTGAGGCAGAATTGTAATTTTGGAAAAATATGGGGTAAAATTTAAATTTCAAAACGTTTAGGAGTAAAATTGAATTTTTAGGAAGTTGAGGGGTCAAATGTATTTTTGAATAGTTTAGGGGTTGAAATGTAAATATGAAAAGTATAGGGGCAAAAATATAAATATGAAAGAGTTTAGGGATCAAACTGTAAATATGAGAAGTTTGGCTGATTGGGCAGGGTGACGTGACAGAAGTGACACGTGGCAGACACTGGGTGGCTAATTTGTTGCTGACTAGACATGTTAGGATGACGCGGCAGATGACGTCATCATCTTCAACCTCCAGGGCGCGTGGATGGCACATGGAGAGTGTTATAGGTGCGTGGTCTTCCGGTGGAGGCGCGCGAAGGCGTGTGGGGTGTCAGAAGGTAGCGTAACTCTCCAGTTTGAGGTTGTCTGGTCTTCTGAACTCGATGGTGATGTCCGTTTTCCTGAAAAGTGATCAAAAATGGATTCCGACCGTAGTGGTGGCGGCTGCTGCTCACTTTCAGGTTACTCTCTGGTGGCTTTCTCACTCTAATCGACTCCTGGACACTTTCTAACCAGGCTCTAATACCAAACTGGCTCCGTAGCTAAAGGAGTACTCAAAATTGAGAAATTGATTCTATTATTTTCTGATTGATCCTCCTTTCTTACATGCAAAGGCCCTATTTATACTAGTTAGGCTCGCAAATGTTACAGAACCATAAAACGAATACATTAAAATTAGGAGGGGGAGTTATAGGAGTTATGGGGGTTATAGGAATTAAAACTTTATTATTAGGGGATTATGGAGGTTACATGGAGGGGGGTTACATGGAGGAGTTAGAGTTATGAACCATTTCAAATAGCCTGTAGAATAGAACAATTTTGCAGAAAAAGATAAAAGACATTGTGGGCCCCACAAAAAGTAGAAAAAGTAAAAGAAAAAGTATGTAAGCCCCACATTAATACTGTTTGTAACATGATATTAAATTAAAAGCATATCCAAATGGAGTTATATTCTTTATTTATAAAGTAACAAAATACCGCAAAAATAACTTTGTCCATCCAAACATAAATTAAACCAGTATAGGACATATCTAGATTAGGAAAAATATGCAGTATAAGGGACACATACTCCTCTTTGTTTGGCCGAAAATATGAGCATGCGTTATAAAGTAATATTTTAATATTTTTGGCAAAACTTCCCTAAGAAGTTAATATTTTTGGATAAAATATCAAGGACACTTGGCATAACCTATTGGGACTGCTTCTTTTACTGATACTCCCTCTTTTGCCTAACATTAACAAGAAAAGAAGAGTGAATGAGCTGCTGAAAAAACATAAGGAAGGGAGAGGGAGATGTGAGAAAGAAGAGGAAGAAGAAAGAGGAGAAGAAAATAAGCTATTTCAAGGTAAGTTCTATCTTATGGTTTCTAAGGTTTCTAACTAAAGTTTTTTAGTAGTTTGGCATGGTTTATTTGAGTATTCCTCTCCTCCTTCTCAAGTGATAATTTTAGCCAAGCTAATGGTTTGAGGAAGGAAGAGTTTCTTTACAAGAAAATCATGAGAAAGCATGAAAAGTTTCAAGAAAGTAAGATGTAATGAGTCTAATGTTAGTTGCAAAGAAATTTCCTTTTCTCCCCTTGTTATATGAATTTCGGCTAGTGCATAAGGCTTAGAAAGAGTGGGAATTTCATGAAAACAATGCCAAAAAATGGATTCCCTGTGGTTGATTTACCTAAAGATAAGTATTGATCTAAGGAAAAAGTTTAAGATAAATTATATAGAATTTTAGAGTTCAAGTGACACTTTATGAAGGTCATGGAATTAGTGGTTTAAATGGGTAAACGATGTTGTATTTATATTTGAGGAAGCCTAAGGAAGCCTTTAAAGGGAGTGAAATCAAGTGAAAGAATAAAAAGTTTCACCAAGATAGCAACTTTTTATTTATTGAATTATGTTTTCTTATAATGTTTTGTGAAATTATATGATTTGCCATATTGCTATTTTGATGATTGATTTTTATTTTGGCTAAAAATAGGTAAGCGTTTTGACCTTGAGATGCCCTTTTCTAAGGGAAAATTTTTTTACTTGAATAATATGGTATTGTATGTTTTAATGTGTTTATGTGATTCTTCCATGATGTATATGATTGTTAGGTCTGGTGATTAACTTGATTAGTTTTGATGATGTCAAATAGTGAAATAAAAAGTTTGCATGGTATGGTTATTAAATGTTATTTATATCTTTTATATCATACTCATTATTTGAGGAAGAATTTGACTAAGTACTAGACTTAATATGAATTTCTTATATAGTTATCTCAAAAAGAAGAAGAGAGTTTTGGAGAAGAATAACTTGGGAGCTTAGATGGAAAGTTCAAGATTCAACTTCTTATTCTGAGTTTAGATGTAAATAGTTGAGGATATTTGATTTAAAATGTTTTTCAAACAATTTTAAAACATCTCTTTTAATATCCTTGAAGATTTTAAGTCTAGAAATCTTTTTAAACCTTGATCTGTTCATTCTTGTATGTTTTTCAAAGTATTGGCAAAGTAATAGATTACCTCTGGCCACATATGTTTATTTCTATCTCGTGCTTTCTTATTAATATAACCTATAACTTTTACCAAAGTAATCGATTATTGCTTTTCTTACCTAGTCAGTACGTCTCTGTTTTGCATGCTAATCAATTATCTTAGTATATAATTGATTATATAAGCAAATGATCTCAGTTCAGATTTTCTCAATTGATAAAATTGATTACCCTCTCAAAATAATCAATTATCAAGTTTGTTCATTTTTGATATACTTCAGTTTCACACTCTAATTGATTACTCTTGCCTCATAATCGATTATATTCCTACATGTAACTTGTTATGCTTTGAAATGAAATCTATTACCTCGAAATTCTTTTCCAAAATCACTCGTACCCAAAAATAATCTCTTATATCTGCAAATGTAACTTGTTATCCTTGTATTTCTCATTCATTCTATTTTTCAATAACCTATTACTTCTTTAAATATAATTGGTTATGTTTCCTAATCTTTGAAATTCCTTATTAACTGATTATTTTGGACTCAATTGATTAATAAACTTACTTTCTTCTTCGTTATTAAACTCAATCAATTGACTTAAACTAAGCTCAATTTATTATTATGGATACATTACTGGGAATAGTCTTAAATCACATCATAATTGATTAAACTTTTATTGTATAATTGATTAACTCATAAAATGCTTGCATTGGGCAGTTCAATGGCTAGTACTTCATAGTAAAGGCTAGTTAATTGTGCCTAACAGCTAATTAACTACTTCCACATATAAATAGAGGCTCATTTAAGTTGAGAAAAAAAGAGAATGATGTTTTGAAACTATTTATTATTTCAACAAATTTATTTCTCATTCAAGCACTCTCAACAACACTTTTTGAGCTTCGATATATTTATCTAATTATTGAGAGAGCATTTTTTTATATTGATATTTTCTCTATGAGAAAATTCTCTACGTGTTCTAGAGGGATTACTCAAGAAAGGTTTCCTTGAGAAAAATTTGTAATCACACCAGGGAAGATGTGGGAGAGAGATAGATTCAAGGAAGAAGTCTTGGTTGTACTGTGGCCTCACAAGTACCCAAATCAAACTTGTAGTTATAGTGGAAAATCTCAAGTGGGTTGCTTGGGAATTAGATGTAGGCCATGTGGTTGAGCCGAACTAGGATAAATCTTTGTGTATTGTTCTTCATCCTTTACCTCTCTTAATCTTGCATTAAGTGCTCTATTCACTCTAGTTCTTCATGCTTCTCTGAGACATTGGGTTGTGCTTCAAAAAGATTAAAAATTTGCAATACCCAATTTACTTTCCTCTTGGGTGACTAGCCTACTCAATAATGATAACATGCATGCACAAATGATAGTTACTACTAGGATTTCATGAATCTCACTATTTCAACTCACTAACCATGTTAGGAATTAGCATGACAAGGCTCAAGAGAAGGACCAAGGAAAAAGAAGAAGAAATTGATGATTAAAGTAGTGCTTTTAGCCGTAATATTTTATTTTGAGCGTTTATGAAAAATTAAGTGTGTTCCTTTAAATCTGTATCTTGAGGTTTTGATGTCCTTTTAAGTTTCACATGATGTTTGGTATAGATTTGGAACAAGAAATGGTGATGTAAATATGTCATGGAATTTATTTTTTCAAGCTTATGGATAAAAATGCTCATTTTGACTCCCTGATAGTGAAATAGTCATTATTTGGATGAAACATAGTATGATGTATGAGTGCTATATATGCCTAAAAATTAGTCAAAATAAGCTCTCCAAAGAACTAAAGAACACCTAGATTGGATGAGTATACGATTTATGGTGAATTTTAAAATTAAAGCCAAAAATCTGGAAAGTTATAAAATGACCATATAAACAATGATTTTTGTGCCAAATACTGCATAAATTGCCATGTCAAAGCTACTGTTTCATATTTTTCCCATATAGAGAATGTTTTAATCTATTTTTAAATACTGAATCACCTCCATATGATTTTTATAGAACTAATTATGATTTTTTAAAGTACAGTTTGGCAAGTGAGGTGACCAAATGAACAGTAACAAAAATTTTAAATTTTTCTGTTTGGTCTCTCTAGTGATTCAAGCTTCCAAATCAAGTTAAACGAACATTAAATAAGGTTTAGTACATGGGAAATATGATCTAGAGTTAAAGTGTTATAGATGCCACCTCCTTGAACAATGTCCTTATGCTATTGGAAAAGATTTGGTGATCAAAAGATTAATAGTTGGGAATTGGGAGGTATTGATGTGAAGGTTTAGCCTAAATGTGACTTTTTTAGTCTTGGGTGTTCAAAATCTCCATACGGAAGAATTTTGAGATAAGGTTCAAGGTTAAAGGAAGTGTAGAGTGACTTGTAGACTTTGGAATCATGCCAATTGGAGGTTCGATTAAGAAGATATTTGCATCTGAAGTTTGGCTAGAAAATCAGCATTTTGCTGTCATTCGATAGCTAATATTGGCACCGCGAAGCAAATTTCTAGGCCATGGCATCACAACCTAACTTCTACTTCCTTGAGTCTCATCTTCCTCTTTCTTAGTATTTGGTCATTCGCTCTTGTCTTTCTCAATTTTTCTAACTCTTTGTCCTCCTGCTCATCATCCTTCCATATCCTTTCGAGGTAATTTTGGTTAGGTCTTAGTCGTTGGTGATTGTTTTGATATATATTTCTTGGGATGTTACATCACACACTCAACAAAGCACAATGTCCTCCTTATGGGTCTAAATACATTTTGTAGCATGTCTATTAAATTCAATATTATCCATTGTTACAAATTCATTAATGAATACAATTTTCACTAGCTTCAATAAAAAACTTTTTTAGTCCAACTATGATATTAGTATCCATTCTTCCAAATTATAAGTTTTTCCAGCCAAGGTTCAGATCAGTTTTTTATTCAACATGAAATCACAATGTATATGTTCAAAAGCTAATTGAGGCATAAATTTTCCCAACATATTTGATGATATAGTAAGTGGTGATGAAACTAAAAATACATTGCTAAAGGGAAAAATATCCTATACCACCATGCATAAGAAAATTTCAGTTAAAAAGCAAAGAAGATTCAAGAAGAAATTTTCAGCATATACATTGTGCTCACACTTGAGTAAAATCTTATACCATTATGAATAAGAAATTTTCAATGACAAAGCAAAGACGATTCAAGAAGAAATTTTCAGCATATACATTATGCTCACACTTGAAGTAAAGTCCTATATATAACATTGTGAATAAGAAATTTTCAATGACAAAACAAAGAAGATTCAAGAAGAAATTTTCAATGTATGGAGGATAAGTTATGTTTGAATCTGAATGGGGTAAAAAGACCACAATGTATGGAGCTTACTCATAAGCCTTTTGCTAATATCAAACTACCAATAGTACTAATGAGTAGAAGTCATGAAAGTTACCAGATTTTGAAACACCAAGCCCTCAGGTTAAATCATTCTTCAAATAAGGGACACCTCAAAGGTCCCAATGGTGTATGTCGGAATGAGGAGAACGATGCCAGAGGTTTGCCCAAGCTAACAACAATATCTGTTACAAAGTCTGAGTATTTGATGGAGGCCTGCAACGATGAGACTGCTGACCTAAGATGAGAGAGCAATAATCTTTGGTCTGCAGTTTTATTTTTTAGGTGTCTTAATTTTATATTAATATTTTTTTATCTGGGGATATAATTGTCTTTTCATTCTTTTCAATTTATATAAGCATTCCATCCACATTTCCTTTATATATCAAACACACTTTTAAAGGTCATTCCTATTTCTATTTCCACTCCTACTTTACTCACATTACCATTCCTTTAAAAATTATTTTGTCTATTAAATGGGGCCTTAAGGGAGAAGGAGAAGAAGATTCTTGCAAACAAAGTACCTAGAGTAGAAGTAACAAAGTAGCTTCTTAAAGAAGATGATAGAGGATGGCAAGAAAGGAAATAAGTAGCACTATAAGATTGTAAAGAAGAGTTTATTATGATTAGGGATGTGATGAAGCCTGTGTCACCATGAAATTGCAAGGAAATGTCTAGAAATAAGAGAAAAGCTCTTCCTTCCCTATTTCCTCTTGTTGGCTGAAATTATAAAGAGAGACAGAGAGAGCAAGAAGAGTTCTTCAAGTTCCATAGTGAGAAAGAGTGAAAAACCTAAGTTCTACCCACCAAAATATCTTTTTAGCCCTAAATCCTTTCATAAATGTTAGATAAGCTGGTTTCTTAGGGGGTGAATTGGAAAGATTAAAATTTTCTATAAAAGTTAAGAAAGAGATGAAAGCAAGAGTGACAGTAAAAATAAAGCATAAAAATATAACCAAGTGATAACAAGATAAGAAAAGAGAAGACACATATATTTATTCTGATTCGGTCTCTTTCTCTTGACCTACGTCTAGTCCTTAAGCTACCACTTGAGATTTTTCACTATCTTGCAAGAATTCAGTGGGCTTCTTGCAATGCCTCAGTACAACTTGATGCTCTGTTTTAAGAGCTTACAATCCTACTCTTTACACTCTAGCTTAGTACTTCCCAAATCCCTTGTAAAAATTCCTCACAAGAAAATCTTTCTTCCAGATGAAGATAAGATTAATTACAGTAATTGAACTCTCTAATTTAGAGTGTATATAAAAGTTAAAGTACAAGATATGAAGTATATGAGAGCAGAAACTTTGATTCAAGAATTTAGTAGCGTTTCAGTATATGCAGTATAAAATCATTATCTACATCTTCAAATGAAGTTCTATTTATAGATTTGTATCTTAACTATACGTTAGAGACAGGATCTAGTCGTTAGAGATGTTACCCAATGGTTACTCTGAAAAACTATCCATTCACCAACCGCATTTAATGCGTCAGACATTCAAAGTTCAAATTTTGGTGTGTCAATAGACGAATTTCGCAGAGACTAAAAGCTAAAGACTTTAATGTTGAACCTACAATACCGTCATATTCTGTTTTAAAGTAAAGTTTGAATTTTTATCTTTGGAGAATGTTTCTATGTTAAAACATATGAATTTTCATATTTAAAGTACTTCTGGTAATTGTGAACAATTGTTTTATATTGCTACAGTACCTTCAAAATTCGAATTTTGGTGCCCAAAATTTGTCTGTCAGTGGACAACTTAATATGGTACAATAATTCTTCTTTTCAAAATTTGAATTTTCAAATGCCAAAGTTCGTATTTCAAAGAGATCTCTTTTCAGACTTAATTCAAAGTTCAAATTTCTGAATACTAAAATTCGTAGGTTAAAAGATAATTATAACAGACTTGCAGGTTGTCTTTCCAAAATTCGAATTTTCAAAGTCAAAATTCATCTGTTAGAGGATTAACTTAAAACTCTTTTTAAACTAAACTTTCAGATGAACTTTGGTATATTTTCAGATAAATTTTTCATTTTCTATAAAATGAAATTCATCTGTCAGAGGGACTTATTTTCCGACTAACATATTTTTACTTTGAAATTTAAATTTTAGATACCGAAATTCAAATTTCCAAAGCAACAAATCAATTTTACCACTTCAAAGTTCGCCTGTTGGTGGGTATTTTTCAAATATTTCATGGATTATCGTAAAAACACATTTCTGTGAAACATTTTTTTGCAAGATCAAGTCTTTTAATCATTTTGAATCACTACAACAAAACAGGAATTTTCTCAAGGACAAAATCCCTGAGAAAAGGCAAAAAATCCGTGAGAAAATAATTTCTCAAGGAATTTCTCAGGAGAACTTAAGCGAGAGAATAATGCTCGCGAGAAAAATAAATTTCTCAAGGAAGATACCCCTGAGAAATAATTTCTCATGGAATAATCCCTGAGAAATAATTTCTCATGGAATAATCCCTGAGAAATTTTCTCATGGATTAATCTACGAGAAAATTTCTCAGGGAATAATCCCTGAGAAATTTTCTCAAGGATTTGTCCATGAGAAAATTTCTCATGGATTTTTCCATGAGAAATTATTTCTCGGGCATATATCCATGAGAAATTATTTCTCAGGGACATCAGCAATGAGAAATTTATTTTTCTGCGAGAAAAAGTTCTTTTGGAATCTTCCGTGAGAAAAATGCACGAAACTCTAATATAATCATTTTCCTCATGAATGGATCCGTGAGAAAGGACCACATAGTTCTCTCAAGACTATTCCGTGAGAAAAGCTTTTTTTATGCCTCTCCTCTATACAGATTCATATTAATTCCTAATTTCACATTTAAACCTGTCAGGGAAAGAAAAGGCCAACACCAACATGCAGCTTCTTATTATAACATTGAAATCAATACTAACATTTTAATTAAAATCCAACATTCACAAAACATTCACAACATTACAAACTAACATTCAACATTTCAAATTCTCATTGTCAAATAATCCACTAGCATTAAAAGCTGATCAGCATCTAATTATCCACTAACTTCATAAGCTGCTGCACCTCTTCCTCTTCCTCCTCCTCCTCCTCATCATCATTAGAATCATTGTCATTGTCATACTGATTATTCACACCCTCCCCCTCCTCCTCACCATCACTATTAGCAACATCACCAGGGGCTTGAGTCGAAGTGCTACCTTGAGCATTCTGAGAGTTCAATTGAGCCAAGATTTGTTTCATCATTTGACTGGTCTCTGCAAATTGTGCTTGAAGAAGTTGTTCCCGATCTTCAAAATTCTTCTCCACATCAGCTAACCTTTTCTCATAATATTGCTTTTGTTCATGCAAGCATTGTTTTAGTTGTGATATCTCACCATAATTAGTCAAAATTCCACAAGACTTTAAGAGACTAGCTTGTGAACCTACCCCATAAACTCGGCCCTTCTTATTCTTTCCGCCTACAGATTGTAACCATAATGTAGAGTCATCCAATTCTGTACCTGGCTCTTGGTTATGACGAAGCTTCTCATATTGCTTCTGCATTAACAAAGAGTAAGCAACATAAATGTTCTTCAATAGTTTATATTTTCAAACAATATAGTTAAATACAAAATAAACCTCAAATAACGTACATATTGATTTTCAGCTTCTTTTGCAATCCAACCCTCTTTTTTCTCATCATGGTTAACTTTCTTGAATAGCTCTGGAAAGTGAACTGGCCGACCAGACTCTTTTTCCTATGAAGTTAGAAATTTATGAAAGCAATAAAGATAAACATAGCAACATCATCTAACGCATCAACCATTTATGAAAATGTAGAAAAACTTCTAATTCTAAACCATAACATACAATATGAAATAATCTCTAACAAGACTTACCATTCTGTCTTTATACTCTACAAGTGAAATGCTACCACCCCTATGCTTGCATCATTCAGGATTAACTGCTCGGTTGGACTTGTTCCTATTTGATATTTTTTTAAACTCATCAGAACCCCAATGCTTCTTTAAATTATTAAAAGCTGGCTCTGGCAACCATACTCCTTTTGTCTTTCCTATTCGAACATCTCTTAATCCTGAACATATAAGGTTGCTACATTTCTTCTTCCATATGTCATGAATGACTAGATCCAAATTGGGATCCCAAACACATTGTAACTTTATAAAAAGTAAAAAGCATTAGTTAAACAATAATAAATATGGATAAATATAATTTGTCAATGATTACTGGATTAACTCACCTTAAACTCATCCCACCATACTTTCTTGACATCCTTAGGCACACTAGAAAAATTTGGCCATCCACCCTCATACTTACTATGGATGATTCGAGTCAATTTACGAGTTGCTTTCTTAGTAGGGTAGAAGCTGTGAAATATAGCATGTTTAGTAAATATATAAAATAAAGAAACAGTGACAGCAAAATTAATCAGAAAACATACTTGTCGGTACTAATATTTCTAATAACTAATCGGCCATATGCTAATATTGATCCCGGATCAAATGTGAGAGCTTCAGAAGATCCTAGATCAGAGCCCATCACACAAGGTGAATGTCCTTCTACACCAGCAAATGAAGAATCACAGGGAGATGACGGGATGTGGCTGGATGGTTTCATAGCCAATGCCACATTTGATCCTGGCGGTGTAGCATTGTGTTGGGATGAGGATGGTCAAGAGGATGGAACCATAGCCACAATTGGTAGTGATTGTTTTTGTGGTTGCGGTGGTTGATCATCCCGCATAACTTTCTTACCTTTATCTTTCTTCTTGTCCATGAGTCTAAAATACAAAGAAAACCACACAAGATTAAAAAATTTGTGCAAATAAACGATTCATTAAAAATAAATTTATACAAAAAACAATTCATTGTAAATAAGTAGTATTAGTGACACAAAGTTACCGATCAACATCATATCATTCACTGGCTAAATAGAAATCACTAGGAGTATCTTCTTCAGTTTCAGATGAGTCGGTATGCACTAAGTCTTCATTTGAATTTTCATGCTCTTCAATGTCATCTTGGAATAACACATCATCCACCTCTTCACTGTGGATTGAGTTATCTTGTAAATTGTGCTCGTCAATGTCTTCTAGATCATACTCAATCAACTGAGGAGAATGATTTCCCTCATCTTGGAATGGCTCATCTTCCTTATCATAACCTGGGGCATCAATTCGGTTTCTTGCTCTTGTCCTTATCACCACAAGCCAATCCTTTTTATTAGGGGTTGCTTTTGGATATTCAGTGAAATACACTTGTTTAGCTTGTTGGGCAACGATAAAAGTATCATTCCCATTATATGTTCTTTTTAAATGAACCTCCACAATATTATGTTTCGGACAAAGTCGAGTCCCTCGATTTGTTGGATCATACCACTTACAATTGAAGACCATCAAGTGCCTATTTGGGTCACCGATAAAATCTAATTCTATGATCTCCTTTAATACACCATAATAAGCATATTCGACTCCACTATGACTAGTTCCTTTAACACTCACACCACTATTATTGGTTTTCCTGCCTTCTTCCCAAGTAAAAGTGTGAAACTTATAACCATTCACTGACCATTGATGAAATGTTCGTGCAAGCCTCAAAGGACCCCAAGCAAAAGAAATCAACAGCTTATCTATTATCCTATTTTCAGGGTTTAAAACCTATTCAAGTAAGAGAAAAGATTGTTATTCATTTGATAGTGAGAATGTAAAACCTATTTGACTTATCAACAACTTATATAACTTACGTAAGTGTTGAACCATTGAGGGAATTCTGCTGCAATATACTTATCCATATCCTCACTTAATAGACTAGAATTCATTGAAACTAATCTCTCTTCATACAAGCTACATTAAAAAAACAAATGAATGTTAGGGAAAGTTGAATCATCAGTTGCATTAAATCAATATAGGAGAGATTCATACTTAAGGAAAGGCTTGACTTCAGGAGCATTGAGAAGAATATACAATGTGATTGCATTTCGCTCATCCTCAGTAAGAAAACGTGTGTTTTGAGTTATTCTTCCATGAGGTTGACCAGGATAGTTGAAAATAGACACAGGAGGATGAACATCACTCACCCCACCATTGTCATTTCGAGGAGCTCTCCTAACTCTTGATTGAACATGTGTATCAAAATAATAAGAACAAAATGTTGAAGTCTCTTCAAGTGTGTAAGCTTCACAAATGGAGCCTTCAACACGAGCCTTATTTTTTACCTTTCGCTTCAATGTGTATAAAAACCTCTCAAATGGATACATCCACCTATATTGTACAGGTCCACCAACTATGGCTTCATACACTAAGTGAATAGGTAGATGTTCCATGACATCAAAAAAACTTGGAGGAAATATCTTCTCAAGGGTACACAAAATAACAAGAATGTTTTGCTCCATCACGTTAAGGCTATCAAGATGTAAAGTAGGAGCATAGAGATCTCAAAAAAAATGGCTTATCTCTATAATAGCATCATATATTGGGGTAGGTAAACTAGCACATACTATTGGCAATAGCCTCTCCATGAAAACATGACAATCATGACTTTTCATTCCCACTAGTGTGTAGTTTTTCATATCAACACATCATCCCAAGTTGGATGCATAGCCATTTGGAAGCTTCAGAGTTTTGACCCATTCGCATACTACTCATTTTTGATCCATACTAAAGGTGTATGCAGCCTTCGGTATGGTTTTTCTACCATTGTCTGAAATCTCAATGTGTAAGGAGGGTCGTTTATAATGCATGGTTAGATCATACCTTGCTCTTTCATCATCCTTTGTCTTATCTTTCACATTCATCACTGTATTGAATAAATTATGAAAGAAATTTCCCTCAGTATGCATTACATCTATATTATATGGATTTAACAACTGATGCCAATAAGGAAGATCCCAAAAAATACTACGTTTCGTCCAATTATGGCACTGCTTATAACCCTCCAAATGTAGATTTGGTGTTTCAGTAATTTTAGGAAATCCCCTAATTTGATCATACACTTCCTCTCCTGGATACCTTAATGGTGCTGGAGAATTTTCTACTCTGTTCTTTCTAAAATTTTGTTTATTTCGTCTAAAGGGATGATTCAAAGGCAAAAATTGACGATGACAATCAAAATAGCATATTTTTTTCCAATGCTTTAAGTGTAGTGTATTTATACGACCCATGCAAATGGGACACCCATGCTTTCCTGATGTCTGCCAACCACTCAACATGCCATACGTTGGAAAATCATTTACAGTCCACAAAAGGGCAGCCCTTAAACTGAAATTTTATTTTAACGATATGTCATAGGTTACAACACCCTCTTCCCAAAGCAACTTTAATTCATCAATTAGAGATTGTAAGAAAACATCAATCCTACTTTTTGGATTATTTGGGCCAGGAATAATGATTGTCAAGAACATATATTCCCGTTGCATACACATGCCAGGTGGAAGATTGTACGAAGTGATAATCACGGGCCAACAAGAGTATGTCCTTGAACTCAGACCAAATGGAGTAAACCCATCAGCACAAAGCCCCAACCTAACATTCCTAGGCTCTAATGCGAAATCAGGATGAGTTTGATCAAAATGCTTCCACGCAGCCCCATCTGATGGATGCGACAACACACCTTCATCACGACGATTTTCATGGTACCAACGCATATGCATTGCTGAGGCATTAGATGCAAACAACCTTTGGAGTCTTGGAACAAGTGGTAAATACCACATTTGTTTTGTTGGGATCTCCTTAGACCTCCCTTTTCTAGCTTGCACCTCTTTGAATCTTGCTTCCCCACAAAATCTACATCCTTTGTCATTGACTGCATTGCCGTAATACAACATGCATCCTTTAGTACAACAATCAATCTTTTGATAACCACAGCCAAGTTGCTTAACCAGTTTCTTGATTTGGTAAAAATTTGCTGGCATATGATGATTAGCTGATAAGATCTCTTTTATAAGCGTAATAAGTTCATTCATTCATGCACTAGGAATGTTATAATCAGACTTGATGCTCAACAACCTCATAGCTATTGACAACATTGTGTGATTCTCACACCCATCCCACAATGGTGATTGTGGAGCATGAAGCATATCATAAAATTTTGCAGAATCTGGATTAGGATCCTCAGGAATGTCATATGGCTCAAAAGATGGCCCAGCAGCATCCATAACCATTTGCTCATATGGATTAGAAGTTGTACGAATGTTGGGATCAATTGAAGCCACTTGAGGCCATTCCTCTCTATGATTATGCCAATAGTAATAGCCAGGCATAAATCCTTTATAGTACAAATCCTTCCTAACATCATCAAGAGTTTTATGCTTCAAACACTGACATTTTAAGCAAGGACACCTCAACTTCCCGGATTCCTTAAAATTGTCCAAATGACTTGCAAATTGAAGAAAGACCTCCACCCCTTCAATGAACTCAACGCTAACAGTTTCACGCTCCTTATCAAATCTATTGTCCATCCAACGACGATGCTCAGGAGGAGTCATCTAATGCAACACACAACTTCAAAGGAATGGTCTATTTTAATTAAAAAAATAAATAATAAATATACTTTATTTATGTATGCTAATATCAATAGAAAGAACTCAACAAAGGCATATCCATTTACATGCAATGCATAGCCCCTTCAGAAAAAAATATGGCTAATTAAAGAGAAAATCATTAGCAAAATCCTACACACATATCACAACTTTTGGTTTTTTCCCATTCAAATTTTAAAACAATGAATGCATAGCCCCTTCAGAAAAAATATGGCTAATTAAACAGAAAAACATTAGCAAAATCCTACACACATATCACAACTTTTGGTTTTTTCCCATTCAAATTTTAAAACAATGAATGCACAGCCCCTTCAGAAAAAATATGGCCAATTAAAGAGAAAATCATTAGCAAAATCCTACACACATATCACAACATCCCTCCTTAATTAATAGATCATTGCAGTAACTTAAAGAAAATCCTTATTAGAGAGAAGGACCAAAATATAATTCATTGGCTAATAAATCATTGCAACAATGACCATCATGATCATGTGTCACTCAATCAATTAGCAAATGAAAAAAAAAAGTAATTTCACCAAAAAAAACTGATTGGGCCAATTGACATTGTCTAAAAAAGGCCTAGAACATGTTTTCCCTTCATAAAAAAAAATTTGTCTAACTAATTATGAATAAGTCAAAATAATATTTAAAATTACACTATCAAAATAATAGAAGAGTTTCAAAGATGCTTTTAGAACTTGATTAAGATCCACTAAAACATGCTAAACTGAGCAAAAGAAAATGTAGGACCATTTATTATAATTAATCTCCCCTTCTATTTTCTGCTACTAGACTCATCAAAATGGTTTGATTAACCATTATATTGCAAATGTTCTTGTGGGTATCTCTTGGAAAGAATAAACATTAAAGACCTATCAATCACATTCAAACTGACAGAGGGAGTTCTGTTGGAGGTAAACAATAGCTTCAAGTTTATTAATTCTGAAACTAACTCCAAGTATACTTTCAGGAAGCGTTCTACACTAAACACTCCAGCTTGACAGAGACGAACTAATTTATTACTCCACATTCATTCATAACCTCCTTCAATACAAATATCAGCACAAACAAGTCCTTTAACATAATTTTCCATCTTTAACAGTCAAGAAAAATTACTAATTTAAATTACATGAAAAGAAAGAAAATGGACGATCTTTGAGATGAGAATATAACGGCGCTAAGAAGGAAGAAATCACATATACTTACCTCGAGTTGAGTTTCAGAGAGATGAACCAAGTTTGAGGCAAACCACCGAACTTGTCTAGAATAGAGGAACAATGAAACAAGTGGGGGAGGTTCAAACTGGGGATAGAAGGTGAAGATGGCACCTTGTCCGGGAGCCAAAGAAGTTTTGAGAAGCTACCGTTGAGGCACTGAACTTTTCTGAGGGTGAAACTTTAAATGAATGAGGCATGAACTTATTGCATGACTTTTTTTGTGCCAATATACACACCACACACACACTCCTCTGCTGACTATTTTGCTTGATGTTGATACAATTGACTTATAACGTCTTCAAATAAATTTAGTCTTATGGCAGATATATTTGAGCAGAAGGTATGATCAGCAATTAACTTTATTGTTTGGCTTTTCAGATTGACACTCCCATGTTGGCTTCAGAATGGAAGAGACCTGGAATACTGACCCGTTTTACTGTGGTCCGTAAGCTTGACGGAGGCATATTTCCATTGGAGGAAGCTGACCACCAAACTTTTCTGGAACAGAGGAGCAATGAAACCAGTGGGGGAGGTTCAAACTGGGGGCAGAGGGTGAAGATGGGACCTTATGCGGGAGCCGAAGAATTTTTCCGAAGCTAGCGTCCGAAGGAGAAGAGCAAATGGAGGAAGCAAACCACTGAACTTTTCTGGAACAGAGGACTAATGAAACCAGTGGGGGAGGTTCAAACTAGGGGCAGAGGATGAAGATGGGACCTTGTGTGGGAGCCGAAGAAGTTTTCCGAAGCTAGCGTCCGAAGGAGAAGAGCAAATGCCTAGCAAACCACTGAACTTTTCTGGAAGATAGGAGCAATGAAACAAGTGGAAGAGGTTCAACGTGGGGGCAGAGGGTGAATATGGAACCTTGTGCGGGAGCTGAAGAATTTTGGTGAAGCTAGCATAGTGAAATGCCGAAGGAGAAGAACAAATGCAGAGGAAGTTGCCGCAGAGAGTAAACTACAAGACATGAAAGGAAAGTTTGGTGATTAGGGCTTCATTTGATGGGAGGCAGGAGCCGTAGGACGCGTGCTTTTACCAAAAAATTCAAAGAAAAAAATTAATCCTGGACAGTAGTTAGGTTCGATCTGGCAACCTCAAGGACAAATAGTAAACTAACTTTGGCAACCAAACTAACGTCACATTGTTAGCTTTGGGTACAAAACAAAATAGAAATATATATAGTGATTTTCTTTTTACTATGTTAATAATATGCATATTATATACACATTTTAACTTAATATTTTTTATATAAAATATATATTATAGCTATATTTATCTATATATAATTATTTTTGTTATATTAATAGTATATGTCATGCAAAAAGACACAGTAAAAGATATATAAGTGATAGAAGATTATTTATTAAGAAAATGATAAAAAATATGATTTGAAAATTTAAAACAATATATATTTCTAAAACATTATATATTGAGTGGATTTGAAAATTTAATTTCAATTTTTTAAATATGTGCAATTTTTCTCATAAAAAATATTTATTCACACGGAATTATCCCTAAGAAACTCTTCTCATGAAATTGTCCCTAAGAAAATGCCAATATTTCTCACGGATATTACCGAGAGAAATTTTATCACTATACTTCTCATTCTTGCGTTCATGCAATACTATTCTCACGGATATGTCTCTAAGAAATGCTAAATTCTCACGGAATTATCTCTGAGAATATTTTCTCATGGCGAATTGCCTGAGAAAATGCCTACATTTCTCACTGATGTTACCAAGAGAAGTTTTTTCACAATATTTCTCATAGAATTTTACATAAAAGCATATTCTCACGGCTATATCCCTAAGAAATTGTGAACGTTTCTCACAGTAAATTTCATGAGAAATGATAATATATTTTCTTAACAATCAATTATTAATTTTTCCATGATCTCTCATGATCATTTCCATGAGAAATGATTGTATTTCTCACGGATATATTTATGAGAAAGCTTTGCAAAAGGTTTGCCTTTTCTCACGGAATTGTTCAAGAGAAATGTTAAAATTTCTCACGAAAATAGCTCTGAGAAATATTGGCGCCAATTGCCCTCCTTCTAGCGGGAATTTTTCTCACGGATTTTCTCATGAATTTTCTCTTGAATTATATATTCATGTGAAATTTCCCTGAGAAATCGTATATTCCCTGAGAAAGTCCCTGAGAATTTTCCCTGAGAAAAATTCTATTTTCTTGTAGTGAATATAGTAGGAAATCCTATATCTAATCTTATGCTAGTTTTACTTGAATTTCTCCACCTGAGATCTTTTGTACACCTTTGATATCTTCTTTTTAAGCTTTAGTTGGTTTGAAATCATCAGAACACTTGATTCAACAATAAAGTTTGTTTCCCTTACCAGGAGCTTTATTTCTATGGTTTTGGTTTCTTGAAAGAAAGAGTTTGAGAGGAGATTCTAGATAGATAAAGTGTTGAAGTAAAGAGAGACAAGCAAGGAAAGTTTAAGGTAATTAACTCCTACTTGTTACTATAGTTGTTTGCATGAGTTTTAATGAAAATCCATAACCCTACCTAGCTCATGTTATGATTTTCAGCCAAGACAAGAAGTGGTACTAGGGTTGTGATTTTCATCAAACTAATGGTATAAATTGATTCCTTATGCAAAAGTAAGTAGGAAGATGGTAAAGGTTTGAATTCAAAACCAACAATATGAGAGTTGATTTTTGAAACCCTAGGTTCAAGCTATAATGATTACTATTGTTTAAGAATGATTTAGTTAGTATATTGTTATGTATTTAGGCTTTGGATAATCAAGAGAAGCATTTGGATAGCTCACACAAGGTTGAGAAGCTAAGGAGTTTGTGTTACACCTAAGGTAGCAACTTAACTCATTCTTGCTCTCAATGTTATGTTTGAGTAGTTATGATGATATTTGATTTGCCATGATGTTGATTGGTATTTTTGATGAATCTAAAGATGATTATGATTGAGTTGTTGCTATGGCCATATATGAACAATTCTATATGTCCTATTTTTTTTTCTTTTCCAACTGTATGTCCTATGTTAATAGCATGAAATTGTTTAAATGTAAAATGCCATAACTACTTAATTGAATATTGAATTGGTTGTTTGCATGGTAATATCATTACTGAGATTTTGCATAAAATTACATTCCCCAAGCTACTAACATTTTTAGGACCAAGCAATACCAAAGATAAGGGCAAAGAGATTGAAATGTGATGATGGAGAATGGATAATTCTATATAATTAGAATTTTAAATAAAGATATTTTTTAGGATATTTATATTATCTTTGAGATTTAATTTAGGATTTTTATTTTATCTATTATTTATTTCCTATTTTATGGTTTCTTTTCTTTAAGTTTATATTAGAATGTTCTAGAATGTCTCAATTTTTAAGAAATTTCCAAATAAATGGATTCTTGCAATCTTCATAGATTGAGTATTTAGGTTAAGTAATTTCTTATTTTCTAAGATTGGGTCAATTTTCTAGAAAGTCCCATTGAGTCTTATAAATAACTATCATTGTAATTGGAATTTCATAGACAACAATATTGAATAGAATTGAGTTGTTTTAGTTATTTCTATCCCTTGAGTTCTTCCTTTTCTCTCTCTTTTCTGTCTACCTTCTTCCTCTTTCTTCTCCTCTTACATCATTTGATATCAGAGCCAATGTTCTCTATATTCCTTATGGCTTCCTTCGGGTGCCTTGGGTGTTAATTTGATTGCATGGATCATCACTTTGATCACATGGATTGTCGGCTGGATAAGTTAGAGATATGCCTGTAGAAACCATGGGTCTCATCAAGTTATTGAATAAGCAAATGAGTATAGAGGTTACTCCTAAATTGATCAAAGAACAATGTAAGCTTTGGATTGAGGAAGAAAAGACATATTAGGTGATATCCAACCCTACAAATAATTTCTAAAAACTTGAAGAAGACGGCATCCTCATCAAAGACCCTTCATCTAAGCAGTATGAGGAAGAACAATCTCAAGTGATGCCTCCATTACAACAGAAAGAGGAAAGCGTGAAGAAGGAACAACAATAAAAGCAATCTCCACCTTCAGAAGTTGTGCCTTCTAAAGCTGCTGATAAAAATACAAGGATTGTTGTGACTATGGAAGACTAAAATGTTCTTTTGCCTAAAATCTCCCTTTGCCAATACCTTGTCCATTAGGAGGATTTTCCAAATTCAGCATCTAGTGGACTTTTTATGGAAAGACTCTGTGATTAGACCCCATCCTTTGCTATCTTTCTCAATGGAAAGGCTTCCCAGATCTAGATATTACATGGAATTTTAACTCTTCAAATGAGAGTTCTTTCAAGGGGGAAGAATGATGGAGAATAGATAATTCTATATAATTAGGATTTTAAATAAAGATATTTTTTTGGATATTTAAATTATCGTTTAGATTTAATTTAGGATTTACATTTTATATTTTATTTATTTCCTATTTTATGATTTTTTTTCTTTAACTTTAGGTTAGAATATTCTAAAATGTCTTAATCTTTAAGAAATTTTTAAATAAATAAGATTCTTGCAATCTTTCTAGATTGAGCCTTTAAGTAATTTCTTATTTTATGGCATTGAGTCAATCTTCTAGAAAGTCTCATTGAGTCCTATAAATAACTATAATTGTAATTGGAATTTCATATAAGACAAGATTGAATAGAATTGAGTTGTTTCAATCATTTTTTTCCCTTGAGTTCTTCCTTTTTTTCTCTCTTTTCTGTCTACCCTCTCCCTTCTCCTTCTATATAATGTGAGGACATGCAAGATTTCTTGGAAGTTTATTTTGATATTTACTAAATTATATAAAAATATTATATGGCTCATGATTGGTGTTATATTGTGTTAGACATGAGTAATGTAATGTTGTGGATAAGTTCATAATGCAATTAACATCACTATGTAAATTTGATCTTGTATACTATTAGAATTGGGAAATTTACATGTTTGATGACTGATTGGAAGTAAGGTATCATACTAAAGAAGCAATGTGTAACATGATGATGCCATTATGTAAAGGACATCATATGCTTTTAATCAAGACCAATTTCATTCAAATAGGACAAATAAAGAAGTAGATATGGAATGACAAAGTGAATGGACCAAATCAGGAAAAATAAAGTAACCAAATGAATAGTAAACTTCATGGAATTTACTGTATTAATTGACATGATGGTATTCCAGTTGAATATTTTTCTCATTTAGAGGATAGAAAGAGCTTTAATATAGAACCTGAACCATCTCAAAATAATTTTTGTAGAATTAGTTATGATTTTACAAAATTCAAAAAAAAAATTTAGAGTTACCAAATGAATAGTAACCTGATAATGAATTTGAAAATTTGAGATTTTGGTTTGCTTAAGCTTCTAAATCCTCTTTAAATAACACTAATAGTTGTCTAGTACATGGAAAAGGACTATAATAGCTAAGGTGTGACATACTAAAGGGATGCAACTAAAGGCATTTGAGGATCACATGCTTCACATGGGTTTTAGAACACATTGGTCTAGTTGAGGACCTAAGGTATATAAAGTAAAGAAATTTCAATTTGCATTTTATCATTTCATATATATATTGTGTACAATTTTGGTGAGATTGATGAAGATTGATTTAGGAACTAAATAAACATTTTGATTTATTCATAAAGTCAAATACACATAAAGTAAGAATTTTGCTTGAAATTCATGGAAGATAATACAAGCATTGGAGGATATATCTTTATGATTCTTACAATATTGCTTAAGTAGCCATTGACACATCAACTGACAAATCATAATCAGTAAGAGAATGTTATATATATTTATTACTTATTTGAATATTATTAATATTTTTCAGAATATTTAAATGATAGATTTATGAAATATTTTGATTATTATATTGAATTAAATAATGAAATAAACCTGTAATGTTATTTTAATTTATTTGTAATATCTCAAAATGTGTCTAAAATTATAGAAAATAGAGAGATGTAAAAGGGTAAAAAGGCTATTTTTCTATATTAAAACTGAAAAGGAGAAAATTATTTTTTTCCTTTAGGAATAAAATATTTTATAATTTAGTGCCTTGCCTGGAAGATGCAAGAAATTGAAGTGTAAATAAGCTTTAGAAAAAATTACAGCTAATGACTAAAAAGTTTTAAAAATTATAAATGGCCCAAGTTAAGGGCATTTTCATAAATATGAAAAATTACAATCAAAATGAAGCTCTTGACGAGCTTAGTCAAATGGAATACTATATGAAAATTAGTTAAATTAAAATGATTTTATTTGGGTATCAAAACTACTATGTCAATTTTATCCTAATTAAATGTTATTTTGGACTACAAAAAAAGTAGCCTAGTATTTAGGATAGTAAATAGACCCTACCCAAATATATTTTAGATCAAGATAATGATGTTAGTCTAAAAGTAATTTTTGGATAATCTTGTATTAATTTAATGGCAATTACGATAAAAGTAATTAATTGATACATGTAAAATTAATCGGTAAATGGTATTTTAATCCATTAAAATTATTGAAGCAATTTTTGGCCAAAAAATTATGCAAATCACGTCTCAAACAGCATATGGGACAAGGTGGGAATTTTCTTAAAAGCTTTATTAAAGTAACTAAGTTTGGTTAATTAAACTTATGCTACTATTCATCCCTTTCATCTCTCTCCACTTGGACTTGGGTTAAATGAGTTGGAGTCCTTCATTCTCTTCATTCTTCACGTCTGGACAGAATCAAAGTAAGAGGAAGAGAGCAAACAACACAAAGGAGAAATGAAGAGCAAGAAAGAAAGTTGAAGACCAAAAAAATGTAAGCTTTTATAATCACTAGTGTGTTCTTGCGTGCTTAGGAGTGTTTCCATAGAGTTTTTTCTTCCTTTTCTTCTCTAAAATTTTTAGCCATGAGATAGTAGAGAGAAAAAGTTGAGCCATGGCCAAAGGAATGTAAGAAAAGGCACAAATAGGTTCTAGAGAGTATAGATTCACAAGTTATTGCAAGTTATTTGAAGTATATATTTTTCTATAATTTTCTCTAATTTTTGGCCATACCTATATTTGTCTTAGAGTGGGAATTTCAAAATTTTAACCCCAAAAAATGGATTACTTGGGTCTAAAATAGGTTAGGATAAGTGTGTTGTACAAGAAAATACCAAAGGATAGTTAAATGGAATTTTTGGTTCAAGTATGCCACTTTGTGAATGAGGTTGTGTAATTAGTGGCTAATGTCCCCATTTTATGATGTTATAGGTCCCTAGAAGTAGTAGAAGACCAAAGGAAGTGTGCAAGAAGTTTGGAAAAGTTTGGAAAACCCAAAGGTAATTAATTACCCACTTATGTCTCATATTATCATACTTTGTTTTTCATGATTTTGGGATGATGCCATGTATTTGAATGATTGATTTCTGATGTTATTGCATTGTTGGCTGGTTGTTTTGAAGGGTCTTGTGACTCTAGAATGTCCATTTTACAAAGTGTTACCATACAAAAATTTTCATAAAATATAATGGCATTATTGTTCTATTGATTCTTAATGATGATTATGTGAATTGTTGATGATAATGTATGCAAACTTGGGTGTAACTATTGAGATTCTTTGAATCTCATCCCTCTCCAAATGTTAACATGCTTAGGTCCAAGTCGTGGCAAGATTGCCGAAAAAAGTAAAGGCAAGGAGGGACAAGTTAATGATCAAGATAATGACGCTTAGATTAGTGTTACTTTATGAGATATTATGTAAAATCATATGGCAAATATTGGTCTTGTACCTTCATGCCAATATGTTCCCTTAGGTCTTGTGTAAAGCATCTCAAAGTTTGAAACCAAGTCATGATAATGTATATGATGTATGAACCTTGATTTGCCAAGTTTGTGAATGGAAAAGGTCACTTTGACCTCTGTTGAGTAGTTCATATACTATTTAGGTATTTTATAATTAAACTTATAAGTGCTTTATATCGTTGAAAACTAGGTAGAAAGAACTTTCTATGGACTTAAAGATAACTCATTTTGAAGTTGTGCACGAATTACTATGAGTTTTCAAAGTTAGGGTTGGAATCAGGATTTTAGAGAAACGACTATTGCTACAATACTTTTTGGAAAAAATAATTGTATGAATTGGCCAAATAAATACTTAGTTGATTATTTTTTTTATGTAGAGAATCTTTTTAGACTTGAATCATTATAAGATGATGTTTGTAAAATTAGTTATGAATTTTTAAAATTTGTTGGGTAAAATGGAAAAAGGTGATGTGAATAGTACCCAAAAATTAAAGAAAATTCTATTTTTGTTTTAAATTAATTCAAGCATCTCTTTAAATATAAATGAACTTTATAATGGTCTAATTCATGAAAAAATGGGCTTAATTTGAGGTGTGGCATTATTATCAAATATCCCTATGTCAATTGACTGAATCGAACATTATAGTTTTACTCTTTCTTAACTATTTTAATATACTTCATTTAATAACCTATAATGGTTAGATTATTAAATAGGATGCTAAATTGATGTAAAAGAAAACTTAGTAACATTTTATACTCTATGGTCTCTAGCCAGTAGCCAGTGATAGCTATTCCCAGTCATCATCATTTTACCCAACACTAGTTAAAAGAACCTCTCATAAATTAATTTCATTTGACCTATTTCAGTGATTGCAAATCATAGATCTGTAAGCTCTAGATCATGATTTTAGTAGCAGACTACGTAAAAAAAATTACCAAATAAGTTTTATTTTGTAAGAAACATCCATATGTGAATTGCATAAAAATTATGAATTTGACCTATATATCAGTCTTACATTAATTCATATATATTATACGAAATTATAAGGAAGAAGGGATACGTCTTAAATTTTTAGGACAATTCTTGAGCATGCTATCAAACTCCTTGACAAATCTTTCCATGGCTTCACCCGGTAAACACACAGTTATCACTAAACCTTCTTGTCCTTGAGCATTCTTAAACGGTATATAAAAGGTTATCAACCCAGGAACTGGTCCCTCTCCTCCTTTTGCCGGACCGCCATACACCGCCTTTCCCCACCCGAAGTCCACATCACCGAATCCCACTCGTGTCACATCTGACACCACGTACGACCTAACCAATGTGAAAGGATACGACAACAACAACGTGAAAGGAGCACGTCCCTTAATCACAATTAAATCTGCCAAAGAGTGTATGTACTCCTCCGTCATCTCACCTTTCGCTTTCTTCACCAACTCTAAGGCATACCCCAATGGGTTCTGGCACAGCTTCCCGGCGGTGGTCACGGCCATCGATACTGCGAAGGCGTTGCCGTAATAACCCTCCGGCAAGGGAGGGTCGAATTTTGCGCGAACATTCACAGAAAATATCATGCGAACTTCTTCATCTTCATCTGGTTGAAGAGCCACCGTACGGCACCGCCATAGGAACGCCGTGATGATTTCGAAGTTGGAAGATTGATGGAGGTGATGTGGGATTCGAGTGCGGATCGAAGCTAGTTCATTGGGTCCAAAGAAGAAACAACGAAGGACCATGTCCTCTAAGGGGATCATAATTTCTTTTGTATTAGGGATTTCTTCGTATTCGCGATGCATGCATGTCACGCGTGGTGGATCTCTTGCATTTAGAAGCTCCCTCCTCCAAACAGGTAGAGTTGAAGGCTCACGCGCACCACGAGCTATTTCGCCTAACGCGCTCATGAATTGGACAAGACCTGTTGCATCACTCATGGTGTGATTCAAGCGTAGGGCGAAAATAAAACTGCCACATTTTAGGCGTGTTACCTGTACAGTTAGAGAAAGTTGTTAAAATTTTTTTTAAACTTAAAATGAAAAAATTAAGGGAAAAAAAGGACATTTAGTACCCAATGATAATTAATGGTAAATAAGGACCTCCAATTTATCTAATTACTCATAAGTATCCAAGTCCTAAATTGAGATAAAAATAAAATGTAATAGGTAAAATTATCCTCAATAATTAATAATAAATCAGAATTCTTAAATGATCCAAATTAAATTTCTAAGTGTTTGTACTTGAATTCTCAAGTACCACAAACTAAATTCCTTACTTACCCAACGAGTTTCAGTTATAATTATAAATTTGATATTTTGTATTATTAAAAATTTTACATGATCGTTTGTATAGTGATCTTTTTTTCAATACACTTGAAGTATTTCTTTTAATAAAAGATGCCGCCAAGAGATTATCTTGTAGGCCTAGTGAGTTAATATTTTTTAGACCTAAGACAATGAAAACTAAAAGACTTGCAATATCAAAACTCAAGGCTATTCAGTCCCCAAAAAAATTAATAAAAAAATCAAAAGGCCATAGTCTATATTGAAAAAAAAAAACCTGAATTAGGAGAAGCGGTGTGTTAAGAACATCTGAAGTGCCTGGAACATCGTAAAGAAGCTCTTCCAAGCAAGGAATAGGAGGCTGAAGAGCGTCGCCAAATTCTGCCAAAGTGATGTCAGCATCAGCCTCGATGAAAACGACGCCATCGCCATTACAATCCACCATCAGCTTCCCATTAGGACCTTCCCGGAGCCGGCCGGCGAAGGGATAGTAGAACACCAGAGTAACAGCCAGAGCTTTTCTGATCACCTCCACTGGATCTCTTCCTCTCATAGAAGCATCCTTCCGATAGAACTGAATCACTGGGATTTGGAGCCGATGGTTCTCTTGGTCGTCGATGTCTGACAAAAGCTTCACCTCACGTGGCGTCTCCCTTGCCGGAGCCACGAGCTCCGGCTGACGCCGACGTACTGTGAATGATAGAGCTGATGGGGCCATTGGGGACGAATGAATAAAAAAGCTAATGGAAGAATTTTGGTTGGATGCAGGGCAGGGTAGTAATAAAGCTTGCATTTATATATATAGGGGACTTGTTTGTTAATTTATTTTTGTTCCACCCAACATGTTAGAGATTTTTTTTTGGCCAACCAACAAGTTAGAGTTTGTCCGATGCATTGCACAAAAAAATGTGGTTCTCTATAAATTTTATACACTATATTGATTGAAATTGGTGAGATTAAAAAATTATAATATTTTTATAAAAATAAAAATCACATTGAAAATAGTTATAAAAAGAATTCTAAACATTTTAATTATTTTTAAAATTTGATCCTTCATCCATTGAGTTTGATGAAACTTCAAGTGGAAACCATGTATTGTAATAGCTTTTTTTTTCTGAACAGTTGCATCCAACTTAATTATTTGGACAAAAACAATTTAGGATTTATATTAGTTCCTTTAGAATAAATTAAGGTTGACTATGCATAACCTACAACTCAAAATATAGGTTATGTGTAAATAAACTTGCTGACCTTTATAATTTGATAATGAATTTTCCTGAACATTTAAATTTATATAAATAACTTAAATTTCACTGTCCATTATTTTATTAATAGAGTTTAACATGACATAAAATTTAGTTAAACATATCTTACTAATTTAGAAAGGTTATTTGCATAGCATAAAAATTAACATTTAAAGCAGGGGCGGACCTACATTGGTCTCATTGGGGCAACTGCACCCCCTCACTTCCACAAAATTACATGTATATTTGTGTTATAATTATCATTTTGCACCCATATATGTATTATTTTTGAACTTACTAAATTTATATCCAAATAGAGCTCCAAAGTAAAGTACATAAAATTTTATTAAGAAAAAAGTAAGCCCAAATAAGAAGCATTGTTACATGATTATCTGATGACTTAAATTGAAAAAGATGTTTTCAATAACATTGAGAATGGGTTAATTATTCAAAAATTTCAAAATATGAAATCACGATAAGAACAATTATAAGGTATGTAATATATTTAATTTTATATGTAAAAATTTTATATAATTTTAGTATATCTTTATATGATAATAGTTTCTATCATTTGGGAAAAAAAAATTGCACCCACTCACCTACAGTCCTAAGTCTGCCACTGATTTAAAGAGGTTATATAAAAAATATAAAATTTAAGGAAGTATGTTCTCATAGATGCATGATGTTCCATCAGTAAAATAATAGACTAATTAATGGTAAGGCATCAAATTATCTGTACAAATTTGAAAAAATACATGATTTTTTTTTCAGGTTCCATAGATCAAGAAGTTATTTGCACATAACTTAGTTCAAGAAAATTTTGTATAATTTAACCATAAATTAATCATTTTTCCAGCTCAATAATAATAATCTTGATAGGTGAACCCTTATGCAATTCGTCCATAGAACTCACTTTGAAGCGAACTATGCTTGGATCATTGCAATTCAAGAGATGAAACAAAATTGGACATTGAAGAACCAAACAGAAAATACACAAGAAATAATAAATAAAACAAGAAAATAGAGAAGATAAGAAGAGAAGATGTTGGTCTTGGTGGAATAGAATTCAAGAGAATCAATCTCTTGAACCCTAACTCTGGTGATGCCACAAGAATGGACCAATATTTGATAAGTTATAGTTTTACTCTATCATTCAAAGAACGTAAGAGAAACTCACAAAGTCTGAAACTTTATCTGTCCAAAAAGTCTTTAAAATGTACATAAAAAAATCTTAAATAAGTAAGATAAAATCTAACTTAATAAGTCTAGGAAACCTAATTAATTTGGGCTCAAGTAATCTTAATAGAATTAGAAGACTTTGAATTCAAATAACACTCTTAATGGGGACATAGAAAACTAGTAAAATAAAATTCTAAAATAAAATAATTAAAATTCATAAGAAAGTAGTAAAAATAATACTTAAATCTTTATAAATATGCCACCACATTAATGAAATTATATGTTTGACACATGATATATTTATTTACAAGGTGGGTTATTAAAAAAAATACTAACTAATTAATTGGCATTTATTAATCAACAAAGTTCAGCTCATAATTAATAAAAATGAAAATAACAATAATTAAGTCCATTAATTCTAGAGTCACATGCCTTTTTAGTGTCAGCACATGATCTTTTCAGCAATTTTCTCCAATGGATTTCTCTTAGACTTGGATATGAAACTTGTAAAATTGAAATGCTCTTCAAATTCTCTAGCTGCAATTGAATTGCAAACTTACTAAAATAATTGGGCTTTAACATATATAATAATCTTTTTAGGTGAGAAAGCCTCTGGCTATGCTTTTGAATTTGTCCATGCCCTTCTTTTAAACCATGACTAAGCCATCATTTATCAAATCATTTTACATTTTTTATAGTTTTCATCCTTTTTGGCCAACATTTTGGTTTTTTCCTATCTTTTTTTTCTTTTTGGTTTTGGATGTGACATAAGTTTTAAATCATCACTAATTTTGTTTTTTAGTTCTTTTTTTTAAAATAATAATACAGTGTCGGCAATATTTGTCCTCCATGAAAGGTATGTCAAGTTTATATACAGTGCATTTTTTATTTTTAGAAAATAAATAATATTTTATAACAATACTCATGGTTCACATATTATAAACAATTATGCAGCTGACTGTGAAATATAAAATAATCTGCAGGAGATATGCTTCAGATATCGAAGCTTGATAGAATATATATTCTCGTTGAATGATTGAACGCGAATTTGTGAAAGATATTCATATTATATTCTATGTTATTTCAATCAAAAGCTATCCATATGCACTTCTTCACTCTTAACAAGCAACCGAAAGTCAATGGGAAAGAAATGAATTGAATTATAATTAAATGAAATTAAAGATAACGTGAAAAGATTATTGTCCAAATTAACGAGTTGTAATAGTGGCCAAAAAAAAATTAACAAGTTGTAATGTAAGACTTTTAAATGTGTTAGTAGTGAGATTTTTCAGCTCATTGTGAAATATGATGAATAATCTGTAAGAGAATGGTTTAGAGGTTAACATCTCATGATCTTATGCAGCAAATAGTTTAAAAAAATAGTAGAAAATATTTCCTTTAGTCCATATTATAAGGTATTTTGAGGGGATCCATAATATATGATACCATGTATGGTGGATTACTAGATGGCCCAAAAAAATATAATGACCTAAGGATGTAATAAAAGTTTATTAATATATATAAAAATAGTTCTAATATCTTATAATATAGATAAAATAAAGTAAATGATCAGGGTGATCAGTGAGGTATGACTTCACTGTTGGTAAAAAAAGAGAGCATAACTTTCGCTTTTCCTTGTGAGGCGTGAATGACCATTGCTAAAAAAAAAAAAAGAGAAGTTAGCAACAATTTAAGAAAAAAAAAGTCTCCTTCTTGTCTAACGCAGATAATTATCTTTATTAACTAATGCGAATAATCATGGATAATATATACTTTTTTTGCTCCAAAATATAATTTTTATTTTAAAAGTTTGTTTTGATCCAAAATATAAGTCAAATTAAGTAATTTTTAGGGTATTAAATTTTTTCCATGTTTTACCCTTATATGCAATTAAATGTAAGATAGATAATAAACTTTAAATATAATGTATTAAATAGGGATACTATTAAAAAATAATGTAGTTTTTTAGTAACTTTAATAAATAAAACTTCATTTTTTTATCCCTGTACATTTTGCCAAACAAGAGTAGTATATTAATTCAAATTCCAATACACATGATAAATGCAGTTGCACCAAAATTTTTCTTTATTAATATTACTTTTAAATAAATAAAATATTTATTAATTACTCATGATGATTAATTTAAAATTTATTTTTCTGTCTTTTATACTCATTTTATTTTATATAGAATAACTAATGTAAATATATTAATTTAATTTAGAAGGTTCAACTACAAACCAGCTTCAGTCGAACAACTAAACCTCAATCCATTACCTTTACCAGTCCAATAACTGATACAATTATAAAAACATATAAACTAAGGATAAAGATTTATGGCAAAAATATACTAAAGATAAAAATTCGTATAACAAGGGTATTCTTTAGCTGAACACTGAAGAATAATGCTCCCTTTTGAAAGGTAAAGACCAATAAAGAGTGTTTTTCCTTTTCCTATAAGGTTTTTTTTTCATACATACACTCATGAATTGAAGACAATATACTTAAGACATCCAATTATCTATTAATTATAATTGTTAGTTTACTGAATTAATTGGAAATCCAAGCCCAAATTAAAGCCAACTGATTATATTTAGGGAATTTTTTTTGCCACAATTATATATTGAGAAGTTAAAACAAAATGGATAGATAAAGATATGGGTGGAATAGTGTTCCATTCATATCTCTCAATATACTATTATAATTGCAATCTAAAGATAAAATGGCTGTAATTTTGTTTTTGGTCATGAAATTTTCAACACAATGGGGTTCTACTCCACAACTCTTGCTCCATTCCATGTAATTCAACGAGAGATAGAGGAAGAAAATTATAACGTCTGGCCGTTATTCGGGATTGACGACTATTCCCATAAACTAACACAAGTCTTTTCGGTGTGCTTTGTTTTCACTCACACACCTCCTTCCCAGGAGGTCACCTATCCCACGCTTAACTGATGAGTTCTTAAGGGATAGGCTACCGAAAAAGTAAGTGCACCTTGTTGGTATAGGTAGTACTTATCAATTCCTTTAAGCTATCTTTAACCGTATAGTCTCCTACCTATACAGTCTCTGGATCCCTCTCGTTCATCCCTCTCGTTCTAGTATGTATTCAATTCATTCATATGCCCCTCCCTTCTACTTGGTTCATCCACGAATCATACCGTACTAAGAGAGGCTGCGCTCTAATACCACTTGTAACGTCCAGCCGCTATTTAGGATTGACAACTGTCCCCACAAACCAACACAAGCCTTTTAGGTGTGTTTTGTTCTCACTTACACACCTCCATCCCAGGAGGTCACCCATCCCATAATTGCTCCAAGTCAAACACGCTTAATTGAGGAGTTCTTAAGAGATAGGCTACCGAAAAGGTAGGTGCACTTGTTGATATAGGTAGTACTTGTCAATTCCTTTAAATTGTCTTTAATCATATAGTCTCATACCTATACAGTCTCTGAATCCCTTTCATTCCAGTATATATTCGATTCATTCATATGCCCCTTCCGCTTAGAAGTCTGACAGGAGCTGCTCCTTGTCAGTGCCTCATTACTTTATTTGACCCATACTTTTCTTACACCTGCGATTACTCCCCACTTTCATTAGCTCCTGGATGTCACAAAAATGGGATAAAATAATGTAACAGAGAAAGAGAGGGGAAGACGCCTGAGTTGCATTTCATTCATATCCAATATCACAAAGCTTATGTTCATATATAGGCAAACTTGTTCATATCTAACATTAAACAAGCTAGCTAGCTAGCTCTCTCTTGTAGAAGACTTGGGTTCTTCAAGAAAATTTTGTATAATCTAGTCACAAATTAGTCATTTGATTTTGTATAATCTAGCCATAAATTAATAATTTAATTATGTATTATAAGAGCCCTAGTTTTTATTAGATGGAGCACTCAACAACTTGGACTTCCACATGACCACAAATCACCATCGTATATATAGAACACGTACGGCAAAATATATGATAATTCTTAAACAATGTTTAAGATAAGATAGACTCATAAGGATATAGAGTAGGTATATACTTGTATATATAGATTCAAAGATAAGATAGACTCAAACTAAACTTGTTGTACCAGAAACTTGTAAGAATTCATCTCAATTAATAATTATTAAAAATTATTTGCAAATAGTTTTAATAATAAGGATATGAGAGTATATATGTATATATATTAATGGTTGATAGTTACTAAAGTTTATGCTCTCCATATATAATATTTTTAAAATGCATAATTGCATGATCAAAATTATAATATACTGAAACAAGATTTATATAAATTATAATTCAAATTCAAATCTTAATAATTAACAAATTATTTACATTTTATAATCAATAATATTTAACATAAAAATATCACATGATAATTAATTTAAAATCAATTTTAATAAAATTTTTATATAAATTTATTTTTATCTTTTTATATTATATTTAAAATTGAAATTTAATTATTTATATTATTAGAATGCAAATATAATTAATAATTCATTTTATTGTCTATAGCCAAAAAAATATTGTTGTCTTTTCTTTTATATCTTACATAATACTTAGGGAAAAGTTTTAGAAATGTTATTACTATATATATGTATTTGTGTATATATATGTGTGTATATATATATAATTGCACATATTGATTGAGATGCTCTGTCGACGGATGAGATCGATGGTCAGAGTTCTCTTGCTGAATGTCACAGAGAAAGTTTCAACTCGGCAAGTTTACCGTTAGCTCGTCCCCATAACAGCCATGCATGAGATAATATTATCGTTATAAAAAGGATAAATAATACAATTACATCAAATCTGTGAGCGTGTTAGCGTAAGATATATAAATATATATATATATATATGGATGTACCTGAAAATTTAGTTTTTATGAATAAGCAATTTCATCTTAATGATGTCGCTTAATAATTTTGTAATTGGGTGAGGGGCCCGTAGGATTTGTTCTGGCCTATCTACATGAGTTTTAACATGAGTAAATTGGAAGAATATAACTTTTAAAACTTCTAAATTCATCAAACTTGAATTTTAAAGGCTTGTAAGACTAAATAGTATGCTCACTAATGAAGATGGTGAATTTGAGTTTCCATATCATGAATTTGGTGAATTTGAGTTTCCATATCAATTTCACCAATTAGCTTTTTACAAATAGAAACATATATTTTTTTCTTATATTTCATTAGAATCTGGATCAATTGAGTTGGCACACAATATTGTATAAAGAACTTCCTTGGTAACAATATATTACCATTTATTCATTTCAGTGGACATTCCAGAAAAAAAAAACGCACAAAACCTAATAAAATGTATGAAGAAATATCAGAACAAAAAATAATAATTGCACGAAATATAGCACATTGTTCATACTTGTAAATAATGTGGTTCTCTATAAATTTTATATACTATATTTGTTCAAATTTAAAATATTAAAAAATTACAATATCTTTGTAAAATTAAAATCACAATTCAATTTTAAGGTTTTTTAAAAAAAATTATTTTTTTGTTGAAGATTTTAAAAAAATTATTAATGAGTTTTAAAAGTGGAACCATGTTCTATAAAAGTCTGTTATTTCGATTTCTTTTATATTGGATCACTCATTTGCCATATCTGACTAGGCAAGCATTCTTTTTCTTAACAATTGCATCCAACAAATTAGGAGAAAAATAATTTAAGATTTTTATTAGTTCCTCTAGAATAAAATGGGGCTAATTATGCATAATCAACTACTTGAATTTTAAATTATGTGCAAAAAAACCTTGCTAACCTTTAAAATTTAACAATAAACCTTCCTGAACTTTTAAATTTATACATGTTGGGAAATTAGGATACATACCTTCAATACGATTACCTAGCAGCAGACAAAATCACTCTGTTTCTAGAGAACTTTGTCCGTGTTCACCGTAGAAGGCACCCCATTGGAGAAGAAACGATAGTTTTTCTTTTTCTTCTAGAAATTGTTTACACGCAACTTACTTGAAAAAGAAGGAGCAGTCACATTTTAACTTCCCGCATGTCCCATGTTTAATTTGTTGACTGCCTATCCATCAAAATTTTACCCAATATTTAAAAATAATAAATAAATAAAATAATTGGGCTAGGAGTTGGGCTTGGTCCATACATCAAGGATGGATCCAATTGTTGTGATCCAATATTTCCCACTCACACTTGATGGATTATTTATCATATAACTTATTATGCTTCTCCTCTTAGCTTCATACTAGGTGCTCTACCATGATCGCTTGGACATGACATCTATGTTTGTATTGTGTGCTAGAAATCCTTTTTCATAGGACCAGCACAAAACATGCTTTGCTTCTCGTGCCTTCTTTCTTTTATTATTGTGTCTCAGATGCCCTAGATTTACCCATATACACTTTGACTCATGACAAGTCTAATCCCTTTCGAGTATTTAAACTCAGACTACCTTCCCTTTTATATACATAGTATCCATATTTACGATATTAACAAAAATAACTTCATAACAGACATGTCTCAGATACCAGTATAAATGTGTATATTTCAAGGTAATCTCCCTTTCGCCCATATATCATTTCAATTTGAAACAGTTGTTTTCCTAGCATAATGCCTTTAGGTCACATTTTTATCATGACCATAGGATACATGCTAAAGTAGCAATCACTAAATCATTTATTCATGAAAATGTCAAAGTTATAAGGGCATCAGTGAAAGGATTTATCCCTTTCTAGGACTCACACAGCAATGAAACAGGGATTCTTTCACTTGCTTCCCGTTTTGTGGTTTTGAAACACATGCTGTATGAATTGCATGTCATTGTGTTACTCTTTTCATATAAGAGTATATGTCAATTTTGATTTTATTATTAACACCATACATATTTAAGTTTAGACACACTCAGTGTCTGACCTAGACTCTACCAATGATTCTTTATCTCATGACATCTTTGTTGAAGAGTACATTATCTGGTTACAGGTACTATGAATTGTGGGTATTCATAATTTGATCCAAAGTTTATATATATATATATATATTGGATCTCATCCTAACTCTCCTTTTTCATTGTTAGGGCGGCATAAGTTTTGTATTGCTTCTCCACAATATTAGTTTTCTTATTGATTTACTGGTGAATACAAATGTCTCATCTTTCTTCATTCCTCATGAGAGTTAAAAAAGTCGTTGCTCGTGTGAGAGAACCAACCTTATCAACTTGTATGACATACTGGATGCTGTATATTGTTACATAAATGTACATAATTAATAAAAAATGTACTTTGATCTATTAATTATAACATGAGTTTGTGTTACATTATATCCTACGCATGCCAAGAGATTTTACATGATCAATATATACATCTCTAGGCATGGGCTTAGTTAAGGGATCTGCTATCATTTGATGCATAGGAATATGCGAATTTTAACACTTTTTTATACTATGGCGTCTCTTACAAAATTATATTTGGTGTTTATATGCTTTGTCTTGCAATGATACTTGAGGCCTTTGGTGTAGGCTATAGTTGCCTCACTGTCACAATTCATCATAATCGGACCTATTCTTTCACCAATAACTCCAAAGTGTTCCATGAATCTTTTCAGCTCTATGACCTCTTGTACTGGTGCAGATCATGCAATGAACTTTACTTCCATGGATGACAAAGTAATGCATGTTTGCTTCTTACTACACCAAGATATCACTCCATTATTCAGCAGAAAAACATATCCGGAAGTAGATTTGTGCTCATCTAGATCTCTTCCCCAATTAGCATCGAAGTATCCTACTAAACATAAATTGCTTCCATAATAATAGAGAGCATAATCTTTTGTGCCTTGTAAGCATCTTAGAATTCTTTTCACATCTTTCCAATGTTTTTGCTCGGGATTAGATTGATATCTAATGACTAGACCAACCGCATAACAAATATTTGGTCTAGTACACATCATGGCGTACATCAAGCTATCGATTGCACTTGAATAAGGAACTTTTTCCATCATTTTCTTTTTAGATTCTGTTTGAGGGAACATCTTCTGGTTCAGACTTTCTCCTTTTGCAATAGGGGTATCCATGGGCTTGCAATCTTTCATATTGAATCGCTTAATAATTTTCTTTACATAATTTTCTTGAGAAAGTGATATTAATTTTCTTGGATCTTAACTCCAAGTATATAATCAGCCTCACCTATGTCTTTCATCTCAAAATTCAAAGATAACCACTCTTTAATAGCCATTATCGAATTTAGACTATTTCTAGCTAATAGTATATCATCTACATAAAGTGATAATATTACATAATTCTTTTCAAATCGCTTTATATATACACAATGGTCTTCATCAATCATTTTGAAGTCATATAAGGTTACTGCTTGGTGAAACTTCAAATACCATTATCTGGTTGATTGTGAGTCCATAAATGGACACAAACTTCTTTTTCTTTCTCAGTTTCAATGAAACCTTATGGCTATTGCATGTAGATTTCTTCATCTAGTTCTCTATTTAAAAATGAAGTTTTTACATCTATTTGATGTAATTCTAAATTCATGCTTGCTACCATTGCCAGAGTCAGTCTAATAGAATTAAAATGCACAACAGGTGAAAAAATATCCTCATAATCTATTCCTTTCTGTTGTGTATACCCTTTTACAACTAAATGAGCCTTATATCTTTCAATCATTCCATCTGTTTTTCTTTTTAATTTGAGAACCCATCTGTTCCCAATTGCCTTTTGGCCAGACAAAAGATTAACCAAGTCCCAAACTTGGTTTATTATCATCGAATCCATCTCTTCCTCCATTGCTTTCTTCCATTTTTCCTTAGCAAGACCTGATAAAGCTTCTTCTATGGAACTAGGTTTATCTTCATCTCTTGGGGTAACTATAACAGCTTCCCTTTCTATTTGAAAATAATGTTTCTTGGGCACGCTTTCCCTATTACTCCTTTGCACTAGAGTATTATGGACAATCTTCTTTTTTTCTTTTGGTTTTGTAGTCCACTTATTAGAGCTCCCACTAGGATCGACTGGTTGAGTTAACCTGTCAGAGCTCCCACTAGGATCAAGTGACCAAACTGTTTGTATTTGTTTTATGTCATCTTGCTCTTGAGTTTCATATAGAGATGCTTGATGATCAACCTCTCCTCTGCTAGGAAATTCATTTTCAAGGAATGTGGTATCCCTCAACTCAATTTTAGTTACAGTCCCCTCTTCATTTTCACCAATGAAAACATACCCTTTTGATTGTTTAGAGTATCTAATAAAGGTACATTTCTTTCCTCTTGGACCTAATTTTCCATGTTTATGGGAACTATCATGGACATATGCAGCTAACCCCCTTGGTTTGAGGATACTCATAAGGTATGGACGTTGCTGATTTTGAAGGAACACGATTAAGTATGAAAGCAGCTGTTAATAAGGCATCTCCCCAATATGAAATTACTAGATTTGCTTGAGCCATTATAGATCTAACTATGTCCAATAGTGTTCTATTTCTTCTCTCAGCTACTCCATTTTGTTGTAAAGTGTTAGGGATAGTTAGCTGTCTAATTATCCCCTTTTCTTCACAGAGCTCCTTAAATTGAATGGATAAATATTCACGACCTTGGTCAGTTCGTAAAACTTTGATTTGATTATCTATTTGATTTTCTACTTTGTTCATGTATTGTTTGAAGCACTTAAGGGCTTCAACTTTGTGTGTAATCAAATAAATGTGACCATATCATGAAAAATCGTCAATAAAGGTAATGAAATAATATGTTCCATGCCTTTCCCTTACACTCATTAGACCACATATATCAGAATGGATTAATTGCAACGGATGTTCTGCCCTTATTCCTTTACCAAAAGGTTTTCTAGTTGTTTTGCCACCCAGACAACTTTCACACAAGGACATTTCCATATTAGAAATTGATCCTTGCAACCCTTCTTTAGCTAGTTTAATCATTCTATTTTGATTAATAGGTCATAGTCTAGCATGCCAAGTATTCATACTAACATTTGAATTGGAAGAAGTTGCGAAGCAATCACGCATATAAAAAAAATCACCAACAATATCCATTACAAAAAAGTTCTTTGAAAGAAAAGTTAAACCATAAAAGGTTGTCCTTAATGAATTGTCTACTATCTTACCATAAAAGTTTACATTAAACCTATAAATTAATAAGCAGGAAATAGAAATTAAGTTCTGTCAGATGTCCAGTACATGGAGTACATCATAGAGGATCAAGGTTTTTCCACCTTGCAAAGTTATTTTGCATGTTCCTATGCCTTTCACCTCAACTCTCACGTTATTACCAATGTAAAGCCGCTTGCTTTGATTTTGCAACTGATGGTACTTCATAAAGAATCCTCGACCCCCACTCATATGGTCTGTGGAGCTTTAGTCAATTATCCAAGAAGAAGAAATAGTTTTTGTTAAAAAAATAGTACTTGAAACACAAGACATATGTGAATTAACATAATTCACTAATACCTTTTCACGTTCATTTAATCCCTTGCAAAATGACTCATTTTCTGGCAGGAATAACACTTAACCTTACTCAGGTCAGTCTTTTTCTTCTTTCCACCTTTCTTCCCTCTTTTCTTGAAAGGATTATTTCCTTTTTTAAAATTTGTGCCATCCTTCTTACTCTTTCTCAGAATTTTCTTGTCCTTTTTTGAATTGGGTTTAGGGTTAGAAGGTCCTACTTCTTCAGTTAAATAGGCTTGTCTAGAGGTTCTGTTGGCCTTTAGACGTTCATCTTCAAGCTCCAGGTATTTTGCCATATCACTGAAAGTGTTGATATTCTCATTATGGGTCAAGTTGACTTTCATGTGCTCCCAGCTTGAAGAAACTAACCTTATGACAACCTGGATCTACTGTGCATCAGACAATTCATGCTTGGCTTCCTTTAGTGCTTTGATCATGCTAGCCATCTCTTGTAGATGCTATCTCATAGGAGTGTTAAGCCTTAACTTATAAGTATCAAACTTAATTGTCAGCCTTCTTAGTTTGGTGGTAGAGGTCCCTCCAAACTTATCTTTTAATGAGGTCCACATGGCTTGTGCTGTTGAATATTTCTCATATTCACACATTAGGTCATTGGCCATAGTGCCTAGTATAGTAATACATGCTATGTTATTCTTCCTTTTCCAGGTGATAGAGTACGTAGCAAATAATGTGAAAATCTGCCCAGCTTTCATCCCATATGTTTACTCTAAAATCTCAATTTTCCTTGAGTCTTGTTGTGTCAAATTTGCCTCTAGTTTTTTGTTGCAGGTTATTAGTGTTAATGTTTTGGAAGGAAAATCAAGTTCTGATCCACTAATGCATGACAACAAGTCATATGCAACTCAAACTAATGGTCATTACAAGGTTTTTGATCCCAGAGGTTGGTTTGGAATGCAATTATTACACCGCAAGTTCAAGCAAGGGTTGAAAAGAAGATGCATCAATCAAGCTCAAAAAGTAAGTATACTCTCTATTTTATTTTGATGCTTTTAATCATTCTCTTTCTTTCCATATAGATTGTGGAGATTTGAGGACGAATCATTTTGAGGAGGGAGGGAATGATAGAGTACGATTGAGGCATGAAGCAATTGCAGTCCTTGGACATGGCAAGAGCATGAAGCCCAACTATTTGAATCAAGCTGCAGCCCAAAAAAAAAAAAGAGCTAAAAAGTATGGAAAATGATTCCAATCATATAGGCTAATGGTCCAAGCCCAAAAGAAGTCCATTTGGGAGATATAACTTGAAGACAACATGTGCTTCTCATATGACCATTAAAAGTGACGTTTTTAATAAGTTTTATTGGGATTATTTTAGTCAATTTGTTTCCTTTTCAATAAAAGGCAAATAATGATATGATTTGCTTTGCTTTATGCATTTAAGAGGAGCCAACCTTTTCAAATTCAAAATTTGAATTAAATGCTCCTTTTGACTTAGGATTCCCTTTTTGTATTAATTAGCATTAATAAGGTTAGGTTTGTGGGGTGAACTAGAGTTAGTTTGTGGGCTAATACTTGCCTATAAATAGGCACCTCTTGTACTCTTGCAAACACAACATGAATGAATGAATTTCTTTGTAGCAACTTTGTTATTGTTCAGTGAGTTCTTTCTTACTTATCCTTGAGTGCCAGAAAGAATGAGGACTTATCAAGGAGTGGTGATCCTTGTGGCATCCCGGAGTTAGGATTCAAGAGACGGGTTCTCTTGGAGTCTACTTCCTTCGACCAACATTTTGTTCAGTCTTCTTATTTCATCGTGTCTATTTTCTTTAGTTTTTGTTCTTCGTTGTTCTTGTGTTTAATTCATCTTCCCTTGAGTTGCACGATCCTTATATCAAAGAAGGCTCTTAGGACAGGTTCCTAACGTGTCTCCCATCACCAGGCCATGTAGACTTCTTGGTCTCTCTTATGTTGGGCAGTGTCGCCAGCTTCAGGTTATGCTATGACTACAGTCAATGGCTCTACAACATCTTATTCTTCCAATATATATGAAACCTTTCAGTGCCAGATGTCCCAATTGTCCCCATTTAGTTTGTCTTCCTTATTCAACTCAGAATTATACTCTTGGTCATTATTCTTAAATCAGTTACCAGACTACTCCACATAAAGGATTTTTATTATTGAACTGGACTAAAGAATATTTTAGTAAAATATCCATGTAACATAATACAATATACAATGTCATATACTTGTATTATTTCTTATTAGAACAATAATAATTCCATTAGTTCCATGATCAGGAGACCACACGTGTATCTCCCATCACACGGATGCTAGTGTTACCACTATCATCTATTAAGATTTTAATACAAGTGCTTAAAAAATTGACTCTAAAAAAACTCATATTCTGAGAGCTCATACTCAAATAAAGCATATATTAAGAACAAAAAGAACATTAAATTCATACAAGAACATAGTCATTGTACAACAAATTAATACAAATTTCATACATAAATTAAACATGAAAACAGAAATAAATAATTTTTCTCTTAAGAGTGTGATTCAATATTTTCATAGCACTATTAATCACATCAACTCAAGTGTAATATGAATATTTCTTATTTTGTGTATTGAGTTCTTCTCTTAGCTTAATTATGACGTTTGCGAAGAACTCAGCATCTTCCATATTCACCACAAAATGTGAATACTTTGCAAGAATTGGATACGGGTCTTTCAAATGTTTTTTTTTGTTGCAACTCTATTTGCATGTCTTAGGCTACAGAGTGGGTAAAGGGTTGGTCTACTTCTTGATCTTCAATTTTAGACTCTTCAAAAATAATTTCATCTTCTTTTGGCCCATTTGGATCCATATACGCTTCTTGAAGTTCCTCAGGATTTTCTTCCTCTACTAGAAACTCCTCATCAGGATCTTAATCAAGAGATTCATCCTCTGGAATAAGTTCTTTTAAATATTCATAATTTGGAGAACCATATTCAACTTTTTAAGTACTTTTAAAATTCTCTAGCTTCATTATTTTACCTTCAATAAAATAGTATGAATTATTAAAATAATTTTAGAATTTTTTAAATAAAAAATGTATATGTACGTACTGAAATAGTTCTAAACAGATCCAAAATTATCTTAAAATTAGGCAAATAGCATATCAAATTGAAGATATCGAATTTAGGGATTTTTAGAAATAAACCGTGTCTCAATTGGATGTGTCACGTGCCTATACTTGCCCTTAGAAGATTTAGAATTGAAAAAATAAAAAAATTACAAAAATACATGTTCCCCACTCTCGGAGGTGGTGTGTGAGCACTACACGTTGCCATAGAGGTTTTCGATGTTGACACGCACTGAACCAGAGAACTCCACATGCCGTTGTCATCCAAGTAATGTCCTCCACGTGTCATTTTGGGGTCCAGGTGAGCCCCACGTGCCGTTGCCACTCCCCCCCTCCCCCTCCTTTTTTAATTTAATTTTTATTTATTTCTTTATTAGTTTTTTTTTGGGTTTAGATCGGGTTAAGGCCCAACCCGACTAGGTGCAACCCATTGACCAGTTGGGTCTGTCCTGACCCTAATCCGACCCGAGTCACTTTTTTTTATACGTCTAAATGACGTGTTGTTTTAGCGTGTGGCCAAAACGACGTGTCATTTATAGCATCTTCAACCTTCATCCGGGTCAACCACAACCCGGATCGGACTTGGTGACGGACCCGCCATCGTTTTTCACCATTTTTTTGGCCGTCCGTCATCCGATTGATGGGATACCTGTGGCTTTGGATTTGTTACGTCGTTCTCGACACGTTGATGTACATAGATCATGTTGTAATGGTAGTTTTCAGATATCCATTTTTCTTCACTTCACTTCGTAACGCCGCGTAGAAAAAAAAATCTAAAGAAATGGTAATTTTCTTTTATAGTTTTCCGGTGGCATTTATGCATGCCAATTTTCTTCATGATTCCTTCAATTTGAAATTTAAAATATATAAGCCACACACATGCACAAACCGAGATGAGAATGATAAAATAGTGATGAAAATGGCATTTTCACAGATAGTAGAAGCGAGATATATTTGTCAAAAAATATTAAAGGAAGTGAAACCACCTGACTCTGATACCATATATTGGGAAATTAGGATACATACCTTCAATATGATTACCCAGCAGCAGACAAAATCACTCTGTCTCTAGAGAACTTTGTCCGTGTTCACCATAAAAGACACCCTACTGGATAAGAAACAACAGTTTTTCTTTTTCTTTTAGAAATTGCTTACGCGCAACTTACTTGAAAAAGAAGGAGTAGTCACATTTTAACTTCCCGCATGTCCCATGTTTTGTTAATTGCCCATCCATCAAAATTTTACCCAATATCTAAAAATAATAAATAAATAAAATAATTGGGTTGGGAGTTGGGCTTGGCCCATACATCAAGGGTGGGTCCAATTGTTGTGATCCAATAATACAAATAACTCAAACTTCACTAATTTGTCCATTATTTTAATTACTAACATAATGGAATATGACAAAATTTATTTACACATAACTTAAAATTTAGAAAGGTTATCAGCATAAAATTTAACGTTTAAAGAGGCTTTCCATATAAAAATAAAATTTAAGGAAGTATGTAGTCAGTGATAAATTAATTATGCTCCATTAGTAAAATATATAACAAACTATCTCTACCGTTTCTGATTTTTTCTGTCAAGTTTCAATGATCAAGAGGTTATTTATTTACATATAACTCAGTTCAAGAAAATTTCGTATAATTTAGCCATAAATTAATCATTTTGCCCGCTTCAACATTAGTCATCTTTTTACATTTCTTGTTAGTAGTTTCGTCTTTTTTTGGCCAACTTTATAGTCTTGGCCTTTATTCTTTTGTTTTGGATATGATGTAAGTTTTAAAATGATAATTTAGTTCTTTTTTCCAAAAAATAAAAAAATACAGTCTCGGTAATATTTGTTCTCCATGAAAGGAATGCCAAGTTTTTCCTCTGTGTGTGTGTGTGTGTGTGTGTTTTATTATTGTTAAGAGGATAGATAATGATGTATAACAACACACATGGTTCACGCATTATAAATAAGGCACTTTGACGTCACCGGCGATACTCATACTACTTAAGTTTTTTTTTTTTACCAAATACTACTTAAGTTTTTTAAGGTAATAACTTAATATTATAAAGAGCATTAGTTTTTATTACAGGAGTATTATCCACAATCATAACGTGATATGAGCCAAACAAGTTGCAATGTAAGACTTCTAAACGCTAGCTATATAGTAAGAGAATGATTTTTCAGCTCACTGTGAAATATAAAATAATCTGAAGGAGATATGCTTCAGAGATTAACATCTGACAGAATATATATAATAGTTGAATTATTGAATGTGAATTTGCGATTTTTCCTTATGCCCTTCTTCACCCTTAGCAAGCAACCGAAAGTCAATGGGAAAGAAATGAATTGAATTATGATTAAATGATAATAAAGATAATGTGAAAAGATTGTCCAAATTAACAAATTGTATTGTAAGAATTTTAAGGGTCTGTTTGGTTTTACTTTTGAAATCAAGTCTCCACCCAAAACATAATTTGTTACATTTTCTGATTTGTTTGACTACTAGAATAGAGCACATTGGAAATTGGGTTTATCCTCAAAGCTCCATTAAATTAGAAGTAACTTGTAGGTTGCTTCTCCGTTGGCTCAACATGTTTTATGGCCGTTGGAAGAATTATTTACAACAATCAGACAATTTTACCTAGAAGGATATGCAGACCCTTTGGTTTAATTTTGGTAATGACAGACGGACCTTTACCGTTGATCCAGCGACCCAGTCCTTCATGTCATCGCCATCACCATGGGAGGCCATCAAAAGCTCACAGCTTCCTTCTAGTACACAATTTGTTGTCTTCATATCGTCGGCGCCAAAAATATGAAGTCGGCGAACGAGTTCATGATTTTATTCTCGGCCGCTAGGGAATGGAGATAGTTTGCATTCAATTCTTCAATTTCAATCTCTAATTTCCTTTTTAATTTTGAACTAGTCTTTTTCCTAGCCGTTAGATGAATCATCTGGAGGGTATAAAGTGAATGAACTTTCTAGAATTCTGACTTGGTATTTTATTATTTTTTAATAATTTTCTTTTAAATTAAAGCAACAGGCCAACAGCCCACTATCAAAAAAAAAAACTATGACCTTTTAAATTAAAGCAAATCTTCAAAAAAAAAATATGTGACCCATTTGAGCCATAACAGAAGATTCGAACTACTAAAATGTATTTTTCATATTATAAACTATTTAAATAAATTTCAATTTAATTAAAAAAATAAATATGAATTTTTAAATAAAATTATGTTTTGATTTATTTTGATATGAGAAAATTTTTTTAGCAATTAATTAAAACATAAAAATCATTTTTCAATTAAACATTTAAATATTATATTATAAAACTCATGTCTTTTTCAGTAATTATAGATATGAAAGTGATTTTGATTAAAATTATCTAAATATAATTACTCTTGTCAACATCAATTTTCAAGTAAATTATCCAAATATAAATACATTAGTCTAAAATTAATTTTCACCACAACTATATTGTAAAACCAATTATACCAAAACTTCATTTTGATAACCCTAAAACCAAACGGGCACTAAATGTGTTCTTCGAATGATCTTTCATCTCATTATGAAATATATATAAATAATTTGAGTCATTGACACATTTTTTTAAAGAAAAATAACCATATTATATCCAAATCTACATCAAATTATAATTTGATTAAAATACATAAATCAATTATCATAGTGAGTCAAGGACAATTGACAAATCAAAATGCACAAATCAAAACACATAATAATCCGCTGTCTAACATAAATTGTCTTAAAGGAGTAGTTTAAAAAGCATAAATTGTGAGTCCTAGATCATCTCCATTATCTCTAATCATCGTCAAATCAAAACAAATAATTCATTGTCTTAAATAAATTGTCTCAATGGCAATTCAAAAGCATAAATTCCTAGTTCAAGATCACTCCATCATTTACTCCTCCTCATCATAATCATCAATCATGTTTGAGTCTTGTATTGGGAAAATATCACACACTACCGTAACACTTCTTTTTAATTAAAAAAATGGCCAGCCAATGGCCCACTTGGGCTATCCTTTTATGTTTCTTTAATTTGAGGGCCAAATGAGCTAGTTAAAAAGTCCTATTCTGAGATGGAATGAAATTTTTGCATCCTAGCCCCTTTCTGGTGCCTTAAATAAGCTGACCTTCCATGTATAACCCATATTCCTTGTTATATAATAATTTAGTCCAACCTATTTAACATTAATTAGATCAATTAAATTAATTTGTTCATTGCAAGTAATGTAATATCACACATATATTGGAACAATTAATCAAGTGTTGGATTATTATATGGAATTCAATGGAAAAAGAAATGGAATAAAAAATGATATTTTGAATATAAGATATCATATATATCATCGATAAAAATAATATAAAAAGAAATAATACCTTACCATGATTATAGATATTAGGCATTTCAATTTTTCATGAAATAGAAAAGGATTTGTTTTCCGTAGATGCTACCAACCAGGGCCTCAGGTAAGAAATAAAAAAGGTATTCTCTATGGTCCGATTTGGCTGGCCGAAACACAAGGGAGACCGAAAGAAAGGAGAGAAGTCTTCTAGGCTTGGGATGTTTGGTTGGGTGGCACTACGAAAAACAATCTCACCCTCGAGAGACCCCTTTCCAATAGATGTAGGAGAGACATTTCATCCCAACTTTGAAAGGAGACTTGGCTACCACAAGGGAGACTTTGTTAAAATGTCGATAATGTCCATGAACAGTCAATAGAAAATACCTTCGGCATCGGTGTCATCTCCGGCAACTACGATCCCCTTCTTCGTTAACTCTGTCAACCTCCAACGTGTGCCTATCGCTAATTTCTGACAGTCTTCAAGCCCATGCCATCATTGATTACATTGAACCATCAGATTTTTTTTTTCCCTTTATAACAAGAACCATCAGATTTTAGGCTCATAGAGATGGGATGAATAGAGTTGTTGAAGACAAATGAAGAAGTCGTGGAATTTTCCAGAGAGGAATAAAAATATAACAAAATCGAAGCGATCAGATATTGCTAAGATAAATAAAAGTTTTTAATATATTTTATTATTAATAATTAAAAAAATTATTTTATTCTATTTTAGGAGTAAGGGCATTGTGAACATTTTGAATCTTGAGTCTCCTTTCTTTTTCTCTTTTGTACAAATCAAATATTTTTTTCTCCCATCAAACATCTCTTCTTTTCTTAACTAATCAAACATCTTTCTTATTCACATTTTTCCTTTCCGTACCTTTCCCTCAATTTTCCTTTTGCAAACCAAGCAAGGCCTATAAGAAGTATTCCTTTTCTAGCATGTATTCAAATTGAATGATAGCAAAGATGAAGAAAACAAATTACCAGTGAAAGAACAAAGAGGAGATAGAAATGCTCCTGTTAGGACTCTAAGATGCATACCACATAGTAAGAGCAAATGGGTAACTCCAACCTTGTTGAAAATCCATGTTTGATATTGTTGTTGTTGTAATAACCCTCAACATATTATCTTAGATTTAGTCTCTAACTAATAGGAAGTACAATTGATGATGTGTGTAGGATTGAAGGAAACAAAGTAGAGGAAGAACAAAGAGGAGATAGAAATGCTCCACACCGCAGTGAGGAGCAGGGTTGCCACGGTGAGCAAACTGGAACTTGGAAAATTTTTTTTTGACAGAAGGGCTGGCGTGACAAACTTACTTCCCATTGCAATGCTATACCCCGAAATCCTTTCAATTGGACGAGTTCCAGTCGATGAAGAAAGAAGAAAATCAAGGGAGGAAGTGTTTTCTCTGCTAGGGTTTGAGAAGTTCGACTTTTGAGGGTGATTTTTGGCCTTGAGGAGCTTCAATCTTGGTTGGTAAGTGAATCTTGGCTACTCTCCTCTCTTTTCTTTTCGATTTTTGATGTAAGTTTAGATATATGGGTTCGGGATTGATCGAATCCTATCAATTAAGATGGGTGTAAATGGATTAATGAAATGTGGTTTAGTGTTAATGATACTTGAGTATGAGTTTTAGAGGGAATATGTATGAAATATACCAAACCCTAGCTTTGTATTATGTGTGTAAGCTTGGGATCCAAAATGTATAAAATTGGTTATGGTTTGAATGGTCGCATGAGGCTTATTGATGCATGAAAATGTTGTTAGAACCTTGGGTGAAGCTTAAATGGTTGACTTATGGATTTTGGACAATTATGCTTTATGTTAATTGAAGATATTATGTTATTGTAGTGGTTGTTTGGCTGATTGGAAGAGTTCAAGTCATGGGTTGCAATTCGAAAGCTTGTGAGAACCATGTGTGTGGTGTCGGCAATTTAAGAAAACCAGGTGTATGTGATTTATGTGTCATATATTGATATATATATATATATATTTATGTATGTATATATGCATTTTCCTATTTATACCATGAAATTGGTTGTGTATGTATATGGTTTATCTACATATCACGGTATATACACAGCTACTTGAGATATGATAATTGTATATGATGTGTATATGTGATTTTGTAGCATCTCCACACTATTGCATGCTAGCATGTCCATGATAATGATTATGATGATGACATATATATTTAAAGGCATGTTGACATGACATTGACATCATCACCATTTGATGCATATTGTGAGATGGAAGTCGAGGTGATGATGAGATGAGATATGATGTGATATGAGAAATGATGATGATTAATATAATACGATATGATATGATAATATAATGAAATATCCCTACCACTAAATCATTTCCTATAGCTAGGTTAGCCAGGTGGTAGTAGATTTAGGGATGCACTTTCCCTAAATCACCACTAATTCGGGTGGTCCAAGGGAAGGAGAACCACAATTTAATCATTAGTGTGACATTTGATTGAGGGCACTAGTGTGAGGTGAGCTTGGTGATATCCCAGAATTAGCCTTCACTAACTATTGGAAGGGAATCACCTACTGGAAATGTCCTATGATGATGACAGCTTGTGATTCTAGCCGTGTACAAGGGAAAAATTGCATACCATTTCATTTTGCATTTCATTACACTATATGCACAATTGTGTGGATTATGGATATAGGTTTCCTGTGTCGTGTTCTCGGTTATTGAGACTTTGTCTCACATCCCCTCCCATGACTAACATATCAAGTAAAGTCTTTGGTTCTAGTCCGGAGAAGACATGGGAGTTGTAGTCTCTTCAGTGTTTGAAATATCCAAGTCAATAGTAGTTTGTATTATAGTCTATGTGATGAATTGTGCCAAGTAGTATAATATATCTATAATTGATATGAGGACAATGATACAGTGATGATGATGGTTGTATAATGTTGATGATGATGAATAATATGTGATGATATCGATGATAAAGTGATATGGATGTATTCATGTGTGGTATAAGTGTATGATGATGATTTGGACCCTGCTATAAGTTAGTATTGTTGGAGTGTGTGTTTGTGAGTCAGAATGGCCATATGTGGGAGCCCAAAGTGGTTTTGGGCTTTGTTGATGTGATTTGGGGCATATAGCCCATTATGTGAATTTGGTGTTCAAGGAGGTCAAATCTCAGATGAGTAGTTTTCTCGGAATGAAACCTCATTGAATAAGTTGGTTGAGTCCATTAAGACTATTGTGAAAGGTCTTTTGGTACCAAATTTCCTTTGGTGGCAATTTGAACGGTTGATAGTTTAATTTTGGTGAAAAAGTGACCAAATTGGTCACAAGTATCCAAAATCTCCATATGGAGACGGATTGAAATGAAACTAGTATCTATGGAGAAGTTGGAAAAAGGGTGACCTATAGGAGTTGGAATCAGGTCAATTAGAGATTGGAGCACAAATTGTGCACATCGGAAGTTCACCCAAAAATTTGGCAATTTGCTGATACATAATTTGATATGAGCGCCACAGTGCCAAGCAATTCTACCTCTCCCAGGCCGTGGTTACATTATAGCTTGCTATGGCCTAGCCTTGTTTCGGTCCTGTTTTGAATTTTTCTGTGTTTTTTATTTTCAAGGAGTTGTTTTTGGTGCTGTTGCAAGTAGGTTGTTACAGATGCGACCTCAAAATTTGATTATCTCTTGCGTATGTGTATATAGATATTTATCACACAAAAAAAAAAGGGAAAGCATCGTGCCTATCTTTTTTTTTTGGCCACAAAGGAATTTATTAGTAGAAAAAAGTCAATACAATCACTAAACATAGTTCACTAATACCAGAAACCTTCATATCACAAGCAAGAGCATCCTCACAAATAATAGTAAAAAAGGAAGATGGGGGAACAAGTTCCTAATCATCCAAGTGTAACAACCTACATTGAATCATTTTGGACATGTATATGATTTATGGAAGGGGCCAGGACTAGAGAAACATGCAAGAAATAGAAGCGTCTTGTATCACAGTGGAGATAGGTAGCATTGTGGTGAGATTTGTACTTAGGTTGAATCCATTTTAAGACAGAAACGACCAGTGTCGTGGTGCTGGGTAAGCTTACTGTGGCACCAATCAAAAAGTTTGGTTATAACAAAACACAAATAGATAGTTGGAACAGTTGAGTTTCGAGGTGGTGTCAGTGAGCTCCACTAAGGTTAGGCATTTAGAAGTAGAGAATGTGATTTTTGAGCTTTGGGAGGCTTGATCTTGCAAGATATAGTGGTTTCTTCATCTCTTCCTCTCTCCTCATTGATTCCTTCTAAGTATTTTGTGATGGTGACTATGATTTCCAAATTTGGGTGAGTTTCTATAGATTGGTTTGTGTTCAAATGCTTCAACAAGGTGTTATTTGGTATCTCCAAGCTTTGGGTTATAGATTTTAGGTGTTTATATTGTTGTTTCTCCAAACCTTAGCCTCTAATCATGGAAATTCTTAGTATTTCCAAATTATATGGACTCATGGCTTGTTTTAGGAGTCAATTTAAGTCTATTGATAAGTGGGTAAGTGGTTGGTGCCTTCATTTCATTAGGTTTTATGTATGGGATGTTAGATTCAGCTCTATTAAAGGTTATGGCTTGTATTAATATGTGTGTGTGATGAATCATGTAGGATGTTCCTTGCTTGGTTAAGGTATTTATACTCCAAGAAGTTGTTTAAAAGCGGCAAAGTCAATAATAAGTGGTTAACTTATGGTGTAATGTAAATTGGCCTTGAAGGCATTGAGTGGTGTTGAATGGTTTGATGGTTTCATTAATGTTTTTATGAATGTTTGACTATTTGTTCACCATTTAATATTGTTGGTTTGACTCGGACTTGCATGTCCTCTTGTGTGTATCTGTAGTGGAGACTCTATGGCCCATTATGGTAAAGTACGAGTTGAGCAACTTGAGGTAATCAAAGAGTAACTTTATTTGTTCAATGAGTTTTAAACTTTTCATATCATGATATATGTTTTATATCATGACTAGTAAGTTTTCTCACCCTTTATCTTTTGGAAAGAAATTGCGATAAGAAATAGATATAGCTAGTTGTGTATGTTTATGAGTATATGTGTATATATGTGTGCATATGTATATATGTCCAAGTAAGTGAAGAAGGGCTTGACCCATAATTGTTGTGTATACTCATTGGTGTTATGTGTAACAATGTAGTATTGACATGATCTTAGCAATGATGATAATGAAGACATTAATGATAATGAATTGAACATGAGAGCTTGATAGCATGATGATGATAAAATGATGGCAATGGATGAGAATAGCTACTGTGAACTAATGGGTATGTGTTTGTATATATATACATAATGATGAACATAGCGAGCATTGAAGGCATGGTATTGTGCAAACCCCATTTAGTTTTCATGAAGAAGATGATGATGATAATGATGATGAATGAAACCGGTCAATGTGAATGCATGTAAGCCAGTGAGAATAAAGGACACTAATATATATATATGTATGATTATTGTGCATCCCTATGAGACATCTTGCATGATGATGATGATATGTTAGCATTATCACATACATATAGCATGAGAAGACATGTTAGCACATATTGGGCATTGTCACGGGTTATACATTATGAAGGCATGGTATTGTTGGGTGATGATGCCTTAATACCACGTGGTATGTCAATCTACTAAATAGCACATGAGGTCTTATGTTTGGGGAGTACGGCTTATGATATCCTTGTCACTAAATAGTCATCTTCAGCCTAGAGATTTAAGTGACAGTGGATTGGGGATGCATATTCTCTAAATAGCTACCAATTCAGGTGATTCAGGGAAAAAGGAACCTTGGTCTAATTATTAGTGGAATGGCTTTTAGCTAGGTTGTAACGTCTTAAGAATTTAAGGCCAAAACAACTAAAATAAACTTAAACCCTTGATACTTTGGGGTGAAAAACATGAGGGAAAAGCTTTAAAAAATTGAGAAATACATGACTAAATGACTGGACATTTTGATCAAGAAGCAAAAGAACCAAAAATACAAAATTTCTACTATTAAGCTGTGGTGGTGAATAGCTCCGACATGATGGTAATATATGCTGTCTATGATAGCAAAAATCTAACTTTTTGGGTGAACTTTAGACACGTATAACTTCTGACTTTGACCTCTGATTCATGTCATTTCAAAGCCTACAAGTCACAGACATTCTCTTCTAACTACAAGTGCAAATCACATCTCAAAAACTTGGACCTAATGTCACCACAACCAATCCACTATCCTTCTAGACATCAAACCCATTCCCACAAGTCAGAAATGACTTAAGGATACTGCCCATAGATGTTGCACCCCAAGAAAACCACTTCCTCAAGATTTGACCCCCTTACTTAACTAATGAGTTCTATACCTATTTTCTCCAAAACTTACCAAATATCAAAACCAATCTTAGAAACTGCCCTAACTTGACAAAAACACATGGGCCAACTATTGCCTGGGACTAAACACACCTTCGTGACAAATGGGTCACATCTCCTCACACAAGACATCTATTAGGAATGTTGGTTTCAAAAGAGGGGAGTGAATTGAAAAGTTTAAAATTTTCTACAAAAACACAATATGACAATGAAAGCAAAAGCTTGTAGAAAAATAGATTATGATGAAAGTGAATGTATATGTAAGAGAAAGGAAGATAAGACTTGGTGATTTATCTTGGTTCGGTCTAATACATTTAACCTATGTCTAGTCCCCAAGCCACCACTGAAAAATTCAAAAGGAAATATAAAATCGTACAAAGCTCCAAATATTTAGTGATTTATATTTATAAAAATTTCTATGTTTTAAGTTTCATATGCCACTGATTTAGAATTAATTGGAGCTATATAATAGGAGATATGGAGTTTTTTCCAAAACTATTCCAGTAAGAGTTGGATTCTGACCCTTCACAATTTAAGTTAATGATATGCCCTATGTAAGTGAAATAAATGTATAAGAAAAATATGTCTATAATTAGATATGTATATCTTTCAAATGACATAGAGTATGCACAATTTGGCCATGAATATAATGGAATATGAATTTTTCAAAGTTGAGGTCAGAAAACTAGAAGATAGAAGAATGACCAAATGAACAGTAAATGTCCTGGAAATTATTGTACAAATTGGCCCAATGAAGTCACTGTTTTATATTTTTTCCATGTAGATATAAATTTAATAAAATTTTAGAGACTAGAATCACTTCAAGATGAATTTTCTAGATTTAGTTATAAATTTTCAAAATTCATCGAGTAAAATGGAAATTATCAAATGAACAATACCCCAAATTTTGAAAAATTCTATTTTTATTATATTATGATTTTAGTCTCTAAACTATTATGAGAGACATCTAAAATAATCTAATACATGGGAAATAGGCTCTAATATAAGGTGTTACAATTTTGAAAGAACAAAATTTGAATTTCTCAAAATGGAACTTTTGTGCCATGGTTAGGCTATCTTTGACAGACGAATTTTAGGCTTCTAAAATTTGAATTTCGAATGCACAGTAGAAATATGAGACAACTATTCATATTCAATAGATACACTTTGAATATGAAAATTCATATATTTTAACATAGGATATATTTTCCAAAATCAAAATTCAAATTTCACTATTGAATAGACAAATTTTGGAAGTTCAACGCTAAAGTCTTTAGCTTATGGTTTTTATGAAATTCGTTTGTTGGCACCTAAAATTTGAATTTCAGTGTGGTAGATGCATAAAATGTGGTTGGTGATCGGCTAGTTTTACAAAGTAACCATTGGATAGCATCTCTAATGGTTAGATCTTGTGTTTAACGTCTAGTTAAGCCACATATCTATAAATAGAACTTCATTTGAAGTTGTGGGTAACGAATTTATGCTATAAATATCAAAATTCTGCTAAAATCGTTAGTCAAAGTCTTTTACCCACTTACACTTCATTTATTGCACATCAACTATTTTATTTACTATGTATTAGAGAGTTTTTCATCATGTACAAAATCTTTTCTTCATTTGAAAGAAGACTTTTCTTGTGAGGGTTCTTCACAAGGGATTTGGGAAACACTTTATTAAAGTGCAGAGTATAAATTTGAAAGTTCTTAGAATAGAGCACAAAGTTGTACTATGGCATTGTAAGAAGCCTACTAAATTCTTGTAAGATAGTGAAAAAACTCAAGTGGTGGCTTGAGGATTGGATGTAGATCAAGTGGAGTAGACTGAACCAGGATAAATCTCTATGTCTACCTTGAAACTATCTTTTATATTCTGTACTCTATTTTCTACAAATTTTACTATTATTGTCCCATCAAAATTTTGCAGAAAATTTTGAACTTCCCAATTCACTCTCCTCTTGGGAGGCCAGTAAACCTAACATGAATGTCTTGTCCACTTGCATAATGCCATTGCATCTTAGCAATTTTGCATAGTGTAACAAACACCACCTGTAAATGATGATGGAAGAATTATCCTTTTCTCCAATGATGATGGTGTATTTGCATCCCTTAAGATAACATCTACAAACCCCTGGTATAATTGTGCTTTCAACTTCTTTTGGTTATTCCTTATAAATAACAACCTCTGGGATTCAATCATTGCATATGCATTAACCAAGAATTGCTGAAAAAATTTACCTAAACGAAGAAGTAATGAAGAATCACCATATCAATCTTGAATTTTGTAGGCAAAATATTCTCTCACCAGTTATTTCTATTATGTGTGGTCAACATAGCATCATTATGCAAAATGTCATCTCAATAACCATCCTCACCATCCACATTAAAAAGGATATTGCATGGGCAAGTACAATAGATGTGTTTCATGTATGTACTTTGTAACAACCCTTATTACACTATCCTGAACTTAGTCCCTAGCTAACAGAGTACAATTGATGATGTGTGCAGGATAGAAGGAACCAGGGTGGAAGAAGATTAAAGTAGAGGCAAAAAAGCTCCATGTCATAGCAAGACACAGGGCCGCCATAGTGAACGAGCTGCAATTTTGGAAAATTTTTCGGACAGAAGGGCTTTATGCCGTGGCAAACTTACCCATTGTTGTAGTGCTAGACTGCAGATTTTTATAAATCAGAAACATTTGAGTTGGCTAAGCAAGGAAAAAATGGAGGAGAAAAGAAAGAGCAGTGTTAGGGCTTCAAAAATCTAGCATTTTTGACTAACTTCAGGCTCTAGGAGCTTGATTACAAGTTGGTAACTGATTCTTGCTCCTTTCTTTCCATTTATCTTCAGTTTTTAAGATTGTTTTTTTGGGTATATATGTTGGGTTTCTGGTTTTGACAAAAATCTTCTGATTAAATTGGATGAAATGGGATTAAAGAGATGTTATTTAGTGATAATGATGCTTGAATATAAGTTTTAAAGAGAGTATGTGTGATTTATGCCTAACCCTAGGTTGTTTTTGGTTGAGGAAATTGACAATCCAAAATAAATGGAATTGGTTAGGATTTAAATGATTATTAGGAGCTCATTGATATATGAAAATGTAGTTGGAACCTTGGGTTAAGCCTAAATAGTTGAATTATGGAATTTGGATAATTGTGCTATATGTTAACCGAAGATATTATGGTATTGTAGTGATTGTTTGGTTGACTGGAAGAGTACAAGTCGTGGTTGGGCAATCCGAGAAGCTTGTGGAATCTGTGTGTATGTGGTATTGACAACCTAAGGTAATTGGGTGTTCGTGATTTATATGATTATATGTTGATATATATATATATATATGCATGTTTCTTTTCATACCATGATATTGGTCATGTATGTGTATGGTTTTTCTACATATCATAGTATGCACATGGCTAATTGAGATAGGATGATTGTATATGATATGTATGTATGATTTTGTAGCATCCCTATATAGTTGTATATTGGCATGTCCATATGATGATTATGATGATGATATATATACATACATATGTGTTTAAAGGCATGTTGGTGTGACACTTTACTTTATCATACATTTTCCAAGTATTATAGCATATTTAATGCCCAAATAACTCATATTAGAGGTTTGAATCATCATAAGAACCATATTGCTTAAAATAGAGAAACAATGTTACTATTTATATGGTTCCAAAGTTTTCTGGACTAAATTTGAAAAATCTTAATTAATTCTAGTAAAATCGTATCAATGTGATTCAAGTGTCTACATGAAGTAGAAACATGCTCTACAAGGGAAAAATATGAATCTAAGGTTTGACAATGCTAATTTATACAGTTTAATGCTTAAATGTACACTATACAAATGGTCAAAATTCATGTTCCAGATTTTCTAGCTTAATTAAAAAATTCATAACAAATCACAAAGATATCAAATTTACATATTCTTTGGCTTGTTGAAAATCCCTTTTTGTGGAAATGTATAACAATTATGTGTTATTTCACATTTTGGGTGAACAATTATCACTAAATTATCAGCTGCACAAATTGGCCAGAATATGTTTTTACATTGCAAAAGTATATATTTACATTACATTTATCCTCTAAACTAATCCATTCTTGATCATAACATATTCATAATATCATAAGAGACCTAAAATAGCATAATGGCAGCAAGACACAACTTTACAAATTCACATATAATTTTACATATAATTATTAAAACACAAAGGGCTACTATGGCTATGATAACATTAGCAATTCAAAGCCTTCTCCTTGCCCTTTGACTTTGTGGGGGGGGGGTTTCCATGCTTTGAACCTATATTATAGGATACTTGAGGGGGTGAATTGGGACAATCTCATTACCAAGTTATAATTCATGCATTCATGTCAATCATCACATATAACAACCACTTTAATCACTTAAAATCACATTAGACAACAAATTGACATATAAATCATAAAAATTTCGACAGCATAATAGCTTAGAAAATAGACATCCTAGGTTCATATTATAGCCAAAACCAATCAAGGAAAACACAATTGCAATATGGCAACACAATGCGATTATAGGAAAAACAATGATAGAACATAAAGTAAGATTATAAACTTATCTACCTTGGTGACTTCCCTTGGCTATACACTATACTTCCAATGGTTGTACAAGCTTCCTCAAGTCCCTAGACAATATTGAACAATGGTTCAAATCACTGATTCCATAGTATAATACATATGGCTCAAATGGAACCCTTAAAACCCTTAATTGTCTGATTTGTTTATCTTAGCCTATAACATAAAGCATATACTTATTCTCAAGGTTTTTGGCCGTGGGGAATCCATTTTTGACATTAAAACTATAAAATTCTCACTCTAAGACACCCTTTTGGTCTGTCCAAAATCAGCCCTAAAGAAAGAGAAATTTATTTTTCTCAAGACTTGCTCAAAACATGCCTTACTTGCTTCCTTTTGCAAAATCTCATACCTAATCATGATTCTATGGTTTTAAAACAACTCCCCACACCCAAACAAGCTTAGGTTGAAATTGTTTAGAGATGGGGAAGAAAATATTTCATGGAAACTAAGCTAAACAACCATGAAAAGATGCTAGAACACTTGGAAACCATTAGAGAAGCACTTACAAATTTCTTGGATTTTCTTCCTATTTTCTCCCATTTTTTCTCCCTTCCTTCACGTGCTGCTCTCTCCTTCTCGATATTTCAGACTTCTCTCTCACTTTCTCTTGCTATATGATCAGCCAAAATGAATCTAGGAGGGAGTATTTATAATGGCTACTAATTACACTTACTTTTGGCTAATTACTTGATTAAGGTTAATAAAACCTTAGCCATTAAGTTTGCTTAATAATTAAGTCTTCCAACTTCAGCCTATGGACTGCCATGTGGCATCCTGAATGAGGGGATAATATCTCCTAAACACAACATAATTTTTCCAGTCCAATATTACCCTGTGTTGGTTACTTTATACTTGGACTGGTAAAGTTACTTTTTCCAGTATAAATTCATTTTATTGATATAGGATTAAAGTATACTTATATCTGGTATTACTTTATTATGCTACCTCTAAAAGCTCTTTTTGTGGTGTCCAACTGCTTTTCCTCTTTCCTTTTTAGTTTTTGCATATCAAAAAGCAATTTTATCGGTATAAAGTTACTTTTTAAACTTCGACACTGATTATTTCTTTATTCTTGAATATTAACCCTCAGTATCATATAGCATTGGACTCAGCTCATCGAGGGCTTCGTTTTGATAGTAATTTTACATATTTATAGAATTACCCTTAACCAAGGACAACTTTATAATTTTTAAAACTTTCTGATTTTAGGTGTAATTTTCCCAAGGATTTTTCTATTCTGATCTCACGTAAATTTTTTAAGCTCAGGGATATAAATGTAATTTTCATAATTCTTAGGGGCAAAAACATAATTTCTTATTTTTTCATTTGACTGAGAAAAATGATCATTTTGTCCTCTTTCACGTAAAATGATATCTATTCATTTTTGCAAATTCCCTATACATCTTTAGATATTCTAACTTTCTAGGCATGTTACAGTTGGCATGACATTGACATCATCACCATGTGATTGTATAGCGAGAGATTGATGTTGAGGTAATAATGAGATGGGATATGATGATTATATGATAAATATCTCTACCACTAAATCCTCTCCTATAGATAGGAGAACTATATCACAATGGATAACATGATATGATGAAATATCCCTATCATTAAATGCTCTCCTATGGCCAGGAGAGCCATGTTGCAGTGGATTTAGGGTTGCACCTTCCCTAAATTACCACAAATTCATGGTGGTCCAGGGGAAAGAGAGCTATAATCCAAGCACTAGTGTGACTTTTTGCTGAGTTGTATTAGTATAAGGTGAGCTTGGTGATGTCCCGGAATCAGTCTTCACTAACTCTTGGAAGGGAATTATCTATCTGAAATGTCTTGTGGTGACACCAACTCATGGTTCTAGTCGTGTAAGAGGGAGAACATGCATACCATGTCATTTGTATTTCATTGCACCACATGCACAATTGTGTGGATTATTATATATGTTGCATGTGATTGTTTTCGGTTATTAAGACTTTGTCGTACACCTCCTCCCATGACTAACATTTCAGGTGAAGGCTTTAGTGCTAGTCTGGAGAAGACAAGGGAATTGTAGTCACTTTGGCATTGGGAATCTTCAAGTCATTGGTGATGTGTATTGTCTATGTTATATGTTATGCCAAGTAGGATAGCATGTTTGTAATTCATATAAGAATAATGACATGAAGATGATAATGATTGTATGATGTTAATGATGATGAATGTTGTATGATGAGATGGATTATTATAATGATGATGTTGGTTATTGGTATGTTTGATTGTGTCATGTGCCAAGGTAGGGGTCATGTGAGCATATGATGATGATTTGGACCCCAGTATGGGTGTTGTTGGTGTATGGGTCTGTGAGATGGAATGGTCGTATGCTCAAAAGGGATTTTGGGTCTGGCATGTGCGTTTTAGGCATATAGCCCATTATGTGAACTAGGGTTCAAGGGGGTCAATTCTCATAGGAGTGGTTCCTTTGAGATGAAACTTCTTTAGATAAGTTGGTTGAGTCAATTAAGACTTGCGTGAATGGTCCATAATGGTCAAATTGCCTTTGATGGCAATTAGAGATGGAAAGTTGTGAGGTTTGGCTAAAAAGTGGCTAAAATAGTGTTGGGTGTCCAAAATCTTCATACAGAGATGGATTGAGATTAAATTGATATCTATGGATAGATTGAGACAAGAGTGACCTATAGGAGTTGGAACCAAGTCAATTGGAGGTCGAAGCATAAAGTTATGTGCATAAGAAGTTTGCCCTGAGAACTTAGAATTTACTGATGTGGTATCAGTAAGGGACATCATGGCACCAAAAGCTAGACCACAACACTAGTCACCTCTATTGGAAAAAAATTTGGAACTCGAGAGCTTCTACACCATGGCAATACTGTAGCGGCTACGGCATCGCACTCTGATTTTCTGTTTTGCTTTTGTTTAGTCAGTTTTTCAAGGTTAAAAGTGATAGGTTGGAGGATTCTTGTAGTAGGATGTTACATGCTTTTGAAAGCCTAATTTGTATTGAACAATAATATCTCTATCTAATTTTACATAACCAATATCACTAATTTGTAATGCTGCAATTTCATTTCTTACAGTTGGAAGATTGTACTTCCTACCATCTTTACCATATTTGTGAATCAATCTAATCTTTATAACTTTTATTTGATTGATGCCTAGCATATCTCTAGCCATTTGAAATGTTTGCACAAGGACATTGTGTTCATCCAACATATCTTTAAGCAACTGACTATATCTGAATGAAATAGATGCCTTTCATCATTCCTGCTATATATAAAATATTAAAAATTTGAATTAGTTTATAATACAATGCAATATAGCCGAAAATATATTTTAAATAAATTGACATAAATATAGTTTTTAGTATTACCATAATGAATATATTCTATTTAAGATCTCATTGCTTGTGTCATAAATATAATGCTGAGCAAATCTTAGAGTTGTTCCATCCATAGGTAGTATACTTCAAATATGTTGAACATTTTGCCCACTTATCCTATATACATATAGGCAACGACCATCATTGACTTGCTTGTCAATTTTCCCTCCTATAGATATAAATACAAACATCATATTGTACACCTAATATTATCATGAAAATGTTTACTCAGAGCATCATTTCCATTGAAGAGTTTATCAAGTATATATGGAGGAGGGTGTTAATTCAAATGGTTTTGATGGTTCTAAACAAATGAGCTTGGAAATCCCATATCAAAGGAACTCAAGCAAAATGAAGAACAAAGTTGGAGTTTCTTAAAGATTGAAGAACTGTTCCACATGTTTTAGGAAACTATTTGTAAAAGAAAGTAGTTAAACGTTGAATTTCAATTCACCCAATACTAAATGAGATGACTAATTGAATGATTAATGATAAGCTCATGATTTCAAAATAATTTTCATGAAAAGAGCTACCTTGTGAGGATAAAATCTCAAGTTCAAAGATGTTTCTAAGTATTTACCTTGTTTTCATGAAAATGTTCTACCTTATGCGCATAACCATTAAAAGTTATGAGGATAAATACTCAATCTCAAAGCTTTTCCAAAATCTATTCTTCAATTTCATGACAAAAGATTGAGGTTATCCATACAACACAGCTTAAAGATCATGTTCTCAAGTCTGTCCAGATGGTTTTCCTGATAAAGTGAGCATCTTATTTGCATAAGGGAGTGAATAGTGATGTCCAATTGTACTGTGCAGCCTATTATTCACATAACCTAGGGAGCTTATCTGTATAACATATGTCACAAAGCATTTAGACTCATCTCTGTTAAAACAGATTATCCGCATAACCTATGTTTCAGAGTACTTGGACTTTCCTCGGGTAAACAAGTTATCCGCATAACCTAAGGAGGTTACCCACATAACCTATGTTTTAGAATACTTGGACTTTCCTCGAGTAAACATGTTATCCGCATAAGCTATGAAGGTTATTCGCATAATCTATGTTATAGAACTCATGGCTCTTCTTCAGCAAAATGGGTTATCTGCATATAACCCTGGGAGGTTATCCTGATAACCTAAGTTTTACAAAAACTCAGTTTGAGAAAAACTAAACATTATCCTAACAACTGAGTAGGTTTTCATGAAAATCTTGAGCTAAAACATAGTCATTCTGGGAAGCACATTATCCGCATAACCTATTTAGGTTATTTGCGTAATGAAAGCTCTACGTTGAAAACAAAAGCAAATAGTTACCCATTATTCACATAACTTGAGGAGGTTATCTACATAACCTCTGTCAGATGCATTTAATGCGGTAGGTGAATGGCTATTTTTTTTAGAGTAACGTCTAATCTTTGTTTCCAACAGATAGTTTTGCTCCAAAACTATAAATAGGACCTTATTTAAGATGTTGGGTAATGAAAAAAAATAAGAAATACGCCAAAACTTTGCAGATTTGACTTCTGATTTATTCAAAGCTTACCTACCCTTTGTTTAGCTCATTCATTGTACTTGAACTTTTATATCCACTCTTTTAAGAGAGATTTTTCATTCTGCATATTTCTACATACTTGTAGATTGTACTTAGTGTGAGAGTACACTAAGAGAGTGTTCTTACTCTTGAGTGAGAAGAGTGAGAAAAGTTTATACAGCTCAAAGTTTTGCCTGGTGTTATACTATAGTCGTTGCAAGAACCCATTCAAATCTTACATGAGAGAGTGGAGAAATCTCAAGTGGTGGCTTGAGGACTGGACGTAGGTCAAGTGGAGTAGACCGAATCAAGATAAATCACTGTGTTGTCTTCTCATTGCTCTTTATTTCTTATACTCTATTTTTCAGTAATCTTTTATTATCACCTTTGTATTTTCTTTTCAGAAAAATTTCAAGCTTCCAAATTCACCTCCCTCTTGGGAAGCCAACTAAACTAACAGAGGGTGTGATGGTGGGAGTTGAATCTTTCCTTTCAAACAGCACATACTAAATAATGGATTTCTTCTTGTAACTTCTTTATTTAACCTCTCATCAAACCAAAATTTTGCCTCACAAAACTGGCATTTATAAATTTGTTCACTCAGGTCATAATACTCTTTAGATTAAGATATTGTATGTTGTAATATCAATAATGAAATATACAATGAAGCCATATACTTAAATCAAAGTTTATAGTAAAAAATTTTTGGTTTGGTATACCTGACTCAAAAGATGATATATATGCAGAATAGTTCCTTATCAAAATTACCAAGACAAATAATGAAATTAATATAATTTTGTCCTTAGACATTTAAAGAGTATGTTAATAGTTATTTGGATTATATCTTACTCTCATCATCTGTGTCATCTTCAGACATAGGTCCAGCATTGAACATTTGATGTTTAACATCATGATGTGTATCTGTGTAATTTAAATAACTTTAATATGAGGTCATTAAAAGGTGCTTATAATAATAATTAATTAATTAATTACTTTAAAATTAAATGAACTAATTAGTAATGTATTAAAATTAAAATGAATAACATATCAAATTAATGTATTAAACTGAAAAAGAATACCAAACCTAGAATGTCTATTATAGCTGCCAGTGTATACTCAATAGGTGAACAGATAGAATTGTTTTGGTATATTTTAGATGATGTATTTGATCTGGTAGCATCCATTCTCTCAACACAATCTACCAAAGTAATATTAATTGGTTAACTTAATAATTAATAACATGAATAAACTGCATGACAGATTTATGCTATAATAATCTGAATATTAAATAGATGTCATATGTATTTAAATAATTATGTACTGCATAGATATAAACTTTGTATATAATTTTCAAGTTACTAAATAAAGTTTAATATTATCAAACCTTGTGTATGCTTTGGTAAGGCGTTTACATCATATCATGATGATCCAACTCTTTCTATATGAAGAGTCACATTATTATGAGTATTGTGATGCTAACATTTTGTTTTCTTCATTGAGCTAGATTCATCTATATTTCAATATTAGAATATTTAGCAGGTGATTGAAACATAAATAATATACGGTACCATCTATATATGATAGGTAGATAAAAATGGGACAATACCATTTGTGTTAACAGAATTTCCAGTATTTGTGAGGCCTAACAATGGAGAACGATCAACATTTTTTGTATTGGAATTATGTAGATAACATCTATTTTCTGACATTCTCCTCATCTCTAGTAAAAAGAATAACCATTAGATGATGTCAGTCTGTATTGTAATTGAATATAGTTTATATGATAATTCGATACATCACAACCATTCGTATTGATATTAAAAGATTACTGTAAGACTTACTCTTTGTTCACATGATCTCAAGTCAATGTCGAAGTGCATTAAACTGCGATGACTTATGAAGAGTTTGAACTAAAAAAACCAAACTTACATGATAATAATATTGTACAATAGCATACAAAACAACACGGATTGAATTGATATAACAACAAATTACATATGTGTATTGATTATGCATTTGAATCTAATAAGAAATCCCAAGTTAAGCTACTGTTCATAGTGTAACAACCCTTATTACATTATCCTGAACTTTGTCTCTAGCTAACAGAGTACAATTGATTATATGTGTAGGACCAGAGAAACTAGGGTGGAAGAAGATTAAAATGAAGGTAGAAATATTACACGCCACGGTGAGACACAAGGTCACCATGGTGAACGAGTTGGAACTCGGTTAAATATCTCAGACAGTAAGGCTTCATGCCACTACAAACTTAGCTGCCGCCGCAATGCCATACCGAGAATCTGTTTAAATCAAAAGCATTTCAATCGGCCAAAAGAGGAAGAAATAGAGGAGAGAAGAGAGAGCTATGTTAGGGCTTCAAAGATATGATTTTGGGAGGTGATTTTCGGACTCTAGAAGCTTGATTACAAGTTGATAAGTGATTCTTGCTCTTCCCTTTCCATTTTTCTTTGGTTTTTTTGATGATATTTCGGGTATATGTTTGGATTTCCCATTTTGGCCAAAAATCTACCAATTAAAATGGATGTAATAGGATTAATAAGGTATTATTTAAGGTTAAGAAACCTTGGGCGTGAGTTTTAGAAGAATTATATGTAATTTTGGCTGAACCCTAGGGTGGATTTCCTTGAAAAGGTATGGAATGCGAATTGCATGCGGAAAATTATAATGTGGATGATTAATTAGAGCTCATTAGAGTGTAGTTATGTATTGAAACCTTAGGTTAAGCATAATTGGTTGAATTGTGGATGCTGGATAATTATGTTATAATCAAAGATGTTATGGTATTGTAGTGATTGTATGGTTGATCAGAGGAGTACAAGTCATGCTTAGGCAATTCGAGAAGCTGGTAGAATCTGCGTGTGTGTGGTATTGACAACCTAAGATAACCATGTGTTTGTGATTTATGTGATTATATGTTGATATATATATATATATGCATGTTTCTTTTTATACCACGATATTGGTTGTGTATGTGTATGATTTTTCTACATATCATGGTATGTATGATTTGTATATGGTGTGTATGTATGACTTTATAGTATCCCCATGCTATTGCATGCTAAAATGTCTATATGATGATTATGATGATAAAATATATGTGTGTGTTTAGAGGCATATTGGCATGACATTAACATCATCACCATATAATTGTATTGTGTAAGATGAATGTCGAAGTAATGATAAGATGGGATATGATGATGATATGATAAAGATCCTTACCACTAAATCCTCTCCTATAGATAGGAGAGTTAGATAGCAGTGAATAAGATGATATGATGAAATATTCCTATCACTAAATGCTCTTCTATGGACAGGAGAGCCAGGTGGCAGTGGATTTGAGGATGCACCTTCCCTAAATCACCACTAATTCACGGTGGTCAAAGGGAAGGAGAGCCACTATTCAAGCACTAGTGTAACCTTTAGCTGGGTTACATTATTGGAAGCTAAGCTTAGTGATATCTTAGAATCAGTCTTCACCAATTACTGAAAGGGAATTACCTATTTGAAATATCTTGTAATGACATCAACTTGTTGTTCTAGCCGTGTATGCGAGAGAACATGCATATAATTTCATTTGCGCCATGTGCACGATTGTGTGGATTGTTGATAAATGTTGCTTATGGTTGTGTTCCTGGTTACTGGGACTTTGTCTCACATCCCCTCCCATGACTAATGTTTCAGGTGAAGGTTCTAGTACTAGTCTAAAGAAGACAAGGGAGTTGTAGCCACTCCAGTGTTGGGAATCTTCAAGTTATTGGTGGTGTGTGTATTGTCTATGTTATATGTTGTGCCAAGTATGATAGCATGTTTGTAATCTGTATGAGAACAATGATATTAAGATGATAATGGTTGTATGATATTAATGATAATGAATGTTATATGATGATATGGATGATTGTAATGATGTTATTGGTGAATGGTTGTATGTGAGCCTAAAGGGGATTTTTGGGCATTGTATGTGTATTTTAGGCATGCAACCAATCAAGTGGAATTGGGGTTCCAAGGGGTTGAATCCCGGAGAAGTAGTTTCTTTGGGGTCAAACCCCTTTGGACAAGTTAATTAAGTCAATTAAGACTTGTGTGAGTGATTTATAGTGGTCAAATTGCCTTTGATGGTAATTGGAGGAGGTTTGTTATGAATTTTGGCCAAAAAGTAGCCAAAATTGTGTCAAATATCTAAAATCTCCATACAGAGATGGATTCAAGTGAAATTGATGTTTATGGTTAGATTGGGATGAAATTGATTTGTAGGAGTTGGAATTAAGTCAATCGAAGGTCAAAGCACAAAGATGTGTCAAAAGTTCACCCAGGAAACTTAGAATTTGCTGATATGGTATCATCAAGGAATGCTGCGGCGCCAAAAGCTAGGTAGCGACACCAATCAACTCTGTTTAAGAAAAAAATTGGAACCTGAGAGCTTTCGCATCGCGGCAACACTGTTGAGGTGACGGTGTCGTACTCTGATATTCTTGTTCTGGTTTGATTTTTCCAGTTTTTTGAGATTTTTAGTGAAGTATGAAAGTGTGTTGGAGTAGAGTGTTACACGTAGTGTTCAGCTATGTGAGTTGACTCTGTGTTACAACTTCCCCAATGATATAAATTGATTCAAATTTGAAGAATCCATCTTTACTGATGCTGATAATATAAACAACAAACGTCAATCAATATGTTAAAATTTTATACAACACAATCACTTTCACTAAGTGCACTAATATCGTCATCTTCGTACCTCTGGATTTGAAGAACAGTGCCTAACTTTAAATTCTAGATTTACAATTGGGTATAGAAAAAATGATATTGAGATTTAAAACGTGGTAACAATAATAATAATAATGATTTTAATAAGTTGTACAAATTTGCTGAATAAATAAGAAAGATGAACTTGCTTATAAGCTTTGAATCTAATGCAAGATGACAATAAGAATTCTGTGATGAGATTGTAGAAGAGGTTGCTCAAATTCCATAGAACCTGTTATGGGAATAAAGGGGAAAGAAATGTAAGATTGACTATCCGGGGATTTTTTTTTTGTACAGAAATTTATTGACATTTATTAATCATGAGGTATAAATCCCTATTTTTTTTTTGGTATGATTGATTGCATTGATTGGGATGTAATTGCCTTAATTGTCTTTCAAATTAGTCAAATCAGATAAAGAATTAATAATTACATTAAAATTGACAATTGATAAGATATTGAATTTTAACAATAATTGAATAAATGTATTTATGTGACACGTCTAGTGTATTGATTCAATATTATTTATAATCTAGTACGAAGTTGTATTATTAGTTTTTAATCTGTGTCTTGTATGTTGTATTGTTGATTAGGAAAAAAACATTTATTTATCAAAACATAATGTTAAAATTAAAAATAACATTTATTATGACATACTGATTAGCTCAATGAATGCAGTCAATATTTTCTTAGAATGGAATTATTAGTAAAAAAAAATTAGAAAATAGTCATATGATTCAGTCACTAACATCATAAATTTTCAACATATAATCATACAATTAGTTAAATAACAAAAGAAGGTGCCAAAATGCATCATTAAAAATAATTTTAAATTCAACATATATATGATATATGAATTCAACTCTAATATAGTTATTTTATAACTAAACATAAACTACATTACATAAATATGGTTTAGACAATAAAAAAAAGGACAAATGACACTCGAAGACCAAAACTTTTAATTAATATCATTTTAGGATAAAAAATTTGAAAATGACAGAAAAATGACCATAGTCTCAAATTAACTAAAATTTTAAATAGGAAATGACCTAAATGCCCCTGTTAAAAGATTTTACACTCAACATCTACTTTTTACTACTCTTCTTCCACAATTTGACACTGAACTTCCCCATTTTTACACTGAACATATTATCATGACGAAAGAATTCAATTGAGAAACTTTAGTATAAAATCGGGAAAGTTGAGTGTCAAATTGTGAAACATGAGTAGTAAAAAGCAGAAATTAAATGTAAAATTTTGAGACTTGTCTAATGTAAAATTGGGATTCTTCAGTATCAAATCGTGGAACATGAGTTGTAAAACGCAGAGGATGAGTATAAAATTCTTAGAGTTGAATTCTTTAGTATGTCCAGTGTAAAATTGGGGAAGTTTAGTGTCAAATCGTGGAAGACGAGTAGTAAAAAATAGATGTTGAGTGTAAAACTTTTTAACAAGGGCATTCAGGTCATTTTCTATTTAGAATTTTGATCAATTTGAGACTATAGTCATTTTCTATCACTTTTGAATTTTTTGGTCCTAAAATAATATTAATTAAAAGTTTTGGTCTTCAAGTGTTATTTTCTCATAAAAAAATAACTTCTCAGCATCCTAGCGGCATCTCTCACACGTCCTGGGATCTTGATCATCATCATCGTCAGAAATAAAATTCCACACACCCATTCTAAGATTCCATGGATTGGGGCAAGGACTAGTAGTGCACAGAATGGTGACTGGATTCGCACAACGACCCCAACCAAAATTGAAATATAGAAATTCGACTTGAGTTCGACAAAGAGATATACAGTGAGCAGTCCCAATATTGCGTAAACAATCCATTGCCCGAGTAAGATGAACATCTTGTTCGAAATATTGAAGACAACTAACAACTTTTAAAGAGCACACATACTTGGAAAGTATATGACCTTGTGCAGCACACTCAGTAAGTAAAACCTTCTTCAAGATATGGATTCTCTTTAAAGTGTATAGTCATTCCCAACAAATACTTCACATCTAAATTACCTGCAGAATAACATCTCAAGATGAAACCTTTTTCTCGAGTGGACGTGGAACGAACATCAAATGCTTGATGATCAAGTCTTAAGTTTCAGAGCAGATATATATTCTCTCCCTCATTGCAAAGATTTTGCTGTAACAGTTGAAGACATCCAGCAAATAATCCAACGATTTAGAGCCAATCATCATTAGAACATCGACAATCAAGTATGTAGGTAGATCAAGAAGGCTAGGGTAATAGAATTGCCCATCCCAATTATACCGCCTAAGATGTTCTTCCCAGGTATAACACGGCATGACTGTAATAAGGAGGTTGCTGTTTTCGTCAATGATAGACCAATATTAATAAGAGAGGAACAATGAAGAAACCGAACCTATATAGAAACTTGACAATCACCGAAACATATCGAAAAAAATTAGCAGTGAAGGGTTGTGACTATAAATATATGGCTGGCATCAACTTATAATTTTTATTGATAAAAGATATGACTCTTCAAAACGCCATCAATAAATACAAATAGATTTCTAACACAGATATCTTATTTTAAATAAGTTAATATAAATTAATCGATTAACATAACAAATAAATTATAGATCACCAGTTGAAATATCATACCATATCCTAAGTGGACTAATAATTTCTGATTCACATAGAAATAAAAAAAAATTTCCATTTCATGAACATCATTGTTCGATGCGTTTAACATATAATAATAATACAAAAGTTCTAAAAATAAGTAGTAGTTCTATTTTGGACAATAATAGAAAAATAGTTATATCATTGATAATGTGATGATTCATGAAGAATACAGATTACTTATGATTTTAAAAAAAAAACCACAGAATTATACCAAATAAGTTTAAATAAGAAAAAAATATTTTCTAGTACCTTAGTTCACAATTTTGAATAAAAGTTGAGAAATTCCATTAAATTGCATGTATTTTTTGTATGATCTAAATGATGTAGTAGTTAACTAATGGAATTGTTTGACCCAAAAGTGATTAACAGCTAAATTATATATGATAAGAAAACTAATTTACTAATAATTAAGATTAAACATATAATGTTTAAACTAACAATATTTTAAGCCTTGTTTATAAGTCGTGAGTATTGTTATTGGAAAAAAAGATTACCTATACTGTTGCTAAATAATTCAAACAAATAAATAATACCAACCAAAGTAAATTAATAATAAATATAAAACCCAAGTAAATAAGTGTTTAAGACCAAATAGTTCATAATAAATTGGTCAATATTTAGTATACTAAATAAATAGAACTACATATTTAGAAAGATAAATAGCCTTAAACATTCCAATAACAGATATTCTTCTAGGCACTTGTCGTGTCAACATGAGCTTTGAACAAATTAAATCAGTCAATGTCGTCATTTTAACTACCAGGTGCGTGGACCTTAGTGTGCTGTTGATATTAAAATTTCTAACACGAATGTTGAAAATGAATTGCTTCCCAATCAGATGTGTATTATCCTTAATATCACCGTCATCCTGACATTGGTAAAAAAAAAAACATGTAACATCTCCTTGATATTAGCTGAAGAACAATATATGAAATAAATATATATAGTTATATCATATTAATATTGATACAAAACTATTTAATTAAAAAATGTATCTGTTAATCTGAATATATTTTTTCTATTAAGGAAATAATCAGTACACATATTACAAATGTAAAATTCAGTTATTTTCTTACCAACAAATTATATTTATTTAATATATATATATATGATATTTTAAATTAATAAAATAGAGTCTATCATTGAACTGACATCATTTATTACAACTTTTGAATATACATAAATAAATTAAATAAATAACTGTTAATTTTTATATATAATTGCTTAATTGAACAATCACTATTAAGAATGAATAAAATAATAAACAACATATCATCACCAAACAAATATAATTTATATATTTCCGTATAATAATTAATTATTTATATTGTATTCTTTTAAAATTGGACCATAAAATCTATTCACATTTTCTCATATAATGTAGATTAGATTTAAGTAATTCATATTTTAGCACCATGGTTAAAATTTGGAAAAAAAAACTATTTCTATCAATTAAAACTAAAATTGTTTTATCCATTAAAATGTTGGAATACCTTGTAAATATGAGATCAACTGAACTACATTTCAGCCATCCAGCAATCTCACAGTGAAAGAGAATAAAAATAGCAAACCCAGAATGATCAGTCACTAAGGATTGAATATTACATCTATCAAACCAATAGGTAAATTAAACTTGTTACATAATTTTGTTACTGTTAGAAGAGCTAGCTTCCCAAAAGAGGGTAAATTGAGAGATTTAAAAATTTTCTGCAAAAAGGAAAGTTCACAATGAAACCAAAAGTTTGCAAAAAAAAAAAAATAGTGTAGTGAAAATGAATGTAAATGCAAGATAAGGGAAGAAAGAACTCAAAAATTTATCCTGATTCGATCTAATCCAATTGAACTATGTCCAGTCTCTAAGTCACCACTTGAGATTTTCACTATCTGCAAGAATTCAACATGTTTATTGTAATACCTTAGTATAAACTCGTGCTCTATTCTTAGAACACTCAAACTCTATACTTAACACTCTCACAAGTGTTTCCCAAATTTTTTTTGTGACTCCCCTCACAAAGAATCCTTCTTCCAGATGAAGAAAATATTTTTATATAAAATAAATACTCTTTAAAATAGAGTGATAAGAAAGTTAAAGTACAGTAAATGCTGTGTGAGTAAAAGACTTTGACACAGAAATTTAGTAGAGTAATTGTAAAGATAAGCTCAAATTCGTTGTTCACAACTTCAAATAAAGTTGCATTTATAGATTTGTGACTAAATTAGTTATTAAACATAAGATCTAGCCATTAAAAACTTTAACCAATGGTTACTCTGGAGAAATAGCTATTCACCAACAGTATTTAATGTGTCTAACATGCCAAAATTTGAATTTTGGGATATAACAAATAAATTTTGTAGAGGCAGAAGGTTAATGTTTTCAATGTTAAAACTTAAACATTCGTCTGTTCAAGTGTGACATTCAAATTTTGAGTTTGTTAAAGATATCTCATGTTAGAACATACGAATTTTCATATCAGAAGTAAACTATTGAGTTTGAATAGTTATCTCATATTTTCACAGTGCACTCGAAATTCAAATTTCAAAAGCTGAAATTCATCTATCAAAGGCTTGTTTAACATGGCACAAAAGTTCTTCTCTATGATATTTGAATGTTGAACTACAAAGTTTATCTGTTAATGGCATACTCTAACGATACTCACAAGTTCTTAAGTCAAAATTCGAATTTTAGAGTCCAAGGTTTGTCTCTTAGAAAGGGTAACTCTGAACTCTCTTTGAACTTTATCAATATTCGAATTTTGACTAAGCTTCTTACAAATTTTGCATATATTCACTAACAATGCTTAGCCCAAAATTCGAATTTCATAACTGAAATTCATCTTTCAGAGATGAAACCTTTGCATATTCGAATTTCACTAAGCAACGTTTGAATTTTGCACAAAATACACATGAGTTAATAGGAAAATTCATCTGTTAGTCAATATTTTTCAAATCTAACATATGCTAATATAGGATAACTACGAAATCACTTGTTTAAATGCTATGAGAACAAAAATAAGTGAGAATCAAAGCTTTTTAACTTATGTACATAGTGAGAAATCCTAACAACTAAATCTTTACACATTCTTCATTGGATTTCTTCACTTTATCATTTGATACTCCTTTGATATTCTCCTTTCCAAGCTCTAACTGTTTGGAATCATCAAAACTTTTGATTCAATATTCTCCCTCTTTTGATGATAACAAAATAACTTGCAAATTAGATTAGTACCTGGGTTTGCTTCTAAGAGCTTCCCCTCAATATATGCATTAAAATTCGAATATAAATACAGCACATGTATTAGAGTTGAAACTGTAGGAGAATAGAAAAAGGAGTATTAAAACAAGTTGTATTGATTCATAAGTTCAGTACAAATATTCAAGCAAATTCAAAACAAGTACACAAATTCCAGTTTCAACAAAGATGAAATTACAAGTGTAGAATCGTAATATCTAAGCCCTAAGGTTCTATAACTTGTTACTTCTTCCTGGCCTTTAGCTTAATCTTCTTCTTGCCATATGTTTTTTCATTGTCCAGTTGCAGCTTCTTCAGTTTGCCCATCCTTTTTCTCCCCCTTTTTGGCATCATTAGACATAGGAGCTTGTACATAGGAAGGAGGTATTTGAGACATGAGAATGGCTTGAAGAGGAACAAATATAAATGGCACAGAGAGAGGTATCTGAGGAAGATTATCATTGGCATTTGAAGTCAATTCTTGAACCTCTCTTTGAATGTTGGCTAGCCTAGCCCGTTGTTCAACTGAGAGGCCATATCTAGAGGATGGAGGTTGAGGAGTAGGTGCTTTTGTGCTTTTGTGCTTGCACTACAGCATTATGTACAATAGCAACAAAGTCCATATAAGACACGATGCCCCTTTCCTTTTTAAGAGCAGTTTGAATAATTGGTGCAGTGGTAAGATATGCAAAAAACTTATCCATTTGCTCAGTCTCTTGTGATGACAAAATTGATTCTTGAGTAATATCCTCCATCATTGACTCATGAGAGCCTTCTGCCTGAGTGACTTCTTCCTCCATGGCATAGTCCAGAGATGGATCGAGACTGGTTTCATTGCTAGAGACCTGAGGGGTAGCAGCAGTAACAGTAGTAGTAGCAGCATCAGAAGAATCTATCTCAAAAGGGCTTGAGACTTAAGGAGAGACAGATTTGAGTGATTCAGAGGTACCGGTCTAAGGATGTGTTGATGTGGTTGGAATAAAATTATGAACATCTTCATAGGCATCAGCAATTATCTTGAGATTCTTGGCCAAGTAAGTTATTTGATTTTGCAGGTGTGCATACTAAGCATTCTGTTCCTCCCTAACACTAAGCATTATTTTTTATAGGCAATCAAAAAGTTTAGGTATGGTATTAAGGGCGGTCATATTCATTGGAATGAAAGGTTTAGGTTGCTAGGTAGGTTGAGGTTGGGTTGGCTATGGTTCAGGTTGTATGGGCAGAGCAGCCTCAGATGTAGTCTCTTGCTATTATGATTCTCCCCCTTCATAGAATAAATCCTCGTATTTATTAACTCCCTTCCTAATCCATCTACCCTCTTTCCTTTCAATCCACATTCTCATTAGCTTTTCTTCTTTAAACTCCTCAGCTAGCTTTCCTTTCCCTTTCTCCGGATGTTGTATCTTAGCAAATTTAAGGAGCTTGGTGATGATGGAGGCAAAGGGCAAGGTTGAATCTTTTCTTTGATCTCTTGCCTTGATCATCCTCTAAAAAATTATGACCCAGGTTGAGCTTCGTTTTGTGAATTAATGTTGTCATCACTAGTAGAAAAAACCCTTTTTAAGACTGCATTTTAGGATTGTTAAATAAAAAAAGTCCTAATAAATATGACTGGTGGCATTTTCATAAATAAAATATTTAATTTTAAACATTTTAGGACTATTGTTAAAAAACAGTTCTAGATTGTATTTTTTAGGATGGTGAAAAAAATCCCCAATCCCAGAAATTTTATTTAATAGGATTGTGCAATAAACCACCATCCTAAAAGTTTTACATTCCTCAGGCTGCAATACTCACACGGCAAACCACTCCTGTGATCTCCTTACCAATTTTCTTTTTTGACTCTTTCTCACGCCCATCAAACCATATCTCCATGACCCTCCTCTCTCTCTTTCATCTCCTCCCACCTCTGGTCAATGACAACTATTAGCAGATAGCATATGACAATCAGTAGTCATATTTCTGCATCCAAACCTCTAAAGAAAGCTAATCTCTCTTAGATCTCCACTCCGTCAAGCACATCCTTGATGAGTTTATCTTTAAGATTTGCTTCAGCTGTCATATTTCATCATTCTCTAGTGTCTGGTCCTCTCTATTTTGAATTGTTGCAACTCATTGCTATGATTTCTCTCTCCTTATCAAATCCATGCATGAAGAAGAAATGGTAGAGAAAATAAAGGTTTAGGGTTCGGTAACTTGAAGAACCTAGAGAAGAGGGGCTATGAGGTCTAACATCTACCGTGGGTTTGTGTTCTCTATTGGTAAGCATCTCTTATCCTTGCTCACAATTCATCATGCTAGGTCTTTGTTGAAGACTTTATTTTGTCCAATTTTTTCATTCAGATGCTTAGCTCTTTATTCCTTCTATTATCGTTTAGCAGTTTTAGATTTGTTGGAATGACTTGAAATTAATTTGTTGATTAGATTTTGAGTTAGGAATTTGTGGATTTGGGAATTGATTGTTTATTGAGATAACCAAAAGCATTCTCAATACAGGTTGAATCTGGAATCAAATCGTTGTTATATATTCAATTATATCAATCTTTCTCTAGATTGTTCTGCTAAGATTGTTTTCAATAGTGGAATTCATTTTAATTTTTTTCCTTTAAAGTTCTGTTACAGATGTTTTGGATATTCATATTTCTTAGTAATTGATTGTCGATCATTGAAAGATGCCAATCATATAAAAGTGTTGTGGCTAACTTTTGAAAAGTCATCTGCTAATCTTGTGGAAAGTTAGGGTGAGTTTGTCTTGTTAGATTTTCTTTACACGTGTATTATTAGTATGATTCTCATTCATTTCATATATATGTAGATGGATGTGATCTCTATTATTTTCTTATGCCATGTATTTCTAACATTTTGGGTTTATGTTTCAACTGTTCAGGGTTAAAGTAGAAAGTTCATTTTTTGCTTAAACAAGTGATCAGTTTTACCACAAATTTTCCATTGATACATTACCATATTTCAGCAATTTCATACAACTTAGTAAAAATTTTCAGTTTCAGCTATTGATTTCTATTGATACGTGTGACGTATCTGATCAATGATAAGTCATTTGTTTAATCATTTTAAATAATTTTAATCACCACAAGAGGTCCTAGAGAAAAAGGCACTAGCTGGAAAGTGGGCTCAACTTGTTGTGGAAAAAATTAAAGCTGTAAGCCATCTATTCACTAAAAAAAGAAAAAAATTGTAAGTTTGCTTCTTTGTTTTTCGTTTGTTGTTTCTAGAATGATGGGCCTTCTCATGGCATGTATTTTAAAGTACTTCATTAGCCATTAGAAAGTACCTTCTACTACAATTACCATGACCAATGGATGGAAGATAAATTTCCTTCGGTTGATATGACTTTGTTGTTGTTAATAGGCTGAGTGAGTTGAGTTTTAAATGAACATTTGCATCTCTGAGTATTTGTGACATTCCTATTAATAAATTTTCAATGAGATAGTTTTTGCCTTCATTATGCTATTAGTCCACTCCATTTGTCTTTGTATATTTATCTCTTTTTAATTTTTCCTATAAATTGTAAAATTGCCATCTTTTTCTCATAAATTGTGGCATAGGCTACTTGTTTATTTATGCTTGGTTTACTGTGACACAGTTGTCTTGACTTTTGAATTATAATGATGTTACACCCCTGATGCTAGATTCTTCATGCTCTAGCCCCCTATTATTTTCTTGTGCTTTAATGGATAATTGAGTCTGCAATTTAGTGTGTTTTTGAGTTTTGATTGATGCCTATAAAAATCATCATCTAAGTCTTAAAGGTAGTTTTTATCTATTTGCAATTCTACAATAATTTCTTGCACTTCTGCTTGATTTAGTAATCAAGAAATATTATGGAATTAATAGAAAATATTTATATGACAGTTGAAACTATGATGGCCCTTTGTTTGGATTGGCTCAAAATAAAACTTTGGTGTTGATATTCTTTGGATTAATAATCATTGTGTTAAGTGTGACCTTACTAGGTGTAGCTAGTTTAGTTTATATGTTTTCCTCAGAAGTAGTTGCTTTTATCTCTTATCTTCTAAGAACTTGAGTTTGAAATTTTTAGAAGTACAACAATTATTTTGGGTATAGGAAACTCATCAATTTTAAACAGTTCATCATTTGGTTCAGCTAGTATCTTTAAGACATTCTATCTTTTTCTCTGTTGCTTCTTCAAATAATTTAACTTATTCTCTTACTAACTTGTATGATTTTTCTTCTTAGCTCTTATAATTAATTTACATCTATTCATCTCCATAACTGTAATCCTTAAAATGATGACGTAAAAGTTGCTCTTCATCTATTTATGCCCATCTCAAATAGGCACTCCCAAGTCCTAACAAGATAAAATATAACATGACCTTTCAAAATATTTGGAGGTGCATTCAATTATCAATACTTTAAAATTTTATTTAAATCATCATGCTATCCCTTACAAAATTAGATTAGAAAGGGTTTATTATTTTTCATCTCATATGTCAGTTTCAAATCATCAAATTATTGAATGGAATTTTAATTTTCATTATAGTTAAAAAAAGATGCAAAATCTTTTTTTGGTAACCACTCCATCATTTTGAGGATAATGATTCTAAACTACAGTTTTTTACCTTTATTGTGAATGGTATTTTCCTTAGATGATTTGCATGAAGTAAATATTTCTTTGGAGAATTTATTCATATGACGTCTACTAATTGCAAGTACTTGTTCTAAGTTGTTGCTAGACTTATGGATTGCCTGAGCTTTGAACTATAGTTTGCAATATGCAATTTCCCTTCTGTGAAGGATGGAATGGATGTTGTTGTTGCCACTATGGTGTTTGGTATAGAGGTAGGACTTTGGTTGCAAATTTGGTGTCTTTCTCAATTTAATCATAACTTTTAAAATTAATAATGGTTACATTTCAAGGGTAGAACTATTGGATCAGGACATAGAATCTATTTAATTAACCATAGAAGTGAGAAAAGACATTGCATGATAGTATGTAATAACTATGTTTTGTTTTTATTTTGTTTTTCCTTTTTTTTGTTTTATCTTTTCATAGGAAGTTTTGAATTAATCCAGGACTCATTAAGTTATGAAGTCAAGATAAATGTCATATAACATTTTATTAGGTGTGTATTGGATACTAATTCCTTCTTCAAATAGTGAAAATTAGAATTATAACTAATAGGTTGCATATATGTAATTTTTACTTTTTTAAAAAAATTCTCATTTTCTAAGACGGTTGCAACTCACAATAGTCCTGAAAAATAGAATTTCAAGGATTGTTATGGGCTATAAAAGTCCTAGAAAGTGGATTTTCTAGGACTGTTGTGGTAATAACAGTCCTAAAAAGTGACTTTCTAGGACTGTTCATCAATTGTCCTAGAAAGATTGACTGTCTATGACTCCCACTTCTATGACTTCGTAACAACCATCCTAGAAAGTCTTTTTTAACAGTCTTAAAAAGCCTTATTTGTACTAGTGCATTACATAAGCCTCGATCCTGGTAGATCAGATTGAAGCTTTCTCCCTTGTTGAAGATAATCCTTGACACTATATAGTGTAAGACTCTCACTTTTACATTGAGGTCAGAGGGCTTCACAATTTTCAAAGGAGGCCTATTCACACGCCTTCTGAAGAGAGCATCTAAGATTGTCATTTCCTTATAATTCAAAAATATCCATCTTCCTTATCTGTATCATCATCATCATCCATGTATTTGGAGGTAGAGATATTAATCTTGAATCCCTCTTGTCCAAGAATTTCTAAACCATCATTGATATTTTCATTTGATAGCCATATATTCCTAGACCTAAGTATTACTTGGTACATCCTCTTCTTATCATTATATTTTAATGCAGCATACCAAGTTTTGATCACCTTATCATCATATCTTTCTTTAATTTCCAATAGTTTTTTATATTTGCCCATCCAAATTCCAGCATCAAAGTTGTTTGAAACTAGAAATTCCTCCAAATTGGTGCAGTGAGGGGTTATTACCTTCTTTGCAGCAAACTTCATGGTAAACTCCTTCAAGATTTGTTCAAAGCTGCAAAAAGGCTCTGTCATCTATAATTCTTCTGACTCAGTGCTGGACGTAGGGGTAGCAAGGAATAATTTTTTCGATTTTGCCCTTGGAGTTGTTTTCTATTTCTTTGATAGAGTCCCTTTACTAGATTTGGCCTTCCTTTTATGGGTATCTTCTTCCTTTGAAGCATACTAAGATTCGGTGGAACGTTTGGGCCTAGCTTACTCTTTCCCAACGTTGGCATTTTCCACTCCAACCATTTTTGTGAGAGATTTGTGTTGAAAAATGCTCTGAAAAGGTTTATAAGGTTCGGGTTGAAGCTTAATCAGTGGAAAATAGAGTTTAACTAAAGGAATTTAAGAATGGTTGAGAGAGGAGAGGAATAGCTTTGGTGGAAGATAGATAGGGTTACATTTGTTCAGAAGGTGACCTTTTGAATTTGTTTATGTAACCATTTGACAAATGAATTTTGGTAGTCAAAATTTGAATTTCGGCCAGTTACGTTGCCTATACACATAGAGTAATTGTCTTGACAGACAAATTTTCAACCTTAAAGTTTGTCTATCAGAGACTTAACATACGAAAGTTGTCTTCAACAGTTGAATATTAGTCTTAAAATTTGACTGTCAAAGACATATCATCAACAGATGTTTCAAAACATGAATTTTGTGATTTCAAAGTTCGACTGTTAAAAGTCTTTCACTAAAGGCAATCAAACACAAGAGATCTAATAGATGAATGTTGGGATTCAAAATTCGTATTTTGAGACTTTATGAAGAGTTGTCTAAAATATGAATATTGAATCATCAAAATTCAGATGTTGTCCATACAGACAAAGTAAACACATACCAATATTCAAAATTTGAATTTCAGTTTATCAACATACAAAGTTTGGGTGGACCAAAAATCTGGTATAGCATATGAATCACTGAAATACAAATGTTTAAGCTTAAGGTACAAACTTTAACTATGCAAAGTCATTCAACAAGCTGGATAAGGTATGGAAATTCATTAATTAGCAATCAAAATGTGAATTCTGTAGGATTGGATTTACAGATAGACACAGGGCATTCGAATTTCCATATTTTTTTAGCAGATGTTGATTGAGCAAGTATGAGATGCTCTATTATATTGATTTCTCTATCACTTAAGCCCATGAGGATTACCTTTAAAATACTTTAAACATACTCTGATGCTTAGGTTAGAGTATGGCTTAGCAAATTAATTTTAGAAAGTAATCAGATTTGGTTAGAGGCTTGCTTTCATTGGGATTTACTATTCACAATTCTCTTTTGATTTTACAATATCTGTCCTCTGGAAGTGGCTTAGTCAAGATGTCCATAAGCTGATCTTCTGTAGGGACAAATTCAACATAATGTCTCTTTTCAGAACATGGTCCCTTATGAAATGATGTCTGACCTCAATGTGTTTTATCCTTGAATGCATCACTGGATTCTTTGTGATGTTGATGGCACTTTGATTATCACATCTTTAGGGTATTCCCTTCATCTCAATTTCAAGATCTTCAAGTAGCTGCTTCATTTAATGCATCACTGGATTCTTTGTGATGTTGAGTACAACAGCTTCCAGCTGCTATGTATTCAACTTCTGCTATGGAGAGACCTACATTATTCTGCTTCTTACTGAACCACGAAACAAGAGACCCTCCAAGAAATTGGCATGTACCACTTGTGCTTTTTCTGTCAATCTTGGATCCAGTAAAGTCAACATCTGTATACCCAACAAGCTTTTCTCCATTGCCCTTTGGATACCAGAGTCTCATCTATGATGTTCCAATTAGATATCTAAATATTTTTTCACTACTGTTGTAGGGACTCTTTCAGATATGATTGTAACCCAGCACACATGCAAACACTGAACATGATGTCAAGCTTACTAGCCATTAGATATAGTAAGGAACTAATGATTCTTCTGTATTGAATTATATCAAATGGTTTTCCTCCTTCATCCATATCAAGCTTTGTGGTAGTGGCCATTAGAGTTCTCATTGATTTAGCATTTTCCATCCCAAATTTCTTTAGTAACTCTTTTAGATATTTTGATTGATTCAGGAAGATGTCATCATCATATTGTTTGATTTGCAGTCCAAGGAAAAAGTTGAGTTCTCCCATCATTGATATCTCGAATTTATTTTGCATTAGCTTAGAGAAATTCTTGCACAAAGATTCATCAGTGGCACCAAATATAATATGATCAACGTAAATTTGAACAAAAAGTAAATCTTTATTTTTCTTTTTCGTAAACAAAGTTGTATCAACTTTGCCTCCATTAAATCCCTTTTTAATTAGAAAGTTACTTAGTCTTTCATACCATGCTCTAGGTGCTTGTTTTAAACCATAGAGAGCTTTCTTCAGTTTATATACATAATTTGGTTTAGCTGAGTCCTCAAAACCTGGAGGTTGGTCAACACAAACTTATTCCATGGTATAGTTATTCTAAAAGGCACTTTCTACTTCCATTTGATATGGCATTATATCTTTTATATAAGCATAGGCTAAGAGAATCCTCATTGCTTCCAATCTTATAACTGGAGCAAAAATTTCCTCATAATCTATACCTTCTTGATTATATCCTTTGGCTACCAACCTGACTTTATTTCTAATTATTGTTCCAAATTCATCAAGTTTGTTTCTAAATACCCATTTGGTTCCAATAATTGGGTGATCATTGGGCCTAGGCACTAAGTCCCAAACTTGAGTTCTCTCAAACTAATTTAGTTCTTCTTGCATAACTAATATCCAGTACTCATTTGTTAAAACTTCTTTAGTACACTTAGGTTCAATTTAAGAAATGAATGCATAGTTATTTATTTGATTCCTAAGTTGCCTTCTGGTTTTAACATTCTCCTGAACATCCCTAATCACTTGATCAATAAGATGACTCCTTTGATATCTCTAAGCTCTGGATAGTTCTTGAGAAATTTCTTCATTATCTTCAAATTCAGATCTTTCTCCTTGAATATCATCCTCTACAGCAGTAGATTCTGATATTTTTGGAGATTCAGTTTTATTTTCCTTAGAGATGTTCATGTTTTTGAAACTAGAAATTAGTTCGTCCTCATCTAAGTTAGGTTTAAAAATAGTTTCATTTTCAGTGAAAACTACATGTACAAATTCTTCTATGGTCTTAGATTTTTTATTAAATACTCTATATGCTTTGTTTCTATTTGAGTAGTCAAGAAATATACCTTCATCTCATTTGGTATCAAACTTACTCGGATTTTCTTTTCTTTTGTTGTGAACAAAGCACTAGCATCCAAATACATGCAGGTATGAGAGATTTGGTTTCTTTCCTTTGAAGAACTCATAAGGTGTCTTCCCTAAGATTAGTCTGATGTATGCCCTATTGATGATATAACTAGTTGTGTTTACTATATCAGCCTAAAAGTATTAAGGAAACTCTTTCTCATTCAACATTTCTCTTGCCATTTCTCCCAAAGTTCTATTCTTCCTCTCCATCACGTTATTTTGCTAAGGTGTTCTTGAAGTTAAGAAGTTGTAAGCAATTACATGTTCTTCACGATACTCCAAAAAGCTTGAGTTTTCGAATTCATCTCCATGATCAGACCTGATAGACACAATAGAAATACCCTTCTTATTTTGCACTTTCTTAGCTAAGGTTAAAAATGCATTAAATGTCTCATCTTTGGAGGAAAGAAATAAAGTTCAAGTAAATCTAGAATAGTCATCCACAATTACTAAAACATACATATTTTTACTAATATTTTTTACTCTAGATGGACTTATCAAATCCATATATAGCAACTGGAGTGGTCTAGATGTGGAGATGATATTTTTAAATTTGAAAGAGAACTTAGTTTGTTTCTCTTTAAGGCAAGCATCACATTCTCTGTCCTTGTCAAAAGAAATCTTAGGCAAACCAATAACTAACTCATTTTTAATTAACTTATTTAGTTGATTCATGTTAACATGTGCTAGTCTTCTATGCCACAACCAACTCTCATTGCTTTCACTGATTAAGAGTATGGAATCTAGATTAGGCAGTTCATCTAAATTAATAGTATAGTAGTTACCATCCTTTTGAGCTCTGAGGATAATCTTGTAATCATTTTTTTTAATAACCAAGCAGAACTTTGAGTCAAACAGTACCCAATTTTCTTTGTCACATGTCTAACTCATACTCAGCAAGTTGTGGTTGAGACCCATTACAAACAACACCTCTTGTATGGATGATTCTAGATTTCTTCCCACGATACCAATGCCAACCACCTTGCTATATTGGTCACCTCCAAAGATCACTTTTCCTCTCTTCTTGTCTCTAAGGATGGTGAACCTCTCCTTATCACTAGTCATATATTTTGAGCATGCACTGTTCATGTACCATTTGTTGCTCTTGCTAGCTTTAAGACATACCTGCAAAATAAATTTAGTCTTTCTTCTTAGGTATCCAAATCTGTTTGGGTCCTTTTCTGTTAGTAGCATTCTCTCTAGGTATGAGTGTATGTTTGGGAACCCATTCCACCTTTTTGCCAAGTCCATTTTTCTTTAAAGAGCATGAACTGGAAATATGCCCCCTCTTGTTACAGAAGTGGCATGTGACAAAGGGACTGCTAGATTGAGATGCAAAAAGAAAGCAATGCAGATAATATTTTTATTTCACATGTTTAGATTCAGTATAAGTCTTACTAGTTTTTAAATAGTCATCTTTCTTCTTAGATCCATCTGCACATACAAAATGCCTCATATATAAATTTTGGTTTTTCTTCTTAATCTTTTCTTTGACTGCACAAAGGTTATAACCAAGACCAGCCTTACCTTGTGCAATCCTCTGATTACATAGCAAAGCATACAAGATGTCTTTGCCTTTGGTAAAATTAGCTAAACTCTTAAGAAGATATTTATTTTTCTTTGTAAGCTATATGCATGATATGTAGTAGGCAAATTTATCTTTATGTTGTGATGCAATGTCAGGCATATCACATTTTGATTCTAGTTTGTTAATTTTCTTCTTAGCTAATTTTAGTTCTTTTATAGTCTTAATAAACTCATCATGCAGGTCATGAAATGCATCAAGTAATTTAGAATATGAAAGGTTAGAATCATTTACCTCATCTTTATTTATACTATCAAATTGATTCTATGCTCCTCCTTTAGCAAGTGCCATTAAGCATATGTTGTATCTTCCTCATCTTCATCTTCTTCATCTGAGTTGTTGCTTTAGATTGAGGAGATATATGCCTTTTTTCTTTATGCTCTTATCATCAGCCTTCTTTCATTTTCTTGCCTTTTCAGGAACTATGGACATTTCCATTTGACATGCCCTTACTTCTTGTACTCAAAGCAAGTTATGTTATTTGTTTTTCCATTTGCTGCTTGTTCCTACTCCTTTCTTAAGGAACTTCTTGCTCCTCTTTTTGCTATAGAATTTTCCAAATTTTCTGACTAGTATTGCAAGAGTTTCTTCATCTAGCTCTTCTTCATGAAAAAAGTTTTCTTCCTTTTCTTCTACAACTTTCAATGCCAGACTCTTCTTCTTCTTTTCTTGACCAGCATCTTTAAGAGCATTCATCTTGCCCTCATATTCCTCAAGGCTACCAAAAAGAGCTATGATAAAAGTCATTGATTCTCCTCTGGCTTCTTCAATAGCTACACCTTCAGTTGACATTCAATGGGTAGAGCTCTGAGGATTTTCCTGACTTTTTTAGATTGAAAGTATTCCTTCCTAAGACTTTTTAGTTAGTTCACAATGAGAGTAAACTTCTTATGCAGATCCTTGATACTCTTTTTCCTTCATTTTGAAACTTTAGTACTCACCAATGCAGGAGTTTAACTTGTTTTCTCTCACTCCAATGGTTCCTTTATACGCAATCTCTAGAGTATCCCACATTCCTTTAGCTATGGAATAATGGGAGGCTCTGTAGAATTCATCCTAATTGAGAGTGCTGACTAAGCAATGTTTTGCTTTAAAGTTAAGCAAGACTCTTCTTTTGTCTTCATAATTCCACTCCTCTTCAGGCTTCTCTATATAAGTGTCATCATCTTATAGCTTCATTTGCATAAAGTCACCTTTATGGATAACTGACCAGATCTCTAGGTCTATGGATTGAAGATATATTTACATCCTCATCTTCTAATATCCATAATACTCTCCACTGAAACCTGAAGGTCTACTAGTATTGTTGCCTTTTGGTAATATCCTTTCTCAAAAACCAGCCATTTGTTCTCCCGGATGGTTAAATCTTTCAGTTAGGAGTCTAAGCTCTAATACCACTTGTTAGAACAACTGGCTTCCCAAGAGGGGGTAAATTGGGAAGTTCAAAATTTTTCTGTAAAAACGTAAGTTCACAGTGAAAGTAAAAGTTTGCAGAAAAATAGAGTGCAATAAAAATAAATATAAATGCAAGATAAAGGAAGAAAGAACTTAGAAATTTATCCTGATTTGATCTGATCCACTTGACCTACATCCAGTTCCCAAGCCACCACTTGAGATTTTCATTATCTGCAAGAATTCAATGTGCTCTTTGTAATGCCTCAATATAGACTCGTGCTCCGTTCTTAGAACACTCAAACTCTACACTCAACACTCTTACAAGTGTTCTTCAATTCCCTTTATGACTCCCCTCACAAAGAATCCTTTTTCCAGATGAAAAGATTTTAATACAGAAAAAATACTCTCTAGAATAGAGTGGATATGAAGTTAAAGTGCAGTAAATGCTATGTGTGGGTAAAAGGCTTTGATATAGAAATTTAGCAGAGTAATTGCAAAGATAAGCTCAAATTCATTGTTCACAACTTCAAATGAAGTTGTATTTATAGATTTGTGACTTAATTAGCCATTAGACATAGATCTAGCTTTTAGAACCTTTAACCAATGGTTACTTTGTGGAAATAGCCATTCACCAACTGCATTTAATGCATCTAACATGCCATAATTCGAATTTTGGGGTACAATAAATGAATTTCACAGAGACAGAAGGTTAAGGATTTTAACATTAAACTTCAACATTCGTCTGTTCAAGTTTGACATCCGAATTTTGAGTTTGTTAAAGATATCACATGCTAGAACATATAAATTTTCATATCAAAAGTGCATCTATTGAGTTTGAATAGTTGTCTCATATTTTCATAGTGCACTCAAAATTTGAATTTTAAAAGCTGAAATTCATCTGTCAGAGGCTTGTTCAACATGACATAAAAGTTCTCTTCTATGAAATTCGAATGTTGAACTACAAAGTTCATCTATCAAAAGTGTACTCTAACAAGACTCACAAGTTCTTAATTCAAAATTCGAATTTTAAAGTCCAAAGTTTATCTGTCAGAGAGGGTAACTCTAAACTCTCTTTGAACTTCACCAACATTTGAATTTTGACCAAACTTCATATGAATTTTGCACATATTCATTAACAATACTTAGCCCAAAATTTGAATTTCATAACTAAAATTCGTCTATCAGAGATAAAACATTTGCATTTTCGAATTTCACCAAGTTTGAATTTTACACAAAATACATATAAGTCAATAGCAAAATTTGTCTGTTAGTTAGTATTTTTCAAATTCAAAGTATGCTAACATAGGATAACTATGAAATCACTTGTTTAAATGTTGTGGCAACAAAAATAAGTGAAAATCAAAGCTTTTTACCCAGTGTACATAGTAAAAAATCCTAATGACTAAATCTTTACATGTTCTTCATTAGATTTCTTCACTTTGTCATTTGATACTCCTTTGATATTCTCCTTTCCAAACTCTAGTTGTTTGGAATTATCAAAATTTCTAATTTAATAGTTGCACATATAATTAACCAATGAAATAATATTCACATCACTATTACTGTAAAACAAATACCTAGGAATAAGCAATTTGATGAATTGATCACAGTTTGGACAATAGAAACCCAATCCATCATGAAAAAGTTACATTAAATACCTATGGCATGACCTATAAAACCACTTATGCTTGACATCGATACTTGCTACTGTGGCCATTGTTGTGTATGTTCCCTAAAAAATAGTTAACATTATACTAAAATAGAAAGGAAAAAAAATATTTCAGATAAGAACTATCATACCTGAGGACGCTCACTAAGTTGATTTAGAGTATTGAATAAATTTTTGATGAATGTTGGATGAATAGCACTAAGAACCTAGTTTTTTACACCAAACGCTTTTCTTTTAAGTTAGCAGGAGGCAAGAAAGATAGAATATTTACCATTGTTTCTTGAGGCAAGATGGTACCATTCTCAAAAAGCTCCATCATGTCAATATGAAATTACTATACATTCAAATGAAGAAAAAATTATAGGAAAAGAATAACATAAATAAGAACAGAAAATGTACTTTCAAGCATAAAAAAAGCTGAGATAATAGTTAATTTATACACAATTTTCACCAGATACGTTTGTATGCTATGATAGCTTTCTAAGGAAAATGAGTAAAACTAGGAGCTATTTATAGAAAAAAATTCTATAATGGAGATTGAAATTACAAAATGCGTTGATATTGTATTAAATGACATATATTAACATAAATAATGAAAAGAATCATTTTAATTCAAATTGTAATCACTGATTTTAAGGAAACCCACTGAAGAAAATTGTATAACGTATTGAATACGTAATTTTCGTTGTACACTATAATGTAAGAAAATTAAAACATTCAACGTGTATAATAAAATACCATTTATAATGGTTGTTGTAAGGAAGAAAAAGATATTACAACCTCTTACATTTATTTTGAACTTGCTAAATTTCAAAAATCATTAAATATTACCGGAATTGATTGGATGATTGAGCACATTAGTCTACAGTTATAAAAAGAAAATCATAACACACTACATGATTAATAAGAAACATTTAATATGCATAGTTGACTTCGTAATGCTATTGAGGCAATTTATTAATTATCCAAAAAACGTATGTGATATGATGGCAAAAAAACAAGGATATTTAATATATGACATTCATGGGAACATTATAGAATACTATCGCACAATAACTAATAATATATATATATATAGGAATATACAATGTATAAAATTTGTTGTGTTATTTAGTTAATCACCTGAGTTGTTTAAAAATATGTTCTATGAAATTAACTTGATATATATTTAGTATGTAATTCAACCTCTGTTAAAAAAGATACTAAACATATTTATTTAAATTATTTATGAAATGATTAATTATATGAATCAAATTATATAAAAACATACAACAAAATAAGGCGAACAACATTATCATGTACATTGGATATCAATCATTTACATATTAAAACATCCATAAAGGTTATCCATAAAACAACATTATAACAGTGCAACAAAAATAACCTTTAGGGGGAACCATATAAAATTATGTTTAAATCCACCCCAATTTAACGAACAAACATAGTTAAAGGAAGAAATGACACACAAAGTATAAACTATCATTATTGCAAATTTTTCCAACTAAATATTGTTGGAAAAGTTCATATCGTCGATTGAACCATCATATGTTGCCCCTTACAACAACAGAACATGATCAACTAACAGTATGTGGATAGAATTGTTAAATGGTATGGTTGGTCAACACATTTTGATCTGAGTGAAAAAAAAATAAAAAAAAATTACTTAGAATACATTGACAAACTTTGATAAATTCAATTTTCCAAAAAAATAATAGAAATTATACCCTCCAATATCATGAGTCTTTCATGTCTAATCTGTACTTCTCCATTTAATACATTGGCTTTCTGAAACTTTCCAAAACAATCTCTAGCAACATCACCATTCATGATACAGTGTATAATTGTGGTGCTACATTTAAAAATGGGAAAAAAATTTGTACAAATAAGATGAAATTGAATAGCATAACATAACACAAGGGTTTAGGAAAAAAATTCTTGTTAAGAACTTACAATGAGTTAGTTAGGTCAAATTCCATACGCACTGTTGTAAAACACTCCGCACATAGACTTCGAGAGGCTCATAGCTGTCACAACTCCATGAACATCTATGTGAAGGATGGATAAATACATAATATATATATATATATATAGCTTCTGATATGATAGGTATACATATGATTAAATTAAATGTAGCATCTAATACCAATCAAATTCTGAGGAGCTGGTCTTATCCAAAGAATACAATTCATAGGAATAAAACTATAACACCTCTCATAAGATTATTTTCGGCATTGTGTGCAAAACCGGAGGAAATAGGATAGAGGAAGGTTCAAATGGAGTCTAAAAGAGCTCCATGCTATGGCGAGAAGCAGGGCCACCGTGGTGCGAGCTAATTCCAGTGGCTCTTTTTGGCTAAAAACTGGTGAAGTCACGTTGAGATGTTCTAGAGCCATAGTGAGAGTCGGGTTTCTAGTTTAAATTAGAAACATTTTGGTTAGTTGGACACAAAGGAAAAGAAGGAAAACGGAGGGAAAACGCCAAAGCTCTGCTAGGGTTTGCAAGATTCTACCTTGGGAAGTGATTTTTCAGGCCTCAAGAACTTGGATTCATGTTGTTAAGTGATCCCTACTCCTCTCTCTCCATTTCCTTCTATTTAAATTTGAGGTTTTTCAGTTATGAGTTGAGATCTTTGGTTTTGGCTGAAATCCAATGATTGAAATGGATGAAATGGAATTAAGGAAGTGTGTTTTGGTGTTCTTGATGCTTGGGTGTAAGTTTTAAAGGGTGTATGCATGATTTAAGCTTAACCCTAGATTGTTTTTGTAACACTTCTCATAATTTCTTCCTTGGTATTTTGTTCAGAACCGGAGGAAACAGGACGGAGGAAGGCTCAAGTGGAGTCTGGAAGAGCTCCACGCCGCGGCGAGAAGTAGGGTCACCGTGGCGAGAATCTTTTCCAGTGGCATTGTTCGGCTGAACGTGGTGGAGCCGCGGTGAGGTATGCTGGAGCCGCAATGAGATTTGGGAAATTTGTTTAAATCCGGATCATTTTAGTCGATCGGAAAAGAAAGAAACAGAGGAAACCGAGGGAGACCGCGAGGAGCAGTGCTAGGGTTCAAGATTTTTGGCTTCTAGGTGTGATTTTCGGACCTCAAGAGCTTGGACTCAAGTGGGTAAGTGTTCTCTACTCCTCCCTCTCCATTTTCTTCGATTAGATTTGGGATTTTCGGTGTTAAGGTTGGATTTTTGGCTTGGGGACGAAATCCACCGATTGAAAGGGGTGATTTGAGGTTAAGGAAGTGTGTTTTGGTATCATTGTTGTTCGGATGTGAGTTTTGAAGGGTGTATGTATGATTTGAGCTTAACCCTAGGTTGTTCTTGGTTAAGGCTCTTGGGAATCCGAAGTGTATGAGGTTGTGTAATGTTTGAATGATCCCTAAGAGCTTACTGATGCATGAAAAGGGTGTTGGAACCTTGGGTTAGGTTAATGTGGTTGAATTGTAATGTTTGGTTTATTGGTATATTGTGTTAATGGAAGAATTGTGGTAGTGTGAAGGTTGTTGGCTATCGAGAGGGGATTCACGTGTATTAAACAGTTCAAGGAAGCTTGTGGAACTCTTGTACATGTGGTAACGACAGTTAAGGTAACCGGGTGTATGTTTGTATTGTATTGTTTGTATAGTATGGTAGAACATATATCATATATATATGCATATTCCTTTTATACCACGATATTGATTGTGTATATGTATGGTTTTCTTATATATTATGGTATACATGGCTAGTTGATGTATGATGGTTGTATATTTATATTGTGATGTGTAGCATCCGCTTACCATTGCATGCTGGCATGTCCATATGATGATTGCGATGATAATGATATATATATACATATATATATATATGCATAGAGGCATGTTGGCATAACATTGACATCATCACCATACGATTGCATAGTGAGAGATTGAAGATGAAGTGATGGTGATATGATATGAGATGAGATGATGATATGATAAAGATCCCTGTCGCTAAATCCTCTCCATGGGAGAGCCAGGCAGCAGAGGATAATATGATATGATGAAATATCCCTATCACTAAATCTTCTCCTTGGGAGAGCTAGGTGGTAGTGGATTTGGGGATGCACCTTCCCTAAATCACCACTAATTTGTGATGGTCCAGGGGAAGGAGAGCCAAGGTCCGAGCTTTAGTGTAACCATTGGCCGGGTTGCATTAGAGTAAGGTGAGCTTGGTGATGTCCTGGAATCAGTCTTCACAGACTGTTGGAAGGGAATAATCTATTGAAATGTCTTGTGATGATGACAGCTCGTGGTTCTAGCCGTGTATGAGGGAGAACATGCATACCATTCATTAACATTGCATTGCACGATTGTGTGGGGTTAGTATATAAATATATATATGTTGTGCGTGGTTATCCCTGGTTACTGAGACATTGTCTCATACCCCTCTCCCATGACTAGCCTTTCAAGTGACGGTTCTAGCACTGGTCCGGAGAAGACGTGTGAGTAGTCGTGAACATGGGAATACTGGGTCTATGTAGTGTGCGTAGTTCGGATAATGTACCTCATGCCAAGTGGGATAGTATGTTTGTAATGGATAGCTTAAAGGAATTGATAAAGGATTGGTATGGATGGATGTATGTATGTTTATGTATGTTGTATATATGGCTGCATGGTTTGGATGTTGAGGAGCCTGTATGTTAGTGTTGGTGAGCTCGAATGGCTTTGGGGCCTTGTTGCTATGTCTAGGGCCTGTAGCCTATTTGTCAAGTTGGGTTCCGAGGGTTATATCTCAGAGGAGTGGTTCCTTTGAGGTGAAACCTCTTTGGACAAGTTGGTTTGGGGGATTTGGACCTGTATGAGTGGTCTTTGAGTGTCCATCTGCCTTTGGTGGCAAATGGATGTGGTTAGTGGTGAGTTTTGGTCAATAAGTAGCCAAAATGGTGTCGAGGGTCCAGAATCTCCATACGGAGTTGGATTGAGATGAAAGTAGTGTCTTTGGATAGATGGGGACGAGATTGACTTGTAGGAGTCGGAATCAAGTCAATCGGAGGTCGGAGCATAAAGTTATGCGCGTTGGAAGTTCGCTCCGGATTATGAAAGTTTGGTGATATAGGATATCAGCATGGGTCGCCATAGCTCCAGAGTCCAAGCCGCGGCACCAATGAATCCAGAAGCGATGGAGAAACAGGGAAGCCCAGAGCCGCGGTGGTCCTGTAGCGGCCATGGCCCCCAGCCTTATTTCTGGTAGTTTGGGTGTCATTTCCGCTGTTTGAAGTTTTGTAGAGTCGTTTCAAGGTATCGGGGTTGTGTTTGGTAAATGTTTTGAAGTTTTTGGTTAACTAGTGGAGGTGTCAGGAGGTAGAATGTTATAATTTTGGTATTAGAGCAATGGTTTTGGGCCATTGTTTCTGCTTAGAGTAGTACTTGGCACAAATTTAAATGCATAGACTATATTCCCACTGCAATGCTAGTCCAGAACCATATAATTGAATGTGTTGTTGCTTGTGTGTAGGAAGAATGTCTCGTAGAGGAAGATAGAGTATTAGTGACTTGATGAGGCAGATGCATAAGATGCTGGCTAGCCTCAGTAATCAAGTAAATACTCAGGGGGAAACATTGAACAGGTTGCAAGAGAGAATGGATAGGCAAGAATAGGAGGATGTGAATGAAGAAGCTGGTATATTTGTGGATCTGAATGCAGGAGAAGATGAGAATATGGTGGAGCCTACGAGAGCCCTAAGGGTCGAAAGAAGGGGTATCTCTTTACAGCTGAAGGACTTTCAGAAGTTTAATCCTCCGGCTTTCGAAGGTACCATGGATGTGTCATAGGCTGAGGATTGGATTGAACAAATGGAGAATATCTTCAGTGTAATGGATTGCACCACGGAGCAAAGGGTGCAACTGGTGGCATTTAAGTTGGAAAAGAAGGCCAAGAGATGGTAGAGGAGTATTCTTCTGAGTGTTGAAGTGATGAATCCTCCTATGAATTGGGGATAGTTTAAGGAATGGTTCTTTGCACACTATGTCCCTCCAGCCTTAATGATACAAAAAGAGGCCGAGTTCCTAACTTTTCAACAAGGGAATCTGTCAGCGGATGACTACATTGATCAGTTTTTGGACTTGGCAAAATATTCCACTTATTTGAATAATTATCCTATCGATAGGTGAATGGCTCAGAGGTTGTTTGAGGGTGCCCATCCTGAGATTAAGGAGCAACTATCTGTGGTAGAGTTTGTATCCTTTGAGGACTTATGTGCGAAGATTCGTGCCTTGTATAGACGGATGAAGGAGGCTGAGGAGTATAGAAAGAATTCCATGATTCTGGCCTTTCTCACCTAGGACCTACAGGAGGAATTAGTAAAGGAAGTGGTTCAGGAAGTGGTAGCAGTGATGGTAGTACAGGTTCTAGTGGAGGAAGAGGTTGACACAATCGAGGTCGTCATGGTAGAGGCAGAGGCAGGTCTAGCAGGGATCAGTCCAATAGAGGTCAGTTTGGAAGAGGACCCTTTTATCGAGGTGGCTTTGAACAAGGGAGTTCCAGTCAGAGTGATCATGCCAGAAGGGACTCCACTCCATCTCAATACAGTTTTGGTAGTACATCGAATCCGTGCACAAAGTGTGGGTTTAACCATGGTGATCGTCCATGTTTGGTTTGTTTTAATTGTGGGAGACTGGGATATATTGCTCGAGGTTGTCATGAGTCGAGGCATGAAGATGCGATGATGAGAGCCACGATGCTTGGACAAGTTTTCGCCATCACCCGACAAGAAGCGGATGCAGTGCCTAACATGATTAGAGGTAAACTCAAATTTAAGGGTCACTCTATTCATGCTTTGTTTGACTCAGGTGCATCGCATTCCTTCATTTCTTTTGATTGTGCTCGGAGATTGGGTATTGTGGCAATGGAGTTGCCTTTTGAGTTGTCAGTAGCCATGCCCACGGGAGTTTCATTAAGAACTACTCAAGCTTGTTTGAATTGTGTGGTTCATTTTGAACACCGAAACACTACCCTGGATTTAATTTGCTTGCCGTTCCAAGAGATTGATGTGATAATTGGGATGGATTGGTTGGAAGCGAATAATGCCATTCTCGACTGTGCTCGGAAGACTGTGTCTTTGCCGATGAATATCCCTAGTATTGAAAGGGATGAGAATGTTTGTTTGTCCTTTGCCCAAGCTAATAGGTATCTGAAGAAAGGATGTCAAGGGTTTATGGTTTTCTTCTCTGTGAACATGGATATGCAAGGAGGTGTCGAAAGATATCCCGTTGTGAATGAATTCCCTGATGTATTTCCAGAGGAGATTACTGGTTTACCCCCACCACGAAAGCTAGAGTTTTCCATCGATTTGGTGCCTAGGACTAGTCCTATTTCTAAAGCTCCATATCAAATGGCACCGTCTGAATTGAAAGAGCTGAAGAAACAAATTGAGGAATTGTTGAAAAGAGGTTTTATAAGACCTAGTGTTTCACCTTGGAGAGCTCCAGTATTATTTGTCAAGAAGAAGGATGGTAGCCTCAGATTGTACATTGATTACAGGCAACTGAATCGAGTGACGATCAAGAATAAATATCCTTTACCTAGGATTGAGGACTTCATTGATCAGTTGGCAGGTGCCTCCATATTCTCTAAAATTAACTTGAGGTCAGGATACCATCAATTGCGAGTGCGTGCTGAGGATATGCCTAAAATGACATTTCGAACTCGATATAGTCATTATGAGTTTCTTGTGATGCCATTCGGGTTAACCAATGCCCCGACAATCTTCATGGATTATATGAACAGGGTATTTCGGCCGTATTTGGATAAGTTTGTGATAGTTTTCATTGACAACATTCTGGTTTACTCCAAGAGTGAAGAGGAGCATGTGCATCATCTTTGGATTGTGTTGCAAGTATTGTGGGATCACCAACTGTATGCTAAGCTCAGTAAGTGTGAGTTTTGGCTACGGGAAGTGAAATTTCTGGGTCATGTGATTTCTACAAAAGGTTTGGCAGTAAACCCTAGTAAAGTGGAAGCGGTGTTGAATTGGGAAAGACCGCGATCGGTGACTGAAATTTGGAGTTTTCTGGGATTGGCTGGATATTACCGAAGGTTCATTAAGGGATTCTCTCAGCTGATTATGCCATTGACTAGACTCACCCGTAAGGACCAATCTTTCATTTGGGATGACAGATGTGAAAGAGCATTCCAAGAGCTGAAGGTTTGTTTGATGTCCACCCCAGTGCTCATTATCCCTAACCAGTCAGAGTCATTCACTGTTTACACGGACGCCTCTAAGAAGGGTCTAGGGTGTGTTTTGATGCAGCAAGATAGAGTCGTAGCGTATGCTTCAAGGTAGTTAAAGGCCTCATGAGGAGAATTATCCTACTCATGACCTTGAGCTAGTGGTTGTAGTGTTTGCCTTGAAATTGTGGAGGCATTATCTCTATGGCGCTCAGTTTAAGGTGTTCAGTGATCACAAGAGTTTGAAGTATTTGTTTGATCAGAAAGAGCTGAACATGAGGCAAAGGCGTTGGGTTGAGTTCCTTGTGGACTATGAATTTGCTCTAAAGTATCACCCTGGGAAAGCCAATGTTGTGGCGGATGCGTTGAGTAGGAAATTGATCCATATGGCCACGATGATGTTTAGAGAGCAAGAGTTGCTGGAAAGTCTGAGAGATATAAAGTTATCTATCAATGTCCATCCTGGAGTACTAGTAATGAGTTCCATCAGTGTATCAAGTGATTTATTGAGGAACATCTACTATGCTCAGATGGAGGATGACTATCTTTTGGGAATTCGAGAACAGGTTGAAATGGCGGAGACCCAAGACTTTGATATTCTAGAGGATGGTATCATCCGGTACCAAGGTCGAATTTGTGTGCCAAATGTTGTAGAGTTGCGTGAAATTATTTTGGAGGAAGCCCATAAGAGCAAGTATACTATTCACCCAGGTACCACCAAGATGTACCAGGATCTGAAGCATGGTTATTGGTGGCCAGGCATGAAAAAGGACATCGTAGAGTTTGTGGCCAGATGTCTGATTTGTCAGAAGGTAAAGATTGAGCACCAATTGCCTGTAGGTATGTTGCAATCGTTAGAGATCCCAGAGTAGAAATGGGATAGCATTTCCATGGATTTTGTGATAGGATTACCGAGGACCTCTTCAGGATACAATGCGATATGGGTCATTATGGACAGGTTAATAAAGTCGGCCCATTTTCTTCCAATTCGGGAAACTATTTCAATGGAGAAGTTGGCCAGTTGTATGTGAATGAAATTGTAAGGATACATGGAGTCCCGATGAATATTGTGTCGGACAGAGATCCGAGACTTACATCCAGATTTTGGAAATCTCTTCAGAAGGCCATGGGTATGAAGTTGAGTTTCAGTACTGCTTATCACCCTTAATCTGATGGTCAGACTGAAAGGACTATTCAGACTTTGGAGGACATGCTACGGGCATGTGTTCTGGAGAATAAAGGCAATTGGGATCAGTTTCTGCCGTTGGTTGAATTTGCCTACAACAATAGTTTCCACTCGAGTTTGCAAATGGCTCCGTATGAAGCGTTGTATGGCAGGAAGTGCAGGTCGCCGTTGTGTTGGGTTGAACTTGGTGAAAGGAGTCTTTTGGGCCTAGATATTGTGGATCAAACCTCTCGGCAAATAGAGAGTATTTGTCAGAAGCTTCTTACTGCTCAGAGTCGGCAAAAGAGTTATGCAGACAAGAGGAGGAGACCATTGGAGTTTGATGTTGAGGATCATGTATTTCTGAAGGTCACTCCTACCACTGGTGTTGGAAGATCAATTTAAGCCAAGAAGCTCACTCCAAGGTATATGGGTCCATATCAAATTCTGGAACGAATTGGGCCAGTAGCGTATTGAGTGGTGCTACCGCCTAGTCTTGCTGGGTTGCATGATGTTTTCCACGTGTCTCAACTCAAGAGGTATCACCCAGATCTGTCTCATATAATTGATGATGAAGTAGTTCAAGTACGAGAGGATCTGACTTTTGAGGTCGCGCAATTGCAAATTCTAGATGTTAAGGAGAAGCAGTTAAGGAATAAGAGTATTAAGTTGATAAAGGTCCTTTGGAGTGGCTTGACATCCAATGATGTCACATGGCAGACAGAAGATTCCATGCGGAGAAAGTATCCAGAGTTCTTCGCTTGAGGTAAGAGTTGAAATTTCGAGGACGAAATTTTTATAAGGAGGGGAGAGTGTAACACCCCTCATGATTTCTTCCTTGGTATTTTGTTCAGGACCAGAGGAAACAGGACAGAGGAAGGCTCAAGTGGAGCCTGGAAGAGCTCCACGCATCGGTGAGAATCTTTTCCAGTGGTATTGTTCGGCTGAACGTGACAGAGCCATGGTGAGGTATGCTGGAGCCGCGGCGAGATTCGGGGAATTTGTTTAAATCCAGATCATTATAGTCGATCGGAAAAGAAAGAAACAGAGGAAACCGAGGGAGACCGCGAGGAGCAGTGCTAGGGTTCGAGATTTTCGGCTTCTAAGAGTGATTTTCGGACCTCAAGAGCTTGAATTCAAGTGGTTAAGTGTTCTCTACTCCTCCCTCTCCATTTTCTTCGATTAGATTTGGGATTTTCGGTGTTAAGGTTGGATTTTTGGCTTGGGGACGAAATCCACCGATTGAAAGGGGTGATTTGAGGTTAAGGAAGTGTGTTTTGGTATCATTGTTGTTCGGATGTGAGTTTTGAAGGGTGTATGTATGATTTGAGCTTAACCCTAGGTTGTTCTTGGTTAAGGCTCTTGGGAATCCGAAGTGTATGAGGTTGTGTAATGTTTGAATGATCCCTAAGAGCTTACTGATGCATGAAAAGGGTGTTGGAACCTTGGGTTAGGTTAATGTGGTTGAATTGTAATGTTTGGTTTATTGGTATATTGTGTTAATGGAAGAATTGTGGTAGTGTGAAGGTTGTTGGCTATCGAGAGGGGATTCACGTGTATTAAACAGTTCAAGGAAGCTTGTGGAACTCTTGTACATGTGGTAACGACAGTTAAGGTAACCGGGTGTATGTTTGTATTGTATTGTTTGTATAGTATGGTAGAACATATATCATATATATATGCATATTCCTTTTATACCACGATATTGATTGTGTATATGTATGGTTTTCTTATATATTATGGTATACATGGCTAGTTGATGTATGATGGTTGTATATTTATATTGTGATGTGTAGCATCCGCTTACCATTGCATGCTGGCATGTCCATATGATGATTGCATTGATAATGATATATATATGCATAGAGGCATGTTGGCATGACATTGACAACATAACCATATGATTGCATAGTGAGAGATTGAAGATAAGGTGATGTTGATATGATATGATGTGATATGAGATGAGATGATGATATGATAAAGATCCCTATCGCTAAATCCTCTCCATGGGAGAGCCAGGTGGCAGAGGATAATATGATATGATGAAATATCCCCGTCACTAAATATTCTCCTTGGGAGAGCCAGGTGACAGTGGATTTGGGGATGCACCTTCCCTAAATCACCATTAATTCGTAATAGTCCAGGGGAAGGAGAGCCACGGTCCGAGCTTTAGTGTAACCATAGGCCGGGTGGCATTAGAGTAATGTGAGCTTGGTAATGTCCCGAAATCAGTCTTCACTGACTGTTGGAAGGGAATCATCTATTGAAATGTCTTGTGATGACGACAGCTCGTGGTTCTAGCCGTGTATGAGGGAGAACATACATACCATTCATTAACGTTGTATTGCACAATTGTGTGGGGTCAGTATATATATATGTTGTATATGGTTGTCCCCAGTTACTGAGACATTGTCTCAAACCCTTCTCCCATGACTAACCTTTCAGGTGACGATTCTGGCACTGGTCCGGAGAAGACGTGTGAGTAGCTACGAACGTGGGAATATTGGGTCTATGTAGTGTATGTAATTCAGATAATGCACCACGTGCCAAGTAGGATAGTATGTTTGTAATGGATAGCTTAAAGGAATTGATAAAGGATTAGTATGGATGGATGTATGTATGTTTATGTATGTTGTATGTATGGTTGCATGGTTTGGATGTTGAGGAGCCTGTATGTTAGTGTTGGTAATGGCTTTGGGGCCTTGTTGCTATGTCTAGGGCATGTAGCCCGTTTGTCAAGTTGGGTTCTGAGAGGTCAAATCTCAGAAGAGTGGTTCCTTTGAGGTGAAACCTCTTTGAATAAGTTGGTTTGGGAGATTTAGACCTGTATGAGTGGTCTTTGAGTGTCCATCTGCCTTTGGTGGCAAATGGATATGGTTAGTGGTGAGTTTTGGTCAATAAGTGGCCAAAATGGTGTCGAGAGTCCAGAATCTCCATACGGAGTTGGATTGAGATGAAAGTAGTGTCTTTGGATAGATGGGGACGAGATTGACTTGTAGGAGTCAAAAGCAAGTCAATCGGAGGTTGGAGCATAAAGTTATGCGCGTCGGAAGTTCGCTCCAGATTATGAAAGTTTGCTGATATAGGATATCAGCATGGGGCGCCGCGGCTCCAGAGTCCAACCCGCGGCACCAGTGAATCAAGAAGCGATGGAGAAACAGGGAAGCCCAGAGCCACGGTGGTCCTGTAGCGGCCATGGCCCCCATCCTTATTTCTAGTAGTTTGGGTGTCGTTTCCACTGTTTAAAGTTTTGTAGAGTCATTTCAAGGTATCGAGGTTGTGTTTGATAAATGTTTTGAAGTTTTTGGTTAACTAGTAGAGGTGTCAGGAGGTAGGATGTTACAGTTTTTGGTTAAGGTTCTTTGGAATCCGAAGTGTATGAGATTGTGTGGTGCTTAAACGATTCCTAAGAGCTCAATGATGCATGAAAGGGGTGTTGGAACCTTGAGTTAGGCTAAAGTAGTTGAATTGTGATGTTTGATTTATTGGTATATGTGATTAATTGAGGTATTATGGTGTTGTTAAGGTTGTTTGGCTACTCGGAGAAGACTAGTCATGGGATTGGCATTCAAGAAAGTTTGTAGGACCCATGTGCATGTGATAACAATAATTGAGGTAACCGGGTGTTTGTATTGTCTTGTATGTATATATATAGATGTTTCTTTTATACCACGATGTAGATATGTTTATGTGTACTATTTTCTATATATCGTGGTAAGCACACAGCTAGATGATGATTATGATTATGATGATGATTACATATATGAGGATGATATTAATATGATATGACATGATGCATAGCATGACATTGAGATCATGATGATTATTATATGATGATACATGAGCATCACCACATGGCATTGTGAGATTGTGATATATGGCGGATTGTGTGGTGATGATGTGATGATGATATGATATATGATGATATATGTTAGGGAGGATAAGGATGGGATATATATGTTAGCGAGGATAAGAATGGGATCCTTGTGACTAATTCTCCTCTGATGGCTAGGAGGGGAAAGGTGCGCAGTGGACTATACCTTCCCTAAATTGCTGCCAATTCATGGTAGGAAAGAGGAAAGATAGCCATGGTCCGAACATTAGTGTTACCTTTGGCCAGGTGCAGTAATGGGAGGTGAGCTTGGTGATGTCCTGGAATCAGACTCCACTGACTGTTGGAAGAGAATTACCTACATGAAAGGTCCTATTATGACGATAGCTTGTGATTCTAGCTGTGTGTGAGGGAGACATGCATTCCATTCATTTTATATTGCATTCATGAGATTGTATGAGATATGTGTGTGTGTGTGTGTGTTGTTGTTGTTGTTGTCCTAGTTACTGAGACATTGTCTCACACCCCTCTCCCATAAACTAACCTTTTAGGTGACGATTCTGGCACTAGTCCAGAAAGGACACGTGAGTAGCATTGGACGTGGGGATACTAGGTTTATGTCTCCTGTGTGTAATTTGGTTTTGTACCTTGTGCCAAGTAGGATAGGATGTTTGTAATGGATGTATGACATGGATATGAATTGTATGGATGGATGTTGTATGTATGGTTATGTATGTGGAATTACATTATATGTGCTGTGTATGCTGGATGGTGGTATATGTGTGACTCGGGGTTTTGAGGTATCAGTATGGTAATGTTTGTGAGCCCATGGATGGAATTGGGCATTGTTGGTATGTTTTGGGGCAAGTGGCCCAGTTTATCAAATAGGGTTCAAGGGGATCAAATCTCAAAGGAATGGTTCCTTTGAGGTGAAACCTCTTTGAACAAGTTGTTTGAGTGGTTTTGGACCTATGTGAATGGTCCTGGTTGGTCAGGTTGCCTTTGGTGGCAAATGGGAGTTGTGAGTAGTGAGTTTTAGTCAAAAAGTTGCTAAAACGGAGCCAGGTGTCCAGGATCTCCATACAAAGTTGAATTGAAGTAGAATTGGTGTCTATGGATAGATTGGGACTAGATTGACTTGTAGGAGTTGGAATCAAGTCAATCGGAGGTCGGAGCATAAAGTTATATGTGTCGTTAGTTTGCCCTGGAGTTAGAGAATTTGCTGGTATGAAAACTAGCATGGGGCACTGTAGCACCAAGAAGCAAGCCACGGCGCTAGAAAGTTCAGTGGCGAGCGTAAAGCAGGGGAAGGCCTAAGCCGCAGCAGTACTGTAGCGACTGCAGTCCCGACCCATTTTCTGGTGTTTTTGGGTTCATTTCCGCTATTCTGAGGTTTTGGAAAGTTGTCTTGAGATGTTTGTGTTGTGTTTGGTTGGATTTTGAAGGTTTTGGTCAATTTTGGAGGTAATTGGAGGTAGTGTTAAAAAAATGACCAACATCATAAGGGATTGCAGCTATAGTATGTCTGACACGAGTTTTTTAGGTGAATGTAATCATATAAGGCAATTCGGTAGGCTTGTTGAAGTTAACATTTGGCTGAACAATGAACTTCCTAAAATAATAGCAATCACCTTCATGGAGTGATCGTAGGAATTTTCTATACAATTCTTTCTCCCAAACTCTTGAATGCATAATAGTTCGCTGAAAACGATACAGCTAAGTTAACTATAGATCAACTCAATTAGGATCATACTCAATTTTAAATTGAGAAGATTGACAATATAAGTGTTCTTATAAAAGATCATCAACCGTATAAAAAAAATGATAAATAATGAACTTGTCTAAATATATTACCCGCTGCTCGATAACTATTATATCTAGTGACTTAATGAAATATGGTGGACACTCTTCTTCATTCTAAAATATTCTACACAACCTGACACATATGGTTGATCGATTGATTTTTGGTTGCAAATCGGACAGAAAAACAATCTGGGTATATTGTCCATTCCTGTTTACAACATGTTCAAGAATAAATAATTTTAAACTCAAATGGCATAACAAATAGTAAAAATATGTCGAAAGAACAAAAAAAATTATGATAAAAAAATTAGTAAAGACCACCATGACAATCTTCAATGGGAATCATTCTCATAAAATCAATATAATTATGTACATATTTATCAACTATAACAAAACTACAAAAAAGGGGCGAAAAAGTAAATGCAAAGAAATTAGGACACAAAGTAAACTAATTTAATTACACCTGATGAGAATGCATATTAAAGTAAAAGGAGAATTCCAGTAATGGATAATAAGATGAAATATTGGTGAATGAACTATATACAAGTAGGTGAGATTTAACAGCAAGATGTGGATCAGAAAGTAGATGAGATGACATATTGATTAACTTAAAAAGTAAGATTAACCATTGGAAAGAATAGGCAATATTAACAGATTACTAATTAAATACTGTAGATTGATCAAACAATTGACAGTATACCCTAGCTTTAATTTCTTCCTCCGACGGCAAAATATAACTGGTTCAGATACTTAGATGCTTTCAGATCATATAACATCAAAGATACTATGGACGGTCACAAAGATACGAATAGACGCGAAGGCTAATAAAGGTAAATATCCTCAATAATGACGTGCGCTGTTTAAGATGACAACAACTGTGGGATACCTTAAAAATTAAGCGAAACGGCATCGATTTTGTCAAATTAAAATACTCATATTTATAAATTTTATATGAAAGATATAAATATATATTGTTTATAATTTTAAAAGCTTTTTAATAACACAATAAATAGAAACAAACTTAATTTATATATACATGTGAAAATTTTAAACGTTAGTACATAAATATATGTTAAGATTATCTTACCTATAATATTATGCGTCACACAACAAGAAAATAATTTAGAGATTTATAAATTTAAGTATTTAACAATATGTATATTTTTGTTGTACATGAGTATAAATGTCATTTGTATAAGAGATATACATTAAATAAAATAATATGTAGTTATTACGATTTAATTTTAAAAGCATAGATATAATTAAATTAGATTAACACTATATGAAGAGATTAATAAAATGGTTCTAAACCATAAAAAACATAAATTCATAATTTGAAATCCATTATGTAACACCTCTTTTATGGGCCCATTTCACATGTATTTAATCATTCTAAAGTCCATTTGTATCGTAGTAGGATCTTGAATAACAATAAATGCCATAATAAAATTTTTCCAACATTAGGCACTATTCATTTAATCGAATTTATTTATTTCGATTAAATTTTAAAAAATCATAACTAAATCAATAAAAATCGTATGCATGTGATTCAAGTCTCTAGGGATAGCTTATAACTTTGTCTACTTCGACAAAATATAAGTCAGAGTAATGATAGTACTAATATGTACAGAAAACTCTGTGAATTTTCACATTTTATATAAAAACTGTAAAATAATCATTTTAATTGGGATTAAATATAAAAATCCGCCAATTATTGCTCACACATCCAATTTGAGTGATCTTTGGACCATTGGAGAGCTCTTTCTGTCTACTTTTAAACCATATATATCATTTATACTTTATACAACAAAAAGTCTAAACAGTGGCATATTAACTCTACATAGGTCAAAATGACATTTTACATCTTATGACTTCGCCAAACAAAAACCATAAAATATTTACATGGCCATACATCATTTTCATACTATATCATACTTTAGTTAAGACCTAAGGCATCATAAAAACTTGAAGAAACATACTTAACATCACATTTACAAATGTACACAAAAGGTCAAAGCTCATGGTAAATGCTAGAATTATCAAATTAATGGCCAAACTCTTTCTCCTTTCCTTTCTCTTCCTTGGTGGTCTTGCCATTGTTTCTACCTATTCATGGTTAATATTTGGAATGGTGAGATTTAAAGAATCTCAGTAGTTAATACCCAACATTCCATCACATCATCACATTAAGCATAAAAACATCAACATAACACATTTTGAATACATTAAAACATTTACGTCATATGAAGTTATAAAATTTTTGGCAGAGTTTCATTTTGAAAAATGGACATCCCGGGGTCTCAATGCCCCTCAATCAACTCAGCCAATACACATAAATTATCTCAAAATATCATTGCAATCATATGACAAGGCATAAAGCACATTGAAGATAACTATGATAACATAATGCTAGTATGGGAAATTAACTACCTTATGATGCTCCCTCGCCTTCCAAATTTGGTCCACCACTTTTTAAGCTTTTCATAACCTTCTTGAACCTATCCACATCATCATTAAACCAATTTAGCCATTGGGTTTTTGGAATTATACAATATCATACACACTAAAACCCAAAATTTTCACTTAGTTCTCCTTTAATCTTTCTTTGTACAACACACTTATTCGTAAGGTTTTGGACCATGGGGAATCCATTTTTTAGGTCAAAACCATGAAATTCAAACTCTAAGTACTCCCCCTCTTATGACTGAAATCTGACCTAAGTGATTGGTAAAGATTTCCTTTAAATCACTTTAAACCATCCATGGATTCATGCTTCTAGTATCTAGTCTATGCTTTTTCCTAAGTTTAATGGTTCAAAACTCATTTCCACTGCTAAATCACATTTTGCCGAAACCCTAAGATGGAAAAGAAGCAAACTAAACTATAAAATATGCTTTGAAAGCCACAAATAGTAAGCTTAAGGTGGTAACATAGAAGCTTACCAATTTGTGTTTCAATTTTCCTTTGATTTCTCTTCCTTTTTCTCTTCCTTCTTCCTCCCTTTTCTTGCATTTTTTCTGCTGTTTTAGGCTACTGGTTCATGAGTGAATGGTGAGGAAAGAGAAGGGTTTAAGTGGTTAATTATATGCTTAAGTAAGTAACTAATCATGGTTACTTTTTGCGAATCCTTGATTACTTTATTACATACTTCTTTGAGAAGTTTTCCTCCAAAAATCATTAAATATTTGGGACTTTTGGGCTGCATAAAATCACACATGAGAGAGAGGATAGATTGTCCAAAAATTAACCAATTTTCCTTATCTAGATATACCTCAATCCGGGTACTTTTTAATTGTACTGATAAAATTGTCTTTATAGTAATTTAGCATTTTTTGGATACAAGACTATTCTAATTTTATTTTTATATTTTTATAATTATTCTCTGTCAAATAGTATCTGCGTATGGCCCATATCCTAACCCGGTTTCTTTTTAACCATCAGTAGGGCTCACAGTTTACTTTATCGGTTTACTATTACTTTTGGACACTCGGCGCTAATTATTTCTTTATTCTTGAATATTAACCCTTAGTGTCATATTCCATTAGACTTCTCTTGTTGAGGGCTTCGTTTTGACAGTAATTTTACATATTTACAAAATTGCCCTTAACTTGGGGTTAATTATAATTTTTAAAACTTTCAAGTCATTAGGTGTAATTTTCCCCAAAGACTTTTCTATTTCTTTCCCCACTTAAATTTTAATACCTTTGGGACATAGATGTCATTTTTATATTTTTTGGGACAAAAATATAATTTTCTCATTTTTCCGTCCAACTGAGAAAAATGATCTCTTTGCCCTATTTCACGTAAAATGGTGTGTGTCTGTTTTCACGAATTTCTTGTAAATTTTACATTATCATCAATTATGTCCTCTTTTATCACTTAGTATCCAGTAAAATTTTGGGATATTACATTTCTACCCCCCTTAAATTAAATTTCGTTCTCAAAATTTAAAACATACATTATGTAAACAGTGCTCGATACTTTTGTCACATGTGTGACTCCATTTCCCAAGTTGCTTCTTCTGTAGATAAGCCTTTCTAGACCATCTTTACTAGAGGAATGTCTTTGTTCCTCAGCTGAATCGATAATCTACTATTCTTTCAGGTAATACATTAAAGTAAAGATTATCTTGTAAGTCAATACATTCATATTCTATAATATATGAAGGGTTTGACTGATATTTCTTTAATTGGGAAACATGGAAGATACTGTGAATTTGACTTAGATTTGGTGGTAGGGCTAACTAGTAAGCTACAAGTCTGGCTTTTGAAAGGATTTCGAAAGGTCCAATATACTTGGGACTAAGCTTTTTTGTTTTGAGAGATTAACCAACTCCAATTGTAGGAGATACTTTAAGAAATATATGGTCTCCTACTTCAAATTCCAATGACTTCCTTCTTTGATCTACATAACTCTTTTGTCTACTTTGAGCCATTAATAGCTTTTTCTTTATCATTTTAATATGTTTGGATGTTTGGTCTATGATCTCTGGACCTATCAATTGCCTTTCACTCAATTCTGTCCAACAGAGTGGGGACCTGCACTTCCTACCATACAATGCTTCATAAGGTGCCATCTAAATAATGGAATGATAGTTGTTGTTATAGGCAAATTTTGTCAAAGGTAAGTATATATCCCAGTTTCTTTTCATCTCTAGCACACAAGCCCTTAGCATATCCTCTAATGTCTAAATCATTTTTTCAGTCTGTCCATCAGTCTAATGATGATATGTTGTACTGAACCTTAATTTAGTACCTAAGGCTTGATGCAATGATCTCCAGAAATTTGAAGTGAATCTTGGATCTCAGTCTGATATGATACTGCTTGGCACTTCATGTAACCTTACTATCTCTTTTACATACAGTTGTGCCATTTATCCAGTGTATATGTTGACTTCATGGCTAAGAAGTGTGCTAACTTTGTTAGCCTATCCACAATTAGATTACATCATATCCTGATGAAGTTCTAGGTAATCCCATTATGAAATCCATTGAAATACTGTCCCATTTCCATTATGGAATCTCTAATGGATGTAACAATCCAGCAGGCTTTTGGTACTCCATTTTTACTTTTTGACATACCAGACATCTAGACACATACTGAGCAATATCCCTTTTTATACCAGGCCACCAAAATAATTTTTTTTAAATCATGGTACATTTTTGTAATACCTAGATGAATAGTATATTTACTTTGATGTACCTCTGCCAAAACCTTTTCTCTTATCTCTGCTACTGGTGGTACATAAACCCTCTTTTGAAATCTCATTAAGCCATTTTCTGATATATTAAATCCTTTCATCTCTCCATGCCTTTGCTTTTCTTTAACTAACTTTACGAACTCATCCTCTTGCTGGGCTTTCAATAAATCATTTAAAAAATTCATTGCCAATTCTAGTCTCATGCAACTGTAAAAATAAATGCATGTCTCTGTAATCCTCCAATATTTTCATTTCATAAATCATCATATAGGCTACGTGAATAGTTTTTGTACTCAATGCATTAGCCATTACATTAGCCTTTCCTGGATGTTATTTAATAGAATGATCTTAATCTTTTAACAATTCCATCAATCGTCTTTGCCTCACATTTAATTCTTTCTAATCTTCTAAATATTTGAGGCTCTTGTGATCACAAAACACTTCTACCATTCCACCATAAAGATGGTGTCTCCAGATATTGAGAGCATGCACTATAGCCGCAAGTTCTAAATCATGAGTGGGATAGTTTTCTTCATGTGGTTTTAATTGTCTAGAAGCATAAGCTACCACTCTACCTTCCTGCATGAGTACACAACTCAATCCATGCTTACTTGCATCTATATAAAGCACAAAAGGTTCTTTGGGATTAGGTATAGTTAATACAGGTGGAGTAGTTAACCTGTGCGTTAGTTCGTGAAAACTATTTTTGCAATTCTTGTCCCACACAAAAGGTTTGTCTTTTCGAGTAAGTTTTGTAAGCGGTAATGCAATCTGAAAAAGTCTTGTATGAAACATCTGTAATAGCTAGCTAAACCAAGAAAACTTCTTATCTCGTTACAGTCTTGGGTCACTCCCACTTTAGGGCAGCATCTACTTTACTTGGGTCTACTGTAACCCCATCCTTGGAGACGACATACCCTAAGAACTGTACCTTAGTGAGCCAAAACTCACACTTACTTAGTTTAGCATACAGCTTTCTTTCTTTTAAAACTGTCAAGACTATTCTCAAATGCCTTTCGTGCTCCTCTAAAGACTTGGATTACACTAATATATCATCGATAAAGACCACAACGAATTTATCTAAGTATGGCCATAAAATCCTATTCATGTAGTTCCTAAAAATTGCTGGAGCAATTGTTAGACCAAATGACATCACTAAAAATTCATAGTGCCCATAACGAGTTCTAAAAGCAGTTTTGGGAACATCTTCTACCTTTACCCATAATTGATGATACCTGATCGTAAGTCAATTTTCGAAAACATAGTGGTACCAGCCAACTGATCTAATAGGTCATCAATTCTAGGTAAGGGATATTTATTCTTTATTGTCATCTTATTCATTTCCCTATAATCAATACATAATTGAAGGCTCCCATCTTTCTTCTTTACAAATAATATTGGAGCACCTCATGGAGAAACGCTAGGTCTAATGAATCATTTTTCCAATAACTCCTCAATTTGCTTCTTTAATTGTGCTAACTCAGGTGGGGCCATTCTATATGGTGCTTTGGATATTGGGCCCGTTCCTGGTGTTAAGTCTATGGCAAATTCAACCTCTCTTTCTAATGGTAAATCTTTAAAATCCTTTGGAAATACTTCTGAAAATTCCTTTACCACTGGTATCTTTTCAATCTCTTCATCAACTTCCACATTGATTGAAAAGAAAACTAAGTAGGCTAAACATCATTTTCCCAAGTATCTCTCAGTTTGAGCAATCGATATAAAATTTAGCTTAGTCTCAGTAATTGGAATACTTTTTGGGGTAGGCAAGATTAGGACTTTGTTTTTACAGTCGAGGAGAATATTATTGGTAAAGAGCCAGTTTATGCCTACTATAACATCTATATCTGGGAAGGGCATGCATATAAGATCTAGTGTGGTGTAGCAATGTTCATATTGTACAATGCAATTTAGGCATACATGAGATGTGGTTGCTTGGTTACCAGTAGGTGTGGACACATGCAAATCATATGGCAACTGAATGACTATCAGACCTAACTCTTTAGCACATTTATAGGAAATGAAAATTACTAGCACCTGAATCAAACAAGGCATGCACAAGACAATCATTTACTTTAATCATACCTTTAATGAGATCAGGTGATTGTTAGGCCTCTTGCTGCATAAGAGCGAAGACACTTCCTTGTGCTTATGGTCTAGTCCTTGCTATATCTACTCTACAATCTCTCGTAAAGTGTCTAGGTTTTCCACATCTGAAGCATACATTTTGCCCAGCTAAACATGGTCTTCCACCATGCATCTTGCCATGTTGCTTACACACTGGAACTTCTTTCTGCACGTCTGTCTGCACATCTCTTTGGACAAATCGTCTTCCTCTTCTTCTGCCTCCCCTTCTACCTCTTCTATTATTCCATGACCTTTTTCTTTTCTTACTTGATTCTCCTTCTTCATATGTAACTCTTCTTATACTAGTTGGGACAAAAGATATAAAGCCTTTATGATTCAAACTTCCTTCAGTGATCCTACTGACCTTAACTAGTATATTGAACTCTCTAATCCTCATAGGTGCTACTCTTTCTCTGATAGCTAGTTTCAAACCTCTTTCCAGCTTCTCAGTGTTCCATCGTTCATCATCATGTTGCTGTAAATATGCAGAATACCTTGCTAACTGTATAAAAGTAGCTACATACTCATCAACAAACTGATTTTCTTCTTGTCAAAGCATAATGAATTCCGCTTCCTTCTCATCTCTTACTGACAATGGGAAGTACTTATCATAGAAATATTCTAAAAATATCTCCCATGTCAGAGGTATGTGACGTGCTTGTAGAATTAGCTCTGTGTTTCGCCACTATCAATCTGCCTCTTTCTCAAACATGTAAGTGGCTAACAAAGCTTTCATCTCGGAGGTGTATCCCATTAGTCTAAATACCTTTTCAAGACTTAATATCCAATCCTCCGCTACCTGAACATCAAATTTTCCTTCAAAGGAAGGAGGACAATGCTTCCTGAACTGAGCTATAACATTATGATGATTAGCAAAACCAATCGTTGCCTGATTCATCACTACAACTAGTGTTTCTACTTGCTACTGTGGATTCTGAAGTGGCACCTCAATTCTAACCTCATGACGTTCTCTCTGATCTGCTATAGTTCTCTATAAATCCTCAATAATTGTCTGTTGTTGATCCAATCTATTCATAATGACTTGCAAGGGATCAACCTGTTATGGAGTACCTTGTTACGGAATATCTTGCTGTAGAGCTTCTCCCTGTTCAGGAGTTGCTTCTCTAGTTTGTCTTCTACTACGTGCCATTTTAATCTACACAATATTAAAATCACGTTCATATAATTATCATACTCAGAGAACGTATATAAACATATTATATTATTCACATAGTCACTATATACATGCTTTCCTTCATAATCCTTTCTACATCATCATACATTCGTCTTTCTATTCTACCTCTTATACTTGTTATGATTGCTTATATCTTACATTTCAAAATTAGCAATCAGTCAGCATTCTTTACATATATACATGTTCACATATGCATACAACTGAGTATCATCTATGAGGAACTAGGACTGTCTAGGAAGCAAGTAGTTACTGGATCCTCCTCCGGTGCTGGTTCTGGCTGTTCCTCATATTGTCCCTCTATCAGGTTCTCATGGTTTGGGAGCTCTACAGGGTCAGTCTCAGCCCGTTCAGTATTCTTCAGTTCCATCCTCAGCTTTTCACGATGCCTCAATTCTCAAAGGCATTCCTGAAAACTCACTGGCCATTCTCTTCTCATCTCATCCTTTACTATTGCCCAATAGTCATCGTCATCAGGCAATATGGTGAGGACTGTATCTATTCATGTTGGTTCACAAAAAGGTAGACCTTGAGACTCCATATATTCTTTTGCATCTCTTAACATATCTAGGAAAGTAGTCATTGGGTAATCCCAATAACTTCAAAGACTTTCATTATGAAATCTAGCCACAATCTCCCATACTCTTCGAGCTTCATCACTGGGGACTTCAGGAACTTCTACAATTGGCTGCTTCCCTGAATCATCCTTCTGTATCTTCTCCTTCTTAGCCTTCTTGACTTTCCCCTCTATCATGTAATTCTTAACATAGTGAGCTAAGTTTTGGTACTCCCTTCCTTCTAACTTTGCTTTAATGGGTGTCCAAAACTCATCATCTAGTATTTTGTTGAGGAGGATGGTGATCCAGATCAGCTTAGGGTATTTTGTTCCTGTTCCTTATAGAAATGTCTTAACCTTTGACACTCTACTTATGAATGCCACTACTTGCTCCGGTCCCTCTGAGTAAGCTCCATATTCCTTTGAGTACTTATGTATGGTTCGGTACACTATAAGTTCTGAATCCACCAGTCTATCATCTGGGGTATTATCAGGATCCAACAGAAAATCCTGCTATGTAATCCATATCTTCATATACCTCAATTGCCCTTTCTTCTGGTAAGGCATCTACAGGAGGAACTACTTGTATGGGCACTGTTGGAATAGCCTCCTGTATTGGTTGGGGAATTCCTATTTCATAGCGTCCTTCTACATTCTCAACAGGAACCTCATTGGAGCCTATACTTTCCTCTTGATGGTATACATCTGTTATCATCTCAAGCTCTTTATGATCATCTACAACTGAGTTGTTATTTGTTGAAGACATCTTGACTATCCTTCAAACACAATAACAACTAGGTAGACTAATACCAAGAAATAATTTATTTATTAATATTCCTGTTTCCTAAACTTAAACTGTAATGGCCCATTACTATTGCTTTGAGAGCCGAAATCTTTAGCTCTGAGGCCCTAAACCTTTAGTTCTGATACCAAAAACATTAACACCTTTCTTATGGGCTCATTTTTCATATATTTAATCATTCTAAAGTCCATTTGTAACATAGTAAGATCTTCAATCACAATAAATGCAATAATAAAATTTTTTCAACTTTGGGCACTATTCATTTAATTGAATTTATTCATTTTAATTAAATTTTAAAAAATCATAACTAAATCAATAAAAATCGTATGCATGTGATTCAAGTCTCTAGGGATAGCTTATAACTTTGTCTACTTCAAAAAAATATAAGTCAGAGTAATGATAGTACTAATATGTACAGCAAACTCTGTGAATTTTCACATTTTATATGAAAACTGCAAAATAATCATTTTAATTGGGATTAAATATAAAAATCCGCCAATTATTGCTCACACATCCAATTTGAGTTATCTTTGGACCATTGGAGAGCTCTTTCTGTCTACTTTTAAACCATATATATCATTCATACTTTATACAACAAAAAGTCTAAACAGTGGCATGTTTACTCTACATAGGTCAAAGTGACATTTTACATCTTATGACTTCGCCAAACAAAACCCATAAAATATTTACATGGCCATACATCATTTTCATACTATATCATAATTTAGTTAAGACCTAAGGCATCATAAAAACTTGAAGAAACATACTTAACATCACATTTACAAATGTACACAAAAGGTCAAAGCTCATGGCCAATGCTAGAATTATCAAATTAATGGCCAAACTCTTTCTCCTTTCCTTTCTCTTCCTTGGTGGTCTTGCCTTTGTTTCTACCTATTCATGGTTAATATTTGGAAGGGTGAGACTTAGAGAATCTCAGTAGTTAACATCCAACATTCCATCACATCATCACATTAAGCATGAAAACATCAACATAACATATTTTGAATACATTAAAACATTTACGTCACATGAAGTAATAAAATTTTTAGCAGATTTTCATTTTGAAAAATGGACATCCCGGGGTCTCAATGCCCCTCAATCAACTCAGCCAATACACATAAATTATCTCAAAATATCATTGCAATCATATGACAAGGCATAAAGCACATTGAAAACAACTATAATAACATAATGCTAGTATGGGAAATTAACTACCTTATGATGCTCCCTCGCCTTCCAAATTTGGTCCACTACTTTTTAAGCTTTTCACAACCTTCTTGAACCTATCCACATCATCATTAAACCAATTTAGCCATTGGGTTTTTGGAATTATACAATATCATACACACTAAAACCCAAAATTTTCACTTAGTTCTCCTTTGATCTTTCTTTGTACAACACACTTATTCTTAAGGTTTTGGACCATGGGGAATCCATTTTTTAGGTCAAAACCATGAAATTCAAACTCTAAGTACTCCCCCTCTTATGACTGAAATCTGACCTAAGTGATTGGTAAAGATTTCCTTCAAATCACTTCAAACCATCCATGGATTCATGCTTCTAGTATCTAGTCTATACTTTTTCCTAAGTTTAATAGTTCAAAACTCATTTCTACTGCTAAATAACATTTTGGTCAAAACCCTAAGATGGAAAAGGAGCAAACTAAACCATAAAACATGCTTTAAAAGCCACAGATAGTAAGCTTAAAGTGGTAACATAGAAGCTTACTCATTTGTGCTTCAATTCTCCTTTGATTTCTCTTCCTTCTTCCTCCCTTTTCTTGCACTTTTTTCTGGTCTGTTTTAGGCTTCTGGTTCACGCGTGAATGGTGAGGAAAGAGAAGGGTTTAAGTGGTTAATTATATGCTTAAGTAAGTAACTAATCATGGTTACTTTTTGCAAATCCTTGATTACTTTATTACATACTTCTTTGAGAAGTTTTCCTCCAAAAATCATTAAATATTTGGGACTTTTGGGCCACAGCAAATCACGCATGACATAGAGGGAAGTGTGTCCAAAAAATATCAAATTTTCCTAATCCAGATATACCTTAATCCGGGTACTTTTTAATCGTACCGATAAAATCGTCTTTATAGTAATTTAGTATTTTTTGGATACAGGACTATTCTAATTTTATTTTTATATTTCTATAATTATCCTGTCCCAAATGGTATATGTGTATGGCTCATATCCTAACCCAGTTTCTTTTTAACCATTGATAGGGCCCATAGTTTACTTTATCAGTTTACTATTACTTTTGGACACTCGACACGAATTATTTCTTTATTATTGAATATTAACGCTCAATGCCATATATCATTGGACTTCTCTCGTCGAGGGCTTCATTTTGACAGTAATTTTACATATTTACAAAATTGCCCTTGACTTGAGGTTAAATTATAATTTCTGAAACTTTCAAGTCATTAGGTGTAATTTTCATGTAAATTTTAATACTTTTGGGACATAGATGTCATTTTTATATTTCTTTAGGAACAAAAATATAATTTTTTCATTTTTCAATCCCACTGAGAAAAATGATCTCTTTATCCTATTTTATGCAAAATGGTGTTTGTCCATTTTCGCGAATTCCTTATATATTTTACGTTATCATCAATTATGTCCTCTTTTATCACTTAGTATTCAGTAAAATTTTGGGATATTACACATTGAAATCTGATTTCAATGTGTGTTTTTTTTTTATCAATTTATCACAAGTTAATTAATTTATGAATGGATATACAATATTAAGTATAAATTATTATAGATATGTATATTTAACATTCCTCACAATCAGTTTGATGATTTGATATCCCATACCTTCAAATTTAAAGTTGATATGCATATAAATCAATCAACTTGAATGGATATTATACGTATTACATCCATCAATTTAACCAAAAAATGAAATATGATTAACATAAGATAAAATCAAGAAATTCTTGTATAGCAAAAAGTAAGACTTGATGATGCTAGAATTGAATACAAAAAGATCACGTATCAAACAAATTTAAAGTAATTTATACCTTTGAAATCAACAAACTAATTAAGCAATAAATGTAATCATATTATCAAAAGAGATCAAGAAAGAATGAATTAAACTTACGATAGGGTATCGAAATGACGAATAAACAATATTAGAACGTGTTTTTTATGTAAAAATAATATATTTAACCCGTGATTCTTGTAACAAATGGAATCTGATCTTGATGGTTTTTTTTTTTAATTCTTATATCACAGTTTAATGAAAATATATATATTTATCATATCATAGTTTAATTAACGGATATATATATCTAAGAATACATTGTTACAAAAAAAAACTTTTTAATTTATTGTACTTCTTTTGTATTGAATCTTATATTTAAACTATTCAATTAATAATATTAATGTCATCCTAGAATATTGCTATCCCCAAATTAATTAATACAGCCAATAAAATATAATGATTGAATATTTACTTGTACCCAATATTGTACTAATTAACCAAAAAGTTATATAGGATAAATAAAATAATACACGAATTATATAAATCTACAAATAAATAAACTAATAAAAAATTATGAGAAAGAACATCGACAAAATCTCCAATATGTCCTATACGTTCAGTGGAATTATTAATAAAAAGGGAAATTGAAATGTTTCATGATCAAGAAATGACTATTTATAAGATATGCAAAAATGATTTCTTCCACCGGAGATGCAAGATTCAACTGCCATTAGTATGATACTGCATCTGCACAAAACGACACTTAGTCAGAATATTATACAACATATAATTGGAAAACATATATGTCAATAAATGAAGCACCGGAAGTATGGTATTCAATATAATTAAAGAGTATACAGTACATTGTTGTGATTAGCATCAACATCGAACACCTTATTCACATCACTCATTCCAACAGCAAAATACACATAATCTAATAATATTACCCTTTGCCTGATGTTTAAATATGCAAAACAATTGATATTAATAAATTGGTCATAAACCTATATTAATTACAATTTTTGTAATAAAAAATTGTAAATAAATCGATAAGCAATGAAAATATAAACTATACTTTGAACTAACACATCATTCAATTACCTCACGTATAGACTTTACTACATCAACTGCATCACAGTTCAACATTTTTGAAATCTCACTATGATGAACTACAAACTTAGCAGACCCAGTGTCATCGAAAACACGCAGACGAACATGGAACCTATGAAATACGCAAATTATAACAAACATCATGATATGATTGCAGAAGGGATGAACCATAATAATAACGAAATTTTTAAATTGGAAAATAAATATATACATTAGAGAATATGAAAATGTAACTAACTTAAACCCTTAACCTATCCACGAGCTCATCAACATGTTTATCACATCTGGGACAATAGTAACCAACTCCATAAAAAAAACTGCCATCAAACACCTCTTGCATGCAGTGCAAAACCACCCATACCTACAATCAATGCTTGCTACGGTTGCAATTGTAAAGCGTGTTCGCTGGAAAGATAACTATTGGAATCTCATGAATACTAAATAGTTCCGTTACACTATATAGTGTACTATTCTGAAATATTCATGTTTCAAAATATAGTGTATTACACCGATTACATTGTGTTTTTTTTATTGTCTTTTCAGTATTGCACTTAATAAGTAAGCTTATATATTCTATGGTTACCAATATATTTAATGAAAATTCTTTAATGGTTTGATCAAACCATAAATGAATGAAGGAGAATTTCCCCTAAAAGCTTCACTCTTCACAATTGTCAATGACTCATGGAAACTCGGAAAAAAGAATGAAGGAGAGAATGACTGCAATTTATCAATGTAAGAAGTATTATTAAATAAGGGTAATTTAGGAAATAATAAAAAAAATTTCAGTTACTAATTAATCATTGTCTTGGTACATGTGTGGTAGTTAAAAGTGCACTTTAAACTGGAATGGAGGGAGTAACAAGCAACACAGCATAACAGGAAGTAATACACGTTAGCATATTGCGACAATTGGTTCAAGCCTTTGCATAAATACTTGAAAAATTTTGGATCAAATACACTATCTGACCAGTTCTTAGAAACCAATTGGATCTCGATTAAGTTTTTTGTTGGCAAGTGTGAAAGTATCATCACCATCAAATCTTGTGTCAAGCCTCTCCCATTGTCAAACAATTCATCATGCACATACAAAATCAATAAACACATAAAACCAATCAAATAAACTAATCAAAACATGTCGAATATGATAACAATATATATTCCTTACATAAACGTTAAACAGAAATTGAGAGTAACCATTCACCTCTTCCTGATCCGAATCATATGATATAAAAAATACAAATCGATAGCAAGAACGTATTAATAATAAGATGAATCCTAGTTAAAAATAATAATAATAAGATGAATGAGTACATGAAGAAGACATGCTCCTAGTCACATTTAATATATGATTTCATATTAATTATAATATCACCCTATTAAATGTATGATTTTGTGATAGTAAATGATTGGTAAGATCAATAAGTGATATTGCATTTATTATGTTTACAAACCATATTGAATTCCATTATTATTTTGTTTCCAATTAGAATAAAAATAGAAAAAACAAATGTACTATAAAAAAATTGACATTAATTATTGATTACAATATAATCATTTGATCTTCTATGTAATAACAAAGGATTACAATAATTGCTATTTATATCTTTTTTTTTTGGCAAAATCAACATTATTTATTTCATATAGGATACTCTTAATTATTGCATTGTATGTACACGTGGATATGGAGAGGTCAACTGTAACAACCCTTATTATATTATCTTGAACTTGGTCTCTAACTAAGGAAATACAATTGATGATGCACGCAAGATCAGAGGAACTAAGTTGGAAGAAGATTAAAGTGGAGATAGAGAAGCTCCACGCCACAACAAGACACAGGGCTACCGCGGCAAACGAGCTTTAACTTCAAAAAATTTTTTGGACAAAAAAGGCTTCACACCGTGGAGAACTTATCCCCCGCCATAGCGCCAAATTGAGAATCAGTTTAAAACAAAAGCATTTCAGTCAGCTGAGCAAGGAAGAAATGAAGGAGAATAGAGAGAGCTACGCTAGGGCTTTGGAGATCCGACATTTGAAGTGATTTCTGGACTCTAGAGACTTCGATCTAAGTTGGTAAGTGATTCTTGCTCCTCCCTCTTCGTTTTTATTCAATTTTTGAGATGATTTTTTGGACATATGGTTGGGCTTCTGGTTTTGGCTTAAATCTACCAATTAAAACAGATATAATTGGAATAATGAAGTGTTATTTAGTGTTAGAAAGCTTTGGGTATGAGTTTTAGATGGATAGTTATGTGTTTGAGTTGAACCCTAGGTTGATTTTGGTGAAAGGGGGCACGAAATCCGAAATGAATGGAATTGATTAGGATTTGGATGATCATTAGGTGCTCATTGATGTATGAAAGTGTGGTTGGAACATTGGGTTAAGCCCAAATAATTAAATTATGAATTTTGGATAATTATTATATATGTTGATTATGGATATTATTGTATTATGGAGGTTATTGGCAATCTGAGAAGCTTGTGGAATTGTGTGTGTGGTATTAACAACCTAAGGTAACTGGGTGTATAACACCTTACTCTAAAACAGCTCATACCTTGACCAAATTCTTCAAAAACCAACAACACACAGCTCAAACATCTCATATTTACCTTCCAAAACAACAAAGCAGTGGAAAATGCCACAAAACATCTTGAGAAACACCAGAACAGCCGAAACAGTGTGCAGGGTTATGGCTGTTATAGTACCACCACGGTTCTGGTACCCTCGGTTTCACTGGTGCTGTAGCACCCCCTTACTGATGCCATATCAGCAAAAGTCCAACTTTCAAGGTGAATTTCTGACGTGCATAACTTTATGCTCCAACCTCTGATTAATCTGATTCCAATTTTTACAAGTCAATCTTGTTCCAATCTATCCATAGACACCAAATTCATCTCAATCCATCTCCATATAGAGATTTTAGATATCTGACACCATTTTGGCCACTTTTTGACCAAAACTCACAACTTGTAACTCTCATTTGCCACCCAAGGCAATTTGACCATTTGGGACCTTTCACACAAGTCCTATTCAACTCAACCAACTTGTCCAAAGAGGTTTCACCTTAAAGGAACCACTCCTCTAAGATTTGTCCCCCTTGAACCTCAAATCAAAAAAGTAGGCTATAGGCCCAAAACTTACATATTTTGCCCAAAACTCCCGTTAGGCTCACATACATGACCATACTGACCCTTTAACACACCTAAACCATACATATATCATGATGTATCATAATATATCACATATAATAACATACATATACTTCCAAATATCATTACAAACATCCCAATTCTCACATCCATTACAACACACTATCCTACTTAGCACAACATATATAGATATTCCACACATATGCTACATAGACTTGGTATTTCCACATCCGGTGTGCTACTCTCTTGCTTTCTCCAGATTAGTGTCAGAACCTTCACCTGAAATGTTAGTTCAATGGAAAGGGGGAGTGAGACAAAGTCTCATTAACCGGGAACAACCACACACAAAATATATATACTGATCCACACAATTGTGCACATGGTGCAATGTAATACTAATGAATGGTATGCATGTTCTCCCTCATACACGGTTAGAACCACGAGCTGTCATCATCACAAGATATTGCAATAGATGATTCCCTTCCAACAGTCATTGAAGACTGATTCCGAGACATCACCAAACTCACTTTACCCTAATGCAACCCGGCCAATGGTTACAATAGAGATCAAACCATGGTCCTCTTTCCCCTAAACCACCACAAATTGGTGGTGATTTAGAGAAAGTGCATTCCCAAATCTACTGCTACCTGGCTCTCCCAATGAGAGGATTTAGTGAGAGGGATGTTTCATCATATCATTTTATCCTCTACTACCTAGCTCTCCTAAGGAAAGGATTTAGCAACAAGGATCTTTATTATATCATCATCTCATATCATATCATCATCACCTCATCATCAATCTCTCACTATGTAATCGTGTGGTGATGATGCCAATGTCATGCCAACATACCTCAAACACACATATATCATCATCACAAACATCATACGAACATGCTAGCATGTAATGGTATAGGGATGCTACACATCATACATACACAATATATACACTCATCATATATCAACTAGTTGTGCGTATACCACGATATATAGAAAACCATAAACATACACAACCAATATTGTGGTAGGAAAGGAACATGCAAATATAAATATATATACTATCATATCTCACTATACAATACAAACCATACAGACAATACAAACACCCAGTTACCTTAATTGTCGCTACCACGTGCACACGAGTTCCACAAGCTTTCTTGATTGCAAATCCCACAACTTGACTTCTCCGATCAACCAAACAACCTTTACAATACCATAAAATCCTCAATTAACATACAATCCAAATATCCAAATTTCACAATTTCACCATTTAGGTCTAACCCAAGGTTCCAATGTCATTTTCATTCAAACACTAATCAATCCCATCCATTTTGGATTTCATGCTTCCACACACCATATCAACCTAGAGTTAAGCTCAAATCATGCATACTCCTTCTAAAACTCATATCCAAGGATCATGAACACTAAATCACACTTTCTTAACCTCATTTTAAAAATTTTAATCTATGGATTTCCGCCAAAACTGAAAATTCCAACATATACCTGAAAACCAACTCAAAACCAAATAAAATGGAGAGGGAGGAGTAAGGATCACTTACTAACCAAGATCCAAACTTCAAGAGGCTAAAAATCACTCCCAAAAGCCAGATTATTCGAACCCTAGCACAGCTCTTTGCCATTCCCTCCATTTCTTTCTTTTCTGTTTGACTGAAATATTTCTGATTTAAGCAAAATTATCCCCACTCGCTGTGGTGCCAACAAGCCCGCTATAGCTTGGTTTGCTTTTAGCAACTCTCTCACCACGATATGGAGCTCATCTTCTCCTACTTTGAGCTTTCCTCCATCCTATTTCCTCTAGTGCTACATACAATGCCAATTACACTTAGTTAGCTAGGCACCAAGTTATGGACAATGTAATGAGGGTTGTTACAGGGTGTTCGTGATTTATGTGATTATATGTTGACACACACATATATATACATATTCTTTTTCATAACACGATATTGGTCGTGTATATGTATGGTTTTTCTACATATCATGATATGCACGCGGCTAGTTGAGATAGGATAATTGTATATGATGTGTATGTATGATTTTGTAGCATCCCCATACCATTGCATGTTAGCATGTCCATACGATGATTAAGATAATGATATATATACATGTGTTTAGAGATATGTTGGTATGACATTGACATCATCACCATGTGATTGCATAGTGAGAGAATGATGTTGAGATGATGATGAGATGGGATATAATGATGATATGATATATGATGATGATATGTCAAAGATCCCTGCCATTAAATCCTCTCCTATAGATAGGAGAGTCAGGTAGTAGTGGATAAGATGATATAATGAAACGTCCATGTCACTAAATCCTCTTCTATGGCCAGAAGAGCCAAGTGGCAATGAATTTGAGGATGCACCTTCCTTAAATCACCACCAATTCACAGTGGTCTAAAGGAAGGACAGCCATGGTCTAAGCACTAATGTAACCTTTAGATGGGTGGCATTAGTGTAAGGTAAGCTTAGTGATGTCTCAGAATCAATCTTCATTAACTACTGGAAGGGAATCATCTATTTGAAATGTCTTGTGATGACAATAACTCATTATTCTAGCCATGTATAAGGGAGAACATGCATACTATTTCATTTGCATTTCATTGCACCATGTGCATGATTGTGTGGATTATTATATTTATGTTGCTTGTGATTGTTCTCAGTTACTGAAACTTTGTCTCATATCCCCTCCCATGACTAACATTACAGGTGAAGGCTCTGGTACTAGTCTAGAGAAGACAAGGGAGTTGTAACCACTCTGGTGTTAGGAATCTTCAAGTCATCAGTGGTATGCGTATTATCTGTGTCATATGTTATGTCAAGTGGTATAGTATGTTTGTAATCTATATGATAACAATGATATTGTGATAATAATGGATGTAGAATGTTGATGATGATGAATGACATGTGATGGTAATGACGATAATGTAGCATGATTATGTACATGAATGGTTGTATGTGTATGGTGATATGATAGACCTGAGTATAGTCTATTGTTGTTGCTACATATGGCTGAGAGTCGAATTGGTCGCATGTGTGAGCCAAAAGGGAATTTTAGGCCATGTGTGTGAGTTTTGAGCATATAGTCCATTATGTGAATTTGGGATTCAAGGGGGTCAAATCCTAGAGGAGTGGTTTTCTCTAGAATGAAACCTCTTTGGACAAGTTAGTTGAATAGAGTAGGACCGGTATGAATGGTCTTCAGGTGCCAATTTACTTCGAATGGCAATTGGAAGAGGTTTGTTGTGAGTTTTAGTCAAAAAGTGGCCAAAAGGTGTTGGGTATCCAAAATCTCCATACAAAGATGGAATTGAGTGAAACTGGTGTCTATGGATAGATTAGGATAAGAGTGACATGTAGTAATTAGAATCAAGTCAATTGGAGGTTAGAACATAAAGTTATGTGAGTCGAAAGTTCACCCTGGAAACTTGGAAATTGCTTATATGGTATTAGCAAGGGGCATCATGGCACCAGAAGCTTGGACATAGTGGTACTGTAGCTCACCATGGCACTAACCTATACTGCCTCTCTGAGGCCACAACACCACTGCAATTGGCCGTAGCCCCAACCTGTTTTGGGTGTTTTGGTGTTCCTTTAAAGTGTTAACGTTTTGGGACTTAAAGATGAGGTGTTCTGGTTTGGTTTGGGCAATTTTTTGAGATTTTTAGTGAAGAGTGGAGGTGTGTTGTAGTAGGGTATTACATCAACTATCATATATAAGTTTCAAAATTATTTCTCACATAAATAAAAAAATTAATGATCTTAATTTCCAAATCTCTATAAGTATGAAACAACCAATCACCAATTAATGCCTTAATTGGAATGTGATGAAAATCAACCTCAAAAACATTCCTCATTTTGATACTTTCTAAGAGTCCACTAAGGAGTCTTCTTATTGTGTACAAAAAATAATATGGACTTTGTTTTTATAAGAATATGGATGTTTTTTTAATCATTTAAGAATAATAGGTGCTTGAGTTGATATTTAATCATTACAGTATTCAAAACAAATAAACTTTACATTTTTTAACATATTAGATGACTAGATTTATACGTTGTTGATACACCCAAATGACCTATATCAAGTGTGTTTATAGAATTGTTGTGGTTACCAAAATCATTGCAATTCATATATAACTTCATTCAATATTAATACACCAAAATAAACTATACTCCCTCCATTCTAGTTTATAGTGCATTTTTAACTACTGTACACAAACTAAGACAATAATTAGTAAATAAAAAAATTTCCTACCTTTTCTCAAATTACCCTCATTAAATGCATTGGAAATGAAATATTTTAATAATAAATAAATATTTGGGCCTACTAGTTAAGGGTAATCTTGGAAAGAAAAAAAAATATACTACATAATCCGTAAAGTACACTATATTGTGAAACATAAATTTTTCAAAAAAATGCACTATATAGTGGAACGAATGGAGTATTAAAAAAGAAAACACAACGTTATATCATATTAAGGAGATTTAAATGAAATAAAATGTAAACACTTTCAAGTGATGGTGTCATAAACTAATTAATAATATATTGATAGCCTTTTATAATTTTGTTTTATAAAATGTATAGACTAATACATGACAAGGAAGGCATTGGTTGCATTTCAATGAGGGTTGTGATGGTTCTTTTGAGTTTTTTAGATGATTTCTTTTGATGTTTAGTTTTAGCTTAGGACCTCACCAATATTTTCTTCTTTTTTTTTCAGTTTGCTTGGATGTTGGGTAGTAGTTATTGTTTTCATATGACTTAAGGACTATTTCCATTTCTTTTCCATTTTCCTTGTATTTTATGTGGTCTTAATTATCCATTTCGCAATAGAACTTGTTTTTTGTATAGTTTTTTCATCAATAGTAATGCAATCACACTAATTTGGTAAAAAAAAAAACTCCATAGGGAAAATTAAGTATAACATTAAAAACCATAAGTATTCATTGTAAGACATAGAAATGCAGTAGTCTATTGATTAAGGAACACCAACAATTGAAAACATAATATAACCACTTGAAAAAGCTTAATCATCACCATAAAATTATAACCTTGAAAAATCTGACAATTAAAAAATGACAATTTAAATCCCTATAGTAATTCTAAATAACAATAATGTAAATGTGCATAACTTTATTATTCAAGAAAATCCAAAGCTGGAACATCACTCTTCAATCTTAACACACTTGTTCTTCTTATTGGTTGATAGATTACTATGTATATCTTCAATTACACCCACATCAACACGTTTGTTCAAAGATTTAGTTCCATTAGGAGTCACAGAGTCTGATGTTCCCACTCAAACAAAACACCCGAATTATCAAATTCCTACATCAATAATGGAAAAAAAAAATTTCTATGTACCCCTTCATATGATGCAAAAATTATAGAAATGACCAAGCAAATTTTTAGTATAATATATTACTCTCGCAAATAAGGTTGTATTCTCAACATTTGGGGTCCTTGGTAATTCATACAGATCATCTCGAAATGCATTAATTGTATCATCATCATTAGACCTACACATGACAACATAGTCAAAAGGGTAAGCCTTTCCATATGTATTGGTGTCTTAATCTTGAACACAAATTGCTTGCCAATTAATCTATTAAAACACTTAGGTGCAAGTTCCTTGCCCTAGTTACTCTACAACATACCAATTCATGTAATTTACAGGCATTATAAAACATTAGGAAGGACACCCTTTGAACATGATTGACAGGCTGTGTAAAACCATCCACGATCATCAGAATCAATGCGTATCATGGTAGCTAATGTTAAACATATAGTTTCCTAACAAAATCAATTTCATGTTTATTATGAAACTATCAAATTAATAATAATAAAAACAATGACATAAAGGATGACAAAAATAAAATATAGTTGAATTTGATCAATACAGCTAGGCACAGCTTAAATCATCAAGCTTTCTTCTATCATGCATATTTAGAATGTAATCACTCCCAAAAGATGGTGTAAAGTTTGATAAAGTAACTACTTCCTCATCTAGATTAACACCCACCACTCTCAATCTGCATATAAAACAAATTCAATGCATAATGAATGCAGAAAAAAAAATATCAGAAACACAATCAAGATACACTTTTTCAAAGGCAAAAGCTAACACACAAATCTCTCAATAAACAAAGTCACTTCTGGAATAGATGGATGAACAAACATTCGAGAATAATACAAAGAGTTTGACAATTCTTAAACACTTGATGTATAATTCATAGATATACCTTAATATAATAAATTACAACCAATGTTAACTAAATTAATACATTGTTTATATATAAAGAAACACAACACTACATACTATTGAATTCTTTGACTTTAAATGTAATAATCCTCATTACATTATCCTGAACTTAGTCTCTAACTAATGAAGTAGAATTGATAATGTGTGTAGGACCAAAGGAATCAAGGTGGAGAAAAGAGAAAAGTGGAGGCAGAGGAGTACCACGCTGCGGCGAGACACAGAGCCATCATGGTGAATGAGCTTCAAATTTGGAAAATTTTCAGATAAAAAGGACTTTACACTGTGACGAACTTACCTACCACCGCAACACCAGACTTCGGATTCCTATAAACCAAAAACATTTCAATCGATGAAGTAAAGAGAAATAGAGGGAGAGACGCGGAGCAAAGTTAGGGCTCGAGAAATTTGGACCTTGGGGATGATTTTTGAACTCTTGGAGCTTCAATTTTGGTTGATAAGTGATCCTTGCTCTTCCCTCTCCATTTTTCTTCAGTTTTTGAGTTGGATTTTTGGGTATTCATTTGGGTTTCTCATTTTGGCTAAAATCTACTAATTAAAATGGATGAAATGGGATTAATAAAGTGTTATTTAGTGTTAGGAACCTTGAGTTTGAGTTTTGGATGGATAGTGATGAGTTTGAGTCGAACCCTAGGATAATTTTGGTTGAGGGGGCATGAAATCCAAAATGAATGGGATTAGTTAGGATTTGAATGATCACTAGGAGCTTATTGATGTGTAAAAATGTGATTGAAACCTGAGGTTAAGCCTAAATAGTTAAATTATGAATTTTGGGATAATTATGCTATATGTTGATTATGGACATCATGATATTGTAGAGGTTGTTTCATTGACCGGAAGAGTACAAGTTGTGGTTGGCAATCCAAGGAGCTTGTGGAATCTATGTTTATGGTATTGACAACTTGATATAACTGATTGTTTGTATTGTGTGTATTATATGTTAGTATATATATGTGTATATATGTATATGTCCATTCATACCACGATTTTGATGTGTGTGTATGGTTTTTTTACATATCGTAGTATGTGTATGGCTAGATTAGATAGTATATTGTGATAATCATATACAGATGATGATGTGACATTACATGATTTTATAGCATGACATTGAGAAATATGATAATGATAATGATTGTATAGTGGCATGGCAAGAACATCACTGCCATATTAACATTATAAGGAAAAGTAGATCAGGTGGTGATGATAATATATGATATGATATGATGATATATGATATGGTGAAACAAGGAAGGGATGCTTATCGTTAAATCAGACTATGGCAAGAAGAGTAAGATAACAGTGGACTGCACCTTCCCTAAAATCACCACCAATTTGTAGTGGTCAAGAGGAAGGAGAGCCACGGTCTAAGCATCAATGTTACCTTCGGCTGGGTGCACTAATGTGAGGTAAGCTTGGTGATATCCCAGAATCAGTCTTCACCGACTGTTGAAAGGGAGTCACCTATATGAAATGTCCTGTGATGACGCCCGCTTGTGGTTCTAACTATATGCAAGACATGCATTCCATTACATGTGGCATTCATGGCACCATGTGCATTATTGTATGAGTTATATATATATGTTGCTTGTGATTTTCCCGGGTTACTAAAACTTTGTCTCATACCCCTTTCCTATGAACTAATATTTTAGGTGAAGGTTCTAACTCTAATCTGAAGAAGACAAGGGAGTAGTAGTGCCTCAGATGTGGGAATATTCAAGTCATAGCAGTGTATGTGTATTGTCTATGTTATATGTTGTGCTAAGTAGGATAGTGTGTTTGTAATCTATAAGATTACAGTGATGTTGTGTAATGAAGTGGATGAATGTTGAAGATAATAAATTACATGTGATGTTGATGATAAGATGGTATGGTTAAATGCATTTATGGGTGTGTATGTGTGATGATGATGTGGACCCTAGCACAGGTCCTTATAATTGGAGCAGGTGTCTGTCTATCAGAAAGGTTGTATGTGGGAGCCCAAAGGGGATTTTAGGCCTTGTATGTGAGTTTTGAGCATATAGCCCATTATATGAATTTGGGCTTTAAGAGGGTCAAATCTCGGAGGAGTGGTTTCCTCATGGTGAAACCTCCTTGAATAAGGTAGCAGTGTTATTTCGAACCTGTGTGGAAGGTTGATAATGGTCAAATTGCCTTTGATGGTGATTGAAGTGTTCAAGTTGTGAATTTGGGTAAAAAATGGCCAAAATGGTGCCAAGTGTCTAAAATCTCCATACGGAGATGGATTTGGGTAAAGTTGGTGTCTATGAATAGATTGGGATGAGATTGACTTGTAGGAATTGAAATGAGATCAATCAGAGGTCGGAGCATAAAATTTGTGCACATTGGAAGTTCACCCCAAAAACTTAGAATTTGCTGATATGGTATCGGTATGGGGCGCTGTGGCGCCAAAAGCCAAGCTATGGTGCCATCCACTTCTAACAAACTCATATTGTAATGGTACTGTAGCTGATATGACATGATCCTTTTCTGTCTAATTGAGGCTACAAGGAGTCTGTAGCAGGTAGCAGCCCCAGCCCTGTTTTGGGGGTTTAGGTGTTCTTTTGGGGTTTTGATATTTTGGTAGATGTTTTTGGGGTGTTTTTCCTTGGTTTAGCTAGTTTTTTAAATTTATAATGAATTATGAATGTGCGTTGGAGTAGGGTGTTACATTAAACCATTGTAGAATAACAACAAGAAGTAGGACATAATTGCTCGATGTATATTTGATAACATGATCAGTGAATGAACCCCATAAAGTATAACTCAATAATTACTCATAACAATAGGTAACCAAAAAAAAAACTCTGTTAAATTACATGATTCAATTGTAATTTATAAAAGATGAAACAAATAAAATTATTATCCTATCATTCACTTACTCATTATCTTCAATCTTTATATCCACCCTCTTTTCATGCTTTCCATCCCTCAATGGTGGTTCCATCTCTCCTAGACCACTCAACTTACCAATGACATCTATAAAGGATTAATTACAATTATTTAGAAAATATACTACATAACAAAAAAAAATATCCGGCATATAGTTACAAATGTGACAACAAATATATAACTATATACCTACTAAAAAATAGTCATATGCATTCCTCGATAAAATATAACTGAATAAAGTAAAAAAAAAAACCATATGAATGTATATCTCCATTATCTTCATGTAGTTCTACAGTTGTTGAGTATTGGAAATGTAGCTCAAATTCATGATTTGTTGTGCGATATGAATCGGAGTTTTTACTAACATCAAATGCCCTCATAGTGTAAATTTTCCCTTCATGCAATATATTCTGGAACTTTGGGAAAAATAGTTTTTTAATAGCAGCATGGATACAATCACCCTATTTGAAAATCCACAACACTAGTTATCATTATAAAGGCTAATAATCACAAGTAACAAATCAAACAACTTGACATGAAAATAACATTTAAATAAACAACTATATGTAAAGAAGAGATAATTACATCAGTATCCTACAAAACTATCTCAAAACCCTAACTTTGATTCTCCAGTCACACCTCAAAGTATTGATAGCCTTAATAGTATCATACTCAAAATCTACAACCCTCCTTGACATCGATTAGAATGTAAGAGAAGAAAAATATAGTGATATCGGAAGGTAATTTGTTTGAGGCAATGCGATGTAAGCCAAATATGATGATGTATTTTTATGCAAAATTTCATCAATCAAAAAATAAATGCAATTAAATATTCATTGATATCGTGTATCATAACATCTTCTTTCAAATAGGCAATAGACATATGCTGATAAACGATGATCATGGAAGTGCTTTAAAAAAAATCCTACTTCATACCTGCATTATAACAAAATAATAAATGACAAAAAGAAATAGTTAAGAAATAACCAAAAAAATTGGTATAATAAAGGAATAATTGAATTTTCATGTTTGAATGTGATTATATTTAACATTGAAAATATTCTTATGTCAGATCCCCAAAAAAGGCATCCACAAATTAATCAACATAAATAAGTATTGATTTAAATCACATAACCGATGATGGTGGAAATACTTAATAGAAATTTGACTTGACAACATTATTACAATGTCATCATAAATTATCAAGTTGAAGTATATACATTATGAAGCTAATAGGGCTTTTACATATGATTGATGCAAGGAAGATGGGTGCAATGTAAAAGAGTATTTGGTTTGGTCACTACTAGATAGTTGGAGTAGTTAGTTGGATCCTCTTATAGATTTAGTCTATACTTTATTGATTACAATTACAATGACACTAGATACCCCAAAAACTTTGTCATGTGGTTCAACTCAATAAAATGTACATTGGATATGGATATAATATTTTAACAATGAATGAATGTGTTTTTTTTTCCTTTTTGTCTACTTTAGATTTGACATTTATTTAATAAAAAATATGACATTTTTTAACCTCAGGAAAATGAGAAAAGAGAGAGAGAGAGAAAACCAAATTGCAAAAATAAATAAATAAATAAACAATAGAGACAGAATTAGAGATGAAATTATCAACAATTTTTAGAGACGAATTGTGTACCGTCTCTAAATTTAGAGATAGATTATTGTTTATCTCTAATTTTAGATACATATTTAGAAATAAATATGTTATGTTTCTATTATTTTATTTAATTATTTTTAACATTTTTGCTAACAAATTTTGATTAATGTTAGAGATGAATTTGTTTTATTTAGAGATTGATCTATTAGAGATGGAATAAATCCGTCTCTAAATAGAGACGAATGAGTTAATTCGTCTCTAATTATTTAGTGATGCCACTTCTAAAAACAACTTAAATTTCATCTCTAAATTTGTCTCCAATAGATTAGAGACAGATTTCAAGTTATTTTACGATAGATTTTGGCAATCTTTAAATACCTTTTTTTTGTAGTATCTATAACTCCTCAGACTTTGTACTTGAAGTAGGAGTAACAAGGGTAGGCTTCTTCGATGCTACCTTTGATGGTGTTTTCTACTTCTTCGAAGGTGTTTCCTTGATTGATTCGGCTTTCAGTTTAATGAGTGTCACTTTCTTCTGATGCATACTGAGACTTGGTTGACCTTTTGGGTCTTCCTTGTTCAACACCAATGTTTGCATTCTTTACTCTGGCTATTTTCATGAGAAATGAGCTTTGAGCAATGCTCCAAAGGTTTTTGTAGGGTTTGGTTTGGATTTTAATGGGTGGAAAATGGTGTTTTATAGAAGGAATTTGAGAATGATTAAGAGAGAATAGGAGTAACACCTTTTGAAATACGAATAAGGTTGCATCTGTTTAGAGTTTGACCCTTTGAATCCTCTTTTGTAACCATTCAACAGATGAATTTTGAGGGCCAAAATTTGAATTTTAGATGGTTACATTTCCACATGGCATAAAGAAGCTATCTTGAAATGCAAATTTTCAACCTTGAAGTTCGATTGTTAGAGACTTACTTCTCAAACAATATCTCAACATTTGTATTTTAGTCTAGAAGTACGATTGTCAGAGACTCAAACATAGACAGAAGCTTCAACAGACAAACTTTGTATCCTTGAAGTTCGAATTTTGAAGTCTCAAATAGAAAGCATATAAACATGTGATGTCGAATATTGGGATTCAAACTTCGAATTTTAGGACTTTATGAAAAAATGCCTGAAATACAAATAATGAATCATTAAAGTTTGAATGTTTTACATAAGCAAACAAAACACACACATGTGAACATTTAAAATGTGTATTTTAAAGAGTCAACAGACGAATTTCGGGCACATAGAAACACACGAATAGGATACAAAGTATTGAAATTCAACTATTAAACTACTAAAGTTTGAATTTTGAATAAGCAAAATCACTCAATAGGCCAGACAAAGTATAGAAGTTTGTCTATTAGCAATTAAAATTTGAATGTTGAAGAATAGAACTTATAAATAGATGCTGAAATTTTGAATTTCCATTTTTCTTCAGCAAATATTGCTTGTCCAGGTGTGAGATACTCCATTATTCTGATTTCTCATCATACAAGCCCATAAAGAGTACCTACAAGACATCTTATGTATACTCTGATGCTTAAATTAGTATTTGATTTAACAAATTAACTTCAGAAAATAAAAAGATTAAGATAGACACTTGCTTACAGTTCATTAGGATTTACCATTCATAATTCTTTTCTTATGAAGTTGAATTTATCTTTAGCGAGAGACTTGGTAAAGATGTCAGCTAGTTGATTTTCTGTTGGACCATACTCCAAGACTACATTTCCTCTCTGAACATGATCTCTAATGAAGTGATGTCTGATCTCTATATGCTTGGTTCTGGAGTGCATTGTTGGATTCTATGTCATATTGATAGCACCAAAGTTATCATACTTAATAGGAACTTGATGTAGATTAACTCTAATGTCTTTAAGTTGTTGCTTCAACTAGAGAATTTATGCACAATAACTTCCAGCAACAATTTATTCAACTTCAACAGTGGACAAAGCTACACTATTTTGCTTTTTATTGAACCATGATACCAAAGATCCACCAAATAGTAAGCAGGTTCCACTTGTGCTTTTTTGATCAATTTTGTATCTAGCAAAATCAATATCAGTGTATCGGATCAACTCCTCTCCACATTATCGTGGATACCATAAACCCATCTAAAAAGTCCCTTTGAGATATTTGAAGATCCTTTTTTACTGTTACATGTGATTCCTTGGGACATGCTTGAAATTTTGCATAATGCATACACTGAACATTATATCTAGTCTGCTAGCTATTAGATATAATAGAGATCCTATCATTCCTCTGTATTTGGATTTCCCTCTTCATCCATATCAAGCTTTGTTGAAGTACTCATTAGGGTGCTAATTGTCTTTGCATTTTCTATCCCAAACTTCTTGAGAAGCTCTTTCATATATTTTGTTTGACAGAAATATTACATCACTGCATTGCTTGATTTGTAGTCCTAGTAAGAATGTCATTTCTCCTATCATTAACATTTGAAATTCTCCCAGCATTAACTTAGCAAAATCCTTGCAAAACTTTTATTAGTAGCACCAAATATAATATCATCAACATACCAAGCTCTAGGTGCTTGCTTTAGACCATAAAGAGCTTTCTTTAGCCTATATACATTGTTAGGCTTTGTTGAGTCCTCTAAACCTGGAGGCTATTCAACATAAACTTTTTTTCATGATATGGCCATTAAGAAAAGCACTTTTGACTCCCATTTGGTAAAGCTTAACACATTTTATGCAAGCATAGGCCAAAAGTATCCATATTGCTTCTAATCATGTAACTAGAGCAAAGGTCTCTTCATAGTCTATGCCTTCTTTCTGATTATAACCTTTACTTTCTTGTGACTACACTAGATATGTCAAGCTTAAATACCCATTTGGTTCCAATAACCGGATGATCATTAGACCTAGGTACTAAGTCCCAAACTTGATTCCTCTAAGACTGATTAAGTTTCTCTTGTATTGTATTAATCAAATATTCATCACTTAAAGCTTCTTTAATACACCTTGGTTTAATTTGAGAAATGAATACACTAATTTATCTAATCCCAAAGTTGTCATCTTATTTTAATATTCTCTTGAACGTCCCCAATCATTTGATCAACATGATTACTCCTTTGATTTCTCTAAGCTCTAGATAGTTATTGAGAATTAACTTCAAATTCATGATCTTTCTCCTAAATATCTTCCTCTACAACAGTAGATTCTAATATTTTTGCAGGTTTAGTTTTATTTTCCTTAGATAGGTTCATCTTTTTAAAGCTATAAATAAGTTTATCCTCATCTAAGTCAAGTTTAGAAAGAGTTTCATTTTCAATAAATACTACATGCACAGATTCTTCTATAGTCTTAAACTTCATATTAAATACTATATATGCTTTGCTTCTATTTGAATAGCCAAGAAATATACCTTCATATGATTTGGCATTGAAATTACCCAAATTATCTTTGCTATTGTTATAGATGTAGCAAGTGCATCCAAAAACATGAAGATAAGAGAGGCTGAGCTTCTTTCCCTTGTACAACTCATATGAAGTTTTGCCAAAAATAGATTTGATATAGGCTCTGTTCATCAAGTGGCATGTTGCACTCACTGTATCAACCCAGAAGTACTTTAGTAGTCCTTTTTCATTTAACATCACACAAGTCATTTCTTCCAGCACTCTATTCTTCCTCTCAACAATTCCATTCAATTGAGATGTTCTTGGTTTAGAGAAGTTATGCTCAATTCCATTTTCTTCACAGTAGGCATCAAATTAAACATTTTCGAATTCTCTAACATGATCTATTATAAGACACATAATAGAGCAACCTTTCTTACTTTGGACTTTCTTAGCTAAGATAAAAAATGTTAATTCATATGGTTTTGATTATTCTAAACAACAATGAGCTTGGAAATCCAATACCAAAGGAACATAAGTTATATGAAGAACAAAGTTGGAGTTTCCTGAAGATTAAAGAATTGTTTCACATATTTTAGGAATCCATTTGTAAAGGAAGGTAGTTAAGCATTGAAATTTACCTCACCCAATATTAAACAAGATATCTATTTGAATAATTAATGATTAGCACAATATTTCAAAATGATTTTCATGAAAATGTTTTTACTTATGATGATAAAGTTTCAATTTCAAAGTTGTTTCTAAATGTTCTCATCTTGTTTTTATGAAAAGGGTTACCTTATGCGCATAACCAGTGAAAATTATGAGGATAAAGACTCAATCTCTGCTTTTCTAAATATCCCTTCTTTAATTTCTTGAAAAGAAACTGAGGTTATCTACATAACATAGCTGTGTACCATGTTCACAGGATTGTCCAGGTGGTTATCTTGATAAGGTAAGCACCTTGTTCGCATAAGGGAGTGAACAATTAAGGCCAATTGTACTGTGCAGCCCATTATTCACATAACCTAGGGAGGTTATCCATATAACGTGTGCTACAGAGCATTTGGACTCTTCTCTATTAAATAGGTTATCCGCATAATCTATGTTTCAGTGCCCTTGGACTTTCCTCAGTTAAAAAGGTTATCCGCATAACTTAGGGAGGTTATCTGCATAAACTATGTCACATAACTCATGATTCTTCTTCGAATTATCCGCATAACCTTGGGAGGTTATCTTGATAACCTAAGTTTTACAAAAACTCAATTTGAGAAAAGCTTAACGTTATCCTAACAATTAAGTAGGTTTTCATGAAAATGCTTAAGTTAAAACTTAGTCATTTTAGGATGAATGTCATCCACATAACTTAACTAGGTTATCCGCAAAATGAAAGGTCTACATTGAAAACAAAAGCCAATGGTCACCCGTTATTCACATAACCTAAGGAGGTTTTCCGCATAACCTCTGTCAGGTGCATTTAATGCAATAGGTGAATGACTATTTTTCTGAAAGTAATGGCTAATCTTTGTTTCCAACGGATAGCTTTTCTCTAAAACTATAAATAGGACCTCATTTAATTTGTTAGGTAAGGAGGAAAAACATATAAATACTAAAACACTGCAAAATTAATTACTGATTCTTTCAAAGCTTACCTACCCTTTGTTTAGCTCATTCATTGCACTTAAACTTTATTATCTACTCTTTTGAGAGAGAGCTTTTGTAACATCCCAAGAAAACTAAAATATCTATAAATGTATAGGGAATTTGCAAAAATTGGCAGACACCGTTTTACGTGAAAAAGGGCAAAGAGGTCATTTTTCTCAGTCGGATGGAAAAATGAGAAATATATTTTTGTCCCAAAATTATTAAATATTACAAGGAGGAGGAATAGAAATGCCCTTGGAAAAAATTACACCTAATGACCCGAAAGTTTTAAAAATTATAATTTAATCCCAAGTCAAGGGTAATTTTATAAACATGTAAAATTACTATCAGAATGAAGCCCTCGATGAGAGAAGTTCAATGGTATATGGCACTAAGGGTTAATATTCAAGGATAAGGAAATAATCAGTGCCGAGTGTCCAAAAGTAACAGTAAACTGATAAAAGAAACTGTGGGTCCCACCGATAATTAAAAAGAAATTGAGACAGGATATAGGCCATATATAGATATCATTTGGGACAAGATAATTAGAAAAATATGAAAATAAAATTAGAATAGTCATGTAGCCCAAAAATGTTAATTTACCATAAAAAGCAGTTTTATTGGTACGATTAAAAATTATCCGGTTCAAGATATATCTGGACCAGGAAAAATTGAGCAATCTTGGACACTTAAAGTACTCATTCTCTGCATGCTAGGGACAGCTTTGGGCAGCATGTTTTTGTTTGAAAACTTCCTCAAGAAGTTACCTTTTTGATCAAAAAGTAATGTAACTTTAATTAAGGGTTAATTATGATTAAGCTACATAATTAACCACTTAATCACTCACTTTTCCACTTCACTTTAATGAGCAAGCAGCAGAAAAACAGAGGCTCAAAAACACAAGGGAGAAGAGAGAAAAGAGAGGAAGAGGAAGAGGGAGCTCAAGGCAAATGGAAAGCTTCACTTGTGGTAAGTTGCTCTTCCATCTTCAAGCTTGTTATTTATGGTCTTTAGAACTTGAACCATGGATTAGATTTCCCTCTCCACTCCCTTAGGTTTTCGGCCATGGCATGATTTAGCAAGAAATGGAGTTTTCCAACCATAAATCATAAGAGAAATATTAGACTACACATTTAAAGTTTGAATATGCAAGTAGTTTGTTGTATAACAAAGTGTAGAAATTTTTCTTGAATTCCCCTGATTTTGGATGAGTTACTGTTCACACTTAGAGTTGGAATTTCATGTTTTTTATGCCAAAAATGAGTTCCTCATGGTGGAAAACCTTAGGAACAAGTGATGGTTTCATGAAAAAACTTGAAGAAGCCCAAGGAAGCTAGTGGGAGCTTTGGTATCAAGTTGCGGAGTAAGAGAAAGTATGAAGGTAGCAATTTATCTATTCTTGCCTTATATTGTCATGTGATTTTCAATGAGTTTGATGACTTGCTTATTGTTTGCTATGATCAATTGTGATGCTTTGAGAATGTTGGCTGAGTTAATTGAGGGTTTTGAGACCCTAGGATGTATAAAATACAAAACAAAACTCTCCCAAAATTTTTGTAAAATATTATGGCATAAATATTTAAAAGTATTCACTTGATGTTTTATGATGATTATATGCTTAATGTGATAATATGATTGCATAAATGGTGATTGCTACTGAGATTCTTTGAATCTCACCCCCTTCAATGACTAACCATGCTAGGGAAAACTAATGCAAAAGAGCTAAGAAAGGAGAAAAAGGCATGAAGAAGAAAATGATTTGCAAGTTATCATGTTATAATATGAATTATTATTTGCACCTTGTTTTATATGAAGTTGTAAAATAGTGAATATCATGTTAATATTGTAGAAAATGTAATATAATTTCCAGTTCTGGATGTTGGAATATGATGTTATATTCTACCAAGTTACATGCCAAAATGAGTTCATTTGCATGGGTTTTGGCAAGTAATTTGCAATATAGGTTGAAACAAGGCATTTTTCAGATGGGTCTACTTAGCTCATCCTTTTTCTGTACTTAATGTGAGGTTAGATTTCTGGAATTTTTAAGCCAGATATAGGACATATCAAGCTTTAAAATGACAGCTAATTCACACCATTTGGAGTTGTATAACATTAATGGTGATTTTTCAAAGTTAAGGTTCAGAACAAGGCAAGAATGGAAAAACTGAAAACTGAAAGTAGGTACTGGAAAAGTCAAAAGGTACTATAAAATAGTTCAAAGCTCCAAATATTCAGTGGTTTATATTTATAAAAATTCCTATGTTTTAAGTTTCATATGCCACTAATTTGAAGTTAATTGGAGCTATATAATAGGAGATATAGGGTTTTTCTCAAAACTGTTTCAGTAAGAGTTGGATTCTGACCCATCACAATTTAATTAATGATATGCCCTATGTAAGTGAAATAAATATATAAGAAAAATATTTCCATAAGTAGACATGTATATCTTTCAAATGACACAGAATATACATAATTTGGAATAGAATATAATGAAATATGATTTTTCAAAATTGAGGCCAGAAAACTGGAAGGTAGAAAAATGACCAAATAAATAGTAAAGTCCACGAAATTTACTGTATGAATTGGCCAATGAAATTACTGTTTTATATTTTTTTTCATGTAGATCTGAATTTTATAAAATTTTAGAGATTTGAATTACTTCAAGATGATTTTTCTATATTTAGTTCTAAATTTTCAAAATTCATTGGGTAAAATGGAAATTGCCAAGTGAACAGTACCCCGAATTTTGAAAATTTCTGTTTTTATTATATTATGATTTTAGTCTCTAAACCATGATGAAAGGCATCTAAAATGATCTAATATATGAGAAATGGGCCCTAATATAAGATATTACAGCTTCCATATTATGATCTACATATTTCTACACACTTATAGAGAGTACTTAGTGTGAGAAGACACTAAGAGAGTTAGTCTTACTCTTGGGAGAAAAGAGTAAGAGTGGTTTGTTCAGCTCAAGGTCCGAGCTAGGTTGTACTATAGTTTTTTCAAGAACCCATTCAAATCTTGCAAAGAATAGTAGAAAAATCTCAAGTATTGGCTTGGGGACTGGAAATAGATCAAGTGGATAGATCAAACCAAGATAAATCTTTATGCCCTCTTCTCATTTACTTTACAAGTGCTCTTTATATCTTATACTCTATTTTTTTTTAGGAACTTCTATTATTACTACTATATTTCACTTTTTACAGAAAAATTCAAACTTCCCAATTCACCCTCCTCTTTGAAAGCCAGCTGAACCAACAAGTGGTATCAGAGACCGGACTCCCAGTTGAAGGATCTAACAATCTCGGAGATTACATGGCTGGCTTTGGTGAAGGCATTCTTCCAGAAGGAAACAGCACCAACAAACCTCCTAACTTTAGTGGAGAGCATTATGGATATTGGAATATAAGGATGCAAATATATGTTCAGTCCAATGACTTGGATATTTGGTCAGTCATCCAGAAGGGATGCTTCATCCAAATGAAACTACAAGATGATGGGAAGTATAGAGAGAAACCTGAAGAGGAATGGAATGAGTAGGATAAGAGAAGAGTTCTTATCAACTATAAAGCTAAGTACTGCCTAGTTAGTACTCTCAACCAAGATGAATTCTACAGGTTAACCCAATGTACAACAACCAAAGATATGTGGGACACCTTGGAGATTGCTCATGAAGGAACAACCGGGGTGAGAGAAAATAAATTGAATTTGTAACACCTCTCTTAGGGGCCCATTTCCATGTATTTAATCATTCAAAGTCTATTTGTATTGTAGTAGGACCTTGAATCATAATAAATGCCATAATAAAATTTTTCCAACTTTGAGCACTATTTATTTAATCAAATTTATTTATTCCAATTAAATTTCAAAAAATCATAACTAAATCAATAAAAATCGTATACATGTGATTCAAGTCTCTAGGGATAGCTTATAACTTTGTCTACTTCAAAAAAATATAATTCAGAGCAATGATAGTACTAGTCTGTACAGAAAACTCTGTGAATTTTCACATTTTATACAAAAATTGTAAAATAATCATTTTAATTGGGATTAAATGTAAAAATCTGCCAAATATTGCTTACACATCCAATTTGAGTAATCTTTGGACCATTAGAGAGATCTTCCTGTCTACTTTTAAACTATATATATCATTCATACTTTATACTACAAAAAGTCTAAATAGTGGCATGTTTACTCTACATAGGTTAGGATGACATTTTACATCTTACTACTTTGCCAAACAAAAGCTATAAAATATTTCCATGGCCATACATCATTTTCATACCATACCATACCATACTTTAGCTAAGACCTAAGGCATCATAAAAACTTGAAGAAACATACTAAACATCACATTTACAAATTTACACAAAATGTCAAAGCTCATGGCCAATGCTAGAATTATCAAATTAATGGTCAAATTCTTTCTCCTTTCCTTTCTTTTCCTTGGTGGTCTTGTCATTCTTGCTACCTATTCATGGTTAATATTTGGAGGGTGATATTCAAAGAATCTCAGTAGTTAACACCCAACATTCCATCACATCATCACATTAAGCATGAAAACATAAAAATAAACACATTTTGAATACATTAACACATTTACGTCATATGAATTCATAAAATTTTCGGTAAAGTTTCATTTTGAAAAATGGACATCTCGGAGTCTCAATGCCCCTCAATCAACTCAGCCAATACACATAAATCATCTCAAAATATTATTGCAACCATATGACAAGGCATAAAGCACATTAAAAACAACTATGATGACATAATGCTAGTATGGAAATTAACTACCTTATGATGCTCCCTTGTTTTCCAAATTTGGTCCACCACTTTTTAAGCTTTCCACAACCTTCTTGAACCTATCCACATCATCATTGAACCAATTTAGCCATTGATTTTTCAGAATTATACAATACCATACGCACTAAAATCCAAATTTTTCACTTAGTTCTCCTTTGATCTTTCTTTGTACAACACATTTGTTCTTAAGGTTTTGGACCATGGGGAATCCACTTTTGAGGTCAAAACCATGAAATTCTAACTATAAATACTCCCCCTTTTCTGACCAAAATCTGACCTAAGTGATTGGAAAAGATTTCCTTCAAATCACTTCAAACCATCCATGGATTCATGTTTCTAGTATCTAGTCTATGCTTTTTCCTAAGTTTAATGGTTCAAAACTCATTTCTATTGCTAAATCATATTTTGGCCAAAACCCTAAGATGGAAAAGAAGCAAACTAAACCATAAAACATGCTTTCCATAGATAGTAAGCTTAAGGTGATAACATAGAAGGTTACCGATTTATGCTTCAATTTTCCTTTGATTTATCTTCCTTCTTCCTCCCTTTTCTTGTGCTTTTTTTGGCCTGTTTTAGGCTATTGGCTCACGCATGAATGGTGAGGAAAGAGAAGGGTTTAAGTGGTTAATTATTTGCTTAAGTAAGTAACTAATCATGGTTACTTTTTGTTAATCCTTGATTACTTTATTACATATTTCTTTGAGAAGTTTTCCTCCAAAAATCATTAAATATTTGGGACTTTGGGGCTACATCAAATCAAGCATGAGAGAGAGAGAAGTGTGTCCAAAAATTGCCCAATTTTTCTTATTCAGATATACCTCAATTTGAGTACTTTTTAATCGTACCGATAAAATCTTCTTTATAGTAATTTAACATTTTTAGGATACATGACTATTCTAATTTTATTTTTATATTTCTATAATTATCCTGTCCCAAATAGTATCTGTGTATGATCCATATCTTGACCCATTTTCTTTTTAACCATCAGTAGGTTCCACAGTTTACTTTATCGGTTTACTATTACTTTTGAACACTCGGCACTGATTATTTCTTTATTCTTAAACATTAACCCTCAGTGCCATATACCATTGGACTTCTCTAGTCGAGGGCTTCATTTTGACAATAATTTTACATATTTACAAAATTACCCTTGACTAGGGGTTAAATTATAATTTCTAAAACTTTCAGGTCATTAGGTGTAATTTTTTTATGGCTTTTCTATTTCTTTCTCACATAAATTTTAATACTTTTGGGATATAGATATCATAATTATATTTCTTTAGGGGTAAAAATATAATTTTCTCATTTTTCTATCCAATTGGGAAAAATGATCTCTTGAGCCTATTTTACGCAAAACAGTGTCTCACCATTTTCATGAATTTCTTATACATTTTACGTAATCATCAATTATGTCATCTTTTATCAATTAGTATCTAGTAAAATTTTAGGATATTACAGAATTCATATATAGAATATGGAAGCTTCAAGATAAGGAAGGGTTAAAATAGCAAGGATCTGCAGAAGAGATTCACTCTCATTGTGAATCAGCTGAAGAGCCTTAGAAAGGAGTACACTCAATCTGAAAAGGTCAGAAAAATTCTCAGAACCTTGCCCATTGAGTGGCAACCAAAGGTGACAGCAATAGAAGAAGGTAGAGAGGAATCAATGATATTTGTCATAGCCCCCTTTGGAAGTCTTGAAGAATATGAGGGGAAGCTGAAGGCCCTCAAAGAATCTTTATCTTCTGACAAGAAGAAGAAAAGTCTGGCCCTCAAAGTAGAGTCAAAAGATAATGATGATTCAGAAGAAGATACTGAGCTAGATGAAGAGACAATGGCTATGCTGGTGAGAAGATTTGGTAAAATGTATGGAAAGAAGAAGTTCAAAAGATTTGCAAAGAAAGATGAAGCCACCAGCAGCAAGAAAGAGAACAAAGATTCCATCATATGCTATGAATGCAAGAAACCTAGACATATCAAATGGGAATGTCCTATACAAAGCAAGAAACAAGGAAAGGACAAGAAGGCTGACAAAGGGAAAAAGAAGAAAGCCTTTGTACCTTCCATGTGGGGAGATAGTTCAGATAAAGAGGAAGCAACAAAAGATGATGAAATTTCCAATCTGTGTCTAATGGCTCAAGAGATTACAGAGAAGGAGAATAATCATAACCAAGATAGTAACAACAATTCTGAGGTAAATGATTCTAAACCTTCCTACAATGAACTACATGATGCATTCAATGAACTAATGACTGAGTTTGTCAAAGTATCTAATTAGTTGAGTCAAATTAAAAAGAAAATACAAAGCTTGAAAGTAAATCTCATACATCTGACATTGCTTCACAGTTTTCTTATTCTTCTACCACTTCTGTTTGTGTCTCATGCATTAAGTTGAAAGATAAGAATAGCTATCTCTATAAGACTCTAACTAAACTCACTAGAGGTGAGGACATGCTAAAAGTATTACTTGGAAACTAGGTTGTAAGTCAAAATAAAGCTGGTCTAGGATATGACCCATGTGCGGTCAAAGAGAAATTAAAAACCAAGAAACAAAATCTTTACCTGCGAAATTTTGTGCATGCTAATAACATTAAATCAACTCAGAATATAGAGTCATTTCCAGCCCCTAGAAATCAAAAGGACAGATACTATTGTCATTATTTCATACATACATCTCTTTCCTTTAGCCCTTTCCCTACTTATCACTTTTGTAATGAGAAGGGTCATATGTCATCCACCTGTATATACAGGAAGGAAGGAAATAGCAATAGGATGAAATGGGTCCCCAAGGAGTCCTCTACTAACAAGAAAAGACCCTAGCAAATATGGGTACCTAGAATAAAGAACTGAAACTTGTTTTGCAGGTGCCTCTCAAGGCAAAGAAAAACAACAAATGGTACATGGACAGTGCCTATTCGAGATACATGACTAGAGACAAAGAAAAATTCATTATACTGAGAGACAAGAAAGGAGGAAATGTTACTTTTAGTGGTGACCAATCAGGGAAGATAGTTGGGATTGGAATTGTTGATAGAAACCTAGAAACATCAATTAAAGAAGTTCTATTCGTGATAGGACTCAATCACAACCTGTTGAGTATAAGTCAAACCTGTGATAGAGGCAATTAGATTCTGTTTGATTTCAACTACTGCCTAGTCATCAGAAAGAGTAACTGCAAAGTTATTCTCAAAGCAGAAAGAGACAGTAACAATTATACTATTGATTTAGATGAATTACCTGCTCTAGACTTTATATGCTTAATAAGTGAAAATGATGATAATTGGTTGTGGCATAACAGACTAGCACATGTTAGCATGCGTCAATTAAACAAACTCATTAAAAAAAGAACTTGTTCTTGGATTACCCATCATTAAGTTTGAAAAGGATAGAGAATGTGATGCTTGCCTTAAAGGGAAACAAACAAAGTCCTTATTTAAAACCAAAAATATTGTCTCTACAACTAGACCACTATAATTAGTTCATATGGATTTAATAGGTCCTAATCGTACAAAGAGTATTGGTGGTAACTTGTATGTACTTATTGTAGTTGATGATTACTCGAGATTTACCTCAACAATATTTCTTCCCTCTAAAGATGAAACATACGATTCTTTTCTAATCTTAGCTAAGAAAATCCAAAATGAGAAAGGTTACTCGATTGTGTGTATTAGAATAGATTATATTGGAGAATTTGAAAATGCCAAATTTGCTAACTACTATAATGAGAATGGAGTGGAGCACAACTTCTCAGCGCTAAGAACACCTTAACAAAATGGAGTTATGGAGAGAAATAATAGAGTATTTGAAGATATGGCTCATGTAATGCTGAATGAAAAAGGATTGCTTAAGCAATTCTGGGCTGATGCAATGAGCATAACATGCTATTTGATTAATAGAGCATACATCAAACCCATACTAGGCAAGAAACCATATGAGCTATATAAAGGAAAGAAGACCAACTTCTCTTATCTTCATGTCTTTAGATGCGCTTACTATATCCACAACAACAACAAAGACAATCTGGGTAAGTTTAATGCCAAATCTGATGAAGGTATATTTCTTAACTACTCAAATAGAAGTAAAGCCTATAGAGTTTTCAATAAAAGGACTGAAACTATAGAAGAATCTGTGCATGTGGTTTTTCTTGAAAATGAAACTTTGTCTAAGCATGCTAAAGATGAGGATGATCTAATTTCCAGCATTAAGAACCTGAATGTGTCTGAAGAAAATAAAACTGAACCTCCTAAAATATCTAAACCTACTGATGTAAAGGAAGATATTTAGGAGAAAGATAATGAATGTGAAATCAATGAAGGAGAATCTCAAGAACTCCCTAGAGCTTGGAGATATCAAAGGAATCATCCAGTTGATCAAGTTATTGGGGATGATCAAGAGAAAGTTAAAACTAAGAGATAACTTAGGGATGAAGTGAATAATTGTGCATTTATTTCTCAAATTGAACCTAAGTGTACTGGAAAGGCCTTAACAGGTGAATATTAGATTTTAGCTATGCAAGAAGAACTTAATCAGTTTGAAAGAAGTCAGGTTTGGTATTTAGTACCAAAGCCCAAGAACCACCCTATTATTGGAACTAAATGGGTTTTTAAGAACAAACTTGATGAATCAGGAACAATAATAAGGAATAAAGCTAGACTAGTGGCTAAAGGATATAATTAGGAAGAAGGCATTGATTATAAGGAAATCTTTGCCCTAGTTACAAGATTGGAAGCAATAAGAATTCTCTTAGTCTATGCCTGTATAAAAGATAGTGTTGTATCAAATGGATGTGAAAAGTGCTTTTCTGAATGGGTATATCATGGAAGAGGTTTATGTTGATCAACCTCCAGGATTTGAGGACTCAACTAAACCAAATCATGTATATAAACTAAAGAAAGCCCTATACGGCTTAAAAAAGCCACCTAGAGCATAGTATAAGAGACTGAGTAATTTTTTGATTGAAAAAGGTTTTAACAGGGGAAAAGTTGATATAACCTTATTTACTAAAAGAGAAAATAAAGATTTATTTATTGTACAAATTTATGTTGATGATATTATATTTGGTGCTACTAATGAGTCTTTGTGTAAGAACTTCTCTAAACTAATGCAGAGTGAATTTGAAATGTCAATGATAAGGGAGCTAAACTTCTTCCTTGGACTGCAAATCAAACAATGTGATGATGACATCTTTCTCAATTAGTCAAAATATCTCAAGGAGTTGCTAAAGAAATTTGGAATGGAATATGCTTAAACTTATGGGAACTCCCATGGTGTCTGTAACTAAACTTAATATGGATGAAGAGGGAAAACTCTTTGATATAAGTTAATATAGGAGAATGATTAGTTCCTTGCTGTATTTGATAGCAAGCAGGTGTGACATAATATTTAGTGTCTGCATGTGTGCTAGGTTCCAATCATGTCCCAAAGAGTCCCATGCAACAACTGTGAAGAGGATTTTCAGATATTTGCTAGGAATATCACAGATAGGACTTTGGTATCCAAAAGGCAATGGAGAAAAGCTCATAAGTTACACAGATGCTGATTTCACTAGATTCAAAACTGATAGAAAGAGCACAAGTGGAACTTGTCAATTTCTGGGAGGCTCTCTAGTATCATGGTTCAGCAAAAAAATAAAATAGTGTAGCTCTCTCCATAGCAGAATCTGAGTATGTTGTTGCAAGTAGTTGTTGTGCACAAGTTCTTTGGATGAAACAGTAGCTGGAAGATCTTGCGATTAAAAAGAAAGAAATACCAATAAGATGTGATAATCAAAGTGCTATCAACATTACAAAGAATCCTATCATGCATATAAGGACAAAACACATTGAAGTAAGACATCACTTCATAATAAATCACATTTTGAAGGGGGATGTCAAGTTGGAGTTTGTCCCTACTGAAGATCAACTTACAGACATTCTAACAAAGCCACTTGTCGAAGATAGACATGGTAACATCATAAGAGAATTCGTAATGGTAAATCCCAATGAGTTATAAGTGGTTTCTGAGATCTCTCTTAAGCTTATGATTCAATTGATAATAATACTAACTTAAGCATCAGAGTATCTAGAAATTTGTTTTGTAGGTACTTCTTGAATTGAAATAATGAAAATCTGATAAAATGAAGTACCCTGCATGTTGAAATAAAGCTATGATGAAAAGAGAAGGCTTATAGGGATAACACAGCTATCTGTAAGTGTTTATGAGTTTTTTCAAACATGCTTATTTGCATAACCTATAGCCTTATGCTTAAAATGAATTGATTTTCTAGTATACATAGCCTCTGTATTTGAGGTTATTCGGATAAGGTATAAGCCTTTTCATGAAAATGAGAGCTTATGTGAACTTCTAGTCTCTGTGAAGCTCGATTTTCGGATAAGGTCATCACCTTATGCGTATAACCTTCCTTGTTTGCTTCATTGTTTGTGTAATGTGAAATTTGATTTCAAAATAACCTACCTACCTTATCTGCATGACGTTACATCTAGAAAGAAAGTTCCCAAAGTGAGAACGTTATCTACATAAGATGGCAAGGTTATCTGGATAACTTCCTGTTTGCCAATTTTCTGTGTGCTTTTTGTAAAACTCCTTTTCATGATAACGTGGGGTGCTTGTTCGGATAACTTTTCTCTTCTCTTTTCTATCCCAACTTGGTTATGCAGACAACCTAAGGACCTTATCTGTATAACCTAAGCAAACCGAGCCCTGCATATACTCTCTGAAGATCATTATTCACATAACCCCCATATGTTATGCGCATAACCTCGAGACTATATATAGGAATCTCTGATTTTCAACGTCCCTTGTGTGGAAAACCTAGCCCTATCCTGAAAACCTCCATTTGTACTCCTCAAGCTTTCTGAAATCTCCTAAGTTCCATTTTATTCCTTGAATTCAAACAGCTTTTTAGCCTATTCTAAACCTTTTTCACCATCCCAAATCATCTGGAATCACTGCTATGGCTTAGACTAAGGGAGGAAACTAAGAGGTAGCGTAACATGAAGTCCAAATATGCAACAAAATTGCCAAGCAAAGGGAAAAGGAAAGCTGAATCTGAACCAAGTGTTCTAACAAAGAAGCCCAAAACACAGAAATCAAAGGAAATCTCTGAATCTGTGCCTCAAGCTGACACTCACGTAAGTTCATCTGCTATTGAGTCTAAGCAAGCTTTAAGTACAGATGAGCTTATTAGCATAAGAATTTTAAAGGAATCATATGAGGCTGACTTTAAGAAACATAAGGTAGTCAAGCCTCATTTTGTTAAACTAGAAGAGTTTCTTGTAGGGAATAAATTTGAATCTGCTGGACAATTAGAGCACTATAGGGGTCTAATAGAAATGAAGGAAAAATATGATGAGGAAGTTGTGCATACATGGTACAATTCCTTAAGGATAAACAATGAAACAAAAGTGCTTAAGGTAAGGCTAAGGAAAAGATAGATAGCACTGCACCCTGATTTACTCACTAAGATTCTGCACCTGCCTACTGGAGGAATCAGATTAAATATTGATACTACAAAGTATCCCTCAGAAAGTGATAATGTTGATGAAGACACTAGAGAGGAAGCTAACTATAAATGGAGCACAATTGTATCTAAACTGCTCATGCAAAGACAAAATGTGCCTTCTAAAAGGAAGATAGCTCTCACTCATCTAAGTGTTGAGAACAGGGTACTCCACTATATTGTTTCTTGTATGTTCTTCAATAAGAATGGAGGCTTCAACTATCTGTCCAGAGGAGAATTCCAAGTCATGGTGCTGCTAATCAAGGGCAAACCAATGAATGCGGTTGATATCATCCTGCAGAGAATGTAGAAAGCAAAAACTTTAAGGCATGACTCTTAATTACCATATGGGCATCTCATCACCATAATCATGAAGTATCACAATATTCTACATATTAAGAGAGGCCATGCATTGCTCCCTGAAGAGTTCAATGAGAAAGTACTACAAAAAATAGGGATAAGTCTAACAAATGACAGATGGGTTGACAGGAAAAGGGATACTGAAGGAAGTGGACCAGATTCTGAATTAGTATATGCTATCAAGAGTCATAGAGTTAGTGATTCTAGTTCCTCTTCCTCCTTACCTGCTGATCCCCAATAGCCGTTGCACCCAGAACCACATTCTTCTACTCCTCCACTAAATAAAACTAATGAAATGCCAGCCACTAACCTACCTCCACCTTTTGACATTCCTACTTTATATCAAAACCTATTCCAGATAGCCATGGCCACCAGGAAAGAACACATAGAATATGTCATCAATCCTGGGTATCCCATTGCTAAGATGCAAGAGAAATTTAGAACCAAACTTGACAATCTTACCTAAGAAGTGAAATCCTTGCATGAGCAATTAGCATCTGGTTTTTCTCAGCCTTTCTCTTCTCTAATCCAACCACCTCCTCCTACATCCATTGGACCTACTATTTTTCCTAAGACTTCTACACAGTCTCCACTTGCTGATATAGTCATTCCTTTCACCTCTAAGTCTCCTGCTTTATCAGAGGATCTAGGTCCTAACCTGGATTATGGACTTGAGGATAAGGGATCTGATCAGATAGTGGACACTAATAAGGATCAGGATAGAGCTTTAGTTCTTTTGCCGAAAGGAGACTTCATTCACCAAATCTATCTCTACCACCACAGACAAGAGCTCAATGCTCTCTTTCCACCTCCACCTAATCTCCTTTGAGGGCATCAGTTACCTAGTTGAGGTAGCTGTGCAAGAAAAAATAACCATTCCCTCTGATACTGATCCTTCTCCAACACCTCATCCTACTGTATCACCATCTCCTATGATGCCAGACATTCCTTTCATCCATGTGTTTCCCTCTGCTCCTCCTGTCCATACTGGTGTGCCACTTCAGGCTATCCCATTGTCCTAAGTTCCAACTCCTTCTCCAATATTCCCTCTATTCCTAGATGAGAGATTTCAACTAATTAGGGAAAGGAAAGCCAAGATTGATCAGGAGATTGCTCGACTTGATACAGAAGTAGTTAAATACTCCCCATTTACTAATGACAAAAAGAGGGAGAAGGAAGAAAAAGAAAAGGAAGAAGAAGAGAAGAAAGAAAAAGAGAAGAAGAAAAATAAGAAAACCAAGAAGAAGAAAAAGTCCACCTCTTCAAAGAAAGACACTTAACTGAACCTGCTATGTTTTTGCACTTGTTTTTTTTTTTTCATCAGGTGTGTTTGTGTTGCTAATTTTGTATGTAAGTCCTCTTAATTGTAATGACTACTTATGCTTCAATGAATTCCTTTATGTGAACTTTATCCATTCTTGATTTACTTTGCTCTAAAAATATATGCACTGTAGTATCTGATCTTATTTAAACCATGCACATATTAAGCGGGAGCTTTATCCAAAACCCAAGTACTAATAAAATGTTTAAGTTGTTTTCTCATCATCAAAAAGGCGGAGAATGTTAATTTAGATGGTTTTGATGATTCTAAACAACAATAAGTTTGAAAATCCAATATCAAAGAAACACAAGTTATATGAAGAACAAAGTTAGAGTTTCCTAAAGATTGAAGAATTGTTTCACATATTTTAGGAATCCATTTGTAAAGGAAGATAGTTAAGCATTAAAATTTACCTCACCCAATATTAAACAAGATATCTATTTGAATAATTAATGATTAGCACAGTATTTCAAAATGGTTTTTATCAAAATGTTTTTGCTTATGATTATAAAGTCTCAATTTCAAAGTTGTTTCTAAGTGTTCTCATCTTATTTTCATGAAAAAGGTTACCTCATGAGCATAACCAGTGAAGATTATGAGGATAAAGACTCAATCTCTGCTTTTCTAAATGTCCCTTCTTTGATTTCATGAAAAGAGACTTAGGTTATCTGCATAATATAGATGTGCATCATGTTCACAGGACTGTCCAGGTGTTTATCCTGATAAGGTAAGCACCTTGTTCACATAAGGGAGTGAACATTGAAGGCCAATTATACTGTGCATCCCATTATTCACATAACCTAGGGAGGCTATCCACATAACATGTGTTATAGAGCACTTGGACTTTTCTATATTAAATAGGTTATCTGTATCACCTAAGGAGGTTATCCGCATAACCTATGTTTCAGTGCCCTTGGACTTCCCTTAGTTAAAAAGGTTATCCGCATAACCTAGGAAGGTTATCCACATAACCTGTGTTACAGAACTCATGATTCTTCTTCAATAAAATAGGTTATCCACATAACCTTGGGAGGTTATCCTGATAACCTAAGTTTTACAAAAATTCAGTTTGAGAAAAACTAAATATTATCCTAACAACTAAGTAGGTTTTTATAAAAATGCTTTTGAGCTAAAACTTAGTTATTTTGAGATGAACGTTATCCACATAATCTAGCTAGGTTATCTGCATAACGAAAGGTTTACGTTGAAAACAAAAGCCAACGGTCACCCGTTATTGGCATAACCTAAGGAAGTTATCCGTAAAACCTCTATCAAGTGTATTTAATACGGTAGGTGAACGGCTATTTTTCTGAGAGTAATGATTAATCTTTATTTCCAACGGATAGTTTTTTTCTAAAATTCTAAATTGGACTTCATTTAATTTGTTAGGTAAGGAGGAAAAACATATAAACACCAAAACACTGCAGAATTAATTAGTAATTCTTTCAAAACTTACCTACCATCTGTTTAGCTCATTCATTGTACTTAAATATTCTTATCCACTCTTTTGAGAGAGAGCTTTCATACTGTGATCTATATATTTCTACATAATTGTAGAGTGTACTTAGTATAAGAAGACACTAAGAGAGTTAGTCTTACTTTGGGAGAAAAGGGTAAGAGTAGTTTGTTCAGCTCAAGGTCCGAGCTAGATTGTACTATAGTTTTTGCAAGAACCCATTCAAATCTTGCAAAGAATAGTGGAGAAATCTCAAGTATTGGCTTGGAGACTAGACGTAGGTCAAGTGGAGTAGACTAAACTAGGATAAATCTCTGTGTCCTCTTCTCATTTACTTTGCAAGTGCTCTTTATAGTTATACTCTATTTTTTCAGGGACTTCTATTATTACTACTGTATTTCACTTTTTGCAGAAAAATCCAAACTTCCTAATTCACCCCCATCTTGGGAAGCCAGCTGAACTAGCAAGAAATGCCTTAAGTATCTTAGATTTAGAAGAAAGAAATAAAGTCCAAGTAAATCCATAATAGTTATCTACTACAACAAGTGCATATAGGTTACCACCAATGCTCTTAACACGACTAGGACCTATCAAGTCCATGTGAAGTAATTGAAGTGGTCTAGATGTAGATACAACAATTTTAGATTTAAAAGAGGACTTAGTTTGTTTCCGATTAAGACAAGTATTACATTCTCTGTCCTTTTCAAAAGAGATATTAGGTAAATAAAAAACAAATTCATTTTTAACAAGTTTATTTAATTGATGCATACTAACATGAGCTAATCTTCTATGCCATAGTCAGCTCTCATCATTTTTACTAATAAACCACATTGAATCTAGACTGGGCAATTCATCTAAATCAATAGTATAACAATTACTATCTCTTTGTGCTTTGAAAATGACTTTGTGGTCGCATTTTCTGATGACTAGATTATATTTGGAATTAAGTAGAACCTAGTTGCCTTTGTCACAGGTTTGGCCTACACTCAACAAGTTGTGGTTGAGTCCTATCATGAACAGTACTTTTTCTGTAGATGTTTATAGATTCTTGCTCACGATTCCAATACCAACCACCATGCCAGACTAGTCACCACCAAAAGTAACCTTTCCTCCTTTCTTATCTCTAAAGACAATGAATTTTTCTTAGTCTCCTATCATGTGTCTCGAACAGATACTATCCATATACCATTTGTTGCTTTTTTTTTTTTTGCTTTGAGACACACCTACAAAACATATTTTAGTTCTTTTTATTAGACACCTATATTTACTTAGTTTCTTTCTTGTAAGTTTCTCCCTTGGGCACTGAAGTACCTTTGCAATCCACTTCATTCCATTACCATTTCTATTTCCTTTCTTCTTGTATGCATAAGAGGAGGATATATGACCCTTCTTGTTATAGAAGTGGCAAATGGAGAAATGGCTAGAAGAAAGAGATGCAGTTTGAAACAATGTAAATAATATTTTTCTTTTTAATTTCTGGGAGCTGGGAATGACTCTATACTTTGGGTTGACTCATTATAAATTGAATTCCCTTTAGCACGCACAAAATTTCTTAGATAAAGATTTTGCTTCTAGCATTTCAGCTTTTCTTTTACAATACAAGAGTCATATGCTAGACCCATCTTGCTTTGACTCACTATTTGTTTAACTAGCAATACTTTCAGCATATCTTGACCTCTAGTGAATCTAGCTAGAGTCTTATTGAGATAAGCATTCTTATCTATTATCTCAATGCATGAGGTGCAGATAGAAGGAGTAGAAGAAGAAGACTGTGATGTAATGCAAGATGCATGAGATTCATTTTCAAGTCTGTTAATTTTCTTTTTAGCATGAGACAGCTGTTTGGAACTTTAACAAACTCAACAAGTCATTAAATGCATCGTGCAGTTCATTACAGGAAGGTTTAGAATTGGTTACCTTAGAGTCACTTTCACTATCTTGGTTATGATTCTTTTCCTTTTCTACAATCTCTTAAGCTATTAGGCAAAAATTTACAATTTCGTCATCTTTTGCAACATCTTCTTCATCTAAGCTCTCTCCCTAGATAGATGACACAAAGGCTTTCTTCTTTTTTCCTTTATCAACCTTCTTGTCTTTTACTTTCTTCTTGACAAGCTGAGGACACTTTCATTTGATGTGTCTAGGATTCTTGCACTCATAGCATATGATGGAGTCTTTGTTTTCTTTCTTACTGTTAGTGACTCCATCTTTCTTCATGAAATTTTCTGAATTTCTTCTTTCTATACATCTTTCCAAATCTTCTCACCAACATAGCCATTGTTTCTTTATCTAGCTCAGTATCTTCTTTAGAATCATCATCATCTTCTGATTCTACCTTGAAAGCCAGACTCTTCTTTTTCTTCTCAGAAGAAGATTCTTTGAGAGCTTTCAATTTTTCTTCGTATTCTTCTTGGCTTTCAAATAGAGCTGTAACAGATGTCATTGATTCTCCTTTGCCTTCTTCTATGGCTGTCACCTTTGGTTGCCACTCAATGGGTAAAACTCTAAGAATCTTTCTAACTTTTTCAGGTTGAGAATACTCCTTCCTAAGACTTTTCAGTTGATTCACAATAAGAGTAAATCTCTTTTATAGCTCTTTGATGCTTTCTTCTTCTTTCATGTTGAAGCTTTCGTATTCACCAATACAAGTATTTAGTTTATTCTCCCTCACTCCCTAGGTTCCTTCATGAGCAATCTCTAGGGTATCCCACATTCCCTTGATTGTGGAATAATGGAAAACTCAGTAAATCTCATATTGATTTAAGGTACTGACTAGAGACTATTTTGCCTTGAAGTTCAACAAAACTCTTTTTTAATCTTCATCAATCTACTCTTCTTTTGGCTTCTCTTTGTATATGTTATCATCTTATATCTTCATTAGCATAAAGTCACCCTTTTTATGATTGATCAAATGTCTATGAATTGAAGATATATTTGCATTCTTATCTTCCAGTATCCATAGTGTTCTTCATTAAAGATTGGTGGTCTGTTGATATTGTTCTCTTCTCGTAGTATGTTTTCTTTAAAGCTAGCTATAAGCTCTCCTGGATGGTGAAATCTTTTAGCTGGGAGTCCTTATTAGGAATGCTGGTTTCCTAAGAGAGGGTGAATTGGAAATTTTAAATTTTTTTACAAAAACACAATGTGATAGTGAAAGCAAAAGCTTGCAGAAAAATAAAGTATGATGAAAGTGAATGTATATATAAGATAAGGGAAGAGAAGACTCAGTGGTGTTGAATCAAGAGTTTTGATGATTCCAAACCAACACTCAAGAGCTTGGATTGAAGATATCAAAGGAGATCAAAGTTGTTTCAAGTGAAGATTTTCTGAGTATTTGCTGTTAGATCTTTTGTAGGATCTTTAGTTCTTGTTTTGATTGGGTAAAAGATTTTGATTTGAGAAAAAGATGTTTTCAAACCTTGATTTGAAAATTAAATCTTTACTTATTTGAAAAACACTCACAAACAGACGAAGTTTGAAAGTTTAACTGAACTGTCAAGTTGGAAATTCGAACTTTGCCTTTGGACATTCGAATTTTGAGCTAAAACTGAATAAGTCTGAAGAGGTGTCTCTCTGTCAGACGAATTTTGGCCATTCAAAATTTGAATTTTCATCAAGTCTGAAAGAAGCCTTTTAGTGACAGACGAACTTCACAGTTTCAAAATTCGAATTTCAGACAAAATGCAATTTGTGAAAACCAAAGAAATTCATCTGAAACTACGTTAAAGTTCATCTAAAATCAAGAAGAAATTGAGTTTGAAAAATGCTCTCTGACAGACGAACTTTGACTTAGCAACATTCGAATTTTCATATAAGTCTGAAAGGAGCTTCTTGGTGACATTCGAATTTCACTCTGTCAAAATTCGAATTTCAAAGAAAGTGAACTACTGTGCCTCTTTGAACGTTCAATGGACAGACGAATTTTGGGCATCCAAAATTCGAATTTCGAGGGCACTGTAGAAAATTGAAAACACTGTTCATGATTTACAGAAAAACTTTCTTCTTGAAAATTCGTATGTCACATTGTGAAAATGTTTTATAAGTTTCAAAATTCGAATTTCACTCTATGGACAGACGAACTTCGTGCTGTAACGTTGGAAGCTTTAATCTTCGGTTCCTTCAAAATTCATCTGTTGACCAACCAAAATTCGAATTTCAGTATGTCAGAAACATTAAATGCGGTTGGTAAACGGATAGTTTTTCAGAGTAACCGTTGGATAACTTCCCCAACGGATAGATTAAGTCTCTAACGGATACTTGAGACTTAAAACTATAAAAGTAACATCATTTGAAGTTGTGGGTAATGAATCAAACTAGTTAATACCGAATTTCTGCTGAATCTTTTTCTCAAAAGCTTTTACCCTCTCAACTTCATTGTCTGTACTTTAACCTTCATATCTACTCTATTCAAGAGAGTTATATCTTTGCAAACAATCTACTCTTCATCTGGAAGATAGGTTTACTTGTGAGGGGAATTCACAAGGGGACTGGGAAGCACACAGTGAAAGTGCTTGGAGAGCTTGAGAGAGCTCAGAAACAGAGCATACTCGTGTATTGTGGCTTTAGCAAGAAGCCCGTTGAAATTCTTGCTATATAGTGGATAAATCTCAAGAGGTGTCTTGGGGACTGGATGTAGGTCAAGTGGATAGACCGAACCAGGATAAATCACTGAGTTTTCTTCTCCTTATCTCTACTTTTCAGCTTGCTCTGTTTTACACGTTGTTTTCATTATACTGTGATATCTTCACTTACTTCACTTTGTGCAGAAAAAGTTCAATCTTCCCAATTCACCCTCCCTCTTGGGAAGTCAGCCTTGCTAACAAGTGGTTTATCCTAGTTCGGTCTATTCCACTTGCTCTATGTTCAGTTCCTAAGCCACCTGTTGAGATTTTTCACTATCTATAAGGATTTAATGGGCTCCTTGCAATATTACTGTACAATGCTTGTGATCTACTTTAAAAACACAAAAATCTTCTCTTAACACTCTTACAAGTGTTTCTCAAATCTCTTTGTGATTCCCTACACAAAGAATTTTTCTTCCAGATAAAGAAATGATTTTATACAAAATTGAAAACTCTCTAAAATAAAGTAGATATAAAATTTATGGCACAATAAATGTAAAGTATATGTGAAAAAGCTTTGACTAAGAAATTTAGCAAAGTTTTTGCAAAGATAGATTTAAAATCATAGCTCACAACTTCAAATGAAGTTCTATTTATAGATTTATGATTTATCTAGTCATTAAACACAAGATCTAGTTGTTATAGTCATTAATCAACTGTTACTTTGTAAAAATAGTCATTCACCAACCGCATTTAATGCATTTGACATACCAAAATTCAAATTTTGAGGCTTCAATAGACAAATTTTGTAGAGACAGAAAGTTAAGGACTTTAACATTGAACTCAAAATTCATCTATTACAATATGACATTCGAATTTTGAGTTTGTCAAAAATATTCTATGTTAGTTCATACAAATTTTCATATTAGAAGTACGTCTGAAGAGTTTGAACAGTTATCTCAAGGTTTCACAATGAATTCGAAATTCAAATTTTAGAAGCTAAAATTTGTCTATCAGAGACATGTTCAACATGGTACAAAAGTTCCTTATAAAGTTCAAATGTTGAATTACAAAGTTTGTCTGTAAGAAACATGCTCTAGTGAGACTTACAAGTTCTTATTTTGAAGTCCAAAGTTCATCTATCAGAGGATATAACTTTGAATTTACTTTGAACTTCACCAACATTCGAATTTTGACTAAACTTTATGTAAATTTTGCACACTTTCACTAACCATGCTTCGATCAAAATTTAATTTCATAACCAAAATTTATCTATCAAAGATGAAAACTCTGTAACTTTGAATTTCACTAAGCAAAGTTCAAATTTTGCACAAAATAAACGTGAGTCAAACCCAAAATTCATCTGTTACCAAATATTCCTCGATTCTAATATATGCTAACATTTGATAACCTTGAAATAACTTGTTTAAATATTGTGGTAACATAAATAAGTAATATTCAAAGCTTTTTACCTAATGTTTATACTGAGAAATCCTAGAAACTAAATCTTTTCATACTTTTCACTCAATTTCTTCACTTTATCCATTCATACTCCTTTAATATTCTCCTTCCAAACTCTAGTTGTTTGGAATTATTAAACCTTTTGATTCAACAACAACCACAACATCAAACCTCACGAGGGCATTCAAATGGCTTAATCCACTATTACATCAATGCATACATTCACACATAAACTCATCATACACGAGATAGCCTCAACCAATCTTAAGGTCATAGGTGACATGAGTCATACATGAAAGACAAGGACATACTGACAATCCCAAGGAACACATACATAACAATTACATATGGCATCATATAATGCCCTATACTTGGCACAATACTACAACAAAACATGCATTCTCAAACAAACACATATCAAACACAGGTACTTAGATATCCCGTATGTCCTAGAGGGGATTCATCCATCTCTACTTTCTCTTTGCTAGAACTAAATCGTATTCCTATAAATGTTTTCCACAAGGGGTGAGATGAAAGTCCCAATAACTAAAGAGCAAACAAACAAACAAAAATAGGGCTTTTGACATAGGAGATTCAATATGACAATTAAATCATAAAATGCACTATAAGTTTGGATACAAAAGAATAATATAAGCTTATATATATGTAAATCATGCCATACATGATGCAATGCTCATGATATGGAATAGAACCCTACATCAATCATGGAAAAAACTATGAGCCAATTACCATCACAAGGTATCCTCAACAAGTAGCCCCCTTTCAATGTCTAATGAACAACGATTCCAGGGCAACCATTAAGCTCACTTCCTACTAGTCATGACCCAGCCAAAGGCCATTCTACTAATAGTTGGACCATGGTTCTCCTTCCCTTGAACCACCCAATTTGGTGGCTATTTAGAGAAGCTGCATCCTCAATTCACTGCCACCTGAATCTCTTAGTCGATGATGACTATTGAGTGACAGGGATTTGTAAGTCACATCAACTGAACACAAAGCCTCATATTCTATTTAGCGGATCGGCATACCATGTTGTATTTCATTGACATCATCACCCAACCAACATATGCTCAATCATGCCTAATATAGTGGTGATACCCATATGTTATGCTAGCATGCCATCATACAATACACATTCGTCATTATCATCATCATCATGCTAGCATTTATATCATATGAAACTAAGTATGGGGATGCACATTAAACTATATACCAAACTACAATCACATGCCTATAGATGTGCACATGTATACATGGGTATTAGATATTCTCTTTCATCATCATCATTATTATCATCAATATTATTATCACACTAACATAATATCTTTTCACAAGATAAGGATAAGGCAATGGACAATAATCATGTGTTAAATTCTAACATACTTATGTTTATATAACTAGTCATTTCCATTATCTCGTCATAGCTTTCAAAAGAATAAAGGGGATAAAAAAAAACTTACTAGCCGTGACATAAAAGTACATATCATGATACGAAAAGTTCAAAATGTATATGGTAAATAAAAGTTACTCCCTAGTTACCTTAAACCATCCAAAAACTATGAGGTGCCATGGCAAGTCGTCATATAGTCCAAGCTACATACACAAGAGGAATAACAATAATTAACCAAACCGGCCCAACAAGCCCCAATAAATTGTAAATAAAGCTACAAGTGTCAAAATAGTGATTAAGTCCAAAACCAATAAATCCATTAACCTCAACCTGACCAAAAGAAAAACCAACTTTGGGGCAAGCCATTCAAGTTTGAGAATGCCAAGAGCTTAGGATACAACTCTGAGTCCAAACAGCAAGAGTGTTACTATATACTTCCAAGCAATGTCACAAGAAACCATCAAGACTTCTAAAACCATGAATTTTACTTACTTAACTATTTCAACACAATACTACCACTAATAAACTCCCAAGGGTTACCCAAGTATCCAAAGAACTTTCATTTACTTTAAACATAAAAGAGAAATCATGTTGAATCAAAACATCGAGCTAGTACTTCATGAAGCACACAACAACCAAACATCTTGAAACTATGCCTATATCATCATTTATTATCCCAAAAGGCTAAATATGGAGTATCATGGCTCACAAACAAGAATTACCATCCTTTCCAAAGTTAACATTTACCTATAACCTTTCAAAGTTACATTTTCAAGTAAGTTATTTATATAACAAATCAAGTTTAAATCCTACCAAACTTGATATACACAACCTTTATAGTCCAACGAAGCATATTAGAAAAATTTCATGATCCATTATCTTGCATTTTTAGGTTTTTCAAACCATCCAATTAGGGTTCATGCCAAATTCAAAATCACAAGCTTAAACCTAAAAAATCCACCATTTAAGAGCAACCCAATGTTATTACTAGCTTTTACCATGTTTATCTACTAAAACCCATCAAGAAATTTGAAGCCCTAGCTCAGCCATATTATCATACACATCAAAAACCCAACATCCAACTTTGAAATTCAGAGATAAGGAGGAGAAAGATGTAGGTATCATCTTACGTCAAAGATTTAAAGTTAAAATCACTTGAAATCATCCCCAAAAGCTTCAGAAAATCACTGGCTGATGTTCTCCTCCATTCCCCTACTCAAAACCCTCATCTTGGATCTATTTTGAGGCCTTTTTCTAAAATTTTTGTCACTCTCACCATGACTCCACTATTTCCCGCTATGGTCATGGTCAGCTTTATGTGGAAAATTTTTCCTGCACTCGAGTACTAACTTCTGAACTCCATAACTAAGCTATTAACCTCAAAAATAGCAAATAAGGATTCTTTGAAAAGCTTTAAATGTCTATTTTTCAATGCAACAAATCTTACATCAAAATGATGTCATTTGGTCCTCCAAACTTCCAAAACTCTAAAGTTATGAAGTTTTTATCAGAGAGAAAAATACTATGTCACGATTTTTGTAATTACGCTCAAATAAACCACTTCAAAACACCTTTAAATCCTTTCTAACAAAGTTTAGCATATGAGAGGTCCTTGGGTTACACTAAATTACTCAACATACTTCTTTGAATCAAATTTTAACCACCTGAATTCTAGTTTTCCTTTGGTCAAGCTCTAAATCATATAGGATGTTACATGGGTCATGACCAGTGGAAGGTGAGCTTAGTGGTTGCCCTGGAATCGTCTTTCACAAAACATTGAAAGGGGGTTACTTATTGAGGTTACCTTGTGATGGTAACTAACTCATAGTTCTTGTCGTAATTGATTTGGGGTTCCATTGCATATCATGAGCATTTTATTTGCCTGCCAAAACTCAGCAAGAGAGGAAGCAGTAAGATTAATCACATCAGAAGGCTTAATAGGGGATTGCTTATAAACCCGTTTATTCCTAATCTTCCAAATATTCCAGCAAATCATGATAACAAGAACTTTATCCTAATCATCAAAATACTCTCGATGTAAACACTGATGAAACCATAAATCAAATCTAGTAATAGCTCTGTTATCAATCTGAACATTCAAAGGCATCCAAACTAGACACATTCTACCCAATCACATAATAACAGAATATGTTCCACAAGTTCATCATAAGAATTACAAACTACACAAGTAGGCTTAGGGCAACATTTCTTCTTAAAAAGATTTAGAAAAGAGGGAAGTGCATTCTTCCACACTTACCAAGCAAAATGCTTGCTTTCTGAGGAACCCTAAGTGTTGAATCAAGAAGTTTTGATGATTCCAAATCAACTCTCAAGAGCTTGGAATGAAGATATCAAAGGTGCACAAAGAGTTGAAGTGAAGAAATCCTGGAGAAATCTATGCAAAGTTTGTTGTAAGATGTTTAGTTTGTTTTATTTTGACTAAAAGGCTTTGATTTGGTGGAAAGAAGTTTTAAAACCTTGATTCTGTGTTAAAACATGGAATATTTGAAAAACACCCACCAACAGATGAAGTTTAAAGGTTAATACCAATTTGTCATAGTTAAAGTTTGAATTTTGGCCTTTGGAAATTCGAATTTCGTACTAAAACTGAACAAGTCTGAAGAGATACCTCTCTGACAGACGAATTTTGACTTGATGAAATTCGAATTTTGATAAGTGCCTATAAAGAGCTTTATGCAACAGACGAACTTTGGGTTTTGAACATTCGAATTTCAGACAAAATAAAACTTATGAAAACTAAAGAAATTCGTCTAAAAGTATGTCAAAGTTCATCTGAAACTAAGCTTAAATTGCATTTCAAAATTGTTCGTCTGTTGGATGAACTTTGAACATGAATATTCGAATTTCAGAAGCTAAGTTTGTAAGTCTGTTAAAGTGATATGTTGACATACGAATAACAGTACTTATAAATTCGAATTTTGAAGTTACTCTGAAAAGAGGTATCTCTAACAGACGAATTTTGATATTTGAAAATTCAAATTTTGAACTATGTGAACTACTGAGCCTTGTAAACCAGCTACAGACAAATGAATTTTGGGGTTCCAAAATTCAAATTTTGAAGGCACTGTAGCAAATTGAAAGTACTGTTCATACTTAACAGAAAAACTTTCCACTTGAAAATTCATATGTCACTACGTAGAAACATTTTCAAAATATCAAAATTCAAATTTCACTTCATGACAGACGAACTTCGGTCTTTCAACATTGAAGCTGTTAACCTTCGATTTCTATGAAATTCATCTATTGACCAACCGAAATTCGAATTTCAGTATGTCAGAAGCATTAAATGCGGTTGGTTAACGGATAGTTTTTCAGAGTAACCGTTGGATAACTTCTCCAACGGATAGATTTCGTCTCTAACGGACATTTGAGACCTAAATCTATAAATACAACATCATTTGAAGTTGTGAAAAAATGATTTTAACTATGTATATACTGAAACTCTACCAAATCATTTACTCAAAAGCTTCATACTTTCACACTTCAATATTTGTACTTCAACTTTCATATTTACTCTAATTAAGAGAGTTTAATCTTTGTAAACAATCTAATCTTCATCTGGAAGATAGATTTTCTTATGAGAGGATATCACAAGGAATTAGGAAGCACTTTATGAAAGTGCAGAAAGTGATTGAGAGAAGCTCTAGAAAACAGAGCACAAACTTTGTACTGTGGCATTTGCAAGAAGCCCATGGAATTCTTGCAGTATAGTGAAAAATCTCAAATGGTGACTTGAGGACTGGACGTAGGTCAAGTGGAGAGACCAAACCAGGATAAATTATTGAGTCTTCTTCCCTCTACTACTTCTTTTACAGCTATTTATTTATACTCTGTTTTACTATCATATATTGCTTTCTTCACCTTCTTGATATTTTGCAGAAAATTTTTAATCTCCCCAATTCATCTCCCCTCTTGGGAAGTCAGCTAATCTAACAAGTGGTATCAGAGCCCAGATTCCCAATCAAAGGATCTCATAGTCCAGGAATTAAAATGGCTAGCTTTGGAGAAAGTATCTTACCAGAAGGCACAACATAAATAGACCACCTGGCTTCAGTGGAGAACATTATGGGTACTGAAAGATGAGGATGCAAATCTATCTCCAGTTAATTGATCTGGACATTTGGTCAGTCATTCAGAAGGGAGATTTTGTCCCAATGGCTTTGGAAGATGATAGAAAATACAAAGAGAAGCCAGAAGCTGAATGGAATGAGGAAGACAAAAGAAGAGTCCTGCTGAATTTCAAGGCAAAATACTATTTGGTCAGTGCTTTGAATCAGGATGAATTCTATAGAGTCTCCCAATGCTCTACTGCCAAGAAAATGTGGGACACCCTGCAAATTGCTCATGAAGGAACAACTGGAGTCAGGGAAAACAAACTAAATACATGCATAGGAGAATATGAAAGCTTCAGAATGACTAAAGGAGAGAGTGTAAAAGAGCTACAGAAAAGATTCACCCTCATTGTGAATTAACTAAAGAGCCTGGAAAAGGAATACACTCAAACAGAGAAAGTCAGAAAGATCCTCAAAGCTCTCCCTCTAGAATGGCAACCTAAAGTAACAGCAATAGAGGAAGCCAGAGGAGAATCAATGGCCTCTGTCACAGCTCTCTTTGGCAGCCTTGAGGAGTATGAAGGAAAACTGAAAGCTCTCAAGGAAGCTGGACAAGACAAAAAGAAGGAAGATCTTGCTCTCAAAGTTGCTAAAGAAAAGGAGAAAGAATCTGACGATGGAGAGGAGTTAGATGAAGAAACTCTGGCTATGATGGTCGAAAAATTCGGAAAATTCTACAGCAAGAAGAGAAACAAGAAAATCTTCAAGAAAGGAGCTGCTGGAGATAGCAAGAGGGAACCAAAAGAGCCTGTGACTTGCTATGAGTGCAAAAAGCAAGGACATATCAAATGGGATTGTCCACAATTTCTCAAGAAGCAAGAGAAAGAAAAGAAAGCTGCAGACAAAGGCAAGAAGAAGAGAGCTTACATCTCATCAATATGGGACAACAACTCAGACGAAGAAGAAGATGATGAAGGTGAAATTGCTAACATTTGTCTTATGGCACTTGCCTCTGAAGAAGCTGAAATCCCATGCAGCAGTGATCAAGAAGATGAGGTATATGAATCTAAACCTTCCTATTCTGAATTACTAGATGCATTTCATGAGTTGCATGATGAGTTTGTTAAAATTGCTAAAGAATTGAAGCAGGCTAAGAAAAAGATTAACAAACTAGAATCTCAACACAACGCTTCTGAAACTGCTTCTCTACCTATTACTAAATCTGTTTGCTGTAAATCATGCATTAAACTAAAGCAAATCAATGAATATCTAGTGAAAAGCATGTCTAGGCTTACTAGAGGTAAAGACATGTTGTTTGCTTTAATGGGAAGCCAAAGAATATCACAAGGAAAAGCTGGACTTGGCTATGATCTGTGTGATGTTAAAGAAAAGATTAGTTAGAAAAATCAGAATGTATACATAAGACATTTTGTGCATACTGATGGAAATAAAAAGAAAGATCACATGTCATATCAGATTGAATCATATAATCAACCAAGGCATGCAAAACAAAAATATTATCTATATTGTTTTCTTCCTGCCTCTCAATCTAGCAATCCCTTTACCACCTGTCACTTCTGTAACAAAAAGGGGCATATTTCTAGTTCATGTGCCTTAAAGAAAAATAAACTTGACAGGAAGGCTAAATGGGTTCCCAAAGGTACATCTGTATCTAGGGAAAAGACTACTGATAGAAAAGGACCCAAGCAGATTTGGGTGCCTAAGAAGAAAACTTGAACTTTGTTTTGCAAGTCTATCTCAAAGCTAGAAAGAACAATAAATGGTACATGGACAGTGCCTGCTCAAGTCACATGACCGATGACAATGAGAAGTTTATCACCCTTAGAGACAAGAAAGGAGGAAAAGTAACCTTTGAAGGTGATCAGTATGGCAGAATAATTGGCATTGGCATTGTGGGCAAGAACCCTGAAACATCCATTGAAGAGGTGCTGTTTGTGGTAGGCCTCAACCACAATCTGTTGAGTGTGAGCCAAACATATGACAAAGGAAATTGGGTACTGTTTGACTCAAAATTCTGCCTAGTCATCAGAAAAAGCGATCACAAAGTAATCCTCAAAGCTCAAAGGGATGGTAACTGCTATACTATTGATCTTGATGAACTTCCTTCCTTAGATTTTGTTTGCTTAATTAGTCAGGACAATGATAGTTGGCTATGGCATAGAAGATTAGCTCATGTAAACATGAATCAGCTTTCAAAACTAGTTAAAAATGAGCTAGTTACTGGCCTGCCAAAAATCACTTTTGAAAAGAACAAAGAATGTGATGCATGCCTAAAAGGAAAACAAACTAAGTCTTCTTTTAAGCCTAAAAACGTAGTCACCACAACTAGACCACTAGAACTACTGCATATGGATTTAATTGGTTCATCTAGGGTAAAAAGTATTTGTGGAAATCTGTATGTGCTTATCATTGTAGATGATTATTCTAGATTTACATGGATATTATTTCTTTCCTCTAAAAGTGATACCTTTGATGCATTTGTAACCTTAACCAAGAAAGTACAAAATGACAAAGGTATTTCCATTGTGTCTATCAGGTCAGATCATGGAGAAGAATTTGAGAACTCATACTTTTTGGAGTATTGCAATGAGCATGGAATTGACCACAACTTCTTAGCCCCAAGAACTCTACAACAGAATGGAGTAGTAGAAAGAAAGAACAGAACAATTGGAGAGATGGCTAGAGCTATGCTGAATGAAAAGGAACTTCCTCAAGTATTTTGGGTTGATGCAGTGAATACAGCTAACTACATCATAAATAGAGCCTACATCAGACCAATTCTTGGGAAGACTCCTTATAAGCTGTACAAGGGAAGAAAGCCAAATCTGTCACATCTCCATGTGTTCGGCTGCAAGTGTTTCATCCACAACAATGGAAAGGAGAATCTGGGTAAGTTTAATGCCAAATCTGATGAAGGTAAATTTCTGGGCTATTCTAGTAGAAGTAAGGCATATAGATTTTTCAATAAAAAGTCTAAATTAGTAGAAGAATATGTGCATGTAGTGTTTATCAAAAATAAAACTGCTTCTAAACATGTTGCTGATGAGGTTGATCTTGTTTCAAACTTTAAAAAGTTAGATATCTCTGATGAAGGTATAATTGAATCTCCAAAAATATCTGAATCTATTAATATAGAGGAAGATATTCAGGAGAGAGATTTTGAAGAGGAAAATAATGAAGAAAAGTCTTAAGAACTTCCTAAAGCTTGGAGATATCAAAGAAATCATCCTGTTGATCAAGTGATAGGGAATGTTCAAGAGAGAGTTAAAACCAGAAAACAGTTAAGGGATCAAATGATTAATTGTGCTTTCATCTCACAAATTGAACCTAAATGTACAGAGGAAGCCTTAACTTATGAGTACTGGATTCTAGCCATGTAGGATGAATTAAATCAGTTTGAAAGAAATCAAGTCTGGGATTTAGTGCCTAAACCCAGAAATCATCCTGTCATTGGTACCAAATGGGTTTTTAGAAATAAACTTGATGAATCAGGATCAATCATCAGAAACAAAGCTAGACTAGTTGCTAAAGGATATAATCAAGAAGAGAGCATTGATTTTGAGGAAACCTTTGCTCTAGTAGCTAGATTAGAAGCAATTAGAATTCTATTAACATATGCATGCATGAAAAATATTTTGTTATATCCAATAGATGTGAAGAGTGCTTTTCTAAATGGATATATCATGGAAGAGATTTATGTAGATCAACCTCCAGGTTTTGAGGATTCTACAAAACCAAACCATGTGTATAAACTGAAGAAAGCCCTTTATGGTTTGAAGCAAGCCCCTAGAGCATGGTATGAAAAACTGAGTAATTTTCTAACTGAAAAGGGGTTTAACAGAGGAAAGTAGATACAACTTTATTTACTAAGAAAGAAAATAAAGATTTACTTATTGTTCAAATATATGTTGATGATATTATATTCGGTGCTACTAATGAATCTCTTTGCAAGAATTTTTCTAAGTTAATGCAGGGAGAATTCGAAATGTCTATGATGGGTGAACTCAACTTCTTCCTTGGATTGCAAATCAGGCAGTGTGATGATGGTATCTTCCTCAACTAATCCAAGTATCTAAAAAAACTGCTAAAGAAGTTTGGAATGGAAAATGCCAAGCCAATAGGAACACCTATGGCTACTACAACTAAACTAGATATGGATGAAAAAGGGAAAATGTTTAACATAACTCAGTACAGAAGAATGATTGGATCCCTACTATATCTAACTACTAGCAGACCTAACATTATGTTTAGTGTCTGTATGTGTGCAAGATTCCAGTCATGTCCCAAGGAAACCCATGCAACTGCTGTGAAGCATATCTTCAGATATCTCATTGGAACTTCACAGATGGGTCTTTGGTATCCTAAGGGCAATGGAGAAGATCTCAAAGCATACACTGATGCTGACATTGCAGGATCCAAAACTAACAGAAAAAGTACAAGTGGAACATGTCAGTTTCTGGGAGGATCCTTGGTTTCATGGTTTAGCAAGAAGCAAAACAGTGTGGCCTTATCCACGGCAGAGGCTAAGTATGTGGCAACTAGAAGCTGTTGTGCCCAAATCATCTGGATGAAACAGCAACTTGAAGATCTTAAGGTTGAAATGAAGGAAATACCAATCAAGTGTGACAATCAAAGTGCCATTAACATCACAAAGAATCCTGTCATGCATTCAAGGATAAAACATATTGAAGTTAGGCACCACTTCATAAGGGATCATGTTTTGAAAGGAGAAATTAGACTAGAGTACATCCCAACTGAGGATCAAGTTGCAGATATCTTGACAAAGCCTCTATCAGAAGATAGACATTGCAAAATAAGAAGAGAATTGGGTATGGTGAATCCCAATAAACTGTAAGTAAATCCGTGTGTAATTCTGTTTTTAGATTTTTCCAACATCGAATTAATTCTAACTTTAGCATCGGAGTGTATTTAATTTAAGTTGCAGGTACTCCTCATGAGATTCATTGGCAATAAATCTGAAAAATGGAGCACACTAGAATAGAACAATCAAAAAGTGAAGAAAATGGCAAAAATTCTGAGTTTCTGGATCCATTCTGTAAGTTTTTAAAGTTGAAATTCGTATATTGATTATGTGTTAGACGAATTTCCTTGAAAAACTAAGTTTCTGAGGAAGTCAACATGGTCAACATTCGAATTTGGATACCCAACAGGCGAACTTCGACCTGTTATTAGTAGGAATAGTTCTCGGTGATGCCTCAAAATTCGTCTGTTGGATCTTCAACGTTCGAATTTTCAAGAACAAAAATTTCAAAGTTGTATTTGTCCAACATGATGATTATACTAATATTTATCTCTTAACATACGAATGTTGGAAAACTTTTGCAAAGTAGAGAAATTCAAATTTCTGACTTAAAATTCGTCTGTTGAAACATGCTCCTCAATGTTGAATCTTTGAAAGATGAAGTTTTATATGCATAATTCGTCTGTTGTTTGGAAATTTGATTGCTGTTTGATGTTTGCACCTCAACATTCGAACTTTGTTGGAACAAAATTCGTCTGTTCATCTTGTGTTGCTTGAACCAAGCCTCTGTCAGATGAACTTTCAGAAGAAAATTCGTCTGTCAGTAAGCTTTGCTGAACAGTTTAACTCTTAACTGCTCAAAGTTTGAATTTTGACTCCTCAAAATTCGTCTGTCAGGCAGTTACTTACATTAAAATCGACGATTTTCCACTGAACAGACGCAACCCTACTCTCTTCCTCTCTGGGTCTGTTCAAATCCTCTCTTCAATGCTCTTAAATTCTAACCGAAAATCTTCATCTCCCACCATTTAAACTGATTTTCACACCCTATAAACCCAATCTCGGCTTCATTCTGAATCATTCATCCACAAAAATGGCAAGAGTAAAGAATCCTAAAGCTGGCAAAGGAGAGTCTCGCCTAAAGAGATTGGTCAAATCACAATATGCTTCCAAGGAAGGAGAAAAACCAAAGAGAAAGGCCGAATCAAGCAAGGGAACTCCTTCTAAACACCAGAAAACTACACCGAAGAGAGAATCAAAGAAAGCTGGACCCTCTTCCTCGAAGATAGCAGAACCTTCAGTCCCTGTTCCTGCTGCTGCTAAGAATGTTGCTTCCACTTCCTCCTCAAGTACTGAATCTGGAGAATATCAACTTACTACACTGCCATTATGAAGCACTCCATAAATTCAGGAAGAATATTCAACCAAGTTTGCAAACAAAAAGGTAATCAAGCCACATTGTGTGAACTTGGAGGATTTCTTGGTCTCTAACAATTTTGATGCTGGGATATGGCTACTAAGATATAAGAATCTATTAGAGATACTGGAGAGGTATGATGATAAAGTGATAAAGACATGGTATGCCTCCTTGAAGTACAACAGCAAGAACAAGAAATGAGAGGTGAATCTGAGATCAAGGACCATCTGGCTCTCAGATGAAACTTTTAATGAAGTGTTGGAGATCTTAAGGCAAGATGGCCTCAAAATTGACATCACTGCCTCTGGATACATGGATGAGGCAAATACTGCTGATGAAGAAGGTAGCCCCTTTCTGAATTACAAGGAGAGCACAATTCCGAGCACATTGTTCAGAAGAAAGGAAAACTGGCCAACCATAAACCTGCTGAAGCCCACAGACCTCAGTGCCCAAGTGAGGATCCTATACTACATAGTGTCTAGGATCATATTCAACAAAGGAGGAAGCTTTAATCTGATAACAAGGGCAGAGGCACATGTCATGGTAGCAATCATGAGTGGAAAGCTGATTAACATGGGACGTATCATACTCCAACGCATGATCAAGGTAAGGGATCAGAGGAAGGACTCCATACTCCCCTATGCAGCTATCATTTCCTGAATTCTGCAGTATGCTAGAATTCAACATCTTGAGAAGGAGAAAGGGAAACCCATTGAGATCTTCAAGGAGGAGGAACTTTAAAGGATGGGGATTGAAAGAAGTGAAGGAAGATGGATTGGGAAGGGAGCAAGAAAATATGAAGATCTTTTCTTTGTTGAAGGTGCCTCCCAACAGCAAGAGGGTACTTCTGAGGCTCCTACCAAACCCACTCCTCAGCCCTCTCTGCCTATCCCATCTCCATCCAAGCCCACTCACATTTCATCCACTCCCTTCTCTCGTGCCAAGCCAACCAAGATCACTGAGTTGTATGACAGTCTGTCTACACTCATTCTTAGTATCAGGGATGAGCAAAATGCCAAATTTACTCACCTGTAAGATCAGATTCACCAGTTGGCAAAGAATATGAAAGTGGTTGCTGATGCCTATGAAGAAATTTGAAGTGTAATTCCTATCACATCAGCTCCACCTCAGCCAGGGCTCTCTGTACCTGTTCAGTCTCCAACTCTTGAGCCTTCAAGCCCCTTCGAGATAGCCTCTTCTGAGCATGATGATGTAGATGGTACTGAGCCTACTGGTACAATGAGGACACCTAGTCCTGGTCCACCCTTGGATTATGGTTTGGAAGAAGAAGGACCTCAGGAAACAGGCCCTCATGAGCCCATTTCAGAAGAAGCTCAGGATTCAATTCTTTCCACTTAAGAATCTAAGCAAGTTGAAAGACTAGTAGCAGCCATTTCCACTTCATCAATGCTGGAGGGTGCCAGCAATAAAGAGAGAAGCATTGTGCCTGTTGTTGATTTTGAAGCTATTGCTCGCAATGCTCTCTTGCAAGCTCAGATAAGAAGGCTTGAGGAAATGTTTCATTCTGATGACCCTGCTCCTTCGTCTCTCTCTGCATATGGTCTCTCAGAAGAACAATGAGCTCAATTGGCTCTTTCCAGACAAGAGATGCAAGAATTGCTTGAGGTATCTGATGATAAGGATTCTGAGCCTTCTGAGCAGCCTCCCTCAATTGAACTGGATCTACCTTTTGATCCTGTGCCCCTCCAAGCTATTCCAGTTTCTTTGATCCCTCCTCCGGCTGATTTTGTTCACCTTTCTGATGATGCCAAAAAGGGGGAGAAGAGCAAGCAAACTGGAAAATCTACTGCTGAGCCATCTGGAAAGACTTACAGCAAGAAGACCAAGCCAAAGAGAAGTGATTAGAATTTTTTAGGCTTGAGTTCTCTTGTTATGTCTTAGATGTTTGTTTTGATCGTTTGTGTTTTGTATTTGATGTATGTATTTAGAAGAACTTTCCTTAAAATTGTCTCTGTAAAGCAACATTTGATTAAATGAAAGAGTTTCTTGGTTGTAATGCTTTGTTCTTTGAATTTCTTCACATGGTTTACTATATATGATATCTTCTTATATATAATGCATATGTTGAGGGGGAGCTTGTTAAAGCAAACCCAAGTACTAATCCAGTTTGTAAGTTATTTTGTCATCATCAAAAAGGGGGAGAATGTTGAATCAAAAAGTTTTGATGATTCCAAATCAACTCTCAAGAGCTTGGAATGAAGATATCAAAGGTGCACAAAGAGTTCAAGTGAAGAAATCCTGGAGAAATCTATGCAAAGTTTGTTGTAGGATGTTTAGTTTGCTTTATTTTGAGTAAAAGGCTTTGATTTGGTGGAAAGAAGTTTTAAAACCTTGATTCTGTGTTAAAACAGAGAATATTTAAAAAACACCCACCAACAGACGAAGTTTAAAGGTTAATACCAATCTGTCATAGTTAAAGTTTGAATTTTGGCCTTTGGAAATTCGAATTTTGTACTAAAACTGAACAAGTCTGAAGAGATACCTCTCTGACAGACGAATTTTGACTTGATGAAATTCGAATTTTGATAAGTGCCTATAAAGAGCTTTATGCAACAGACGAACTTTGGGTTTTGAACATTCGAATTTCAAACAAAATAAAACTTATGAAAACTAAAGAAATTCGTCTAAAAGTATGTCAAAGTTCATCTGAAACTAAGCTTAAATTGCATTTCAAAATTGTTCGTCTGTTGGACGAACTTTGAACATGAATATTCGAATTTCAGAAGCTAAGTTTGTAAGTCTGTTAAAGTGATATGTTGACATACGAATAACAGTACTTATAAATTCGAATTTTGAAGTTACTCTGAAAAGAGGTATCTCTAACAGACGAATTTTGATATTTGAAAATTCAAATTTTGAACTATGTGAACTACTGAGCCTTGTAAACCAGCTACAGACAAATGAATTTTGGGGTTCCAAAATTCAAATTTCGAAGGCACTGTAGCAAATTGAAAGTACTGTTCATACTTAACAGAAAAACTTTCCACTTAAAAATTCATATGTCACTACGTAGAAACATTTTCAAAATATCAAAATTCAAATTTCACTTCATGACAGACGAACTTCGGTCTTTCAACATTGAAGCTGTTAACCTTCAATTTTTGTGAAATTCGTCTATTGACCAACCGAAATTCGAATTTCAGTATGTCAGAAGCATTAAATGCGGTTGGTTAATAGATAGTTTTTCAGAGTAACCGTTGGATAACTTCTCCAACGGATAGATTTCGTCTCTAACGGACATTTGAGACCTAAATCTATAAATACAACATCATTTGAAGTTGTGGCAAAACGATTTTAACTGTGTATATACTGAAACTCTGCCAAATCATTTACTCAAAAGCTTCATACTTTCACACTTCAATATTTGTACTTCAACTTTCATACTTACTCTGATTAAGAGAGTTTAATCTTTGTAAACAATCTAATCTTCATCTGAAAGATAGATTTTCTTGTGAGAGGATATCACAAGGGATTAGGAAGCACTTTGTGAAAGTGCAGAAAGTGATTGAGAGAAGCTCTAGAAAATAGAGCACAAGCTTTGTACTGTGACATTTGCAAGAAGCCCACGGAATTCTTGCAGTATAGTGGAAAATCTCAAGTGGTAACTTGAGAACTGGACGTAGGTCAAGTGGAGAGACTGAACCAGGATAAATTACTGAGTCTTCTTCCCTCTACTACTTCTTTTACAACTATTTGTTTATACTCTATTTTACTATCATATATTGCTTTCTTCATCTTCTTGATATTTTGCAGAAAATTTTTAATCTCCCCAATTTACCCCCTCTTGGGAAGCTAGCTAATCTAACACTAAGCATTTAATAGTAGAAGATCTAGGCCTATCTCTTTGAAGAGTTGGTTCAATGGACTTCATAAGGTGATATGTAGATTTCACAGCAAAATCCCCATTTCTACTGGCATTCCATCTATGCATATCTAGGCAAGGTGCACAAATAAGGAAGATGAATTTTTAAAATTTTAGTTTTCTTTGTTTCTGAAAGCCATGACTCAATAGGAGATAAATCCTAAGAATTTCCAATGATACAATTAGCAACAAACATAGAAGAAATAGAATCATCAATAGGGTGAGAGGAAAGATGGTGATCACTCAAACCTAGGATCTAGAGATCATGCCGAAACTGATAGTTATACCATCACCAATCCTCTAGTAGGTCTCTTTTTGCAAAAGATCTCTACCTGCCAAGAGACTCAACCAACCCCAAGATGCTCTAACACCCTTTTTCACCTACCAAAAATTAGTATGAGGAAAATAGATACATTTGAGGATACGCATCCAAAGATCATTAGGGTTATGAAGCAATATCCGTCCTTGTTTTGCAAGCAAAGCAAGATTAAACAAATGAAAGTCATGAAAGCCAAGGCCCCTATCAACTTTAGAAGCTTAAAGTTAGGACTAAGTCATCTAATGAATCTTGTCTATTTTTTCCGAGTTTCCCCACGAAAAATTAGAAAGCAATCTATCCAATTCTTGGCAAGTATGCATAGGAAAAAGAAAACAAGACATTGGGAAAGTTGGCATAGCACAAGCAACAACCTTAAGAAGAGTTCCCTTACTTGCATGAGAAAGAAGATTATATTTCCACTCGCAAACTTTCTCAATCACTTTATCTCTAACAAAAGCAAGGGCTTCAACTTTGGACCTACCCCATAAACAAGTAAACCAAGTTATTTTCCTGGAGAATCAACAAGAGAGATACCAAAAATACCACTAATTTCTTCACATAAAGCAGTAGGAGAATTTTTAGAGAAAAATGTAACATCCTACTCTCAAACACTTCAAAACTTGATCAAAACCTTCAAAAACCAATAAAACATAACCCCAAACATCTCAAAGGGACTTTCCAAAGCTTCAGAGCAGCAGAAAAACACCAGAAAAGCACCTGAACAGGATGAGGCCACGGCCTGCTACAGTTGCGCCGCGGCTGCAACCCTTCACAGACTCACTGACACCCACTGTCTTTCTTGGCCGCGGCTTGGATTCTGGAGCCGCGGCCCCAGCATCAGAACTTGTATCAGCAAATTTGCTGATTTGTCGGGCCAACTTCCGATGCGCATAACTTCATGCTCTGAACTCCGATTGACCTGATTCTAACTCCTACAGGTCTCTCTCGTCATTATCTAACCATGGATACCCATTTCAACTAAAACCAACTCCATTTGCAGATTCTAGACACCCAACACTATTTTGGCCACTTCTAGACCAAAACTCACAACCTACTACCTCCAATTACCACCAAAGGCAACTGGACACCCCATGACCCTTAACACAGGTCATATTTGGCTAGACTAACATGTCCAAGAGAATTTTACCCTAAAGAAACCTTTCCTTCGAGGATTGATCCCCTTGAACCCCAAAACCACATAATGGGCTACATGCCCCACAACTCACATACATAGCCCAAAACCACACTTGGGCTCGCATTCAACCATTCTAACATACAAATACCTGACCATACATTAAAAATCCATACCAGGATCTACTGTCAACATCACACATCATTCCATCACATGCATCTCTATACTCATCTTACATAACATCCATCAACATTACTATCATCCCATAACATACAAATAGTACTCCCAGGACTCTCACCCAGGCAACCAACTACAATAACCTACTTGGCACGGAATTACATAAACTACATTATAACCACTGATATACTTGGAATTCCCGAGGATGGAAAGGCCGTTACTCCTTGATCCTTTCCGAATGAGCACCAGAGTCTTTACCTGAAAGGTTAGTTTATGGGAGAGGGGTGTGAGACAATGTCTCAGTAACCGGGGACATCCACACAATATATATATACATACATACAACTCATGCAACACATGAATGCAATATGAAATGAATGGTATGCATGTCGCCCTCGTAGGGACTCCCATCCTTATCCTCCCTAACACATATATCATCCATCCTTATCCTCCCTAACGTATATATATAATCCTTATCCTCCCTAACATATATATATATATATTCCAACATTATCCTCCCTAACATGTATATATATTCCAACCTTATCCTCCCTAACATGTGTATATATATATCATCCACCCTTATTCTCCCTAACATATATATATATATCATCATACACCATACCATCATCACCACTTCATCCGCCATGTATCACAGTCTCACAATGTCATATGGTGATGCTAATGTATCATCATATCATCATCATCATAATCATCATGATGTCATGTATGCATCATATCATATCAACATCATCATCACATACCTCATCATCATAATCATAATCATCATCTAACTGTATACATACCATGATATATATAAAAACAATACACACAAACACATCGATATCATGGTATGAAAGAGACATGCATATATATATATACAAATATACATACCATCATATAACATAGCCAATACAATGTAAACAAATACCCGGTTACCTCAGGTTATCAACACCTTACACGTAGGGCTTAAACAAGCCTCTAGAGCACCCCAATCACGAACTATGTGTCTCCGATAGCCAATCTACCATTATAACAACATAATACCTTTTATAAACATAACTCCCATAACATTACAATCTACATTCTAGTTGTCCAAGCTTAACCCGGAGTTCTAACAATATACACACATACCAATAAACCTTAAACAACCATTCAAATACACACCAACACCCACCATTTCGGATTTCTACTTCTTTTCCCAAATTCCAACCTAGGGTTTAACTCAAACTCATCATAACCTAATCAAAACTCATACCCAAGCTTCAATAACACGAAATCACACTTTCATAATTCCTTTAGGCACCATTTAATCGGTGGGAAATCAACCAAACATAGACTCCCACACAAACCCCCGAAAATCAACTCCAAATTGAAGAGAAAAATGAAGAGGAAGAAAGTAGATCCACTTACCAACTGAGAAACAAGCTTCTATGGCCCAGAAAACATCCCCCCAGGTCGGATTTGGTGTGCCCTAGCAAAGCTTCTCGCTGCTTCTCTGTCGCTCTCTCCATTTCTCTCTTTTCTTTTCATCCGAAATGATTCTGATTTAAACTAGATTCGCGATTCTCGCTGCGGCTGCAGATAAGTCCGCCGCAGCGCCACCAATTTCAGCCAGGAAATGTCACTGGAATTGGCTCTCGCCGCAGCTGCCCTGCTCCTCGCCGCGGCGTGGAGCTCATTTCTTCTCCACTTGAACCTTCCTCCGTCCTGTTTCCTTCGATCCTGCATACAATGCCAAAGACAAGCATCATGAGGGGTGTTACAAAAAACAAACAAGATTTATCATCATGCCTATCTTATCTCAAATATACTTATCCAAAATGTCAATTTTGTAGTGCATTTGAATGCTTCAATTAAGTTGAAAATGGCACTCCTTTATTTGACTTCACGCATAAACAATCATCTACACCAAAGAAAATTATGGGAGGAGTTTAGGAAATTAATAAGATATTGATATTTAATTATGGGGGAAAGGAAATGAAGACATTGATATTTTAATTATGGGGGAAACGAAATGAATGGTTGATTACTATTTGAGAGTTATTATGAAATGGACGGAACAAAATGAATAATGAACCATTTTTTCCAATATTACTCTTACAAGTTAATTTAGATAAAAGAGCCGATAGTTATTAGCTTGAGAAAAATTATCATGAAAGTGAGCATAACTCTATTCCTCTTGCCAAGAAACAATTAAATCATTTGAAAACATAGATGCATTAATTATTTATGGGTATCATTTTGGAAATATGTTGTTTGTAGGCCCAATTTGAAAATTTCCAATAGCATCCTTGTCATTTCCTTAGTTGCTAAAGACAATTAAAAAACATATGCTTTGGTTTTAAAATGAGCCTTTGTTTTAATGTTTTCTTCTCATTTTGTGCATGCATATATATTAATAAAAGTGACCTCCACCCTACCTTTGATCAACCTCATGGTGATGTTATTAACCGAATTAGGGGTCTTTTCATCCAAGAATGGGAGTTACTCTTTATCATGTCTCTCTAGGGATGCTCTAATGGTTGCTGATTGGCTAGCGAAATCTTCTCACCAAGGGAATTTTAATTATTTGTCTTTCACTCTTCCTCCTACTAGGTGTATCATGTTTTGCGTCAAGATCACTCTATGGCTTTGTATGATGCAATTACTTGTTCCTGCCTTTTAAGGCTTTCTTTTTCTTGGCTAGAAAATAAAATATATTACTAATTTGAAACACATTACAACACTAAGAAGGAATCATACAGTGATCTTATAGAAAAGATCAATATAAAACAATACAAGTAATGGAAAAGTGGAATGAGGCACCTAGACCCCAAGACAATGCACACATCCCACTACCAAAATACTTGGCAAGCTATGCAATTGCCTTGTTCTAAGTTTTCAGAATCTAGGTTGAAAATGAACTCAGTGAAAACAATTATTGAATAGACGTTGTATTGGCTCAATAAGAGAATTCCATCGTGCCTTAGTAACATAGAAGAACCCATAGTTGAAGCCCAATTGCTTTCAAGAAGGCCGTAGTGAATAGTTAGTGAATAGACGTTCCACTAACATGCCAAGATAAATTACAAGATCCAAGTGGTGAATCACAAGTTTGGCCACATCAGCATCACTCTTCATAACTCCCATTTCTACAAAACACCACGTGTCCCAAAAATGGTAAAGGTAATAACTGTTCAATGTGAGGCAAAGCACTTGGTAACCGCCCAGGAAACCAGCGCTGCACCAAGCCCTTATTGGAGTTAGCCATGCTACCACAACAACAACTGACCAAGTAAGTGCCATAGCTTCAAACACATTCTGGAACACAGAGATAGGCACCATCATTTTAGCTAACAAAATTGGCATCACAGTATGCCACCCAAATAAACTAAAAACCTTTCCAATATGTTCTCTCTATCGAAAAAGCAAGCAACAGCACCATAGCATGAACATCTTGCAATGCGACATGCATTGTAAAGGCTGTACTAATAGTGCATAACAATGATGCATCAGTGACAACATGAACATACTTGTGAAAATGCCAAATAAGGGTCTCTCGGGTACAAATGAAGGGATTGGAGTCCAAGGATTAGAGGATTTTTTAATGAAAGGGATTGATGCAGAAGTGATTGGAAGAATATTAAAATTTCCTTCTTTAGTGGGATTAAAGGAATTTTAATGAAACCTTATTTGGTTTAGAAGGAAATTTGAAGAGATTGAGTAATAAATACTCTCTCGACTAAAAAAAAAAACCTAATTTGAGGGAAATTTATAAAAGGTAGGGGAGGAAATTTGATGGGATTAAATTCTCCCCCAGTCCCCTCCAATTTTTTCAGCTAAATAAGAGGATTGGATTAAATTCCCTCCAATTCCCTTTTCCCCCTTTAAAAATTTCCTAATACTCTTGTACCAATCACACCCTAGAAGTCTTGCGCAATATAATAGAACCAACCAGCACCTAATCATTAGCATTAATTGCATCTACAATCAAAAGGGATGAACTCAGCATTACCAGCCTACTGCAACGAAGCCGTCACACCCATGCCATCCCTTGCTTCTTCAAGGCTCTTTCAACCCACCAACAATAGATCCACTGGAAAAGCACTAGCCACCACCCCTAGCCATCTCTCACGCAGGGAGAGGTTTCCAATCTCACAATAGAAAAGTTTGGGGTCTGTTTGACAAAGTTTTTTAAAACAGTTTTTCTATTTTTGAAAACAGAAAAACAAAAAACTTATTTGGTAAATCTATCTTTTATAATTGTTCTGGAAAATAGAAAAATAAAAGAACAGAAAACCTAAAACATCTTTAAAGTGTTTTGTAGTTTTTGTTCTGAAAAATAAGAAAATGTGAAAAACACCCACCTCATTAATAGTAAAGTTATAAATTTTAAATAATTCATCTATCACTCACTAGTTATAATTTTAAGAATAATTATTTAAACAGATTTTTTTATTTTCAAAACTCATTTTCAAAAACAGTTTTACAAAATTATTTTAAAAATAATAAAATAAAAAATACTATCAAACATACCCTTATTCATTCCCTGAGAGAGACATCAAAAAAATTTTAATTATTTGTCTTTTCTTGTTCCTGGGGTGTTCCTAACGTGGGGTGTACTGATCTTTTATGTCAAGATCACCTAAGGTTTTGTATGATGTAATTATTATTTTTTTTTATAAACTATATGATGTAATTACTTGATCATGCCTTCTAAGGCTTTTCAGATAAAAAAAAAAAAGTGACCTCAAATGTTGTAGATATTATTTATTAATATTTAATAATAATAAAATGTATTTTCCAAACGTTTGGGATAATATCCTTCATAGTCGTGGATCCCTGGTTGTGTGGAAAGTTTGAGCGGCGGTTCACGGTGGTCGACACGATTTCCATGGCTATCTCCGACCGTTCCGACGATTCCGAAACTGAAACTCTACTGCTGCTGGACACCGTCGACGGTGCCGTTGATTTCAAGGGTCGCCCAGCAGCCCGATCTGGTTCCGGTGGTTGGCGAGCTGCGGCTTTCATCATTGGTAAAATCGCCACCTTGCTTAACACTTTTTAATCCATTCTGCGAATTATTCACTCTCGTTTCATTTTGCGCTTTTTCTTTTAGTCGTGGAAGTGGCGGAGAGGTTTGCTTACTATGGAATCAATTCGAACCTCATAAATTACCTAACGGGGCCACTGGGGCAATCCATGGTGGCGGCGGTGGAGAACGTGAACATCTGGTCTGGAACGGCGTCGTTGCTTCCTCTGCTGGGTGCTTTTGTTGCCGATTCTTTTCTTGGTCGTTACCGCACCATCATGCTTGCGTCCTCAATCTACATTCTGGTTAGTTTCTTCACACTCTGCAACTATACATCTTGGTCCATGAAGTGGTTGGAAAGACGGCGTTTAAGAATCCAGACGATAGATTTTCCTTAATAGAATTTCTTTAGATGATTCCACAACTTCTGAACACTTCTCTAGTTTATGCTTATAGCAGAGTGGTAAGAGTGTTCTGTATTGTGTTACATTCAGTCGTGTTTCATAACTGATTCATTGACTGCCACCAACTAATAACTAACTAAAAACTTGTGACTGCCTAACACATATGACTGCTACCAACACACACCTTATACGTAACATCGTTGAAGTTTCTTTTAATGGAATGCATCTAATTCTTAGTTAATATATCAAGCTTTGTAAGCGTATTAGTCAGCGTTGCATACAGACAATGAGACGAAACACCCTTTATCTCTATCAGATAATGTTTCATTAATGACCACCTTTTTTATTCCATTGACAGAATCCGTTCATTCAGGAAGTCAATTTAATTGATTATATGACAATTTACATCCAGTGTAGTGTAAATTTAGTACAAGTCAAGGAATTGAGCATGATAAAGAATTGTAGAAAATATATCAACTTGATAGTCGGTGCTTTCATTCTTTTGTTAATTCATGTTCTTCTGTCTTTTTTTTTTTTCCTTGGAAGTTTTTCTCACCATGATTCTGCTACACTTTCAGTTGAATTTCACAGGATTTTTTTTTAATGGAAATCTATTTTATTCATTGGAACAGGTTTTTAGTAAGTCCGTATCATATACTGTCTGAAGTTTGTGAGAGATGATCATGAAACTCTGTTTACTTGTGCTTGAAACTTGTGTCATATTTAATTGCTCATCTGAATTTTGATCGGAATAAACTGCAGGGACTGGGCTTGTTGACTTTGTCAGCTATACTTCCTGTCAGCACTGTTGACTGTCAATTTGCCAATAGTACCACCTCTTGTTCTGAGCTCCAAGTAATCTTATTCTTCTTCTCTCTATATCTAGTTGCACTTGCGCAAGGTGGACATAAGCCTTGTGTCCAGGCTTTTGGAGCTGATCAATTTGATAAGGAACACCCAGAAGAACGGAAGGCCAGAAGCTCATTTTTTAACTGGTGGTATTTTACTTTCACTGCAGGTCTCTTAGTAACTATTTCAATTTTAAACTACATCCAGGATAATGTTGGTTGGGTTCTTGGATTTGGAATCCCTTGCATTGTGATGGTTATGGCATTGGTTATATTCTCATTTGGGACTTGGACTTATCGTTTTACCATCCAAGGGGATGAAAAGAGCCCATTTTTGAGAATTGGTAAAGTGTTCGTTGTTGCGCTCCGCAATTGGCGAACAACACCCTCAGCAATAGCTAGTGAAGAGGAAGCTCGTGGTTCTATGCCTTACCAAGGTTCTGAACAGTTTAGGTAAGATTAATAAGCTTTATAATGATGCTTTCAAAGAAGTGGAAAAGTATGATAGCAATCACAATCAGAACCTTCCTAAACTTAGTCATTGCTTTGCCTTTACTCTTGTTCATAGTGATATGTGGGACCTTGAAAAATGGAAAGTAGCATAGGGGCTAGTTGGTTTGTAACCTTCATTGATTGCAGTTGGGAATTAAAAGTTAATTTTTATTTTTATTTTAATTAAGAAAAATCTGTCTTGTTAATTTTGGATAATGTTTCTATGCGTTTGAGATTAACTTTTTTCCCCCCCTAAGATCAATTTATTTTATATTGATTAGGGCATAAGATCATTTTAAATATTTTGTTCAAATAGGCTTTATGCTAAGATTGTTTTGAATATTTTGCTTAGATAGGCTTTATCACTTTGTTACTTGTTAGCTTTGATCTTTCTCTTTTATCCTCTATTTTTTTTTCTTTTTGAGTGAGATTCTCTTTTATCCTCTATAAATGTAATGTACATTATTTTGTTGAACCTCCATTGTTCACCTTTATCATAGAGGTAAACCTGATCCTAGATCAATCAAGTGCTTATTCCTTGGCTACGAAAAGATGGGTACAAGTTTACTCCTATTAATATCAAATTTTACATCATTATGAATGACACTTTTTTAGTCAAAACCCAACGTTCATAAACTCCCATTTAGGGGGAGATGCTTGAGTCACAACACACAACCCTACGTCAATTAATCTCCCAGTCAGGGGAAGATGCCTGACAAATGTGATTTTTTCAACACTTCTGTTACGCTGCTTAAGACCTCTAATATGGCCTTGCTCCACCTATTATTGATCTAAACACTTATCCTGAACTTGTTGTTACTACACCGCCTAGATCCTCAAGGGTGTCCAAACCATGCTTATTGAGCCCCTAAATCTGTCCTATCTGAAGGCAAACAAGGAGTATAAATTCTAAAATAAAGAGAACTTAGGTTTTTTTTTTTTTTTTGGCCACAAAGACAACCCAGGTTTACTCAAGAAGAAAGAAAGAAAGAAAATGAAGTAGAACCCAACAAACTTAAAGGAAAGCACCAAATATCCATTCCAAGTCAAGGTACTGACAATGCAGAGTTAAATATTCTTATTGCCTTGAGGAAAGGAATAAGGTGTTACACTCTTCACATATTGGCGATTTCGTTTGTTATCATAGACTCTCACCTATGTCCATGGTTTTTGTAATCAGTATCTATAGAAATGATACCTCAAAGTGTTCAGGAGGCTCTAAGTATTCCTGAACGGAAGCAATCTATTCATGAAGACATGTCATTTTTTAAAGAGAATGGGACTCACAAAATCACACATCTCCCTGAAGGAAAAAGTTCAGTTTGTTGTGAATGGATCTTCAATTTTATGTACAGTGAGATGGAAGCATTAAGCGTTGTAATGCCTGATTGGTAGCTAAATAGTTTACTCAAATGTATGAGATAGACTGCGAAGAAACTTTTGCACTTGTTGCCAAAGCCAACAATCAAATTGATGTTATCCTTGGTAGTAAATTTGGAATGGCAACTTCATCAATTGGGCTTTAAGAATGCTTTCTTGAATGGGGATCTTGAAGAGGGAATTTACATGGAAACTCTTCTTGGCTTTGGCTCCTAGGACAACCAAAATAAGGTGTGCAAGTTGAACAAGTCCTTGTATGGTCCTAAGCAATCCCCAAGAATCAGGTTTGATAAGATCATGAAAGCTGTAAAAAGCTATGGCTATGTTCAATGAGAAATAGATAAACTCTTTTTGACGCTTTCTTGTTAGGGGAAAATTGCTAGCCTTATAGTATATGTTGATGATATCTTTGTTATAGGAGGCTTTATGGATGAAATCAAGAGGTTAAATGAGGCTCTTATCTGAGAATTTGAAATAACGAATCTTGAGGAATTTAGGTATTTTCTAGGAATGAATATGCAAGTCAAAAAAGGGAAATTACAATTTCTCAAGGGAAATATAATTTAAATCCCTTTGAAGAAAATGAAATGCTTAGATGCGAACTAGTAGACACTCCTATGGAATCTACAAGTTTGGGCTTAAACATGAAGCTACCCTTAGCTGACATTAGGAGGTACTACAAGTTTGGGCTTAAACATGAAGCTACCCTTAGCTGACATTATGAGGTACTAAGGGCTGATGGGAAGGCTTATTTATCTCTCTAACTCTTAGACTGGATATGAACTTTCACATAAGTGTGGTGAGTCAGTTTATGAATTGGCCAGTAGAAGAGCATATTGAGTTTGTTTACAGAATTTTGAGGAACTGGAAGATAACCCCTGGTAATGGAATATGCTTCCAAGAAAATGAGAACAGAGGAAAGGAGGTCTTCACTAATGCATATTAAGTAGGTTCTATTGTTGACAGAAGATCCACTTTAGGATACTGTGCTCTTGTTTGGAGAATCCTTATCACATAGAGATGCAAGAAGCAAGAAGTGGCTGCAAGCATAGCAAAAGTAGATTTTAGGGCCCTTGTTCACATGATATGAGAAATAGTGGATGAATTAAGAATTTTTATGGCTAGACCTATGAAGATATTGTATCATAATATGGCAATTATTAGTATTATGGTATTATGGCAATTATTAGTGTTTATAAAAATTCAGTACACCATGATAGACCCATTCATGTTGACATTGATTGGCAGTTCATTCAAGAGAAACTTAAAGCTGGGATTTTTTGAGTTGACTTACATTTCAACTAAGAAGCAAGTGGTTAATCTCTTAACCAAGGCCTTATCATGTGTAAAAGTCAAAGGATTTATTAGATAGCTGGACATGTTGGAAATCTATTGCTCCCCCCCCCCCCCTCCCCCCTTTGCTCCCGTTAGGGCGGTTGGAGGAAGTCAAAATCAGGCTGAATGATTGTACATTGGATGGAAGATTATCTTAGAGGTAACCTGGTTTGGGGGAAGGGGGTTATCTTTATGATCAGAAGACTTGAGAGAGAGTTGGCATCTCGAAAAGCTAGCATCTGTTTGTTTCTTCTTTGTTCTTTTGCCTGTGTGTAATTTCCTATGGTCTGTGCTGTATATTTGTGGATTGTGGTGTTGTAATCTGTTAAAAGCTTGTATGCTGTAGTGTCTGTGAGGTTGGAGTATTGGTACTCTTTTTTTAATGTAAGTAACTATCTTCCAGTATCAATATCAGTGGTATATTGTATTCTGTTGTTTTTGGTCGATATTATCAAGGGATCATATCATATTCCCTTTCTAATTCAGTAAAATTTTAGTCTGGCTAATTACAACACTTCTGAGGAAATAAGGATTGTACATGCATTCTTCTTGTTTCCCATTCTTGTTCATGTGAAGCTATGCTCATATAAAAAAGCAAGTTTATATATTTTCCATACTATTAAAACTAGCAAAAACCTATTTGTCCTGCTAAATACAAATGATATCAGGCATCAAGGTCATTGACAAATGGATCATTTACTCAATAATCAATGTGTCAATGTAGGTAATTGATGGATATCTAAGTGTGATGGGGAATCTTTCTGCAAAAGTTAGCTATTGAGGTGGGAGAATCAACCTATTTAAATACTCCATTGAATATCCTATACTATTCAATATGGGACTTGGGCATTCCATACTACCCAAGTCTCCATCAATTTGATGGATATCCAAGTGGGATGGGTAATTGTCCCCCAAAAGCTAGCTATTAAGGTGGGAGAACCAACCTATTTAAATACCCCATTGAGCATCCCATATTATTCAATATGAAACTTGAGCATCCCATACTATATAAGTTCTCATCAAATGACTCCCTCGAGCTAACGTCTCAGTGGCTGCATATTACAACTCTCACTTAGTGACACTTCACTCAACTCCATTATCAGTCAGAACCCTCCACCGGTCAAAATCCTTCGTAGGTAACCCTCTCTGGAACTATTGATACCCTAACTCTTATATCATTAGTGAATACCCAAGTGGGATGAGAAATCCTCCCTCAAAAATTAGCTGTTGAGATAGGAGAACCAACCCATGTTAATATCTCATTGAGCATCCCATACTACTCAATGTAGGACTTGATTATTTCATATTATCCAAGTCCCTATCTGTAATCAAGCAATTTTATTCTTGATTTTGATTACTATTTTCTTTTGTTCATCTTATATTTATACTTTTATTGCTCATAAACATTTTCTTTATTGAGCTTGATCCGTATCACCATTACAGTAAATGAGGGATCATTGATTTCATAATAAAGCTTTCTTGAAGATTATTGCCGCATGGATAACTGTTAACATTTTACGTTCCCTCAAATTTGGATGGCAGGTTCCTTAATAAAGCACTAGTTGCCCCTGATGGTTCTAAAAAAGATGGAAAAGTTTGTGGTGTTTCTGAGGTTGAAGAAGCAAAGGCAGTCCTTAGGCTAGTTCCAATATGGGCTACAAGTTTGATTTATGCTGTCGTGTTTGCTCAATCTTCTACTTTCTTTACCAAGCAAGGGGTTACATTGGACAGGAAAATTTGGCCTGGTTTTTCTGTACCAGCTGCTTCTCTTCAATCCTTCATCAGTCTTTCCATTGTACTTTTCATTCCTCTCTATGACCGCATTATTGTTCCAATAGCCCGTGCTATCACTAGAGAATCCTCTGGCATCACCATGCTACAGAGAATTGGAACTGGAATGCTTTTGTCTGCCATTTCTATGGTAGTTGCAGCCTTTGTTGAGATGAAAAGACTCAAAATGGCTCGAGACTATGGGCTTGTTGATATGCCGAATGTGACAATTCCAATGACCGTCTGGTGGCTAATTCCTCAATATGCCTTGTTTGGAATTTCTGATGGTTTCACTATGGTTGGTCTGCAAGAGTTTTTTTATGATCAGGTCCCAGATGAGTTAAGAAGTGTAGGCCTTGCCCTTTACTTAAGCATTTTTGGTGTTGGGAGCTTTCTAAGTAGCTTTCTTGTCTCTTGCATTGAAAACATGACAGGTCGAGATGGTCGTGATAGTTGGTTTGCTAGTAATCTCAATCGTGCACATCTTGATTATTTCTATGCTCTGCTTGCTGCTCTTAGTCTGGTGGGGCTGTCTGCCTTCTTGTTCTTTTCGAAGTCTTATGTTTACAGGCGAGCAAGCACTTAGAAGAGGCCTGCAATCTACTAGATAGGCACGCAACTAGTGAGCAACAAAAAGACTCCCATATGCTAGAGGGTATACCAAGATTGGGAAATTCATTATTTTGACTATGTTATGAAGAATTTGCTGACTTATATAATATGGTCATTCATTTGTAGGTAATGGTAATAGCTAACTCGTATATATGTATAGTGCTGGGTCGACTGCTACGCGGAGGTAAAAAATGTGATGATATTTTCTCCTTGTCTTTTAATTCCTTATGAATCTGAAAAGTTTTATCAATTCACTAATGTATTCCAATTCTTTATTTTTCTTGAAAAAAATAAATGAAGTTTCACAGCACATTGAAATCCTACTGAGTTTTCTGTGCAGATACCTGAACGTGGAACTCTCCTGCCCTATGTGTCAATCTAGCTGTCAAGTATTCTTCCTCGTTTTACTTGATGGCAACTTGCTATTGTTTGATTCCTTTTCTGTCGGGATAGAGCGTATACAACCTCGGAATGAAGTTGGGAGACTACCATGAAACTGAATTTTGCATTGATATATATATATATATATATATAATGCACTCAAAAGTGAAAAAAACACACACACAGGGTGTAAATAGGGTAATATGACATGTTCACACCATAAAGATGAATATATATCTAAAGTTAAATACACTTATAAGCTATAAATAGCAATAAATAGACATAGTAAATAATGTACACACGCATAGGCTGTAAAATATAAATCCTTTAATTATAAATAAAAAATTAATACTAGATATTGTTAAACTAAAAAAAATTATGTAAATAAATAAGAAGTTAAGTAAGATGCCTTTTAAGTAGACTAAAATTTAGTATCAAATTTCATTATTATAGAATTATTTATTTTATATCTAATACTGTACTGTGTAAAATTAAAAATATACGATCTTAGTTATGACCAGTCTAAACATGGTTTAACTATGAATTTGATTCATAAATCTTAAATCAATGTCTTAACTAATATAAGTTTGATCCAGTTTTGATAATACTACCGGTGATAATAGAAGAATTTCAAGGGACGAAGTATTTTTGCAAGGATTGAAGAGAAAGATTTATTTAGTTTTTTAATGAAGAGAGAGAGAAGGTCACAGCCTCACAATATTACCGGTTAAAGCAAGTGAGAGCCATAGTTTCACGTACAAAGAGCCATTACAAGACCTGAATGCTGTTAGATATTAAATCAAAGAAAGTGAATTCGAGTTCCCTCACTCTTCCAAGCTTAGCCAAAGCATCAGCAGGAAGATTAGACCGTCCTGAGCTATAAGAGATCCTGAGAATCCAATCTTTACACAGCCAAAAGAGCTTCCATCTCCAAATTCTAATGGCTTCTGCTCTGACTTTCCCCCGTAAGAAGCTTTACAACGTTCAAAGAAGAGAAAGGTTGTTACGATGAGACGCCATGTTCTGGGGCAAATGAGACGCCAAGTAGTTGCTGATCATGAGCAAGGTCATTTGAATTTCCTTGTGTTGGCAAAATATTTCAGCAAAAAGCATGAGGCCCGTTTGGATGTTTGGTTACCTAAAAGGACAATGCTAAAATGGAATGGAAAGCAATGGAATAAAATGGGGATTATAGTAAATTTATTTGGTATGATATTAAAGAAGGTTAGAAGAAAATTTACTTTTTGTATTTAATTAAACAAAAATACAAGAGAAAAGATTGAAATGCCTTCCGACAGTTTTCCCCCTCTTCCTTCCTTCATTTGGCTTGCCACCCCTTCCTTTGTCGACTGCTGCTGACGTCCACACAGTAGCTGGATAGATCTAGTCAAAGTAAAAATAAATCAATAAATAAATAAACAAAATATCTGTGCATTATTAATGGGATAAAATTTGGTGGTATGAAGAAGAAAATAGATCGTAAGACATTAAGCGGAAACAGATCCAAGTGAAATTGTAGAGAAAGAATTACAAATTTGTGCCACATTATTAGGAGAGAAGACGACCACATGGGGGGATGAATGGTGTGGAATTGCAAATGGAATCTAAAGAAGGGAAACTGATGGTGCGAACAACGAAGAAGAGAAAACATTTTAGCAACCAAACTATCTTAACATGGGAATGCATTCTAAATTTCCATTCTTTGAACTCTCTGATACTGTACCATACGGGCCCTCAGTGCATTTGGTGTATGTGCTAGCTAGAAATCAATTATAAATTAATTGCTTACGCACATTATATTACCTTCTTTGAAGGTATATGTTTTGCTAAATTAGGCTGCTCTTTATGGGCTACTTTACCTAGAGACCAATTATAAATTAATTGCTTACATACATTATATCACCTTCTTTGAAGGTATACGTTTTTTGTAAATTAGGCTGCTCTTTATGTGCCACTTGACCTTGTTTTAGTGATGATTTTTGTTTAAACTGCCATTAAGAAATCGTCACTAAAATGGTTTTTTCGTTTCCAGTATGCCATTTTGATTATGAGACTGATCACGTAAAATTTTGTTTTCTTTCCTTTTTTCTGCAGAAGTACCACTTGTAAATTTAAGTAACACAATGTTAATCTTTTAGCAATTGCTCCATGAATCTTTAAGGTCCTTTGACAATAAAAATTGTGGGTGAGAGAGTGTAACATCCCGGTGATACTACTTGTGTTCGATTAATTATGTATGGTTTGTTTGGGTATGATCCATGGTATATGAGGACATAGGGTATGTTTCGACAAAGATTAGTGATGCTTAAGAATGTAAAAGAAAGCTAAGAGATAAAGTTAAAGCAAGTAGGGACTAAATTGAAAAGTCCTAGGCACTTAAATGCAAATATTCTTGCTAGTGCTAAAAAAGGACTAAGTAATACCCTAAGTTGGGATTTTACTTGGGGACACACTACATGGTAAAATGGTCCTAAAAAACATTCTTAAAAACCCAAATGGAAATAGTAAAGAGAAAAAATATAAACGCAAAACAATAAATATTTAATTAAAGTTAGTTGGATTGCATATATATCATGATAATTATAAGAGATACCTTACAATCTCATGAGAGAATCATTAACCTAAGACGGGTTAAGTTTATTTATGCCTCTTTTCCACTTATAAAATAAGTGGTGAATAAAGTATATGAAAATTATGTGGCAAGTTATAAACCAAGTAAGATTAAGAATAGGACTATGATGTGTAAGAGGGATCAAGGAAATTCTTGAATGTAAGAAGTATCTTTTGGTCACCTCTTTTTACCCCAATCAAGTTGAAAAACGTATTAGACATTAGGGATTAAGTAAATTGGGTTTTATTAGGTGTCATCAAGAAAGGGACATGAAAGGATTATGTGTCATATTAATTTGTGATGGTAATTATGGCCATCCCCTCCACTAAAGATGTGACGAAATGCATCCTCAACTTCTTATTCTCTTTTCGTTTCATGGGTTCAGACAAGGTTAACTATGTTTAGAAAGGGAATGCATGGTTAGTGGATTAGGTGTCAAGCATTTAGATTACCAAGAATCTTAATAAATATTAGGTGTCTTTGTTTTATTTGAGGATGCCATCATCCAAGCCACTAAGTTTGTTCATTAAAAACCTTCATCCATCCCTCTTTCTCCCTTCATACTTGCCTTTTCTAAACACTAAGTTGAGAGAAAGAGGGAGAAAGCTAAGCTCGATTAATGGTGTCCATGGAGGATTGAGAGGGAGAGAGAAAAGAAGATCAAGCCAAAAATCTATCTAAACCTCTTCACACCATATTTTTCCTTCACAAAAATCGTTCCTTTCATCAAGAGCCACAATCCTATGGTTTTGAATTTTTGAAAGGAGGAGTTTAGAGTTGTCAAGGGTAGAACAAGTGCCAAGGAACAAGAAACTAGCAACTTAAAAAGAGTAGGAACCTATATTCTTATGTGATTGGCTAGTAAATTGACATGATTGCTTATTCTTTTGTGCTTATGAATTAAATGCTCTTTACTTTGAGAATTTGTTTAAGTGTATTATAGATGCTTTTGGTTGCTATACAAGATGCATGCATGACTTTACTTCTATGAATGATATATGCTAGCTTCAAGTTTTATTATGCATGCATGTGTTAATTCACTGAATGCCAGCTTGCTATGAGTAGTATAGATGTTGCTACTAAGATTTACTCGTAATCTCACTCTGCAATTATAACTAACCATATTAGGGCCAAGCTCAAGTAAGGGCAAGGATAAGGAGATTGAGCCATGAGCTAATTTGAAGAAATTCTAGTTATCTTCGTATATATTATGGAAAGATAATCTGTGATTAAGAAATTTTATGGAATTTTGTAAAATATGAATTTCTAAATTATGGTACAAAATCGAGAATTTTTAATAGGTCATAAGAGAGCAATTATGTTCACTGAATAAATTGTACTAAATGGGCCAGTAAAGTTTCAGTTTATTTTTCCTAAACAAAGGACTAGCAGTGCTTTAAAAAGAAATAAAAATCAACTCAATTTGATTTTTGTAAAATTGGTTATGATTTTTTAAAGTCAATTAAAATTTTGTCTAAAAAAATGCCAAATGAACAATTCCAAAATTAAGGGAACCTAAATTTTTTTTTTTTGAGAAAAAGAGAAATTCATTCCAAAAAAATCCCAACAAACTGTACAAAAACTACAGGGGCAAAATAAAACTATACAGACATAGGGAAGAGCAGAATCAAAAATAATTGCTTAGGCTTATGGCTCTACGAGTGTGTTCTACCATGGACAAGATTTGAGTAAGAATTCCTTCAGGGGTACACCTATCATCAGTAAATAATCTTTTGTTCCTTACTTGCCATAAAACCCACAAGTGAGGCCAAAAACAACCTTCCAAGAAGTGTCAGCACATTTATGGTGTATGTTAGATAATAACCAAAATTGAAAAGGCATAGTGATAAAGAACAAGTGAATTCTTAATCATGGAGATCTACTGTACCCAAAGACCTTCTTCAAGGAGTAGGAGGCCCAATGACAAAAGGTAGGACAAATATGAAAGAGACCTTGCAAGGATTGGTCTGAGAGTTTAAGGAGAAAGAGCCCATATATTTGGAAGACTTAGAGCAAATGATGCCACCTTGTAATCCTAAAAGAATGATCATTTATTTGGAGGCCCAATTTGAAGATCTTAAAGGCCCAACCCAAGTCCAAATAGAAGAGCCTGATTAAAAGAAGCCATGTACTTCATTAATGAGTCATGTGACTTTAAGATTAGATTAATTCTTTTTTTAATTTATTTTGAATTTTCGTTTTAATTTTTATTTGATTTTTCCATATTAGATTAGATTAGTTTTGATTGGTTTTCACTTGTATTTATGAGGCCAACTTAGGATTTAATTCAAATTTGAATTTAAAATTCAAAAACAAAAGGATATAGGCCTTATCTATAAGGAATCACTTATCCTATTAGGATTATGATTTCTATTATTATTTAAAGACCATATAGTGCTACTTTGCAAAACAGATCTGAATAATATTTTGAGTGATTTCTCTCTTCAATTTCGTGTGAGATTGTTAAGGTTCTTTGTGTTCTTTCTAGAATAAGGATTCAACTTATCAAGAGAATTGACCAACTCTTGTGGCATCTTATGTTTGGAGTTACTAGAGTTCTCTCTTGATATTCCATTTGGTCTCTCAATTGCATTGGATTGCTTCCATTGTTTTTGATTATTACTCTGAGTTCTTGAGTTGTCTAAGACTTGTTCTTGGGAGGTTCACCCTGCTTCTATCAGATTGGTAATCAGAGCACAGGTTGAGTTCAGGCATTCTATCCTCTTGTCTGCTTTTTAAACATCTAAAAGTTTGAACCCATCAAAATGTCCTCTATCCTTTGAGTTTTGGGACGAATTATATGTTTATCTTGAAGCTTAGAATCTATGCTTTCACCTTGTTTTAACTGCATCCTAATCCGAAATTTGTGCGAAAAATTATATTTCATCGGATCCAAGGCATCATCTCTTAGTCACCAACATCTGTTTCATTCTTCTCATCCAAATCTCCAAATTTGTCCACAATTTGTTTCTTCGGTTCTTGATCATAAAAAAAGGGCAAGAAAGGAAGAAAGATTGATAAAATAAAAAAAGAAAAAGGCCTAGAGAAGAAAAGCAAAAAAAAAAAAAGAGAGAGAGAGAGAGAGAGAAAAGAAAGGCCAACACAACAAAAAAAGAAAAAAGAAAAACGATTTTATCTTGACTAGCAAGAATTAATCTTGAAATTTGGCTCACCCTTTAAATTGATTTATCGAGTGTCTGATGTGATAATTCTCATATCTTGGTTAGAAAAGTTTTGATCTTGCACCGTTTTTTTAACTCCTCCTTGAGTCTCCTATTTGTGTCTAGAGTCCTTGAGTTTTCCCTCCTTTGAATTCTTGAAGGTCCCTTGCTATCTTAAACATTTGATTGCCACTCAAACTAACTTGATTCTCTTGACAGGTTAACTGATTCTATTAAGAGCACCATAAGCATCCTATAAGAGTAGTAAAAGGCAAGAGAGATTTGTGAGATCATTATTAGAAAAAGCCAATAAAGAGTGCAAACACAAGTGAATTGTTACACAAGAATTGAGTGAAACACACGAGAAGAAGGAGTGAGTTTCCTAGCTTTCAATTTTTCTTTGTTTTAATTCTTTTTACAGGTTCTTGCAACAATGACCGGAAGTGAAAGTGAAGGTGAAGTTGATCTGAAATTCATGATCAAAGCATTCCGTGATGAACTCAAAAGCATTAGAAATGATATGGTTGACATGAAATCTGAGATACGTTGGAAAAAGTCCAAAAGTAGAACCAATGATGAAAAAGATCATGAATCTGAAATAGGTTCTAACTCAAAAAGCAAACCTTCCTCCAAGAAAGATAATGATTTATAAGGCATCAAGCTTAAAATTCCCTCATTCCAAGGCAAAATGGATCCTGACTTATACCTTGAATGGGAGAAGAAAGGGGAGCTTGTTTTTTAATATCATAACTACTCAGAATAAAAGAAAGTGAAACTTGTAGCTGTTGAGTTTACTGGCTATCCTAGTGTTTGGGGGGGATAAATTACAGCATACTAGACAGAGGAATGGTGAAAAACCTATCGAAACATGACATGACATGAGAATCATCATGCGTAAGAGATATATCCCTTCCTATTACCATCGTGATTTGCATACAAGATTGCAAAAACTTGAACAGGGATCTACGCGTGTTGAAGAGTATTATAAAGAGATGGAGATGGCTATGATCCAAGCTGATGTTAACGAAGATGAAGAGCAGACAATTGTGTGGATTAAGAATTGAAATCTGAGAAAGAATTAAGCTAGAACATTACTTGGATATGGAAGAACTGCTTCATAATGCTGTCCACTTAGAAAAGCAATTGAAAAGCAAGAAAACTAACTTTGTTCCTTGGAGAACTAATCCTCTCTTCAAGCAAAAAAGTCAAAAACAAGAGATGAAGATCAAAACTCCAAATCATCCCAAAAGAATAAAGAAGACGTGAAGATGAAGGGTTCTGCATTTAAAGGTACTTTTGAATCAAAATCCTCTTCTAAATCTAGTACCTTGCGTTGCTTTAAATGTCAAGACTTTGGACATATTTCTGATTAATGTCTAAACAAAAGTACCATGGTTATCCTTGATAATGGGTGAGTTGATAATGAAGATTCTTGTGAAGATTCTAATGATGATCCTCATGCTTTAGATGATATGCCTCCTTTAGAATCTTGTTCAGATAATGAATATATTGATCCTGTACATGGTAATGCACTTGTTACTCAAAGAATTCTCAATGCTCAATGAAAAAAGAGAAACGTGATGATGAACAAAGAGAACAGATTTTCCATACTAGATACTTCATTCAAGATAAGGTATGTAGCTTGGTTATTAGTGGTGGTAGTTGCACCAATGTTGCTAGTACTTTACTTGTGGAGAAACTGAACTTACCTACTCTAAAACATCCAAAGCCTCATAATATGCAATGGCTAACTAATTGTGGTGAGATGAAAGTCACTAAGCAAGTTCAAGTATAATTTACTATTGGCAAACACCATGACAAGGTGTTATGTGATGTAACACCTATGTATGTAGGACATCTACTTCTTAGTCGTCCATGGCAATTTGACAAATGTGTGACTCATGACAGCTATAGAAATTTCTACTCCTTTGTGTTTAAGGGCATAACATTGTGCTTAGGCCTCTTAGGCCAGTGCAAGCATATGAAGATCAATACAGAATTATAAGTGATTATAGAGAGAAAAGAGAAAAGAAAAAGAGGTGAAAAAAAGAAAGAGAGAGTGAACAAAACAAGAGCTTGAGCTTATTCATAGAAAAAGGAGAGGTAAAGAGTGCACTAATGGCAAGACAAGAATTCTTTGTGCTTCTATACAAGGACATCTATTTTTCTACTAACAAGCTTGATACTTTTTTACCTTCTAGTGTTATCTTTCTTTTGTAGGAATTTGGTGATATTTTTCTAGAAGAAATTCCAAATGGTTTGCCTCTTCTAAGAGGCATAGAACATAGAATTGATTTCATCCCTAGATCTGCCATTCCAAACAAACCAACATATAGAGCCAACCTTGAAGAAACTAAAGAGATCCAAAGATAAGTAGAGGAGCTCATGAGAAAAGGCTTTGTGCATGAAAGTTTAAGCCCTTCTATTGTACCAGTCATCCTAGTTCGTAAGAAAGATGGATCATGGCATATATGTATGGATTGCCGAGCTATCAACAAAATAATAGTTAAATATTGCTACCCTATCCCTAGGCTAGATGGTATGCTTGATGAATTGCATAGTTCTGCATTGTTTTGTAAGATTGATCTTAGGAGTGGTTATCATCAAATTCGAATGAAGAAAGAGATGAGTAGAAAACTACATTTAAGACAAAATTTGGACTTTATGAATGGTTGGTAATGCCATTTGGATTAACTAACACTCCTAGCATGTTCATAAGTCTTATGAATCATGTCTTCCATTCATTCATAGGAAAGTTTGTTGTGGTCTATTTTGATGACATTTTAGTTTATAGCAAGAACTTAGAAGACCACATAGTGCATTTGCATGAAGTCTTTAATACTCTTAGAGCAAATAAGCTTTATGCAAATATTCAAAAGTGTTCCTTTTGCTTGGATTCTGTTGTGTTTCTTGGTTTTGTAACAGGTGCTTAAGGAATCCAAGTAGATGAGGAAAAGGTTAAAGCAATTCAAGACTAGCTTACTCCAAAGAATACTAATGAGGTGAGATCTCTCTATGGCTTAGCTAGCTTTTATAGAATGTTTGTTAAAACTTTTTCAATGAGTTAGTAAAAAAACATGTCACATTTAAATGGGGTGAGGCACAAGAGAAAACTTTTAGCACTATAAAAGAAAAACTCACCAATGCACCACTACTTGTTTTACCATGTTTTAGCAAAGTTTTTTAGGTTGAGTGTGATGTATCTGGTTTGGGTATTGAAGCTGTCTTAATGCAAGATAATAGGCCAATTACTTACTTTAATGAAAAGCTTAGTGGCCATACTTTAAACTACTCCACTTATGATAAAGAACTTTATGCCTTAAAGAGAATTTTAGAAACTTGGCAACATTATCTTTAACCTAAAGAATTTATCATACATTCTGATCATGAGGGTTTAAAGTACCTTAAGTCACAAGGTAGGTTGAATAAAAGATATGCTTGATGGTTGGAATTTATTGAGACCTTTCTATATGTGATCAAGCACAAACAAGGTAAAGAGAATGTGGTAGCAGATGCTCTATCTCATAGGTATACTCTTCTTACTTTACAAACTCGATTGCTTGGTTTTGAGATGCTTAACGGATTGTATGAATCTGATTCTGATTTTGGAAAAATTTGGAATTCTTATGAAAAACATGATTTTCAAGATTATTTCAGATTTAAAGGCTTTCTTTTCAAAAGAGATAAACTCTGTATTCCTTCTTGTTCAATGCATGAATTACTTGTGAAGGAAGCTCATGGTAGTGGTTTAATGGGCCATTTTGCATTAATAAAACTTTAAGTGTGTTGCATGAACATTTCTTTTGGCTTGCTATGAGGCGAGATGTTGTTATTTTGTGTGATAAATGCATAACATGCTAAATCAAAGATTAAACAACATGGATTGTATTCCTCACTCCCTGTTCCTAACCAATCTTGGACCATGGATTTGTGTTAGGGCTCCCTAGGTCTCAAAGTGAAAAGGATAGCATCTTTGTTGTTGTGGATAGATTTAGTAAAATGGCACATTTTATTGTCTACTGTTAATCATACCAAATTACATCATTTCAGCACATTTTCCTTGAGTTACGCATTCATATATGTACATACTTGATACTCAGGATAGGAAAATGTGGAGTGTAATCCTAATAATGCATGATAGTATATTTTTGTCTTATTATGCATTAGTTTATACCCAGAAAAGATTTTAAATCCTCTTCTTTTTGTAGGAATCATGGGAGAGCAATGGAGTACTGGAGTACGGGCCCTGGAGATCAGAGTACGATCCCTGGAGATCAGAGGAGTGATAACTGGTGAAAGGAGGGAAAATGCTTCTGGAGAGTCCACGCCGCGGCTGAAAGAATGAAGTCGCGGCCTCATGCAGACAGAGAAGAAAAATGGGTAAGCCAAGCTCACTACGCCGCGGCTACAAGATATGAGGCCGCGGCCTCAAGACAAGCAGAACAAAACAGCACATCCAATGAGGCCGCGGCCATAATCCTACAGCCGCAGCGAGAACCCCTCGTCAGCAAAATGCAAAGATTCACTCGAACGCGGATTTCTTAAGGAGAAACGGGGAGAAATCTTGGGGGAGAGCTAGGGCACGAGGGGACGCGGAGAACTCATTCTGGGGAGCTTGGGTATGCTGGAATTTGATTCCTTGAAGGAGCTTGAAGCTAGGATTTGAAGTTCTGAGCAGATTTCAGCATCTTCCTTGATTTTCTTGCATTTACTTCCTCCTCGTTTCACTTTTGTTCAAGAATGATATTGATTGAGATATATGTTTTGATGATGTTGTTGAACATGAGTGGCTAGTACTCAATTGCTAGGATTATTCTGAACCTTTGTATGGATTGAATATTTACTTCTCTATTATAATTGTGATTAGTGCAAATCTTTATGTTGATTTAACTCTACTTTTAATGCTTCTTATTGCTTGGCCATCAATAAGATTGTCTAGTTTATTTAAGTTAAACTTGAGAGAGTTAACTTACATAGAGAACTTAAGTTGGGTCATGTGAGAACTTGAATCTTGCTTAGTTAAGTGACAAGTTGTGTTAGTGGGATAGAGATATACTCACTAACCTCATATAGTGAATTAGGATTTGAATGAAATAGGAGAGTTTAATTAACTAGTTAAGAGATTTCCTAATTAATTAAACTAAGCAGTTATCTGGAGATTCGAGAGAGCACAGATAGTTAAATTAGTATCCTGACTAACATAATATTGCATTAAGAATAATTGTAAAAAGAGCTTATGTGGGCATTCATGAAATACAAGGGGGAATGAATAATCCTAGATCTCCCTGAATTATTGAAGTTCTAATTATCCTTGCTGCTAATTTGATACGCCTGTTATGTATATTTGAGGTTAATTGAATAGTAAACTTTTATTTTATGTTGCTCAAATTAGTCAGAAATGCAATGTCCAATGTTTGACCGCTTTTTAATCTAAGTCCCCGTGGAAATGATACTCACTCATCACTTTACTAGACCTCGACCCGTATGCTTGCGGTATAGCCTGGTGGTGAACAAGTTTTTGGTGCCGTCGCCGGGGACTTAGTATCAAAAGTCCTTTGGTCAACCTTAGACTAGTGTTAGTAGATTAAGTTTGAGTTGTAGATAAGAAAAATAGATACTTTGTGTAGTTTAGATTTATACACCTTAGATTTTTGTTATTAGCTTGATACTTGTTTTCCGTTTTTGGTTTGTAGGTACCTATTTCACGCGCATGCAGGGCTTGGATCCCGACAGATTTGAAGTGATTCTGGAGGGTGAGAATATCTTTGAAGGAGGCACTCCTAATACTCATACTCCTGAGCCTCAAGAAACTCCAACCATGAATAAGGGCGAGGCGGATGAAAATGACGTCCGGACTCTTGATGACTTCATCAGTAGAGAGAATGAGGGCTATCACTCTAGTATCCGCATGCCGGATATCCAAGCTCGGAACTTTGAAGTCAAGCAAACGATGCTGCAGTTGCTACAAATGAATGGGCAATTTGGTGGAACATACTCGGAGGATCCCAACGCTCATTTGACTACTTTCGTGGAGGTGTGCGATTCATTCAAGCAAAATGGTGTTTCTAAGGATGCATTGAGATTGAGGCTCTTCCCCTTGTCTTTAAAAGATAAAGCAAAGGCATGGCTCAACTCCCTTCCAGAGCAATCTATTGATACTTGGGATGAGTTATCAAGAAGATTCAGAGCGAGATTTTTTCCTCGGGGCCGTAGAGCCTCTCTTCGGGGTGAACTTCTATCTTTTGAGCAAGAACCGGGTGAACTCTTCCATGAAGCCTGGGAGCGATTTAAAGATAAAATGAAGCAATGCTCCAATCATGCACAGCAAAAATGGGTGTTACTTGAAGCTTTTTGGAATGGTCTTGATGATGATTCCTTGAATATGCTAGATGCATCATCTAATGGGACTATTGGCAACATGACAGTTAATGAGCTCTACAAGCTGTATGAGAATCTTGCTGCAAACACAATGCAGAAGGCCAATAGAAGAAGGACCATGAAGAAGAAAGATTATTTACAAGCCTCTAGTGCCACTAATGATATTCTAGATCATTTGAATGCTTTGAATCGAAGATTTGATAATTTAGAGATGCAAGTAAGGAGAGGAAATGCTATGTGGGTACATGCCATTCAATCCCCCATGGGATGTGAACAATACGGGGAAGGGCATGTCACGGAGCAATGTCCTTATGCTATAGAGAATGTGAACTACTTGAACAGCTTTCAAAGAAGGCCAAACAATCCGCAAAACAATCTTTTCTCACAAACCTATAATCCGGGGTGGCGAAATCACCCTAACTTCTCTTGGAGTCAAGGACAAAAGGTGAATCAACCCTCCTCGTCCGGCATACGACCTAACCATCCTCCCGGTTTCCAACCTCAAGCTAGGCAATTTCCCATTAAGGAGGAAGAATCTAAAATGGAGAAAATGTTGTCTCAAATTCTAGCGAACCAAGACACTGCAAGAGCAGAAACCAAGGCCACTTTTGCAATACATGAGACGGCAATTAAGAATCTTGAAGTGCAAATGGGTAGTATGGCTTCTCAATTGAATTCTTCGCAAAAAGGTGGGCTACCTAGTGACACAATTCCTAATCCAAGGAGAGAGGGCAAGGAGGAATGTAAGGCGGTCACCTTGAGGAGTGGTAAACAATTGCCCGAAGCCATTGATCCTAGGGTGAACTATGGAGGTGATGAGGGAGTGGTTGTGTAAGAGGAGAATGAGAGCGAGAAAGAAGAAATTGTGAAAAATAGTGGGGAAGAAAATGGCATTGAGGGAGATAAAAGAGAGGTAGAGAGAAAAGATGACAACGAAGGTGAAAAATTGAGTGGAGAGAAAAGAAAGCAAGAAGAGATCATCCAAAAAGTGACGCCTCCTCTACCTTTCCCCCGAAGATTCAAGAAGCAAAAAGAAGATAAGCAATTCAAGAAATTCCTAGATATCTTCAAGCAGCTGCATATTAATCTTCCTCTAACTGAAGCTTTAGAGCAAATGCCCGCATATGTGAAATTCTTGAAAGATATGTTGTCCAAAAAGAGAAGATTCAATGAGTTCGAAACGGTAGCCTTGACCAAAAGTTGCACCGATATCATCAAGAATTTACCACAAAAGTTGAGTGATCCAGGTAGCTTCGTGGTTCCATGTGAGATGGGTAAAATGACCATCAGAAAGGCCTTATGTGATTTGGGCTCTAGTGTAAATCTCTTGCCTCTTCTGTCTTCAAGAAAATGCAATTGGGTGAGGCAAGACCAACTACTGTGACTTTGCAATTGGTGGACAGAAGCTTGGTTTACCCAAAGAGGATAATTGAGGATGTGCTTGTGAGAGTGGGTAAGTTCATCTTTCCTGTGGATTTCATCATTCTAGATTGTGAAGTGGATCGGGAGATGCCCCTCATTCTAGGGCGTCCTTTCTTAGCCACTGGTAGAGCCCTTATTGATGTGGAAAAGGGGGAGATTACATGGAGAGTTGGTGAAGAACAGTTGACATTTAACATGTTCAAGGCCATTAAGGTACCTAATGAACCTGAAGAGTGTTGCTTTAGTGACATCATTGATCAAGTAGTGCAAGAGGAATTCCACAAGTCAATCACTCAAGACCCGTTGGAAGCCCTCTTAATTGGGTGTGAATTGGAAGGAGAAGAATTTGAAGAATGTTTGGCTTTGCTAAATGCTTCCTCGACCATCTCTAAAAGTCGCATTGCATTTGAGTCTTTGGATGCTACTTCTCTTGAAAAATCGTCATTGAAGCCATCTCTTGTTGAGCCACCCATTCTTGAATTGAAAGCACTCCCGATTCATTTGAAATATGTTTATTTGGGAGAAGACAATACATTGCCTGTCATAATTGCTTCTGATTTGAATGAAGATCAAGAGAGGCAACTTTTAAATGTTTTAAAGGCATATCAGCGGGCTATTGGGTAGACAATTGCAGATATAAAGGGGATTAGTCCATCAATCTGCATGCACAAAATTTTCTTGGAGGATAACCACAAGACATCCATCGAGCATCAACGAAGGTTGAATCCCATCATGAAGGATGTGGTCAAGAAGGAAATTCTGAAGTGGTTAGATGCAGGGATTGTATATCCTATCTCTGATAGTTCTTGGGTGAGTCCAGTCCAATGTGTTCCTAAAAAAGGGGGCATGACTGTAGTGGCTAACACCCATAATGAACTTATCCCTACTCGTACTGTTACTGGTTGGAGAGTGTGCATGGACTACCGCAAGCTAAATGCCGCCACACGGAAAGATCACTTTCCCCTACCTTTCATTGATCAAATGCTCGATAGATTAGCCAGCAAGGACTTCTTCTGTTTTTTGGATGGCTATCCAGGATATAATCAAATTGCCATTGCTCCAGAGGACCAAGAAAAGACTACCTTCACTTGTCCATATGGCACATTTGCATTTAGGAGGATGCCCTTTAGTCTGTGTAATGCACCAGCAACTTTTCAAAGGTGTATGATGTCCATATTCGCTGATATGATTGAAAAGACTATAGAGGTGTTTATGGATGATTTCTCAGTGTTCGGGGAATCTTTTGATGAATGCCTTTACAATCTAGCAGATGTCTTAAAACGATGTGAAGAAACCAATCTTGTTCTCAATTGGGAAAAATGCCATTTTATGGTGCGCGAAGGCATTGTACTGGGCCATAAGGTGTCAAAAAATGGCCTGGCAGTAGACAAAGCAAAGATTGAGTTGATTGAGCAACTACCCCCACCCATCAATGTAAAGGGTATTCGAAGCTTTCTTGGTCATGCGGGCTTCTATCGTCGCTTCATTAAAGACTTCTCCAAGATAGCTAAGCCTCTATGCCTCTTATTAGAGAAAGATGTGGAGTTTAAATTTGATGACAAATGTCTTGAGGCTTTTGAAAAGCTCAAAAGAAGATTAGTAGAGGCACCGGTCATTGTAGCCCCTGATTGGGACCTTCCACTCAATGTCATGTGTGATGCTAGTGACTTTGCCGTGGGGGCTGTTTTGGGTTAGAGAAAAGACAAGATATTCCACCCCATTTACTACGCTAGCAAGACTCTTGATGATGCTCAAGAGAATTACACGACCACAGAGAAGGAGATGCTAGCCGTAGTATTTGCTTTTGGCAAATTCAGGCCATATCTTGTTGGTGCTAAGGTAACAGTATTCACCGATCACTCCGCCATTAAGTATCTATTTAGCAAGAAGGAGTCAAAGGGGCGGTTGATAAGATGGGTTTTATTGCTACAAGAGTTTGACCTGGAGATTGTTGACAAAAAGGGCTCAGAAAACCAAGTGGCGGATCATCTATCTAGATTGGACAGCAATGCACAAGTTGATGATGAAGGTGCTATTCATGAGAAATTTCCTGATGAACAACTCTTTGCTGTTGAGGATGTAGTGGATCCGTGGTATGCTGACATTGTAAACTATTTAGCATGTGAAGTGACACCCCCTGATTTGAAGCTCTATCAATTGAAGAAATTCCTTCATGAAGCGAAATACTATATCTGGGATGAGCTTTACCTCTTTAGGCGATGTGCAGATTCATTGATTAGACGGTGTATCCCAGAGAGTGAGCAACAAGCAATACTTCATGGCTGCCATGATTCTGAATATGGAGGTCATTTCGGGGGGAGAGAAAACAGCAGCCAAGGTGCTTCAATGCGGTTTCTTCTGGCCGACTCTATTCAAGGACTCATATGAGTTTGTGCTTAAATGTGATAGATGTCAAAGAGTTGGGAACATCTCAAGAAGAAATGAAATGCCTCTCACCAACATGCTAGAAGTAGAGTTGTTTGATGTTTGGGGGATAGACTTTATGGGACCACTTCCCAAATCCTTCAATAATCAATATAATCTCGTGGCAGTGGACTATGTCTCCAAATGGGTGGAAGCCACTGCTTGTGTGGCTAATGACGCTAAGACGGTGATTAAGTTCTTGAAGAAGCACATCTTCACCAGATTTGGAACTCCATGAGCCATTATCAGTGATGGTGGTACTCATTTCTGTAATAGCCAATTCCAAGCACTCTTGAGAAAATATGGTGTGAAGCACAAGGTGGCCCTTGCATACCATCCTCAGTCTAATGGGCAAGCTGAAATTTCGAATCGAGAGATCAAGACCATTCTTGAGAAGACTGTGGGTGTATCAAGAAGGGATTGGGCTATTAAACTTGATGATGCATTGTAGGCAAATCGCATAGCCTATAAAACTCCCATTGGGATGTCACCATACCGACTTGTCTTTGGCAAGGCTTGTCACTTGCCCATAGAATTGGAGCATAGCGCTTATTGGGCCATAAAAAGGCTCAATTTTGATCTGAAAGCGGCGGGTGAAAGAAGATTACTGCAGTTGAATGAACTTGAGGAATTTCGCCTCAATGCGTACAAAAGCTCAAGGTTGTATAAGGAGAGAACAAAGAAGCTGCATGATCAGAGAATTCTGCTCAAAGCATTTGTACCAGGCCAAAAAGTGCTCTTGTACAACTCAAGGCTCAAATTGTTTCCAGGAAAGATCAAATCTAGGTGGTCCGGACCATTCACAGTGGTTCAAACTTTCTCTCATGGAGCTGTGGAACTTGAAGGAAAAGATGGTGAGAATTTCAAGGTCAATGGACAGAGACTTAAGCATTATTGGGGCGGAGATGTGGATTGTCAAACCTCCACCCTTCATCTGTCGGAGCATAGCTAGTGTGGTGAAGAGTCGGGCTGGCGACTATAAAACTAGCACTTCTTGGGAGGCAACCCAAGCTCTGTAACTTTTATCGAGTTGTTGTTGTGTTAATTATGTGTTTTGTGCATTAGGTTTTCTGGTTGTTCTTGGTTTTAATGTAGGTAGGGTAAGTGCAGCTGTGGAGCCCAAGAAAACAAATTCATGACAAAGAGCAAAACAATACTGAAGTGAAATGGCATATCAATAGGGAAGTCACTAAACTCAATTCTCAGTTCAAATCCTATTTCTGCATATACTGGTGATAGCTAAGTTTTGCAGATTAATGTTGAGCAAATTAATGAATGATCAATGTTTGAGCATGAACAATTACGCATGATTGAAAAGTGCTAAGCTGTAGTAATGGAATTGAATAAGATTTGAAATATGGCATGTGCTCTTGGTTGCCATTGTGTACCGATCTTAACTGTTGTAAGCATGGATGAGGTGAGAAATGTGTTTCATATGTGTGTTTGCTTCTGCTTTGCTGATAGGCTCAGAAAGAATTTCACGTCCCGGCCCAAGTACCATAGCCGCGGCGTGAAAGAAACAGAGAGGACCTCAAACTTGGTGTGTCCATGCCGCGGCCCCATAACCAAGGCCGCGGCTTTAAAAATCCAGAAGGGTGGCATATTTTGATTGTCACCCCGCGGCCCAAGAACCATAGCCGCGGCGTGAAAGACACAGAAAGGGCCTCAATTTGGTGTGTCCACGCCGCGGCCCAGGAACCATAGCCGCAGCGTAATGCCTCCAAGGGCTGGTGAACCACGATTTTTGCCGCAGCCATCTGTTTTTCGCCGCAACGATACATGACAGATGATCAAAAAGACAGCCTTCCCCGCGTGTTTTGAACCCTAACTTCTTTTGTCTCTTCGAGCCGCAGCTTCTCTCCGCACCTCCATCTCCGGCCTCCGCTCCCTGTCCCCTCAATCCCCCACAGCAAGCCAACCATAACCCTCTCCCTCAGGCTTCATCACCTCCCCCTCGCCTTCAAACCCATACCTTCAGTCCCTCAGTCCACCGTAACTCACCCACCCCATCGGTCGTGGTTCAACACTCGGCCTTTCCCTTTGTCCCTCGGCCTGCACCGTCTCTCCCTCCTCTCTTCTACCCCCAGTTCTCGGTCAATCACCACACCCTCTCTCAGTCTTAGTCACTCCTCTACGCCCACAGCATCGGTGCCCCTCTTCCACCTTCGTCCTCCATCTTTTCAGTTCCAGTGAGTCAGTGACCGCGTTGGCCATTCTCGGAGCTTCCTTGTGTCTGCAATATTTTGGGTAACGCTCCCCACTCTGTGTGAATTGAGTTGCAGAATATTTTTAGGCTGGATTATGAGGCTTGTGTGCTAAGTTTTCTTTGCCTAATTGAAAGCATTATGGGTCTTATGGATTCCAACTGGGTTAAGAATTTGCCTTTAGTCTGATTGGGACCTTTTGCTGTTGATATTGACTTGATGTATAGGGACCATTTACATGTGATTTGTTTACGTTTGTGATTGTAGGCCAGTATTACATACTTTATCCTTGTGTTATCCTGTGGTCCCCTGCTTGGTCACTCCCGTGTCTACCATTATTTTATAGTTGTTTACATGCTTTGCTGCTATCCTGTGTCCTGTGTTCTACCTATTGGTGGGTCAGGCTGTTGTCTTCAACTTGTAGTAGGTCTCCTGTTTGTAGCTTGTTGTGGTCCCTAGGTTAAATTGTGTTTCTGTCTTTTAAGGTCTTTGAGCTGGCTGTCCTTTATCTGCCCAATGATTGCGTCTTTGCAGGTATGTCCCGCACAAAACGAGCTACTCGATCACAAGCAGCGCCTCCTCCCCCACCCCCACCTCAAGCTGAACAACCAGAAGAAGAGGAAAGAGTAGAGCTTGATAAGCCCCGACCTCTCATTTTGGAGAGATACTTCCCATTCAATAGTGACCTACGATTTTGGCAGGGAATAGAGTCCTACAGTTTTGGATTCTTGGCAGGGAAAGGAGAAGGAGGGTCTCTCACTATGGTCCGAGAGTTTTGTGAGGAGGCAGAGAAACGCACCTCTGTGCGGTGCAAGGTGCGGGGCCAATGGGTCGAAATTACTAAGTCCCTCATACAGTCAACCTTCCAAATCCCTATTGTGACCAATTGTAGGTACCGGTATTTCACTGAGAACACTGATGAGGTACCTTATCAGGACATTGCTGAGCTAATCACTTTACCTGGCCGAGCCCAGTGGCACATCGTTGATAGTGTCCACCGTCACATCAAGTGGGCTCACTTGCATCGAACAGCGCGGTACTGGCTGCACTTTATCTGTAATAATCTTATACCAGTCAGCCATTTGAGTGACGTTAATCGGTAACGGGCCCTCCTCATCTACCTATTCATACGCGGGGAGCCAGTAGATGCAGCCCAGCTCATTTTTGATTATTTGAGGAACTCGATCCCCAAGGCACATTTACCCATTGGATTTCCCCATTTGATCTCTGGGTTCTGCATCAAGGCAGGAGTGCCCCTAACACAGACAAGGGTGGAGCTCTTCCCACACAAGCAAGAGTTCAACTATGACTCCATCAGAGTAGCCGACATGGTAGAGCCTGGGGAGGAGCAGCCACCGGATGAGCTCGGAGAGGTGGCACCCATTGAGCAGCCTGCACCACCACCGCCACCACCACCTGCTGAGGAGTATACGATGGAGCGCTTATTTCTTTATCTGCAGCAGGTCCATCAGGACGTCAGGCACATTAGTACCTCGCAAGCCAGAATGGATAGAAACATCCGGTGGCTAGCCCAGCATTTGCAGGTCCCTTTATCTTCGGAGGACACAGCCGGACCGTCAGAGCATAGGGAGATGCCCGGAGAGCAGGACCCCACGGATGACAGCTAGTACTGGGCTTTTCTTTTGTCTTGTCCTATTTTTACTCTTTACTTTGCACTATTATTCCTGGTCTTTTGGATTCCTTCCATTATTTGCATTGTAGTTTTCATCTCTTTTTGCGAACCTTGGTTTTATTTGATGTCTCGAACTCACTCTGTTGAAAGTCTTGGTTTAGTTAGATTCCTATAGTTGAGACTTTGGTTGCTGCATTTTGTTATTGCTTTAATTGCTTTGACATATTCTTTTTGTCCTTTCATGTAGTTTTATCTGTTTGTGTTATGATACTGCTTGAAAGATGCCCCTCATTTTACCCCGGTGCATTGTTCCTGACATTGAGGACAATGTCCCATTTAAGTTTGGGGGTGAGGGATGCTTTTGTTTGTTGGGCTGAAGTGATGTGGCTTTAAACTTTTACCATTACCCTTCCTCCTTCCGAAGTTTACTTTGAGCCAGATTGTTGAGTTCTCTTTTGAATTGAATGCTTGAATCCAATGATTGTGGGGTGCCATAAATTATAGATTGCTCAGGAAGGGTATGTAATGCTTATAGCTACTTGAATTACAATGTCAATTTCTTGTTTTGTGGTGATTTTGAAGAAACTTTCTGCGCACAATAATTGAGGAATAATTTGAATGCTTGTATTAAGAGAGAATGGTATCAAATTGATGTGCATAGATTGTTTGAATGTCATCACTCTAGAACCTATCTTGGAACCTCTTGAGGCTAATCAAGGACTTCATGTATTTTTGGGAAATGATTTGGGCATTCTTTAAAATGCGTTTGAGCCTTTCTTGCCTACCCTGATGAATATTTAATCGCTTGATCCCCATTTGAGCCTTAAATTGAAAAACCATGTGAATTTTCTTGTTGGAACCCATGAAACCTTACCCACTTAGCCCAGAAAACCATAAATTACCCTTGATCTTGAGATAATTGATAAGTCACGAGTGGCAATTAGAGATGGTGAAGGGAGGGGAAATGATGTAAATTGTATATTTGGGTACATGGTTATATTAGTTGCACTCTCATGAATCATTAAAATCTTTAGTGCAAAAAAAAAAAAGAATATTCAGAGAGGAGCAGGAGTCCAAGAATGTTTGGGGTGTAAATGTTCATTAAGAGATAAGTTTGGGGGGGTTGTTACTTGACTTCATATAGTATCTCAAAGTTCAAAATAAGGAAGAGAGATGATATGTAGTGCATCATTTATCTCAAGATATTTGCAATTCCTCTGACCTCTTCATTTCAGTAAGCTATTAACCCTGGCCACGCTACAAGCTTAAAAGTCCCATTGATCTCAAAGGTATATGGTAGTTATCTTATAAGTGGAGAGGGGAGAAAAGGTTAGGCATATGAAGTATTGATGTTGAAGCATTTTGTTTATGCAGATTGGAGTGTTGCTTTCAATCTTGATACTTGCAGGAAAGTTGCTCTTTGATTAATCACACACACACACTCTTTGAAATTCCAAGAAAACCGGTTATTGGATTGAAAGTCATGTAGCCATGGTCATTTAACTCATTCCTTTGTTATTTATCTTCAGTGGCACTTGATGAGGAGAAAGTTCATGCTGCCATAGTAATTAGATAGCTTATACAATCTAGCTGGCTTTCCTTAGTCAGTTTACTCGAGGACGAGTAATTGTTTAAGTTTGGGGGTGTGTTAATCATACCAAATTACATCATTTCAGCACATTTTTCTTGAGTTACGCATTCATATATGTACATACTTGATACTCAGGATAGGAAAATATGGAGTGTAATCCTAATAATGCATGATAGTATATTTTTGTCTTATTATGCATTAGTTTATACCCAGAAAAGATTTTAAATCCTCTTCTTTTTGTAGGAATCATGGGAGAGCAATGGAGTACTGGAGTACGGGCCCTAGAGATCAGAGTACGATCCCTGGAGATCAGAGGAGTGATAACTGGTGAAAGGAGGGAAAATGCTTCTGGAGAGTCCATGCCGCGGCTGACAGAATGAAGCCGCAGCCTCATGCAGACAGAGAAGAAAAATGGGTAAGCCAAGCTCACTACGCCGCAGCTACAAGATATGAGGCCGCGGCCTCAAGACAAGTAGAACAAAACGGCACATCCAATGAGGCCGTGGCCATAATCCTACAGCCGCGGCGAGAACCCCTCGTCAGCAAAACGCAAAGATTCACTCGAACGTGGATTTCTTAAGGAGAAACGGGGAGAAATCTCGGGGGAGAGCTAGGGCACGAGGGGACGCGGAGAACTCATTCTGGGGAGCTTGGGTATGCTGGAATTTGATTCCTTGAAGGAGCTTGAAGCTAGGATTTGAAGTTCTGAACAGATTTCAGCATCTTCCTTGATTTTCTTGCATTTACTTCCTCCTCGTTTCACTTTTGTTCAAGAATGATATTGATTGAGATATATGTTTTGATGATGTTGTTGAACATGAGTGGCTAGTACTCAATTGCTAGGATTATTCTGAACCTTTGTATGGATTGAATATTTACTTCTCTATTATAATTGTGATTAGTGCAAATCTTTATGTTGATTTAACTCTACTTTTAATGCTTCTTATTGAGTGGCCATCAATAAGATTGTCTAGTTTATTTAAGTTAAACTTGAGAGAGTTAACTTACATAGAGAACTTGAGTTGGGTCATGTGAGAACTTGAATCTTGCTTAGTTAAGTGACAAGTTATGTTAGTGGGATAGAGATATACTCACTAACCTCATATAGTGAATTAGGATTTGAATGAAATATGAGAGTTTAATTAACTAGTTAAGAGATTTCCTAATTAATTAAACTAAGCAGTTATCTGGAGATTCGAGAGAGCACAGATAGTTAAATTAGTATCCTGACTAACATAATATTGCATTAAGAACAATTGTAAAAAGAGCTTATGTGGGCATTCATGAAATACAAGGGGGAATGAATAATCCTAGATCTCCCTGAATTATTGAAGTTCTAATTATCCTTGCTGCTAATTTGATACGCCTGTTATGCATATTTGAGGTTAATTGAATAGTAAACTTTTATTTTATGTTGCTCAAATTAGTCGGAAATGCAATGTCCAATGTTTGACCGCTTTTTAATCTAAGTCCCCGTGGAAACGATACTCACTCATCACTTTTCTAGACCTCGACCCGTACGCTTGCGGTATAGCCTGGTGGTGAACATATACTCTAAGACTAATGATACTGTTAATTGTTCACCACCAGGCTATACCACAAGCGTACGGGCCGAGGTCTAGTAAAGTGATGAGTGAGTATCGTTTCCACAGGGACTTAGATCACAAAATGGCCAAACATTGGACATCGCATTTCTGATTTATTTGAGCAAAGTAATTTAAAAGTTCACTATTCAATTAACCTCAACTATGCAAGATAAACAAATAAAATTAGCAACACGGACACTTAGAACTTAAGGAATTCAGGGAAATCTAGGATTATTCATTCCCCTTGTATTTCATGAACACCCACTTAAACTCTTTTTACAATTGTTCTTAATGCAAGATTATGTTAGTCAAGATACCAATTTAACTATTTGTGCTCCCTCGAATCTCCAAATAGCTGTTTAGTTTAATTAATTAGGAATTCTCTTAACTAGTTAATTAAACTCTCCTACTTCAGTCAAATCCTAATTCACTATATGAGGTTAGTGAGTATATCTCTATCCCACTAACACAACTTGTCACTTAACTAAGCAAGATTCAAGTTCTCACATGACCCAACTCAAGTTCTCTATGTAAGTTAACTCTCTCAAGTTTAACTTAAATAAACTAGACAATCTTATTGATGGCCAAGCAATAAGAAGCATTAAAAGTAGAGTTAAATCAACATAAAGATTTGCACTAATCACAATTATAATAGAGAAGTAAATATTCAATCCATACAAAGGTTCAGAATAATCCTAGCAATGGAGTACTAGCCACTCATGTTCAACATAAACATAACCACACGTATCCCATTCATCTTCATTATTGAACAAGCATGAGACAAAGAGGAAGGAAATGCAAGAGCAGCAAGAAAGAAGCTAAAATCTCCTTCAAGATGCAAGCCCTAGCACACCCAAACTTCTCCAAGATGATTTCTCCAAGTCTTCGTTCGTTCCCTAGCTCCGTGCCTAGAGTTCTCCAAGTCTCTCCTTAAGAATCCAGCGTTTGAGTGAAGCTTTGCGTTTTGCTGACGAGGGGTTCTCGCCGCGGCTATAGGATTCTGGCCGCGGCCTCATATCCTTCGGATGTGCTATTTTGTTGGCTGCTTGTCATGAGGCCGCAGCCTCATATATTGTAGCCGCGGCGTGATGAGCTCCAGCGTGACCATTTGTTCATCTCTGTCTGCTTTAAGCCGCGGCTCCATTCCTTCAAGCCACGGCGTGGTGAGCTCCAGAAGCATTTTCTTTCCTTTCACAAGTTATTTTCACTCGTCTGATCTCCAAAGGCCATACTCCAATGCTCTCCCATGATTCCTACAATAAAGAAGAGGTTTTAAAATCTTTCTTGGGTATAAAATAATGCATAATAAGACAAAAATATACTATCATGCATTATTAGAATTACACTACATATTTTCCTATCCTGAGTATCAAGTATGTACGAATATGAATGCGTAACTCAAGGAAAATGTGCTGAAATGATATAATTTGGTATGATTAACATTAATATTGCTAATTTATTCTTTAAAGAGATTGTGCGATTGCATGGTTTACCAAGAACAATTGTGAGTGATAGGGATGTAAAGTTTTTTAGTCATTTTTGGAGAACTCTTTGGAATAAACTTGGAACTAAACTTTTATTTTCTACAATTGTACATCCACAAACTAATAGACAAACAGAACTAGTAAATAGGATACTCACTACTTTATTGCGTGCAATCATTTAGAAGAATTTGAAAACACTGGGAGAGTTGCTTGTCTCATATTGAATTTGCATACAATAGAGTTGTTCATTCCACTACATCTTATTCTTCCTTCGAGACTTTAATCCTTTGACTCCCTTAGATCTTTTACCTTTGCCTATGCATGAAAGAATTAAGCTTAATGGCAAGGAAAAAACTAAGTTTGTGCAAGAACTTCATGTTAAAGTTCGAGCCAATACAGAAAGGAGGAATGAACAATATGCTCAGCAAGCAAACAAATGCCAAAGGTGAGTTGTATTCTATCACACCTCATACTTAGACCAATTTTTCCATGTATTAAACCACATTTAAGTCCATTAATGTATGATTAAAGACTTGATTGCATAAATAACTTAAACCAAATTTTTTTCATTTTCGTGTACTATTCTTATGGTTAATCTCATTTTACCTTATAAACTTTGAAAATTCATAACTAAATCAAGAAAAATAATATTGATGTGATTAAAGTCTCCAAAAATAGATTAAAATATTATCTACATGGAAAAAATATTGAACAGGGCAAATACTTGATCAATTTATACAGTAAATTCGTATAATTTTCCCTGTAGCAATAGTCATTTTAGAAAATTCTTAATTCTGTCCATAACTTTGAAAAATCACCATAAATCATACACAACTCCAAATTGAGTGATCTTTATGTCTCTGGAAAGCTACATATGTCTAGTTTTTAAAAATATAAAGCACTCATACATTGAACATATCAAGGTCTATACAATACTTCGAATTTCCAATAGTACTCAGAAAGGTCTCTTACATTCTTCCAACTTTCCAAAATGCATACTAATATATACATACATAGCCATAACTTGCCTTTATCTTACTTGATACTCCATAACAAAGCTAGAGGAACATATTAACATGAAAACATAGCATGATCATGTCCCATAAGATTTTACATAACATCTCATATAATAGTATTAACCTAAGTATCAATATCTTGAACATTAACTTGCTTCTCCTTACCTTTCCTTTCTTAGGTAATCTTGCCATAACTTTGACCCTAAAATTTGTTAGACATTTGGAAATGGGGTGAGATTCAAAGAATCTCAGTAGCAACCACCATTATGCACATATATTATTATATATATTGCGAGTATTCATCTAAGAACACATTAAACATGCAATTAAATCATTTTGATACAACTATTTTATAAAAATTTGGGCAGCACTTCCCCTCGTATTTGGACATATTCAGGGTCACATTACCCTTCAAACAATCCAACCAACAATGTCAAATCATCACAAGGCAACATTTCAAACATTAAACACATCATTCAAACCAAGCAACATCAATGATAATACATAGGCATACATAGGTGAGTTAACTACATTTTTGCTTTCTAATGGTCTCCAAACTTTACAAACCCTTTCCTTGATCTTCTAACACTCTTTTGGATCCTATAGCATTACAAAATTATGCCATTAACCATTGATTTCACAACCTTTTTCAATTGGTAGCTTACTAACCATAAAATTCCAAATTAATTTCCTTTGAGTTTTTCTTGTATAACATACTTGTTTCTACCATTTTTTGACCCAAGGAATCCATTTTTGGGGTCAAAATCATGAAATTCGGTTTCTATATTGAACCCTAATTAGGAAGAAAATTACCATAAATTATAGAAAAATAACTAAATGATTAATTTGCAATCTAATGGTATATTATTACATCTTATGGCCTATACATCCCTTTCCATGGATCGATTTCTTCATAGCACAACTTTCTCTCTCTACTCTCTCTCTAGATTGAAAATTTCAGCAAGAAAATAGAGGAAAAATAGCCACTAAAATACCTCAAAATTGCTAGAGGACATAAGAAAAGGGTTGTAAGATAATACCTTAAAGTTTTTGGACAAAGTTTATGATTTTCTCTTCTTCCTTTGACTACTACTAAGTCACGACTTCTCTCCCTCTTTTCTCACTGTTTCTGTCGTGAATATGGCTAAGGATGATGACCAAGATGACTTAAAATGATAAATATATAATAATAAGTTTAGTTAATAATTAAAGTAACTTGGGTTACTTTTTAGTAAAAGCTTTTCAAAAAATTTTCTTCATGTCCCATTCAGCAAATCAAACGTGTTCCACCCTCTTTTTGACCAAAAATTTCTTCATGAAGTTCAATGGACCAAAATACTTTTTACCAATTAAATTTATCCATACCGTTTGGGTATTTTTGCTAACATTGTCATTAAATTGGTATAGGATTATCCAATAATTACTTTTGATCCAAAATCACTATTTCAATCCAAAATATAGTTTAGCAATGCTTACTAATTTTTCTTCAATTACTACTACCCCTTCTTACAGTCCAAACTAATTTTTATCGAGTAAAATATCAACATTAAATCCTAATTACCTAATAAATATTATTTTCACATTGATAAATTCTATAATATATTCCATTGGACTTAACTCATTGAGAGTTTTATTTTAACTATAATTTTTTATATTTACAAAAATACCTTTAAAATTTTTCGGATTATTAAGTGTAATTTTTTCCAAAATTCATAAACTCTCCTTCAATTTCCCCTACATCCACCGCCTTACATTTTTTCCTTTTTCTTTTTTTTTTCTTTTTCTTTTTCTTTTTTTTCTCTTTTATTTTTTTAGGGTAAAATTATCATTTTCTCTTTTTTTTCTTCTAGTCGAGATAATTGATCTCTTTGTCCTATTTCATGCCAAATAGTGTATACTCATTTTTTTAAATTCCTTATAAATTTTAAAACATTGAGCCTTGAGCATCTAAAAAAGATTTTGGGATATTACATATTCAACCTTGGAGATTGGGTTTAGGTACACTTGAGAAAGGAAAGGTTTCCAAAGCAAAGAAAATATAAGCTACAACCAAGAGGAGATGGTCATTTTCAAGTCCTATAAAGGATCAATGACAATGCCTACAAGATTGACTTGCCTAGTTCCTACGGCAATATTAATGCTACTTTCAATGTTTTAAACTTGTCCTTGTTTCATGCTACAAATTCAAGGATGAATCCTTTTGAGGAGTGAGGGAATGATAGAGAACAAGTGAACTCTTAATCATGGAGATCCAATGTGCCTAAAGATCCTCTTTAAGGAGTAGGAGACCCAATGACAAGTGGCAGGACAAAAGCTATGAAAGAGGCCTTGTAAGGATTGGTCCGGGAGATTAAGGAAAAAGAGTTCATTTATTTGGAAGATTTAGAGCAAATGGTGCCACCTTCTAATCCAAAAAGAATGATCATTTATTTGGAGGTCTAATTTGAAGATCTTAAAAGCCCAACCCAAGTCCAAATAGAAGAGCTTGATTAAAAAATTCATGTGCTTCATTAATGAGTCATATGACTTTAGGATTAGATTTATTCTTTTTTTAATTTATTTTAAATTTTTGTTTTATTTTTTATTTGATTTTTCCATTTTAGATTCGATTAGTTTTAATTGGTTCTCACTTGTATTTATGAAGCCAACTTAGGATTTAATTCAAATTTGAATTTAAAATTCAAAAACAAAAGGATATAAGTCTCATCTATAATGAATCACTTCTCCTATTAGGATTATGATTTCTATTACTATTTAAAGACCATATAGTGTCACTTTACAAATCAAATCTGAATAATATTTTGAGTGATTTCTCTCTTCAATTTCATGTGAAATTGTTAGGATTCTTCATGTTCTTCCTAGAATACGGATTTGACTTATTAAGAGAATTGACAAACTTTTGTGGTGTCTCTTATTTGGAGTTGCTAGAGTTCTCTCCAGTGATTCCATTCGGTCTCTTAATTACATTGTGTTACTTTCATTGTTTTTGGTTATTACTCTAAGTTCTTGAGTTGTCTAAGACTTGTTCTTGAGAGTTTCACCCTACTTCTATCACATAGACATGAAGCTATGAAGATGTTGATTTGGAACAAGGTAGCTGCAAACTGTTCTTGCCATAGGACAACTTCAAAGAAAATGATCATTGTCTTCAACTCCTGAGGAACACAAATCACAGATAGCATGTTGTGTCATGTGCCTTCTATATTACTCGGAGTTGGTCAATAGTCTTGATCTAGCAAAATGTCAAAGGAAGGTCCTAATTCATTGGGATCCTGGCCATTTCCATATAGAAGTCCACATGGAGCTTGGTTCATTTCATTTATCTTGCTCCAAAAAAGCATATGCAGAAGATACAGTGAAGATACCGGTTTTAGAGTAGTTCCAATAGCAAGAAGCAGCGTCATCTGGGTTGTATTGAATTTTAAAGGCAGCAATCTGAAGAAGGGTTTCATTGGGTAGCAAGTGTTGGAATTGGGGCCAAATCCAATCTCCCTAGGCATCTAAATGGTCAGCAACTGTTTTGACAAGCTCATGTTCTTCAATGTCTCTAAAGACCAAATTCTTTAAAGGACCCAAGTCACTACACCAATTACCAGTCCAAAATTTAGTAAATCTCCCATTAGCAGGGCTCCAACTAATTCTCATCCAAGTATCATTCCAAACTTTAGATATGCTCCTCCACAAATTAGATACAGAACTAGTTTTGAAGTTACTTGGCTTTGTGTCATTCCAACCATACTTTGCTTTTAACACCCCAACCCAAGAAGGTCAGGGTCGGCAACTAGTCTGAATGCCAATTTGGACAAAAAAGCGCGATTCTAACTCTCTAAATTCTTGATGCCACAACTTCCATTGCGAAGAGGTTGACACATATCATCCCAATTTAGAATATTAACACGCTTCTGTGCAGATCTGGAGCCCAAAAAAAAATTCAGAAGCGAGCAGACCTAGAACGCGTCGTTGGCCCAATTTGTCCTTATTAATGAAACGGTGTTTCATTATTTTGGACCAAACGACGTTGGGGGAGCGAAGACGCCTGCGTTCACGACATGCCGTTTTTGTTAGACGACCAAAATGCTCTGTCGTGTGGCTCATCTTCCTTACCCGGTTGCAGACCTGAACCCGACCCGGAAAACATGTGCAACCCGCTTTGGACCCAAAGGAAAACCTATTGTTTCCAGGTGTTTTCAGCCTCCGTTTACAGCGAATCAAGTGGCGATGTGACCAGAAAAACATGGCAAACAACTAACACATAATAATCGTACCAAATCCATCATACGAAGACAAGATTGAAATTTTTACAATTCTGGTTATGGAGTTTTTTGAATCATCACGTGTACAGTAACCAAAAAGGAGAATTACAAGGCACATAAACTCGCAATTAGATACATTCATATGAATTAACGTACTGATCATCAAATCATGGCTAAATCAGAAAATTAAAATTGCATAGATGAAGCTTTTCATGCCTAAAATTTCAAGGCAAAGCAAGATAGGGAGCAGTAGTCAACAACCAATGGCTCTAATGAAACTAAAAGTATAAATAAACCTAGCTGAAGTCAGCAGCAAAATAAATAATGATATAAATATTTTTTACTGTAATTATAATAGTTATAGATGGTATGATAAAGTAATCTTCCTTAGAATAGAAATAAATTAAAAATTCATAAATACAAAGAATAGTTTAAAAAAATAAATAAGATGGGTATTTTCTAACTAATATATAGTTTGAATGATGATGGTTGAAAATTAGCCATTACTAATAAAAAAAAAATCTTTAGAAGAGTATTGAATAAAAAGTGTAGATTATGCTCAATTCAGCTCACCTTCTTATTAAATAATTTAGTCATATATTACAATTAATCTATTATTTAATTTAATTTAAATTTTAAATTTAAATAAAGATAAAACTAAATTATTACTTATCTCTTAAAATTATTTCACTGATTATATCTTTATTATTAATAAAGATAAGAATGACATTATGATAAGATATATATTTAATTAAATAAATAAGATATATATAACTTGAATAAATTTAAATATATACTAATATTAATTAAAGAGAAAATGACACTTGAATGTCAAAATTTTTAATTAATACTATTTTAAAACTAAAAAATTCAAAAATGACAAAAAATAACTATATTATCAAATTGATCAAAATTTTAAATAGGAAATGATCTAAATACTCTTGTTAAAAAATTTTATAGTCAGCATCTATTTTTTACTACTCATTTTTTACGATTTAACATTAAACTTCCTCAATTTTATACTGAACACATTAAAAAATTTAACTCTCCAAATTTTACAGTCAATTTCATCATTTTACTATTCATGTTCCACGATTTGACATTGAAAACTCCCAATTTTACACTAGATAAATCTCAAAATTTTCACACAACTTTTTCTTTTTACTACTTATATTTTACAATTTAACACTCAATTTTTTTATTTTTACACTAAATTTTCTCAATTGAATTCATTTATTATAATAATATGTTTAATGTAAAATTAAAAAAATTTAGTATCAAATTATGGAAGATGAGTAGTGAAAAGGAGATGTTAAGTGTAAAATATTTTAACAAAGGTATTTAGGTTATTTTATATTTAAAATTTAATTAATTTAAGACTATGGTCCTTTTATGTTATTTTTAAATTTTTTAATCTTAAAATAATATTAATTAAAAACTTTTGCCTTCAACACACCATTAGATGACAAGTTTCAGAAGCAATGACTTTGACCATCCTTTTTTAAAGACAATTTGATACCCACAATTGAAAATATTTCCTTCTAAAAACTTAATTTAAAAATTCAGTAATCCTATAAATTAAATTTTCAACTTAAATTAACTGAATTTCTAATTGATACTGTTCATTTGTCAATATTTTTTTATATTGGACTAAAATGTCTATTTCCCAGATGCTATCAATTTGGAAAACACGAGAAAGAGGGAAAAGGTGTGCAAAAAGAGGCTAATTCCATTCACCATTGGTGTTACGAAGTCCTTGATGGATTTCTTAAGATCTGCCTCAGGAATATCCAGGAGCGCAAGGAGTAAAACACACTCCTGTTCTTATTTGTGGAGATGCTTAATTAGCCTTAGTTTGCGAGGATATGAAGCTGGCAACCAAGCGGGACATTGATGATGGCTGAGATTAAATTTTGGGACGATTTCTGGGTTGGTGATCTTGGGTTGTTCTTTAATAGAAAAATAATAATAATTTACTCCTTATTTCAGTTCTTTGCACTTTGACTTAATTTTCTTATTATTATTATTACTATTATTATTGGCCGATGCTTTGAAGAAAACAATTTAATACTTGATACATGAGGGAAAATCTACAGAGATGAAGTGGAACATATTGAAACTTTTTTTTAAAGTTATGGGCAAGAGTAATTAATTAATCATGCAAAATATAGTTGGAATAATGGACGTTCTATCTTAAAAATTAGGAAGAATTTTTACACTGATTATTTATAAATTATAAATGTCTACCATTACCATTTTGTTTGATAAAAATGTGCTGTTTTGAATGTTTATCATCATCATTATCATGTTTTATATCAATTAACAAATAATCAGCAAGAATAAGAAACATCATATACTCATATTTGTCCTCTTTTTATTTTTACCTTTTGCTTTATTATTATTTATAATTCTAATACAAAAGTAGTCAATCATCTATTAACCTGATTGACTACTTTTGTATTTTGAAAGGTCATAATCAATTTTTTCCATCCCAAAATTAATTATTATTGTATTTTGCCGAACAAGAACTGATTCCCCTAAAAATCAATTATAGGAAGAAGTGAAACAGTAATTTTGTTTTAACTGAAACTATCAGTGTATTTTGAAAATGAAACTATTGCATTGGACATTGGATTTATATCATTATCACTTTCATCCTTATGTAATGTCACTTTCTTAATTGAGATTTTCGTCTAAGCATAAGTATTCAATTTAAGCACATGTTTGGTTTAACTTAAATAATTAATTATGAACCCAAAATCAATTATTTAGATATAACAATTTGTTGCTTTTACTAAAAGATAATTGATTATGAGGTTGATAATTAATATGATAATGAATCCAAATAGATAATAAATAATACATTAATATATAACTCAATTTAAAATATATACACAAAAATATAATAATGTTTTATATTGAAAACTACCCCCTGTAACACACAGGGAGAAAAATATAAATAAAATAGAATCATTTTGGGTTTTTAAGATAAGATAAAAAAGAGTCTAATGAATATTATTAAAAAAATAATGTTTTTGCTTTTTTTGCCAAATGATATTTTTATGCTAAGAAAAAAGACTAAACATTTTATTTATAAGTTATTATAGGCATTTTGGTCATGCAAGTTGTTTGTTTATCTCTTATATTACAATATTTAGAATATTTAAAACTAATTCGTTTCTTTCAATCAATTAATTTATTAATTAAATAAATGTGTATGTATTTCTCCGAACTCATATCCCCCGTACATATCAACATGACATATCACCTCAAATGTTTATTAAAAATAATAAAAATAGATGTTATTTAATATTTAATTAATAATAAATTAAAATATATCATAATTAGCAGATAATTAAATTTTTTAATTATAATATTTAGGGTCCAAATTCTAACAATACATAAGGAAAAAAAATCTTTGTTAAAAGAAGAAAAAGCCATTCCTATAGGTAACTTTGCTAGGAATATCTTTACTTTCTCTAACATGTGCACTTCGTTGAGGACGTGCACTACTTACCTTTCTTTTTTTATTGATTTCTTGCCATGCTGCCATGCGTTCCTTTTTTTTTCTTCTTATTTTCTTTTTATATAGTAAGTCAATAACGGTAAGAAGCACACCACTTTTCTTAGTTTTCTACTAATAATAAATATATATATTTTTGGCCTTCTACCTAAAAAAATTATTAACATTTTTAATAATCATTAATTATAAAAATAAAAATTTTAGTAAAAAATTAAAATTAAATTATTTTTTATACAATTATCTAGTGTCTAATATTATTAGATCATGTTTAAGTATTATTAGATTTAATTAATTGAGATAATTCTCCAAACGTGGTCCAAACTCTTAATCTTATTCAAAAGTGATAAACTCTTTCACTTAAATTAACCAAAAATAAAAAATATTATTAATTATATTAATACAGAAGATTTAAATACATTTTGTTTATTAATGGCAAGAAATCAATAAAAAAACTCGCTCCCCTAACAACGTCAGGGCTCGTTGGAGCGGACAAGACGCTTCCAACTGCAAAGGACAAATGAAATTACTATACGCATCAAGCACATGTATCCTCCACTTGGCTGGGGTGGGAAAATAAAGAAGAGGGAAAAATGAAGGGAGTAAAAATGGAGAAAAAAAATGAGGGAGAGTAATTTTTTTTATATGTTTAACTAAATAGAAGAAAATAAGAATGAAAGAAAATAATTAATTTTATATTGATAATAATATTTTTATTATTTTTAGAAATATATTTACATATAATAAAATTTATTATTGTATAATATTATTTACATAATTTCTATATCATATTAATAAATAAAATTTAAATGTAATTTTAATTTTAATCTTAATTTAAAATTATTTTATCCAATCTTAATTTTATTAAATTTTTAAAATTATTTTTTATACATTGATTTAAAAAATTTTAAAATAATGCTAAAATTAAAAATATATAATATATCAATATTTAGATATAAAAATAATATGGATATTTTTTTCTAAGAAACAGTATAACATTACATTAAGAAACAACATAACATAATAAAGACAAGGGAAGCGAAATTTGTTTTATTATGTAACTTTATTTTGAGGCTGTCCTCTCTCATTATTAATTGAAAAAACAAAAAAATTTAGCTCTTCATTATATTTATCATCAGTTCTATTTCTTTTAGAGGAAGATATGATATTAAGAGTGTCAATTTATTGTTTTATGATGACAATAAATTAAAAAAATTGGGAAATATCTTATTATCTTTGGAGGAAAATTCATGTCATGAAAATAATGATAAGTAAATAATCCAAATGCCGATATGGAGGAGAGATTGAATATTGACAATTAATTTTTCAATTTACTTGAGTGAATGATTATATACAAATTACAACAATATACTATAAATCAATTTACATGCAACTTTTATATATATATATATTTAAAAATATATGTTTGATATATTTTTAACTAATTTAAATTAATTTTTTTGAAATGAAATAATAAAAGATCCATTTGTCGAAGTAATTATTTTTAGAATATAATTTATAACAAATTAAATAATATAATTTATTTTTTTAAATTTTGAAAGAAAGTGAGAGGATGATGGGAAGAACTAGAAGAAAGAAAATTAAATAAAAAAGAATAAAAAAATGATAACGGGAAGATAAAAAAAAAATGGTAGGTAATTTAAAATTTTTAAATTAAATCTTTTCATTTTGAAAAAAAAAAATCAGATGGACCCCCCCCCCTTTTTTTTTTCCCTCCCTTGTCTCTCCTTCACGCAAGAGAAAATATAGGGAAGGTAAAAAAAAAAATGGTAGGTAATTTAAAATTTTTAAATTAAATCTTTCCATTTTGAAAAAAAAAAAATCAGGTGGACCCTCCCATTTGTTTTTTTTTCCCTCCCTTGTCTCTCCTTCACGCAAGAGAAAATATAGTTATTTTCCTGCATCTCTCTCCGCCCCCATGCCAAGCAAAGCAGTAAACTATAGAATCAAGCTCACGTATTCCAGGATCCGGATCGTGGGCCATTCCAGCAAACCACTCGGCAAGTTGCAGATGGTAACAACGCAGGGGTGAACAGGTGCAGAATCAAGCTTACGTATTTCGGGATTAGATCATGGGCCATTCCAGCGAACCACTCAGCATCTTTCGTCGCTTCTCTCTGGACATATCTTATTAATTGCAGAGACTTCATGGAGTATCCCTGATTCTTGTGGATACCTAGGTGTGTGGAAAGTTGGAGCGGCAGTTGCGGTAGTCCACACCATTTCCATGGCTATCCCCGACCGTTCCAACGATTCGGAAACTGAAACTCCGCTGCTGCTGGACACCGTGGACGGTGCCGTCGATTTCAAGGGTCGCCCAGCGCTCCGATCTGGCTCCGGTGGTTGGCGAGCAGCGGCTTTCATCATCGGTAAAATCGCCAGCTTGCTTACCACTTTTAGTGAACCCATTCTGCGAATTATTCACTCTCGTTTCATTTTGTGGTTTTTCTCTTAGTTGTGGAAGTGGCGGAGAGGTTTACTTACTATGGAATCAATTCGAACCTCATAAATTACCTGACGGGGCCACTGGGGCAATCCATGGTAACGGCGGTGGAGAATGTGAACATCTGGTCTGGAACAGCGTCGTTGCTTCCTTTGCTGGGTGCTTTTGTTGCCGATTCTTTTCTTGGTCGTTACCGCACCATCATGCTTGCGTCCTTCATCTACATTCTGGTTAGTTATTGACCCTCTGCAACTATACATCTTGTTGCATGCAATGGTTGGAAAGAATGGCGTTTGAAGGATCCAGACGATAGAGTTTCCTCAACAGAATTTCTTTAGATGATTCCACATTTTCTGAACAATTCTTCAGCTTATGCTTGTAGCAGAGTAGGAAGACTGTTACATTCAGTTATCTTCCATAACTGATTTATTAATACCTACCAACTAATAACTAACTCACAACTATGACTGCTACTAACACAGAAAATTGTTTAAGTTTATCTAGTGGAATGCATCTAATTCTCAGTTAACTTATCTAGCTTTGTAAGCCTATTAATCAGCGTTGCATATAAACAATGAAACACCCTTTATCTCTATCACAGAATGTTTCAGTAATGACTACCTTTATTATTCTTTAGATAGAATCAGTCGTTCAAGAAGTCAATTTAATTGATTATATGACAATTTACATCCAGTGCAGTGTAAATTTAGTAGAAGCCAAGGATTTGGGCATGATAAAGAATTGTGGAAGTAGTTATCAGATTGATTGCCAGTGCTTTCATTCTTTTGTTAATTCGTGTTTTTTTTTTTTTTGGGAAGTTCTTCACACCTGATTTGGCTACAGTTTCAGTTCAATTTCACAGGGTTTTCATCGATGGAAATCTATTTTATTCATTGGAACAGGTTTTAAGTAAGTCCATATCATATATCCTGTCTGAAGTTTGTGAGAAATGATGATGAAGCTCTGTTTACTTGTGCTTGAAATTTGTGTCATATTTAATTGCTCATCTGGATTTTGATCGGAAAAAACTGCAGGGACTGGGCTTGTTGACTTTATCAGCTATACTTCCTGTCAGCACTGTTTACTGTCAATTTGCCAGTAGTGGCACCTCTTGTTCTGAACTCCAAGTAATCTTATTCTTCTTCTCTCTTTATCTTGTTGCACTTGCACAAGGTGGACATAAGCCTTGTCTCCAGGCTTTTGGAGCTGATCAATTTGATAGGGAGCACCCGGAAGAACGGATGGCCAGAAGCTCATTTTTTAACTGGTGGTATTTTACTTTCTCCATAGGTCTCGTAGTAACTCTTCCAATCATAAACTATATCCAAGATAATTTCAGTTGGGTTCTTGGATTTGGAATCCTCTGCATTGTGATGGTTATGGCATTGGTTTTATTCTTGTTTGGAACTTGGACTTATCGGTTCTGCATCCATGGGAATGAAAAGAGCCCATTTTTGAGAATTGGTAAGGTGTTCATTGTTGCCCTCCGCAATTGGCGAACAAGACCATCAGCTATAGCTAGTGAAGAGGAAGCTTGTGGTACTGTGCCTCACCAAGGTTCTGAACAGTACAGGTAAGATTAATGAGCTTTAGCATATAATGATGCCTTCTATGAAGTGGAAAAGTATGATAGTGAAGATTTTTATTTATCATTGAACTGTGTATACATGACGGAGAAGGTTCCTCAATTTATAGGAGCTGGTAACAACAAAAAAAAAAAAATAGAAGAATAGGAAAGAAAATATCCTACGTACAACAACAACAACAACATTAGTCTTATCCCACTATGTGGGGTGAGCTACATGGATCATACGATGTCAATGGGCTCTATCAAATGCCATCTCCTCAGATAAATCATTTCTCAAAAGGTCATTCCTTATAACTTCCTTTAGTGTCCTTTTTGGTCTTCCTCTACACATTTTGATCGGGTTCCAAGCCATTTGATCAACTCTGTTCACCGGCTCCTCTTGCCTTCTTTTTTGTAGATGCCCAAACCACCTTAAATGATTTTTCACCATTTTCTCCTCGATAGGTGCTACCTAACTTTCCTTCATATACAGTCATTTCGTATCTTATCCAATTTTGTATGACCACACATCCTTCTCAACATTCTCATCTCTGCTACTCCCATCTTATACTCTTATTGTCTTTTCAAAGCCCAACATTTACTACCATATAGTATTGCTAGCCTTATAGCTGTTCTGTAAAATTTTCTTTTAAGTTTAGTAGGTACCTTGTGGTCACAAATAACTCATGTTGCTTTCCTCCACTTTAACCACCCAACTTGTATCCTATGTATAACATCTCCATTAATTTCACCATTATTCTGTGAAATCGACCCCAAATATCTAAAACTTTAACACTTTAGGAATGATTTGCTCTCCAATTTTTATCTTTAAATTATGTTTAATTGGCCTCTTATGATAACAATGATTCCTAATTATGATAGCAATTGCAATAGAACCTTTCAAAAATTATTGTCATTGCTTTGCCTTTATTGTTCATAGTGATGTGTGAGACCTTGAAAAATGGAAACTAGTATAGGGGCTAGTTGATTTGTAAACTTCATTAATGACGTTTGGAAATGAAAGTTATTTTTTAATTTTAATTAACAATAATCTGTCTTGTTAATGTTGGATAATGTTTCTATGCTTTTAAGATTAACTTAAGTGTTTTGTTTTATTTGGATGGGGTTATTTTGTTCTGATTAGGATAAGATCATTTTAAATTTTTGTTCAGATGGGCTTTATCCTAAGATTGTTTTGAATATTTTGTTTAGACAGGCTTGATCACTTAGTTACTTGAGAGCTTTGTTCTTTCTTATTTATTCTCTATAAATGTTTTCAAAATTCTGGCTGAAAATTACAGCCACCTTCTTTGAAAGGGCAAAAACTTCTCATGACGTTGCTGCATGAATCAATAAACCTATTTCCTCTCCAACTTGTCATTCAGTTGTTGCAGAAACCAGCATTCACTACACGGACTAGTGAAATTGAGGTTGTTGCACAAACCCTTGAATGCTGCACAGACCAGGGCAATCATCTCTTCAAGCTGTCCCTTCAGGCTTGATGATAAGGAAGCAATTACAGATTAAAAATAGATAATGGTTAAAAAAAATCCAGATGTTGGTGATTAGTGTTAAAAACCTATCCGCTAATGGTAGGCACAAAATCATATGTTGGTGGTTTGTGTTAGAAAGAAAGCCATATTTTAATGGTTAACAAAAACCCATATGTTAGTGATCAATGTAAAAGCATAAGTGGTGTTTCATGTGAGAAAACCATATGTTAATAGTCGGTAAAAGAACCAAGATCTCTACTTCACTAAAAGACTATAAGGCCTCATCCAATCCTAAAAGGAGCTGATAAAACTGAATAAGTACATAGGGAAAAATAGAAAATAAAAGAACAAGGCTAAATAGGCAATGTGAGACTTCTCCAATATTTACTCAAGAAGAAAGAAAGAAAATGAGGTAGAACCCAACAAACTTGTAGCAAAGCATTAAATATCCATTCCAAGTCAAGGTACTGACAATGCTAAGTTAAATATTCTTATTGCCTTGAGGAAAGGAATAAGGTCTTGTGCTCTTCAAAAATTGGTGAATTCATTTGTTATGATGGACTCTCACCTGCGTCAAAGGCTTTTGTAATCAGTATCTATAGAAATGATGCCTCAAAGTATTCAGTAGGCCCTAAGTATTCCTGATTGGAGGCAATCTATTCATGGAGAAATGTCATCTCTGAAAGAATGGGACACATAAAATCAGATATCTCCTTGAAGGGAAAAGTTCAGTTTGTTGCAAATGAGAGCATTAATTTAATAATGCCAGATTGGTAGCTAAAGAGTCTACTCAAACTTAAGAGATAGACTATGAAGAAACTTTTGCACTTGTTGCCAAAGTCAACAATCAAATTGATGCTATCCTTGGTAGGAAATTTGGATTGGAAACTTTTTCAATTGGACATGAAGAATTGTTTTTTTAGGGGGGGGGGGGGGGGGGGGGGTTTTGTGTTGGTCTTGAAGAGGAAATTTACAGGGAAACTCTTCTTGGCTTTGGCTTCTAGGACAACTAAAATAAGGTGTGCAAGTTGAGCAAGTTCATTGTATGGCCTTAAGCAATCCCCAAAAGTCTGGTTTGATATGATCATGAAAGCGATAAAAGCTATGGCTATGAGCAATGATAAATAGATATGCTCTTTTTGAAGCTTTTTCCTTAAGGGAAAATTGCTATCCTTATAGTATATGCTGATGATATCATTGTTATAGGACACTTTATGGATAAAATCTAGAGGTTAAATGAGGCTCTCACATGAGATTAGAAATAATGAATCTTAAGGAATTGAGGTATTTTCTAGGAATAGAGGTGGCAATTCAAAAATGGGGCATTGCTATTTCTCAAGGAAAGTTTAAATCCGGCTAAAGAAAATGAATTGCTTGGATGCAAACTAGTAGGCACTCATTTTGAATCTACTATTGATGCAGAAAAGATAGTTAGATAATTAGGATTTAAATCATTATTAGATTATTTAGATTTAATTTATTTTATCTTTTAGGATTTAATTATTTTGTTTAGATTTATCTTTATCTTATATTTAGGATATAGTTTAGATTAATATTTATCTTTTAGATTTAAACTATTTTAGTATCCTAGTTAGATTAGGATTTAAGGCTCTATAAATAAACCTTAGGACCCCTTGTTGTATCTAAGTTATTTCGTTATTGATTCAATATAATTGAGATTATTGAGAATTATTCAGTGAGTTTCCTCTCCTTTAAATTTTCTCCTCTTCTCATCTATCTTCTATCCTTACCCTACCTTGTCCTACATCAACTATTTTGGGCTTAAACAAGAAGGTACTTGGACTTGACATTAGGAGCTATCAAGGGTTGGTGGGAAGTTTTCTTTTTTTTAGTCTCTTTAAAACTTTGACCTTATATTAGCTTTCATATACATTTGGTGAGTTTGTTTATAAGTAAGCCAATAGAAGAGCATATGGAGGTAATTTATAGAATTTTGAGATACTTGAAGATTGTTGGCAGAAATCATGCTTAGATTATGAGTCATATCTTTTTTCTTGATTCAATCAGATTTCATACTTTAATAATTGATTTGGATCTCTTTTAAATATCTGATTTTATTCTCTGAATCTCTAGTATTTATTTCCTAGGATTTGTCACATTTACTTTCTAGGATTGAGTTGCTTATTCCTTTGTGGCATTCTCTCCTATTTATATGTACATTTTCTGCTAAAATAAACAAGGAGAATTCCTAGAATAATTTCATGGTACTAGAGCCTAACCCTAATGGCTCTGGGGAATTCAAACATTCATGGTATCTTTTCTCTCATATCTAGATTTGAGAAAATGGATGGAGAGAGGGTACCGCTAGAAGGTTTTGGTGGGAACAGCGAGAATTTCTTTTTGTCAGCAACAAATTAAAGGCTGGTGCCATTGTTTCAACTGTCAAAGGAGGTGCTCCAGAATCACTCTTAGCCATGCTGGTCAACCACAAACTGACTGGCAATAATTATTTGCAGTGGTCCCGATGTATTCAGATGTTTGTTAGGGGCTGAGGCAAGATAAAATATCTAACTGGAGAAGTGGAGCAGTCAGCTGAAGATGACCTATAGTGTGAGCTATGGGAGGCCGAAAATAACTAGGTCATGTCCTGGCTTATTAACTCCATGGATTCAGAGATCAGTGAAGGCTATCTTTTGGCTTCTACAGTCAAAGAAATATGGGACATAGTTCAAATGACCTACTCTTAGATGGAGAATACTTCTGCTCTTATGCAGATGAAGAAGAAGCTTAAAGACTTAACCCAAGGTAGCATGAGTGTCATTCAATACTGCAGTGAACTCAAGAAACTATGCCAGCAAGTGGACTTGTATGATGTTGATCATTGGGATTGCAATCAAATTTGCAAAAGTCAAAAAGGAAGGTGGAGAAGGAAAGAACCTACAAATTTCTCCTTGGCTTAAGAGATGAATTTGAAGAAGTTAGGGGGAGAATTATGGGTATGCTTCCTTTACCATCTCTTCAAAGTGCTTTCAATATGGTGAAATTTGAAGAAAGCAGAAAGAAACTTGTTGTTGGCTTGATTTCAAGTCCTACAAATACCACAGACAATTTTGCACTAGCTGCAAAAGGGGTATCAACCACTGAACAAAGGGGAAACAGGAATGTGAAATGTGATCACTGTGGAAAAGATGGGCACACTAAGGAGACTTACTGGAAGCTCCATGGAAAACCCCCAAATCTCAAGTTGAAACTGAAATCAGAAGGGAAGGGTTATGTGGCAGAAGGAGAAGGAAAACTTGATCCTGAACTTGGAAAGGTAAGTCAAGAAGAGTTACAGGTTATGAAGCAAATTTTGGAGAAACATGGACATTAGGTGATGGTACAAAAAGGTTCTTCCTCTGCTAATGTAGTATAGACAGGTAACTTTATAGCTGCCCTCTATGTTAATGTTTTCTTAAGGTTTACCTAGATTATAGATTCAGGGGCTAGTGATCACAGGATGGATAACAAAGAGTTGTTTAAAACTCTACGACCATACAAGGGTGATATGAGAATTAAGATTGTAGATGGTACCTACTCTAAAGTTGAAGGAATTGGAACAATTGTGATATGTGGTGTTATTGTAATACACAATGCTTATTGTGTACCTGGCCTCAAATGCAATTTATTATCTGTTTATAGATTCCATAAGAATAAAACATGTAGAGTGCATTTTACTATGATGGTGACTGGTGTTTTCTACAAGTTTGGAGCTCGGGGAAGATGATTGGGCGTGTTAGGGCATATGATGGATGTTATTATCTTGAAGATGAAACTAGTGAGGATGCAAAGAAGGGTGCTTATTCTGCTATTTTAAATAATGATGTGTTAATGTGACACTATAGATTGGGTCACCCCTGTTTTAATTATATGCAACATGCTTTTCTTGAACTCATGAATAAAAATTCAGAATTCTTTCATTATGATGTTTGTCACCTCGCTAAACAATGTCAAAAGCCCATATTCTCCTTAACCCTACAAACCAACTCAACCTTTCTCCTTGATACATAGCGACATTTGGGGTCCATCTAAGGTCTTGTCTTCAACTAAAGCCAAATGTTTTATAACATTCATTGATGATCATACTAAATTAACTTGGGTGTTTTTGATGAAAGAAAAATCTAAAGCCATTCAAATCTTCAGAAATTTCCATGCTTAATCAATTCTAGAAATCTATCCAAATCTTGAGGAGTGATAATGGTAAAGAGTATATGAGTTCTAATTTCCAAAATTTTCTTGGGGAAAAGGGGATTCACCATCAAACCTCTTGTGTCAATACTCCTCAACAAAATGGGATTGCTGAACATAAAAATAGACACTTATTGGAACTAGGTAGAGCTATTATGTTAACCCATAATGTTCCAAAATTCTATTGGGGTGAAGCTATACTTTTGCATACTTGATAAACAGAATGCCCTTTAAAGTGCTGAGTTTCTTGTCTCCTACTCAGAAACTCCATGAATTTTATCCTAATTATCATCTTATGTCTGTTATTCCCTAATGAGTATTTGGATGTACTGCCTGTGTTCATAATGATAATGGGGGGAAACTTGATCCTAAATCTGTCAAATGCATTTTTGTGGGACATTCACTTTTGTGGGACATTCACTGACCCAAAAAGGATACAAGTGTTTCAATCCTAGTACCCGGAAAATGTATGCCACTATGAATGTTACTTTTCTTGAAAATCAACCTCATTATTCGAAATTACCCATTCAAGGGGAGAATAGGGGATGATGAATGGCTAATTTTACCTAAAAATGGACCCACCAAAGCTACTATGTACCCTGAATCTAATTTTCAGCTACCGAAAAATATATCAGGAAATATTTATTTTCAACTACCAGAAAATATATCAGGAAATATTTCTAATCCTGTACCTAGTTTCCAGTGACCCCATCCGTCAGGAAATTCTCAAACACTCCAAAATCAGTCTAAACTTGAGAAACCTATTGATAAATCCTGAATCTGTTACCGATTCAGAAATTCCCCAACTTGAACCTGAAACTGTTCCAGAAATTGAAACTGGGGCTCACGAAATCAATGATCAATAGATTCAGACATATAGCAAAAGAAGCAAATTTAGAAACTTGGTGGCACAGCCACAGGAAGACACACAAACACAGCAAGAAACTGAAGAGATCTAAAATATGCCTGAACACGATCAAGAATCTGAACCAAAACCAATACCTAAAGACTTACATTGACCTATTGTCTTGAGGAAAGAGGTAAGAACATGTACTAAACACCTTATCAATCGCTATGTATCTTATGCAGAGTTATCTCATAATTTTCAAGCTTTTACAGCAAGTATATCAAATGAAAAGATACCAGAAACTTTCAATGTGGCAGTTTCAGATCCTAAGTGGAAAAAAGCTATTGATGAAGAATTAGAAGCCTTGAAGAAGAATAATACTTGAGTGATAACAGATCTACCTAAAGGAAAGAAAGCAATGGGGTGTAAGTGGGTGTGCACCATTAAGTATAATCAAGATAGGAGCATCAACAAGTACAAAGCTAGATTGGTAGCCAAAGGGTTTACCCAAACCCATGGTGTAGATTACTAAGAGATATTTGCACCAATAGCTAAACTAAACACTATCAAAGTAATATTGTCTATTGCTGCTAATCTTGATTGACCATTGTGTTAGTTAGATGTTGAGAATTCCTTTTTGAATGGAGATTTGGAAGAGGAGGTGTTCATGGAGATACTACTTGGTATGCAATAGTATGAAAATTTGGCTATGTAAATTACTCAAATCCTTGTATGGGCTGAAACAATTACCTAGGGCAAGGTTTGAAAGATTTACACAAGTTGTGAAGAGAATTGGGTATGTTCAGCGTCAAACTGATCATACATTATTTGTAAGAAATTATAGAGGGAAAATCTCAGTGCTGATGATATGGTTTTGATTGGTGATGACTTAGAAGGAATTGAAAGACTGAAAGAATCACTAGCAGCAGAATTTGAGGTTAAAGACCTTGAGAATCTGAAATACTTTCTTGGTTTGGAAGTAGCAAGAACAAGTGAAGGGATTAGTGTGTCACAGGCGAAGTACGCTTTAGATTTATTTCAAGAGATAGGGATGTTAGGTGCTAAACCTATTGAAAGCCCTATGGAAGCTTCTCAAAAATTAATGATAAAGGTGTTGCACCGGTTGATAAAGGGAGGTACCACAGACTTGTGGGAAAATTGATCTATCTCTCTCATACTAGACTTGATGTCAGTTTTGCAGTTTGTGTCATTAGTCAATTTATGAGTCAGTCTCAAGAAGAACATTTAGATGCTATATAGTGAATTTTGAAGTATCAAAACATGACACCAGGGCAAGGCCTATGCTTAGGAAAAGGAGACACTAGAAGCCTAGAAATTTTTACAGATACAAATTGGGTAAGCTCAATCTTTAATGGAAGGTCTACTTCTGGGTACTGTACATATGTATAGGGTAATCTTGTTACATGGAGAACCAAGAAATATGCAATTGTAGCAAGGAGCAGTGCTAAAGTTGAGTATAGATCTCTAGCTCACGGTATTTGTGAAGGAATATGGGTTTGCAGGTTAATGAATGAGCTGCAGAGAAGTATTCCACTTCCTATGAAATCTGATTGAATCAGGAAAAAAGTTATAAATCATAATCTAAGCATGATTTTCCTCAACACTCCCCCTCAAGCTGAGGAGTAGATGTTAATCATCCTCAGCCTGCTTCTCAAATTTTCAAATCTGACACGTAGGAGAGCCTTTGTCATTAGATCAACAACTTGTGAATTGGAAGGAATATAAGTCAATAATTTTAGAGTCAATTTTTTCTTTGATAAAGTTTCTATCAATCTCCACATGCTTAGTCCTATCATGATGAATAGGACTAATTATTCTCTGAATCTCTAGTATTTATTTCCTAGGATTTCTCACATTTACTTTCTAGGATTGAGTTGCCTATTCCTTTGTGGCATCCTCTCCTATTTATATGTATCTTTTCTACTGAAATAAACAATAAGAATTCCTAGAATAATTTCAAAGACAACTCCTGGTAATGAAATATGATTCTAAGAAAATGGGAATAGAGGAAAGGAGGTCTTAAGGTAGGTTCTACCACTAACAGAAGATCCATTTTGGGATGTTGCACTTTCTTTGGGGAAATCCTTATCACATAGAGATGCAAAATGCAAGTGGCAGCAAGTAGAGAAAAAGTATTTAGGACCCTTGCTCACAAGATATGTGAAGTAATGGATGAATTAAGAATTTTTATGGCTTGACCTATGAAGATATTGTATGATAACATGGCAATTATCAATATTATTGTAATATGACAATTATTAGTATTTTTAAAATTTTAGTACACCATAATAGACCCAAACATGTTGAGGTTGATTGGCATTTCATTAGAGAGAAACTTGAAGCTGGAATTTTTTGAGTTGACTTACATTTCAACTCAGAATCAAGTAGTTAATCTCTTAACCAAGGCCTTATCATGTGTCAAACTCAAAGGATATACTGGAGAGTTGGGCATGCTGGAAATCCATTTCCCAACTTGAGGGGGGTGTTGGTAGTGCTAGAGTTTCTTGGCCTTAGCTTGTGATTGTGATTCCCTCAATTTCTGCCATCTAAATGTCAACTACTTAAATTCTCTCTTACTTCCTCGATTTGTTGCACATTTAAGGTATTTTATTCCTTATTTTTTGTTGCTATTTTTATGGGATCTAGTGTTAAAAAGGAAGGGAAGATTAATGTGTGATGAAATGCACACAGGATCAAGATGACTCACGCTTCAACAACTTTTAGTGTGGGAAATCAAAGGGTAGAATAATGCCTCTGTTCATCTTATTGAATGCTTAGAATCAATACATATATATGATGATATCTAGGGTTTCCTATGTGATACTATGACTTATTCTGAAATCCTAATTGCCAAAAAATATTAAGAAAATAAGATAAAACTGTAACAGAAAAGATAATAGCAGATACATATGAGAAATAAGAAAATCTAGCTAGGGTAAAGTGTCTTCTTTTGGGCTTCTTAATAGGCTCACACTTGTGCGCCACCAACACTTCCCCTCAAGCTCGAGAATAGATGTTAATCATCCCTAGCTTGAAGCTCAGATCATCGAACTTGGCACGAGCTAATGCTTTGGTCATCAAATCTGTCACCTGAGAATTTCTAGATATGTGAAGTATTTCAAGTGTGCCTGAGTCAACTTTCTCCTAGATAAAATGCTTGTCTATTTCCACATGTTTTGTTCTATCATGGTGCATTGGATTTTCAGTGATTCCGATGGTAGCCATGTTGTCACAAAGGACATTAATAGGTAAATTGATAGGTAATCTTAACTCACCCAAGAGTCTTATCAACCTCATACCTTCACATGTATCCAATGCCACTGCTCTTAGCTCTGCTTTTGCACTACTACGAGCCACAACAGACTGCTTTTTACTTCTCCATATTACTAAATTACCCCACACATAAGTGGAATACCCCATAGTGGACCTTCTATCTATAACTGATCAAGCCCGATTTGCATCAGTAAATACATCGATGTTTCCGTGTTCTCGCCTGCCAAAGAACAGTCTCTTTCTCGGAGTCATTTTAGACAACGCAGAATTCTATAGACAATCTCCATGTGTTTTTCATTTGGTTGATTCATGAACTGACTCACCACACTAACAAGAAAGCATATGTCAAGGCATGTGTGAGATAAATAGATGAGTTTGCCAACTAGGCGCTGATATCTTCCTACATCAAGTGTACTCACTTTCAGCAATCTTGACTTATAATCTGCTTCCATAGGGGTATCTGCCAATTTTACATCCCAACATTCCAATTTCTTCAAGAAGATCCAGTGTATAATTCCTTTGTGAAACTAAAATTCCTTCTTCATTTCTAGCAACTTCTATGCCCAAGAAATCTCGCATTTGACCTAGGCTTTTCACTTCAAATTCCACTGACAGCTTCTTGACTAATGCTTCAATTTCTTCATTAAAATTTCTTGTAATAATAATGTCATCTACATAGACAATGAGAATTGCCAATTTATCACTTGTGCCATGTTTGACAAAAAGTGTGGTCGGTTTGACACTGAACAAACCCTTGAGCAATTATTGACCTAGTGAATCCATCAAACCATGCTCTAGGGGATTGTTTTCAATCCATAGAGTGACTTGTTCTGCTTGCACACTTTGTTTCTTTCAATCATATCTTCTAAACCAGGTGGAATTCTCATGTAAACTTCCTCCTCCAAATCTCCGTTGAGAAATGCGTTCTTCACATCATGAAGAGGCAAATCTAAATTGGTAACTAATGAGAGCAGCACCTTGAGTGTGTTAAGCTTAGCAACTCGCCCAAATGTTTCCTATTAATCTAGTCCATAAGTTTGAGTAAAACCCTTTGCTACCAACCTAGCCTTGTATTGATTGATGCTACCATCTGGATTATATTTGACAGTGAAGACTCACGTGTAGCCCACCAAAGTCTTTCTTGGAGGAAGATCCACAGATGACCAGGTTTGATTTTTATTCAAAGCATCAAGCTCTTCTTGAATTGCTTTCATCCACTCTGGTTTTCTGGCTACTTCATGAAAGGTGGTAGGAGTCTTCTCCATAGACACATTGTGTACAAATGCGTGCATCTTAGAAGAAAGTTTATCATAAGAAACAAAGTTACTAATAGGATGCTTAGTACAGTTTCTTACCCCCTTTCTAATAGCAATTGGCGGTTCTAGATCATCAAGCTCTTCCTTTTCTTTTGAACTTGGGATTGGGGAGAGGATTTTAATAGCTAATTCAGCAGGTAGAGAGTGTGTGTTTTGTTTCACACCTTTCTTTGTCTTTCAGCTATAATTAAGTAACTTTAGCTTCTTTCTTGTTTCACTTGAACAGATCACATCATCGTTATCTACGTTATTCTTGGGTGTAGTAGCTTCTGATGCTATGAACTCTGATGCTATAGTGTCAGTTTTTTGCAAATCCAATCCAGTTTCTAAAACTTGCAAATCTGATCCTGAAGTATCAAAAACAGATCCAAATAATCCAAGCATCCATTCAATTCCACTTGCTATATTATCCCCCTGAATGGATGAATGGGAATAAAATGGTTTAGTTTTTAGAAAAGTTACATCCACACTAACAAACATTTTCCTTGTAAAAGGATGATGATACTTGTAACCTTTCTAAAATGTAGAATAACCTACAAAAATGCACTTGATGGACTGTTGATCTAGTTTGCCTCCATGCATGTTATGCACAAATGAAGTACACCCAAAGACTTTGAAAGGAAGTGACAAAATAGTCTTTGTATCAGGATGAGCTTCAAAGAATTTATCACAAGGGGAATTAAACTTAAGAATTCATGAGGGCATTCGATTGATCAAATAAGTTGTTGTAAGAACAGCCTCTCCCCAAATATGCTCAGGTACATTAAATGCAATAAGGAGTGATCTAGCAACCTCCAAAATGTGCCTATTGTTTCCTTTCGCCACCTCATTTTGCTAAGTGGAATAAACACATGAATTTTGATGGATAATACCATTACTACTGAAATATGATTATGAAGTGTTATTTATAAATTCCTTTCCAATGTCACTTTTGAAAATTTGCAAACTAGCTTGATACTGATTCTGAATCATTCTATGAAAGTTCTGAAAATGTTAAGAACATTAGATTTTTCTTTGAAAATATACACTCAAGTCATTCTCATGTGGTCATCAATAAAGGTCATAAACCATCTTGCCCCATTTATATTATTTGTATTTGAAGGTCTCGAAATACCGCTATGCACCAAAGCAAAAGGTTTAGATGAATGATAATCTAGTGATGGATATGTAGCTGTAGTATGTTTTTACAAATGTCACACTCCACATTGAAGCAAAGAATCAACTTTATTGAATAATTTGGGATACATCTTATTCATGTAAGGAAAATTAGGATGCCCTAATCTAAAATGTCATAACAAAACTTCATCTTTATTCTTTTGATGATTTGCTGCCACTGCACTATGACTCCTGGAACCTCTAAGCCAATAGAGACCACTACACTCTCTATCACTGTCAATCCTCTTCTCCATCTCCAAGTCCTGGAAAAAACATCCTAATTCATCAAAACTGGCTCTACATTTCAGATCTTTAGTGAGTTTGCTAACAAAGAGCAAATTACTATCAAGTGAGGGAATTACTAAAACATCTTTTAGAATAATATCGTCTGTTAACCGGAGCCTTTGATCCATCAGGAATAATAACAAAATGTTTTTCAGAATTAGGAACAAAATCAATCATACTGGAAGAGTCATTTGTCATGTGATTAGTGGCACCGAAGTCAACAATCCATGTATCTGGAGATGCTGTACTTCTAATAATAGGATTACCTGAAGTGGCCATAGCACTTGAGCCTAGTATTTTGTTACAATTCTGGTTCTAGCTGATCATTCGCTGAAGTATATTAAGTAATTATGCATTTGACAGGTTTGTATGCTCCTGTTCAGAGCCTTATCCAACAGCTACCATTCCACAAGCTTCCTTGTTTTGCCTCGATTTCTAGTTGGCAGGTTTGCCATGTAGTTTGCAACACTTGTCCTTGCTATGACCTACCTTGTTGCAATGCTCGCAGATGAACTTATCACCTTTCTTCATCTTAGATTCAGTTCCACCACCCTTTGCCTCCATAGCAACAGTTTCTATCACAAAGTGGGACTGAAATGAAATCTGCATTAATTTTCACTTGCTTTCTTCAAAGTTGACTTGGGCAAAGGTTTCATCAAGTGATGGCAGAGGGCGTGTTGCCATAATTCTTCCCCTAACCTCATCAAAATCTGGATTGAGGCCAAGAAGTAGAGTATGAATCTGCTCCTTTTCTACTATCTTCTTGTAGGTCATTGCATTCTCACTACACTTCCACTCGTAGACCTCGTACGAATCCAGTTGTTGCCAATACTTTGAAAGAGTGTCATCATACTAAGTAGTGTTTAGATTGCCTTGTTTGAAGTCACGAATTTGGCCTTTGATTTCCATCATAGCTGCTATGTTCTCTGCAGATGAAAAACCTTTCTTCACAGCGTCCCAAACCTCCTTAGCTATTTTGAGCAGCACATAATTTTCACCAATTTCCAGTGCCATGGAATTTATAAGCCATGACTTCACCATATTGGTTTCTACCCTCCAGACTTTGAACTTGGGATTATTAGAGTCTGGTTAGGTGGCCTCTCTTGTTAGATACTCCTCTTTGCCCCTACCAATGATGTACATCAAGGCCCCTTGTGACCACTGCAAGTAATTATTCCCATTAAACCTCTTATTAGTAATAGAGATGGGATTATTGTCAGTGCTTGCAAGACCGGTGAAAGCATTTTGAGGAGCTTCTGCAGTTCGGTTGGTTTGGTCACCTATGTAGACACTTGAGCTCTCTTTTGTTATTGATTGGTAAGCCCTCAAAGGACCGAATTTTACCATAATTTTTAAATCCCCATGCTCTGATACCATGTCGGAAATCAGAGGATAGAATAATGCCTCTAGCTGTCTTACTGAATGCTTAGAATCGATACATATATAGATGATGATATCTAGGGTTTCCTATGAGATACTATGACTTATTCTTAAATCCTAACTGCTGAAAAATATTAAGAAAATAAGAAAAAGCTGTAACAGAAAAGATAGTAACAGATACATATGAGAAATAAGAAAATCTAGCTAGGGTAAAGTGTCTTCTTTTGGGCTTCTTAATAGGCCCAAACTTGTGCACTGCCAACATTTAGATTCTGAACCATCATTATATTCCCTTATATCTTCTTGGAATGGTTGGAATCAGTATGTTTAACAATGCTTTTGACTTGGTAGAGCATGGATATGTTACTTGTAAGTCTCATGATGTAAATATTCTACAGAGAGAAGGGTTAGGGGAACATTATGGGTGACCTTTGGTAAACAAGGGACTAGGTCTGAGCCAATAGACTAACAAATTTTACTGAGGTTGAATGACTACAGGAGTGGTGACGGGTTGGAGGAAAATCGAAATTAGGCTGAATGATTGTAGGAGTGGATGGATGATAGTTTTGGGGGAATCTGGTTTGGGGAAGGGGGCTAACTTTATGGACAGAAGAATTGAGAAGAGATGGCGTGTTGAAAAGCTAGCATCTGTTTGTTTCTTTGTTCTTGTGCCTGTGTCTAATTTCCTGTTGTCTGTGCTGTATATTTGAGGATTGTCGTGCTGTAATCTGTTAAAGCTTGTGTTCTGTGTTTGTGAGGTTTGAATATTATACTCTATTGACTATGGAAGTAACTATATTCCAGTATCGATATCAGTAGCATATTGTATCCTGTTGTTTTTGGTGGATATTAGCAAGGGATCCTATCATATTTCCTTTCTAATTCAGTAAAATTTTAGTCCGGCTAACTATAATGCTTCTAAGGAAATAAGGGTTTTACATGCATTCTTCTTATTCCCATTCTTGTTCAATGTGAAGCTATGCTCATATAAAGCAGTTAATATGTTTTCCATACTAATAAAACAAGCAAACGACTTGTCCTCATCAAGATCATTTGCAAATGGATCATATACTCAATAATCAATGTGGCAATGTAAATAGTCAAGCATTTTGGTTCCTAATTTTGATTACTATTTTCTTTTGTTAATCTTATATTTATACTTTTTGTTGCTCATAAACATTTCCTTTATCGAGCAAGATCCGTTTCTTAATCAAGCAAGATTTCTATCACTGTTACTGCAAATAAGGGATCATTGCTTCCATAATAGAACTTTCTTGAAATGATTATTGCTGCACTGATAACTGTAACCTTTCATTTTCTCTCAAATATGGATGGATGGCAGGTTCCTTAACAAAGCACTAGTTGCCCCAGATGGTTCCCAAAAAAGAGTGAACGTCTGTAGTGTTTATGAGGTTGAAGAAGCAAAGGCAGTCCTTAGGCTAGTTCCAATATGGTCTACAAGTTTGATATATGCTGTTGTGTTTGCTCAGCCTTCTACTTTCTTTACCAAGCAAGGGGTTACATTGGACGGGAAAATTTGGCCTGGGTTTTTTGTACCAGCTGCTTCTCTTCAATCCTTCATCGGTCTTTCCATTGTACTTTTCATTCCTATCTATGACCGCATTATTGTTCCAATAACCCGAGCTATCACTGGAGAATCCTCTGGCATCACCATGCTACAGAGAATTGGCACTGGCATGCTTTTTTCTGCTATTTCTATGGTAGTTGCATCCTTTGTTGAGATGAAAAGACTCAAAATGGCTCGAGACTATGGGCTTGTTGATATGCCAAATGTGACAATTCCAATGAGCATCTGGTGGCTAATTCCTCAGTATCTCTTGATTGGAATTTCTGATGGTTTCACTATGGTTGGTCTGCAAGAGTTTTTTTATGATCAGGTCCCAGACGAATTAAGAAGTGTGGGCCTTGCCCTTTACTTAAGCATTTTTGGTGTCGGCAGTTTTCTAAGTAGCTTTCTTGTCTCTTGCATTGAAAACGTGACAGGCCGAGATGGTCGTGATAGTTGGTTTGCTAGTAATCTTAATCGTGCACATCTTGATTATTTCTATGCTCTGCTTGCTGCGCTTAGTCTGGTGGGGCTGTCTGCCTTCTTGTTCTTTTCAAAGTCTTATGTTTACAAGAGAGCAAGGACTTAGAAGAGGCCTGCAATCTGCTAGACAGGCAAGCAACTAGTGGTAACAAAAGGACTTCCGTTTGCTAGGGTTATTCCAAAATTGGGAAATTCATTATTTTGATCATTTTATGAAGAATATGCTGATCGAAGCACGTAATATAACATGTTCATCCTTTTGTTGAGTAATAATTTGTTGGCTTGTATTTTGTAATATAACTTGTATATATAGTAATTGGTTGACTGGTACACTGAGGTAAAGTCATAATGGTATTCTGTGTCTTCTATGTCCTGTATGAATCTTCAAGTTTTATGAATTCACTGCTGTTTCTCCAACCCTATATATATTTTCTTATTTTAAAATTGTTTCATTGCACTTTAAAATCCTACTGAATTTTCCTCGCAGAAACCATCTGAATATGGAACTTTCCTGTCCTATTTGTCAATCTTGATGTTAAATAATGATCCCCCTTTTTTCTCGGTGAAAAAATATTTATCCTCTTTTCATTTTATGGTAACTTGCTATTGTTTGATTCCTTTTTCCTATCAGGATAGAGCTAATACAACCTCCAAATGGAGACTACTAAGGGACTGATTTTTGCATCGATACTCTACTCGATTTTGTTTCTCATAAACAATTTTTTAAGACCTTGCGTTGCGCATTTCATACTGTTAGAATGATAAAATTGCTTAGGCAAGGAAATACTCTTGTGCTTGGAGGCAATGATCAATTTTTTATCTCAATGAAACCTGAGACAGTCTTGATCTACTGTCAATTCACATCAGGATTGACCTGTTTGTGATTACATGAAGAATGGAAGGAAGCCGAAGAACGTATTTATGACTCATGTGGATATGGGAGATTTTGTACGACTTTTTGGTTATGGCGATATTTGAGGAATTTCAAAGGGTCAAGCATTTTTGGAAGGAATGAAGAGAAAGGTTATTCCAATGAGACGCCAAGTAGTTCTGATCATAAGCAAGGTCATTTGTATATCCTTGTGTTGGCTAAATATTGCAGCAAAAAGCTTTTGCTCTCTTTGGTTACCAAAAAAGACAATGATGAAATGAAATGAATAAAATGAAACGCAGACTAACGTAATTTTATTTTGTATGATATTAAGAATGTTAGAAAAAAATTATTTTTATATTTAATTAAAGAAAAATGTAAGAGAAAAGATTGAAATGCCTATTTTTTCCCCTTTGCCATTCTTTTTCCATTTGTTTAGCCTGCCACCTCTTCCACCATCCACCGCTATTGACATCCACACCGCAACGGTAGAATAGATCTAGTCAAAAGTAAGAAAAAAAAATGAGAAAAGGAAAAAAAAAAAAAAGATTTGCGCAATATGGGGGAAATTTTGATGGTTTGAAGAAAGAAAACAAATCGTTGCGTATGAAGAAGAAACAGATCCAAGTGAAATTGCAGAAAAAGAAATATATAAATCTGTGGAATATAGGAGATGAAGACCACAAGGGTCCCGGTGTGGAATTGCAAACGAAATCGCAGATTTGACAGCGTAATGGAGATGGAGGATGGAGGATATTTTTGACATTTGATATTGATTCGGGGGTGTGGGATTGATGATTCATCTCACTTTTAAGAGCATTCTTCATTCCTACAAATTTGGTAATGAGCTTTCCTAGGGAGAAAATAGTCTAGCAACCATACTGTCTTAACGTGGGAATGCAATCTTGGGCTTGTTTCAATATGTTGCCCTTTTAATATTCTCTTTTTTCGGAACAACTTTTAAGAATAAAAAAATAAAAAAAAATTATTTCAATAATTATGCATAAAATTATAAAATAAATGAATTGTTCAAAATTTATAACTTTATTATTAATTTATAAAATATAAAATAACTTAAAGATGTTCTGAATTTCCTATTATTGTGTTTTTCTGTTTTTTATAATACTTCATATAAAATAGATAAAAAATATATATTTATCAAATAAGTTTTTTTTTTCAAAAATAAAAAACTGTGTGCGAAAACACTAATAAAGGGACCCCTTGATTCCCATTCTTTGCACTCCCAAATGGGCCATAACCCATAAGTGCACTTGCTGTATGGGCTAGAAATCAATGATAGATTGATTGCTTCGATACATCATATGACCCTCTTTGAAGGTATTGGATTTTGTTAGATGGGCTCCTCTTTATGGGCTTAACCAAAATCCATGAGCCCATAATATTTAATTAAATTTATTAGTTAATAAATGTGAATTTAAAATTTAATAGAGAGGTTGTGAGATATAGACAATTAATTAAGATATGCAAGACATCAAATTTTAGATAAATTAGATTTTGGGGACTCTCTGCTTAGTACAAAATTTTAGGTGAGATGTATTATTCATATCTTGTCAATAATTTGACTCGGTATAGATTTTATATTTGATACATATTGATTTTGCATCTAAATAAGTAATTTGACATCAAAATTTAAATAAAATTATCGAAGAAGGATAAAATTAGATTAGTCTTAAAAAAAAGACAATAATTTTACACTTTTAAATTGGATAAAAATCTAATCTTTTCATAAAATTAGAACTAAAAACATATTCTTTAATCATTATATTTTGAAAGAAATTCTACTACCTATTTTTTAGTTTCAAATTAAGGAATTCTAAAATTAATTTTCCAAAACTGTGGTTAAGCCTTGTCTCAGTATATTTTTTTTTTATTTTGTCATTAGAGAATCACCATGATTGTGTTTTTGGTAGTGGTTCATTTTTCTTGGCATTGATTTTGGGAAATAAAAAAGACAAAAACAACCACAACTAGGTGGGCCCATAGCAAAGTGGCTTCTTTTGCTTTTTCATGTGTGAGTGATATGACTTTGAAAAAAGCATGATGTATAGTTTTCCCTAATTAACTACTTAGGCTGCAAGTGTCTCTCTCTCTCTCTCTCTCTCTCTCTCTCTAAAAAAAAATCTCTCTCTTACCTTTCAAACTCAGAATAGAAAAATGTGAGGAAAAGGTTACTAGAAAGTTAGCATGTGCTGTTTTGTCGCATGTGGAGCCATTGATGTGATATCAACGTCTTGCTAATTGATAATCCACAAAATACGAAGGATGGGACATTATAGATATCCCTTTCTGGATCTCTTTCACTATTATTATTATTATTATTATTATTATCCAAGATTGACCACCACTCCCACCATTTCTTTCTGAATTTCATTCAAATTTTAAATAATAATAATATAAATATTATTAATATTCTTAATAAATGAATTATTAAAGTTAAGCCGATCAATAAATATTTATAACCAAAAGATAATCATTTGATTAGTTAGTTCATTAAAAATTTTTATGATCTCTTTTATACATGACAAATTAAATGATTATTATTTTATATTGCACCATCATATGGCTTTACTTATCATGGCAAGCATATAAATAAAAGATATGATGGAACACTTCACATAATAATAATAATAATAATAATAATAATAATAAATAGTATGCATATTTTAGTGTACTATTGTATTGAGATCAGAATTGATTTATTATGTTTTTAATGTTCATATGCTGACTATCAATAATGAGGGGTCTTTCACCCTCTTTTTGGTACTGTTTTATTGTTATGTTTTAAAGTAATATTTAAAAATATAACTACATTTAAATAACCCACTCTGACAAGTTTTTGGGAAACAGGAACGTAAAGACACGGGAGGGCTATGAGACCTAGGCAAATTCCAGGGAGATAGGTTCCGAAGCATATTCTGTAGACCCCATTTGCTTCAAAGAAAAAGCAAAAAAAAAAGATATAATTAACAAATATTTGGTATATTAAGAAAAAAAAAGAGAAAAGTTTCATGGGAGAATGATTATTTGGTTTGCGTAAAAGATGAAAAAGAAAGGACGATAAGAATATGAAATCTCAAAAATACCCCTACTCTGAAAAATAATAAAAAACATTTTTGTATTTTCAATAATAAAATACATTAAAATTATTATTATTCTTCAATTACCTTTCATATTAAAATAAATTTTTATTTTTATTATTATTATTATTAATAGTCTTAAAGTAATTATTCCCATTATCATATCATTAATATGAAATGATTTTTTAATAATAATTGTTAAAATAAAGAATCGTAAATAGAAAACCTAATATTATATATTTTAATAATAATTATAAAAAAATTCTTCTCTGCATCCATATCGGTGGCTTCATCGCGACGACAACTCAGGAGCTAGGAGATTCAACATTTGTCTTCATTTGGCTTCCATATCCTCAAATTCGGACAACATTTTGTGTCAACCTAGAAGCTTCAGCAAAAAAACACTTCAGATCTAGTCAATTAAAGAGGAAAAAAAAAACTCATATTTGAGCAATCCACAAAGGGGATGTTTGGTTCATTTTTTTCAAAATCAAACAATAGTTTTCTATAAAATATGTTTGAATAAATATAAATTATCTTTTTAAAAAAATAAAAAGTAAGTTAAACTATAATTTTAAAAAAAGAGGGAGGTAGTCACTTTTCTATTAGTAAGACTATGATTTTAGAAAAAAAAAAATACTAATTTTATATTATATATATAAAAGTATTTTTAACATTTATCATTTAAATATATTTTTTATTAAACTATAATTTTATAAAAAAAAATCTAAACATAACCTTTTATAATAAATTTACTTTTATCAAATTTTATTTTTATATATTTTATTTATTCTAATTTACTTAGTATAACTGAAAATCAAACTGGGACGAAGAAGGAAAGAGTTTGCTGGCGTTGCTTAAGGCGAATTATAGAGGACAAAGATGAAGAAGAAAAGAAGGAGGAATAGAGTAGCATGTGCAATAAAGGGCATTTCAGATATTAAGACGTCTCCCAAGTTGCTACTGTCCCTTCCCTCCTTAAGCAATCAAACGAATTTGCCACTGGAAACCTTGCCCCTTTCCCTCTCCCTCACTGACGTTTCAGCAAACGAAACAGGGCCTACGTAGAGTTTTGAGTATGCCTAATAGAAGGTGATCCAAAAGGTGATGCCCGAGGTTTAGGGGACTTTAGACTCTTTGTTGATTTTAAAATAGCAGAGCTGAGCTGTCGATATTTGATTTAAACAGTCCAAATTTTATATATCTTTTTAATTTCTTTAATTTAAAACCAACAAATATTCAAAGCTTATAGTTAAAACATTATTTTTATTCTTCATAATACTTCTTTTAAAATAAACATATTAATTTTTAATAAAATTTACATATAAAATTTGAACAGTCTAAATTTGATGGAACAATCCAATTCTGCTGCTTTATGGTATAAAGTTGTAGACAAACCAAGTTCAATTTGGGGAGAGAGCATGGTTGGCAAGAACATTTGCTCATTGGTTGCTTTCTCAAGGAAAGCCGGAGGAACAAGGGTAGATGAACAGCTTTCACATACCTACGCTATGCCAAAACAAAGGACTGAAGCCAGATTGAGCAGCATTAGGCAAATTTTAGCAAATCAATCAAGTGGGAAGCTCAAGCACGAAAGCATATAGGTGGGATTCACTTCGTAATCGAAAGAGGCAAGATGGCCTTCGAAAAGACGAAAAGAATGTGTTGATGCTAGTAATTTCGATTCACATTCATGATCTTTGTGCCGGGTTGACATTTCTAATCAACTAGTGGTTGGTGGAGTCACTCACACTGAAACTCTATCCATCCATCTATCCGGGCCAGGGAAAAATACTAAGGTATTTTCGCCACAGCAAACACAAGCATGTGACACAAGTGTGCCACATTAAACATCACTACTGGAGCAGTGGGAGAGCTCGTTACGGTGGTACCTTGAGCTTTTAAAATCGTGGTCTCAAAATCAAACCATCAGCTAAGGATAAATTTCGGCTTTGGAGAGGAGGCAACAAATACATGAGGGTTATGCATGGGCTTGTTTGGGGCGATTTTCACTAATTTCTTAGTCAAATCTTTGAAATAATATGATAGTCTTATTTAGGTGGCGAACAAAAGGGAGATGGACATGTTTGGGGGCGATTTTCACCGATTTCTTGGTCAAATCTTTGAAGTAAGGTGACATTCTTACACCTTTCTTCATTATCTACACTTTAATTGGTTTGGATTGAGTTTGGTGGAGTTTTGAATAGTCCACGACCATACCATTCAAATTTGTCATTCCTGATCAAGATGGTCTCATGGTCTGACTAGACCATCCATGAGAGACGTTGAATATTGGTGTCAATAAAGAGGCCCAACAAGCTGTGCGTTTTGTTGATCTATGATTTAGCCCTCAGTCTAATTTAAACAGCCTATTGAGCCATAGCTTCAAAGAATAGTTGATAAACCATTCTATCAATTCCCAATTGACAATTATTGCTTATGGGTCTAGCTAACTTGCAAAAGGGAAAAAAGATAATTGAGGATCTTGGATAGCAAATATTTTTAAATCAGGATTCTAAGTTGGAAATGTAGTTTATCTCAATTGAAAATTTAATTCATGTGACTTGAAAATTTTTAAATAGGATCCTGATAAGAAAATATTCTTACTCTTAACTTCTCACTTGTTTTTTCTCCCTTAAAAAACTTCAATTTACTAGCAGTGCATTACTCCTAGCTCAAATTTCAATATGCAACCCTCCCTCCTCCAAACAATATTTTTTTTGGCCATGAATAGTATTTGACGAAAGCACTTCTTACTAATTTCAAGGGATACAAACATTCATTTATTCAATTAATTCATCCAGTTTAAAGATTAACCAAGTAGAAACTAGGAATTACCTAATCAGAGAAGCAACACTTTCCCAAAATGCAAGATACTAGTCAAAAATCAACAACCACCTCCAAATCAAGAGATAAAACTTCCCATAACTCAATTCAATCATCTAAATTAAAGACTTAGTGATTATGCTCTTTACAAAGTCTTGATAATCTATTAGGACTATCTTATAATTCGTAAATGAAGCAGTCTTTACTTTGATATCAAATTGATTTTTAAGCTTTTAATAAGTCCTGTCTTGCAAGTAGGATCCAAACTTGAAAAAAAGTTCAAAAGTTTTTTAAATAATGGCATTATAGTTATTAAGCACTTAATTGATGGCATGATCGAACATAGTAGAGAATTGATGGAGGTCGAGTACTGGTGGCACCAAATAGTTTTCGGTATAGTAACAATTTAAAGTGTGTGATTATAGCAGTGAGTATTCAATCCTTACTTCTTTGATACAAATATTTGTTTGGAAATTCTTGGATAAATGAAAATAAAATATTTCAAATAACAATAGTAATATTAGAATTTAGTATTTATCATCAGGTACTATATTTATAGAAATAAAGGTACAATTTAATTTATTTAGAAAAATAAAATATGTCATAAATAAACCGTCACTGAAGAGGGGGAAAAAGTTGTTTTTGAGACCCTCAGGAGGAGAATTGAAGAAAAAATGGATAGAAGAGGCTGTGCTCATGGGGATTATATATCCAATGTCAAATGTAGATGATATTTTGATGGCTACAATGAGTTACTGAAATTATTGGGAAAGCTGTGAATCAGCATGCACCTTCTCATGATATTTATCTTTATCTCTATACACACCCTCCAATGCCCAATTGACAAAGTGATAGCCGCCTCCTGGACACGTCGACTAAGTGTATCTTTTAGTGACAAATAAAATAATTTTTCAATAATTAATGCAATCCTAATAATAACAACAACAACAACTATTGGATTGCACACTTGTTAATAATAATTAGTTGTAAAAAGTAATCTCTAAATTTTATCGAAATTATAATTTTATATTTTTAAAAACATATTTTAATTTACTTTCCAAATTTTTATGTGAAAATGTTATTTATTAACCTAAACACTTATTAAGTACCTTTCTTTGTCTGAGAGTAAAAAATTATATTGTTTAGTAACCTTTAAAAAATATAAAAAACTTTGAGTAAAAATAAGACTACAAGAAAATAATGGTTTTTTATAGACAAATTTATTGAGAAACTCCAAAAAATGCCTGAGAAAAACGTTTCTCAAAGACATTTTTTAGGGAAAAAATATTGTGAGAATAGTATTCACAAGAAAATGATTTCTCAGCAATATTTCCCAGAGAAATACTTATTAAGTACCTTTCTTTTTCAGAGGATCAAAGATCAGTTTAGTAACCTTTGAAAAAATATAAAAAACAAATCTTCCAATCATAAAGTTTAAAACAAAAAGATTGTTATAAAGATTCTTTTTATGTATATCTGGAATGTTTTTACCTTAGGGTCATATATTCTATTTATTTTGTTTAATTAATTAAAAAATTATTATCCTTTCTAAGGATATATCATCACTTATCTCTTGTATAAATATTTTCTTATGACTGAATAAAGTACATTTACTTTTGATGCATATTTTCTCTTCTTTCAAATCTTTTAACTCTTTACTTTATTTCACAACAAAGATAATTATTAAAAAAATTTTAAAAAAATAAATCTAAAAAATTAAATTTTACTACTTTTGAATAGTGACAAACAATCTAAATTTGTGTGTGTATAGGTTAAAAATTAAAATACCCATCGGAAGAATTTTATTACCTTTGCAGTCCTACTTAGTTTGATCATTATTAGTTATACTAGTCAATATGTAATGTAGACAAATACCAGATTGTTTGATGCAAAAAATTAAAATATAGCGTAACCTTGGTTTTAAAAGATGTTAATATATATTTTGATGAAGTAGTTATAATTTATTCACTATATAATGAAAGAGAAGATTTTGTTGTATTTGCTTTGGATTGGAGGCCCACACTAAACTTAACTACTAAGAAAACTGCCTATGGGGAAGTGGTATCAAGACTAAAGGCCTATTTAGTTCTCAATTTTGTAAAATTAAATTAAAATAAATAAAATTTATAAAAATAAAGTTTAAATAAAATAATTTTGTTGTAAGTTGTTATGTTTAGTTATTTTTTGTAAAAGTAAATTTGATAAAAATCTGTTTAGATGATAAGGGTTAAAAGTACTTTTAGATGTATAATATAGAGTAAATTTACTTCTCTTTTTTCAAAACCTACATTTTGTCAAAGGAAAAGTAATTTTTTCTCTCCTTTTCCAAAATCACAGTTTAACCTACTTTTTATTTTTCAAAAAGACAGTTTGTATTTGGTCAATAACATCTTTTCAAAATATTATGGTTGAAAATCATGATTTTTTAAAAAAAAAAAAAGAACCAAACATGCATTAACTTAGTAAAATGTGATTTTAACTTATTATTCTAACATGGTATGTTAGTTCATGCACTTTCACTCACTTTTTTCAAAGATGAGTCATGAATTATAGAGTCTTCAGAGTGAAGCGCATTATGTAAGACTTATAAAAGTACGTACGCCTTACTATGAAATTTATTAATAGTTGAAATTGATTAAACTCAACTATATACGAAAAATTTCCCTAGCATAGGAAGATCAGAATATGTATATACTTAGGATGAACATAAATGTAATAAATGAGACTAAGAAACTCACTGATTCTTTCTCTTCCTTTCTCATGATAACATCAAAGATAATATAGATATAGTTTGAAAACTTGTTATTAGACCTATTGAATCTTTCATGAAAACATAAAAATTAATGACTTTTCCTTTTGTTTCAAAACAAATATATGTCGTTCTCTTTTATGTGAAAAATATTTAAATTATTAAAAATAAGAAGATCGAATGTAGGAAATCCAAACTTATATACAAAATGCTCCAACATAAAAGAATTAAAATATAGTATATATGTATTGTACCATATATTTAAATATTTATTTGTCATTTTTTATACACTTATTTGGTATCCGATATTATTGGATCATATTTGCATTATTTGGCCTAGTCGTTGGGAATAGCTCTCACAATGTAATTTTTTTTTATTCACAAAGTTTAAATCATCAACTTTATTTAAAGGAATCAAGTCCATTCAACATGACCCAACCACAATTGATATTTATTTTTCATTGTTGAAACAACTCAATTTTACAAATTTTTGTTTTCGTAATTGTATCATCAAACTTTCTATTTTTTCCAAGGAAAAAAAACTAACATAACGTATATACTTTCAATAAAACTGAAGTTAAAGCAAATTATTTAAGAATTAAATTATCCAACTATTTAATACGACAATTTTGGCCCAATCTATCGATTGGTCTGGCGTTGAAGTAAAATAAGTTAATATTTGACTAGAATTTTAAGCATGTTTAAGAAAAATTCAATATTTGTAGTACGTGTTCGGAGTGGAGCGGTGAAGCAACCCAGATCAATGCGTCGTTTTGAACATTTTATATATCCTCATTTCAATATAAATATAAAAACTATTAATGATATAGTATCGATGTTTGATTCAAGAGGATAGTCTACAAATTAAAGTATCAAGCTTTAATATGGACGTGTGTATGGAAAAAATAAAAAAGCTTTATTAGGAGAGAGACAAAATTTACTTCAATGTTTTTTATATTTTAGAGGAATTAATTTTGGACAGTCGGTTGAAAATGGTTAGAGATACTTTTAGTGCTCACAAAAAAAAAGTATTAAGAATCCAAGTCCAAGTTTTGTGTATAGTGAAAATTTCTGCTTGCACAGTTTTATATCTATGCGGTCTTACCCGGTTCAATTAACAGCTTAATCAAAGGTCTCAGAGCCTAACTTTGAGAGTGCAGTTACATTAAATACTTAGTGATAGAGTTTTATCACTTTTTGTGGTCATGCCTGGGTCAACTCAGATTAGTTTGGACCAGATAAATATTCTAATTGAAGCGGGATATGTTGAGAATACCGGATACTATAAGAAAAAAAAAGAGAGTATTGGATTGATTTGAAACCTTTTATTAGAAAGCTGGAATTATATTAAATAAAAAAAGAGTTATTCTCTTTTATGTGTTTCTGGTGGAGTGAGATACGTACGGACAATAGAATACTTGCAGGGAAAGGGAATGGGACAATCAATAACATCCCAAACAATCCATCTATGAATTTTTTTTTTTAAAGGTTAAACGTCTTTTGGGCGTTGGGCGGACAAAGATGCAAAAGAGATTAGAGAAACGTGATAAAGAGACGAAAAATTGTATATAAAAGCCTGGAGAAATAAAGATACAATACATAGCAAGATCGAGTATGTGATCGCTACAATTCCTAGGCAACGTAGAGAATGTAAGATGATGTTCGATGCCTCGTTTCCGATGGTTGATCTATGGTGTTTAGTTGTAAAGGTTTCTATTTGAGTTTTGGATGTGATATGTTAAAGATAATAAACAAACCAATGTTTACAAGTTGAGATGTCAAGTCAAAAATGTCATCTGGTTTTTATGATTTAATTCGTTAGAATTATGATTGAACTATAAATAATATTGTCATCTGGTTTTTATGATTTAATTCATTAGAATTATGATTGAACTATAAATAATATTATATATAATAATATATATATAATAAAATATTATATTGTTAATAAATTGAAAATAAATTTAAATAATCTACTTTCATAATGAGTTAAACAAATTTATATAATAATAATATATATCAAATCATTAAAAATAATATATTAGCAATTCAACATAATAACAACAAACAGTGACAAACAAGATTTGGTCTTTGTCTTTGATCTAAAATGAGTCAATGACATTCAGAGTGCCAAATAAAAAGGAAAATATAGTTTTTATTTTTTATAATTATAATTTTGGTAAAAAAATAAATTCAAATTTGGGTCAAATTTTATATAGGACTAGTTGATTTTCTAAATCATGTCCCAATTTTTGACTCAATTCCAGTTTATAGCTCTTAACTAGTTCAAAATGATTGTCCAACCCCTAAAATAACATGAAACTTCAGAATGGGCCACTATTGTTTTTGGGTGATGATTGAACGGATTTGACTGTCCGATTTGAAAAACATAAAAACCGACTCACCATATATAATAAAATCATATATAAAATCCATCTCCCTCACCAACAATAATTGGGTCAAGTAAAAGGGATTTAAAATCCCTTAAGCAAATCTGCAAAGTTGTGAATTCAATCATCCTTGTAAATGAATACATTACTTTGGGAAAGTTACTTCATTTTAGGTTTGATAATGAGTGAATATGAACCAATAATATCGAATATCATATAATTATGCCAAAACTCATTGCTTTGGTAAATTGATATTGGTCAAATAACTTTTTGAATCTTGTAAATGGAAAAGTCACCTTGAAAGGTTGCCTCTTTTTATGTTTGATAATACTCAAATTTAAATTAATAGTATTACATATGATATAGTTGTACCCAAACTAACTACTTTGATAAATGAAATTATTCAAATATTTTTTTTGTAGTACTTATCTAATATTTAATACTATTGATTAATCCATATTAATGTATTATTGGATCCCAAATAAGGGATAACTCTCATAGCATTATTCTATTCATTCGCAAGATTTTAAACTCAATATCTTATAACCATGGCTGTCAAAACTAAACTAGACTAGACAGTTTAACTGGTTGAACAGGAGAATTTCAAAATATGTGTGAACTGATTTAAAACTAGTTAAATCGGTCAAGAATATATTTGAATTGGTAAATTTTTTTTTTAATTTTTAAGATAAAATAACATTATTTTTAGTACAAAATATTTTTATATTATAATGTTATATAAGCAATATTATGATATATGATTTTTTAAAAATTATAAATTTACTCAACAAATAATATAATAATAAATTATTAGTTTACTATTTTGAATTTAAAATGTGATTATGGATAAATTTTAACTTATTTAGAATTAAATATTAAATTATAAAACTTATTAATAATATATTTATAGTGGATAATGGATTGGTAATTCGGTGTTATTTAATTTAAAACTTTAATTAAGTTATAAAATTTATTTAAACTTATGTTATTAATGTGTTGATTAGATTATATTTAAACAATTTATTTAAATAACTGTTGTTAATATGTTGTGGATATGTTTATTCTTAATTTATTCCATTTCATACTTATTATTTTTAACATATATAACTTAATTCATTTCATTCTTATATTGGGAATTTTAATTATGGAAAAATTTGGGAAGTTTTAAAAGTAAGTAATCTAAGCTTTTTTATTATTTTTCATATATGGTTTAAAATATATCATTTTAATCACTACTAATTCGATCCCAATGAAATCATGGTTGAATTATTAGACTTTAAATCAATGTCTTATTTAATTCAATGTACAACCTAATTACGAAAACATTGCTTATAACTTAAAGGAATCAAGTCATTTAATTTAAACATTTTAAAATATTGATAATTTAAACATTTGAAAACATTGTTTTTCTTGATACATTATATGTGATAAATTGAATTTATCATTATCATGAATATCTTTAAGATTTCAATCTTTTAATTTTATTTAAAATATCAAATTTATTTCTTATATTATATAAAATAATGTATAATTATTGAGTATTTATAATTTTAAAAAATGTTACTTTTGATCCTAATACTATTTTTTTTATGAAATATATTATGGATGGATGTAATATAATTACATTTTTGTTAATAAATAAAACTGATTTATTATTTTATTATTTATTTTTCAAAACAATTTTTAAAGATCGGGTCAAATCTAATCTCGTATATTGGACTGGTCTAGTTCGGCTTTATCTCACAAAGACTAGGTACTGGGTTGACTATCAACCTGATTTATATGATTTTTGTGCATTTCTAATAATTATGGTTGGAGAACACCCATAAAAATGATAAAAAAAAAAGAAGAAGAAAAAGGAGAAAAATCTTCCATTTTTCTTGTTTTGGGAGGTGGGGTTGGGGATTCCATTATTTTTTGCATCAAAGCTATCATGCGCAATTGTCACGCACATGGAGAACACATTTAATTGACCATGGCTAGCTCGTTGTCTAGTTTTGCCATTTTCTCATGGGGCAAATAGTGACTCTTCCTAGTGTCCAAAAAAAATAAGAAAATTAGTGACTCTTCCTGTAGCAATTTTCAAAAAGCATATAATTTTTTCCTCAAGCTGTGATTTAGAATGACTATCGTTGCATGTTTATTTCCTTGCAAACCAACTCAAAATCATTATTAATTATTCCTCATTGATTATAAGTTGTCCTATAAAAGGATCTATTGAATTATTGATATGTTGTTTCTTTAAGTGTTTTTTTTTGCCTGTGTTTTTTTTAAGTTATTAAAGCTTGTCAAATAATTTTTTTTCCTTTTATAACCATCACTAGCCAACTAATTTAGATTTGAGCAAAGGAAGGTTCCAAATGGGAGGAGCTTTAACAATGTGATTTTTTTCCCTTTAAATCAAATAATCTAGTGTTTGATAATCACATTAGACTCTAACTAATTTAGGTTGACCCTGAATTAAAGCCATTAATTAAACTAGTATAACCCCTATCAATTGAGCTATATTTTCATTAATTTATGTGATTTTTTATTCACAAAATTTGATCTCAAAACTTTATTTAAGAGTTATTAAGCCCTTTCTACGTTTAAACTTCGTTATGTGCATATCTCTTCTAAATTGTTCATATGAAATTGGATGGTCTATATTTTATTATTTTATTTTAATGTTTTTAAAGTAAATTATTACATTTTATACTCCCTCTCGCCTTTAATCTAAAGGTCTTTGCAAAATTTAATGAAGTAAGATGTGGTATCTTAAAATGTCCTTAATAATTTTAACTTTTTCTCTCTCCTAGATTAGTGTGGGATAAAAGGATTATGACTTTTATTAAGAATATTTTGGAAATATTTTAGCAAATTTTGACCAAATCAAAGCTTCTAACTTATTTTAACCATCTACCTTAATCCATGTTATTTGATTAAAAAGTTCTTATAAAAAGAATTCAAGAGAGTAACTCTATGTTTATAAAATTGATATAATTTTGTATTTTGCATAATTTAAGTTTTAAGATAAAAAATCATTAAAATCTTATTAAAAGATAAGAAGATCTAGACTACTCAAATTATCATCTGAACAGTTTAGATGAAATATCTATATGGTGCACATTTTTGCATTTATAAATAAAAATATGCATATCATTGCATTTAGAAATAAAGATATGCATTAGAACCACTTTAAGTAGTATATAAGAAAAAAGAACCACTTTAAGTTCATATTAAAAATCATTCAACTTAATCCTCACTGGTTAAATAAATTCTTTTTAGAAACTTCAATTTTTTTTAAAATTTTTTCCTTACATAAAAATTTTTTTTTTCCTGAATTTCTGTAACCCCAGAAAGGTTCCTTTTCTTTAACGAAAATATTGGGAAACTTACCCGCAACTGCGAAGTTCAAAGCTGAAACGCTCCGTGTCATTGGGTCAAACTATGACAGGAGAAAAACTCCCCGCTTTGAACTTTAGGTGGAAAGTGGAACGCAAAGTGACTGAGAATTGACTTCTCTAACTCGCCAAATTTATTTTTTAAAAAAAAGGGGATAAAATAAAAAAAAATAATTACTTAGGTATAATTTAAAAGTAATTTTTTTGTAGGATATTATTTATATTTATAGTAAATGACAAAACATTTTGAATTGGCCAAAAAATGACAACATTTTGAAGACTTAGTGGGTGTTTGGTTCATCTTTACTTTAACTGAACCATCGTTACAAAACATCATTTTTAATACATGTGTGTTTGGCTTAGGAAAAATGTACTTTTTACAAAATGAAACAGGCTATAAACGGACTTTTATTAAACCCACGCGTGAGTTCCTTTTCAGTTTACAAAACCTTCGTTTAAATGTGTAATTTTTTTAAGTAAAATAAAATCATCTGACCTTTAGCATTAATGACACATGCATCGGGTATAATTTTTTTTAACCGTTATTTCCTTCAGCTTTTCTCTGCCCAGTTGCAAACACGGTCCGAACCTTTTCTTTTCACTCTCTGCTCTGCTCTGCTCCGTCGCAAACACCGCAGCCTCCACCGGTTCACAGTGATGCGTGGCTCCTTCTGAACATGGGAATGGGCTGTTCCTTCATCGGCATCTTCTTCTCTGTCTGACCGCGAAGGATTTAGTGTTTGCTCTATGCTCTGCTCCGTCGCAAACACCACAGCCTCCACCGGTTCACAGTGATGCGTGGCTCCTTCTGAACATGGGAATGGGCCGTTCCTTCATCGGCGTCTTCTGCTCCGTCTGACCGCGAAGGATTGAGTGTTTGCTTCTGCTCTTTCTCAGTCAGTGTGCCCTGTTCTTCGTCGGCGTCACAGGAAGCTTTTGAAACATCCACCATCGACGCCTCTGATGATCATTCCAGTGCACCCTTGTTCTTATCTGTGTAGATCTGTCATTGTGTAGCTTGATCAGTGAGGCAGTCGTCAACTTTGATCTGTTCCTCTGTAATTTGAGATCTGAGCTTGAAGGACGTCGCTTGACCGGTGGAAGAAGAGCTTCCCAACATCGCAGGGTGAAAGCAAAAACCGACGAACCCACGAAGAAATTCTCCGGCCGTCGAACCCACTGTAAGTATGTGTTGCGTAGTCCCCAGATATTGTGTTTGTACCAGGCCGAGAGTGTAGACATAAATTGGCTTCTTTGCATAGTATATATTCCTTGCTGCGTTCCCCCAAGCAATACCTGAAGTGAGTTCAGAGGATCCTCTTTATCTTCGGGGGTCATAAAAAACTAACCTTGTTTGTTGGGTAAAATCTCTAGGAAGCAGTCTCATTCCCCGCCATCCGTAGGATTTTTTAGTTGAGTATGTTGATGTTTGGTCTCTTTTGGAACTGGGCTGTACGAAGGGGTGATCATTGTTATCACTTTATATAGCTCCTTTATTTTTTTTTTGCCTGGATGGCTCTACATTTAAATTTTGCTACGAGGTAGCAAGCAGTGGGAAAACAAATGCTTTGTGGTTCTAAATAATTAAAAAAATAGTGTAATTTGATTTGAGGGCAGTGATAAGTTTGGATGATCAAATAGGAAGGGGAAAAAAAGGTCCATTTATTCTTTTGTTCTATATTATTATTTGATTTTGATTAAGAGGTTTCTCCAATTTCGTAATCAATATTCTGTGCTTGATAAGGCCACTTCACTATTTTGTTGGTAACTTTGAAAGCAACCATTTTGTAGTTATATACCACACAGGATGGACCATACACCTCATTACACGAATCTAATCTTCTTGTCATTTAATTTATTTGTTCTTTGTGACTTGATTCATTGCTCCAAAATGAAACTATGCAGATTGTTTATCTTCATTATTTTGAATTAAGGTCATATTTATAACGATGAGTTTTGGAGAAAAGAGAAAGATTACATGGGATCACAATTCAACTGAGCTATTCATCAAATTATGCTTAGAACAATTTGGTAAGAACGAACGCATTGGAGGTAACCTATCAAAGAATGGATGGAAAGTAGTTATGGCCACTTTCAATGACAAAACAGGAAGAAATTTGACAAAGATGCAATTTAGAAACAAATGGGATAACCTGAAAAAAGAATGGTCTACATGGTACAAGTTATTTGTTAATGAGACAGGTTTAGGATGGAATCCAAAGTCCAATACTTTTACAGCCCCTGATGATTGGTGGATGAAGAAAGAATTGGTATGAACTAATAGTGCAATAACATTTTGTATATATATATATATATATTTATTTATTTCTAATCGATATTAATTTAACTTCATTGTTTACATGCATGCAGGAAAATCCACTATATAAGAGATACAGGTATAGTGGGCTTCTTTTTTCCAAGGAGTTGACAGCATTGTTCAAGGATTCCGCAGCATCTGGCATACATGCATGGTCACCTAATGCAGGTATTATGCCAACTGCCATGGAAGAAGACGATGATGTCTACTGTCCAACCGTGGATGGTATTGATCTTGAGGAAGGATCAGGTGATAGTGATGAAATCCTTGGTGGAGGGGGTGCCGGAGAAAGTGGGGGACTTAGTTCAGACATGCAAAATATCAATTTAACTAGTTCTCGCAGCACTGATCAAAGCTTAGGCAAGAGGAAGAGGGATGGATGTAATCATGGTCAACAGAAGAAGAAAGGTGCAGCCACACAGGGGATAGCTTCTGCAGTTAGTAGGATTGCCAGTGCATCGGAGAAGCGTACAAATATTCTTGCACCCCCCGGCACATCAATTGCAGAAGTAGTTGCTGAAATTAAAAGAATCCCAGCTATTAGAAATGATAAAAATTGGCTTCCTCAATGTGTTGAGCTGATGTCATCATCTGATAGAGCCAGAGAAACCTATGTTGCAATGAAAGATGATGAGGAAGCATTGCTTTGTTGGCTAAGATATAAAGTTTATGAGACATAGGCTATTATGCAGTCACTTTTGTTGATGACTATGATATAGTGCTCGATCTAGTTATGTAGCTTGGATGTTTCTATGGTTGCGTTTGTGTTGTCACTGTTGTAGATGATTAATATGTACTGGCTATTGTCCTTTTGTAGCTTCGAGGTTTGCATGGATCACTTTTGTGATGTTACTATTGTATGATACTATCATGTACTCCTTGTTGTAGTTATGTAGCTACGACAAAGTTTATATAATGAACTGTGTTATGACTGCTATTTAGTGACTATTATAATTACATATGAAACTTTTTTATGGAATGATATCATTAATATGATGATTATATTTAAATTTCCAGGTTTCTAGCATGGACGATGCACGCCGACGAGCTATTTTACATGATGATTTAACGGAGGATGAACAAGTCACTGCATTAATTGGCCAGTATACGGTCATGTATTTGTGTAAAGAGCCATGTAGAACTAATGAACAAACAGGGCATTCGTGGGTCCAAGACGTTTTCCATGGTCATCCAGCTCGATGTTATGAGATGTTTAGAATGGAAAATCACGTATTTCATCAATTTTGCTTTGAATTGGGAAATTATGGCTTACGAGAGACTGCATGTATGAGTATTGAAGAAATGGTTGCCATGTTCTTATATACTATTGGACACGGAGTTGGAAATAGGGTCATTCAAGAAAGGTTTCAACATTCGGGGGAAACAGTGAGTAGAAATTTTCATAAAGTGTTGAAAGCGTGCATTCGCTTGTCACTAGAATACATAAAGCCACGAGATCCCAGGTTTCGTGAGGTTCATGGAAAAATTCAAAATCGTTACCCATTTTTCATTGATGCTATAGGAGCTATTGATGGTACTCATATCCCATGTGTGGTGCCTTCCCGTGACCAAATGAAATTTATTGGAAGAAAAGGAATTGCAACACAAAATGTGATGGCAGTATGTGATTGGGACATGTGTTTTATTTTTGTCTTGGCCGGATGGGAGGGCACTGCACATGATGCTCGTATATTCAATCACGCTCTAACAACTCCGAGCCTAAATTTCCCACATCCACCTCCAGGTTGGTTTTTTATACCCCAGTATATTTTAGTCTTATTTCTTCTTCTTCTTCTTTATTGTCATAAATATATGACAATATTTTTATTGCTTATTAGGTAAATATTATTTGGTAGATTCTGGCTATCCAACGCCAACTGGATATCTTGGTCCATATAGACGTGAACGTTATCACCTTCCAGATTTTCGACGCTCATCTCGTTTTATAAACCCTAATGAAGTCTTCAATTATCATCATTCAAGTTTAAGGTGCACAATCGAAAGGACCTTCGGGGTTTGGAAGAATCGATTCGCAATTTTAGGCAAAATGCCAAACTACCATTTTGACACACAAGTCCAAATTGTCTGTGCAACAATGGCTATACATAACTTCATTAGAAAGAAATCTATTACTGATTCAGATTTCTTGCTTTATGAAGATGACAACATAATGGTTGACAATGATGATCTAAATAATGATGGTGAGGGTCCAAGCACGCTTTCAGGCATAGCTTCTTCAACAACGATGGATAACATTCGTGACTCACTCAGAGGTCAAATAGTACAGTACTTGTAACAAAACTAATAACGCCGACGGTTTAACTATGTTGTACTAAATTATAAATATTACTGTTAACAATTTGTAATTAAGGTCGTGTATTTATTATATTACACGCTTTAAATATTTGCGAAATTATATTTTGTCACTTATATTTATATTTGCTTATTAAAATTAACTAAATAATTATGCAGGTATCAATCATACATAATTCAATTAGTTATATAATATTGCATTATATAACTTAGTGTTAACAATTTGTAATTAAGGTCATGTATTTATTATATTACAAGCTTTTGTTATTTGGGAAATGATATTTTGTCACTTATATTTATTTATGGTAATTGAAATTAACTATATTATTATTATTATAAATCATACATCATTCAATTAGTTATATAATACTCCCTCTGGGCCTAAATATAAGACTTTTTATCCTGAGGTCAAATATAAAACCCTTTACAATATATGAGACAGTCTTTATTATACATTTAAAAAAAATGTCCCTATTTAATGAATCCAAAGCGCAAGAGGGATACAGATTAAATAAGCAAAGTTGTGAATAAATGTTACGATTTTTGGAGAAATTGAGATAGTTATTTAGTTTTAATTCTAATTCTTAATCTGTATGATTTAGTTAAAAAGACCTTATATTAAGAATAAGATGAAATATTGTATTATCAAACGTATGTCCTTTTTCGTAATTATACACATAAAAGTGCTTTTTAACTTTATCATCCAAACATCTATCATTTTACCAAACACATTTTTTCAAAAAGAATATCCAAACATACTTATGTTTTACAAACTTACTTTTATCAAAATTTCATTTTTATAAACTTCATTTTTCTTAACTTCATTTTATAAAACGGAGAACCAAACGGACCCTTATTATATTTTTTAATTAAAAGTTAACATATGAATTATTTTTAGAAAAACACTTATATACTTTTTCTTATGTGATTTTTGTATTATTTTTTAATTAAAAGTTAATATATGAATTATTTTTTAATAAATTGTAGATTTAGTCATTAATTATACATTAAAAGTGTTCACTTTTTAAACTTAAAAAAATTTAAAAGGTCTATATATTAAATTTTAATTGGATAATAGTATAAAAAATATATAAAAGAGTATATAAGTTTACTTCATATTTTTATGGTTATAACTTGACTTGTGTGTTATCTAAATCAAATATATCAATATATATTATATAAAAGAAGAATAAGTTAAAATTATTATTTTACTACTTATTAATTTATTTTTATATTAAATAATTCATTTGCCTTTTTTCAATGCTACATAATTTTTTTAAAAAAATTGTAAGACCATACAAAATATATCTATGTATTTTATGAAGCTATGTGTTATATACGATTTCTATTTTTTTTTTTTAACCAGGTGTAAGATTTCTATACAAAACGTGATAACTTTCTTATTTATTATTGACTAATAATTTTGTAATAATTCGATATGTAGTGGTCAGATTGTTGAACTAAATACGAATTTCTCAGAAACAAAATGCTCTATCAGATTCATCTAATTTCAGTTAACACCGACAGGAGTTGCCAATTACCCAAAATAAATGAATAAATAAATAAAGAATGGAATGAAGACTTAAACCTCCACCATTTGGAAAAAATAGAAACATGGCGAAAGGAGAATTATCATTTTGCTAACTTTTTAGGGCAAAAGATCGAGACAATTTATTTTTAGTAGATTCTTTCAATTTAAGTAAGAGAAGAAAAAAAAATATACAGTAACTTAAATTTATCAATTTTATATTTATATTTATATTTTTATTTCTAAATAAAAATATATAAATCATTCAAATCAATTAAAACGCATGATCCATTTAAAGTAATTTATTTTTCTGTTTAAAGTTACAAGAATTAGACAAACTCCAAAGTGCAATTAAATTATGCATCTACCTAAATTCCATTCAAAGGGTGAGATCCTATAAAAAAGTGGAATCTTCTTTTCTTACAAAAGATATGAATAAAAAATACATAATTAAACTTTTAATGTTAAAGGCTTGTCTGGTTTGCATTTTTACAAATCAAACAGTACTTTCTAACCATTATTTTCTCTTTTTTCATTCAAATAGTTTTTCAGTAAACTTCTCTACTTGTATTTAAATTTTATTTTTGTAAATTATGATTATTCTAAAAGTATTTTTATAAAAAACAAAAGAGTAAACTCTGGTTAATGTTCCTGCACGAAGTGGAAACTTTCATTGTTTCCGTTTGTCCCTCTGTTAACTATTCCGTCGGTTCACTTTATTTATTTATTTTTTCAGAAAATTTTAAATGTCTAAATTTATCAATTATTTTATATTAATAATAAATATTAATTACCCTCTTTATTTTTATCTTTCATTTAACATTTAATTTAAAAATATTTTAATAAAATATTATTAAATTTTATTATAATTTAGATTATTTAATAATTTTATTAATTTATATAAAAAAACTTTAAAACGTTAAATAAATTGAAATAGATGGAGGAATTTCTTTTACCAATATTTTTTCTCGCCCACCTAGACATCAGCCCCACATCATAATTCAACAAAACCACCAGCAGATGAATAATTAAATATGCCAACGAAACTCACCTCCCATAAAACTTACTCATTTTGGTCCTATATATAGAATTTTTTATCTTGATCCTAAATATAAGATCTTTTATAATATACGATGTGGTATTTATTATGCATTTCTAAAAAAATACCCCTATTTAATGTATTCAAAGAGAAAAAGAGAGAGATTAAATAAGAATAGTTTTAGAAAAAGGCTGAAATTTTTGAAGAAATCGAGATAGTTAATTAATTTTAACTCCCTTTCTTAATTTACGTAATTCGGTTAAAATGATCTTATATATAAGACTAGAGAGAATATATTAATACTAAATGGTGGGACCTACCAAGTCATGTTAATGTGAGTAGTAAATGTTGTAACTCATTAAATACTAGTTGAATTTTAATTATCATAATTAACTTTTTGTTCTCATGAGGAAAATTAATTTTTTGTCAGTGGAAGATATCCCTATTCCACAATCTAAAATAAAAAATAATATATGGTGGGGCTGACATTGTATGAAATTTCATATAATAAACCCTATTGATTATAATTTGGAAATAGTATTTTTTTTTTGAGTACCAAAGGCAGTAGCATGCAATCAAATGTTACCTCTTCAAGGGTAAAAATCACCAAAAAGTTTTTTCTCTGTTTTAATAAAATATTTTTTATATACACAGTTGAGAATTGAAATTACGGTAACATACTTAAAAAAACTTAATATTTACTCTTTATTGATTCTTATATATTTATTTTTTTAAGTAATAAATTATTTATTACTAATATTATCAATAATCATAATTTGAGCTATGAAAGCTCTATCAACATAAATTTTTTAATTTTTAAAATTTAATCTTAAAGTACTTAAGGCGTGATTCATTTCCTTCTCAATCTAATCTGCTTAATCTCCATATATAGGTAAATTTATAATATGTGTATGTAAAATTATGTTTTAAACATACCAAAATTTTAGTGCAGAGACTTGGTCCAAAATATAAGAAAAATAGTATAGATTTCTATAATAATAAATAAGATACTTTAAAAATATCTCATATCTCAACTATTATGATTTTTAATAAATATTAATTAATCTAATATAAAAAAAATGTCAGTGTACAAAATGATTTTTTCAAAATATAAGAAAAATAGTATAGATTTCTATAATAATAAATAAGATACTTTAAAAATATCTCATATCTCAACTATTATGATTTTTAATAAATATTAATTAATCTAATATAAAAAAATGTCAGTGTACAAAATGATTTTTTTATATTTTATATTAAATTGAAATAAAAGGAAAACAATAAATAATATTATATCCTCTCTTTCTCTCTCCATCTCTAACTCTAAGCCCCACCACGATACTCAAAGCAAACGGAAACGGACACCGAGGTAGCCACTAGAACGAAGGCCATATGAAATGAATTTATGGGGCCACCGCATTTCACATACCAAACAGCAATTCAATTCACCATCTTCGTCAATTCAGTATCCACCTTCCTTTCTCGCATTTCATTTCTCTCTGTCCAACAAAAACGTTACTGTCTTCACACTCAAAATGACCGTCACCGCCTACTCTTCTCCTCTCTCTCCTACTCCCTCTTCTGTCTTCTTCAATCCTTTTCTTGCCCAGAATCATTGAGTTCTTCTTCTTCCTCACTCACTGAATTCTGAAGCAATATCCAACGCTTGATACAGTATGAACAAACTGGTGGTGGATGTTCTTGATGCGAGCGACTTGATGCCCAAAGATGGAGAAGGCTCAGCTAGCCCCTTTGTGGAGGTAGAGTTTGATGGGCAAAAGCAGAGGACTCAAACGAAGCCCAAAGACCTCAATCCCCAGTGGAATGAGAAGCTTGTGTTCAACCTTGGTGACCCCAGAGATCTTCCCAACAAGACCATTAGGGTTGTCGTGTACAACGTTGGAAGAGCTGATCTTAGTGGCGGCCACAAGGACTTCCTCGGAAGGGTCATAATTAAAGGGGAGATTGTTTCTTTCTGTGAGTCTGAGGCCTATGTCCAGCAATACCCTCTTGATAAAAGACATCTAATGTCACGTATCAGAGGAGAAATCGCCCTTAGAACCTATGTCGTTCATGACCCTTCTGGTTATGCTCCTCCTCCTCCTCCTCCTTCGCAAGCACAAGCAGCGAAAGTCAGTCCTGTGGTAGAGGAACCTGTGGAAGAGACTCCTCTGCAAGAGATTAACACAAACAAGCTAGATCACGAGGAAAGAAGAGTTGGTGATGAGGGTGAGAAGAAGAAGAAGAAGAAGGAGCAAGAAGTCAGAACTTTTCACTCCATTGGAACTGAGAAACCCAATAATCCGCCTGCTCCTCCACCTGCTGCAGCTGCTGCGGCGGCAGCAGCCGCAGCACCACCGATGAGGTCTGATTTTGCTCGTGCAGGTCCACCAAATGTGATGTTGATGCAGGTACCGAAACAGAGCCCAGAGTTTGCATTGATCGAGACAAGCCCACCTCTAGCAGCTCGCTTGAGGTACAGAAGAGGTGACAAAATATCAACCACATATGATTTAGTGGAACAGATGCATTACTTGTATGTGAATGTGGTAAAGGCAAGAGATCTTCCTGTAATGGATGTGTCAGGAAGTCTTGATCCTTATGTGGAAGTAAAACTTGGCAACTACAAGGGCTTGACAAAACACTTGGAGAAGAATCAGAACCCGGTTTGGAAGCAGATTTTCGCCTTCTCGAAGGAGAGATTACAGTCAAATTTGCTTGAAGTGACTGTGAAGGACAAGGATGTTATTAAGGATGATTTTGTGGGCAGAGTTACGTTTGATCTCACTGAAGTACCTCTTCGGGTGCCCCCAGATAGCCCGTTGGCTCCTCAATGGTACAGATTGGAGAACAAAAAAGGGGTAAAAGAAAAAGGTGAAGTGATGCTTGCAGTTTGGATGGGAACACAAGCTGATGAGTCCTTTCCTGAAGCTTGGCATTCTGATGCTCACACTATTAGTCACTCCAACTTGGCAAATACAAGATCCAAGGTATATTTCTCTCCAAAGCTTTACTATCTTAGAGTTCAAGTGATTGAAGCTCAGGATCTTGTGCCGTCTGAAAAAGGCAGAGCTCCTGAAGCAGTGGTGAGAGTACAGCTTGGAAGTCAAATTAGATTCACTAGGCCTTCTCAAGTGAGAGGGATAAACCCAGTTTGGAATGATGAGCTTATGTTTGTGGCAGCAGAACCCTTTGAGGATTTCATAATAGTGACAGTAGAGGACAGGGTAGGTCCTAACAATGTGGAAATCTTGGGAAGGGAAATCATATCGGTGAGGAGTGTTCCACCTAGACATGAAACCAGCAAGCTCCCTGATGCTCGTTGGTATAACCTGCACAAGCCTTCTGCAGTGGGAGAGGAAGAAACAGAGAAAAAGAAGGAGAAATTCTCAAGCAAGATTCACCTCCGAATGTGTCTCGAGGCTGGGTACCATGTGCTGGATGAGTCCACTCATTTTAGCAGTGATCTTCAGCCATCCTCCAAGCACTTGAGGAAGCCAAGCATTGGAATTCTTGAACTTGGCATACTGAGTGCAAGGAATTTGCTGCCTATGAAGGGGAAGGAAGGCAGAACTACCGATGCATACTGTGTAGCAAAGTATGGCAACAAATGGGTTCGAACCAGAACTCTTCTCGACACGCTTTTCCCCCGTTGGAATGAGCAGTACACTTGGGAAGTTTATGATCCTTGCACGGTGATCACAATTGGGATGTTTGATAACCACCACATTAATGGCAGCAGTGACAGCAGAGATCAGAGAATTGGCAAAGTGAGAATCAGGCTATCAACTCTTGAAACTGATAGAGTTTATACTCATTATTATCCACTCTTGGTTCTCACTCCCGGTGGCCTGAAGAAGAATGGAGAACTTCAACTTGCATTGAGGTTTACTTGCACAGCTTGGGTTAATATGGTAGCTAAGTATGGTAGGCCTTTGCTTCCCAAAATGCATTATGTGCAGCCCATACCTGTTAGGCATATGGATTGGCTTCGGCATCAGGCTATGCAGATTGTTGCAATGAGGTTAGTGAGAGCCGAACCGCCACTTAGGCACGAGGTGGTTGAGTATATGCTTGATGTGGATTACCATATGTGGAGTCTCAGGAGAAGCAAAGCAAATTTTCACCGAATTATGTCACTACTTTCTGGTGTTACTGCTGTGTGTAGGTGGTTCCATGACATATGCATGTGGAGGAACCCAGTGACTACTTGCCTCGTTCATGTTCTTTTCTTGATACTAGTATGCTACCCAGAACTGATCTTGCCCACCATTTTCCTCTACCTGTTTGTGATCGGGATTTGGAATTATCGGTTCAGGCCAAGGCACCCACCCCACATGGATGCTAGGCTTTCACAAGCTGAGAATGCACACCCAGATGAGCTAGATGAGGAATTTGACACATTCCCAACTAGAAAACCTGCAGATATTGTGAGAATGAGGTATGACAGATTGAGAAGTGTAGCAGGAAAAGTACAAACTGTTGTAGGAGATTTGGCTACTCAGGGAGAAAGGGCTCAAGCTCTATTGAGTTGGAGAGACTCAAGAGCTACAGCTATCTTCATCATCTTCTCACTTATGTGGGCTGTCTTTATCTATGTCACTCCCTTCCAAGTTGTTGCAGTTCTGGTTGGCCTTTACATGTTGAGACATCCTCGGTTCCGAGGCAAGATGCCTTCCGTGCCGGTTAATTTCTTCAAAAGACTGCCATCGAAGTCTGATATGCTGCTATGAAGTAGAGCTTGCTTCAATGAGTTCGTCTTATCTCCTTTAGTCCCCTCCTGATGACCGCAAAGTACTAGTACTCTGTATAAAGCACAAGACACAAGAAGATTCTGGTGTCCAAGTCATCACTGGTTCAATGATCTTTTTTCTCCAAAAGACTGCCATCTAAGTCTGATATGCTGCTATGGGGTACAGGTAGAGCAAGCTTCGATTCAAGCAATCTTTCTCATCCTTTTATATATTATTCAACTCTTGTGCAAAAATAGATAGGTGGATATATTAATAAAGAGACCTGCACCATCACAAAGAAATCAAAGAGGAGACAGCAAACATGTGCATCGTCCCCAGCAAATTTCAGCCGCGAATATTTCTGATACTTTTGTTATTTGTATGTACATCCAATAATCCTTCAATTTCAGCTATGAAACAGAGCATGCCTTCTTGCTTGTAATAAATTTTATTGATTTATGAAACGCCCCAGTGTAACTGTAATAGTATTCGCCAGGATGAAACTCCATCCATCTCTTAACAATCATATTAAATTTATTTTGGGCTCAAATTCCTTTTCCCTTTATTCTGCATTTCTCATTTCTTTTTTTTTTCTCATTTCTATTTTGTATCAAATAACACCTAATATGTTTTGGTAGGATAGGACTATTTTTTAGAAAAATGGAAAAAAAGAGGAAAAGAGGCTTTATGAAAAAACTATTTTTGAAGAAGTGTTTGGTACAAGGAAGGAAAAGATGAAGAAACTTTTTGGCATTATTTTTTACCAGATTTTCTTTTTTTTTTTTGATTGGTATGACGCAATTAATACCCCTCACTAATAGTTTTCGTGATCCCCTCGCTAATAGTTTTCGTGATGATGACTCCATCCTTATCTTAACGACATGATGAAACACCTTGTAAAATGTGGAAACACCATATGACTGACCCTGAATTTTGAACTAGCAACTCGGGAGAAAGTATTTTCTTTACTGCGAGGGAATCATTATGGACGTAAGAAGAGTTACTAATAGACTTGTGATGGTCAAGAATCTGCCAAGTACCAAATATTCCAAATCCCGCTGGTCCTGTGTTTTTTCCCTTTCTTTCACAGATCTGAAGGTGAGTTAAGGATACCCCTTTGTGCTGATGCTTCCCCTTCTTTAGCTTCCATCCAATCAGATTTCTGCTAAAAATAACATACTGTCCAAAACTGAGGTACAATGAGGTCTGCAAAATAATAAGCATCTTTGATGGGAAGATGTGCTTCAAGTTCATCTGATATAAGAGGTCTCGTTGATCAATTTTTGAACAATATTGAGAGTAGGAAAAAATAAAAAAGAACTCTTATAGACACTATCATACAGTCAAAAACTGGTATTTTGTTTGGATGAGAGAAAAATAGGTAAAGAAAAAAATTTAGAAAAAAAATAAAAAAAAATCTAAGCATTTCCTGATCTAAATTTCTCCTTATTTTTCCTCTTAGTATTTTTCTCCCCCCTATTTTCTCCCAATTCCAAATAAAACTTGAATTTCTTCTTCTTCTTCTTTTTTAGGGAAAATGAAAACTGAGTTGAAAGTATCCTTAATGAAACTTCATATTAGAAGATTGAATATAATATTTTTCATCGCAAATGTATATTTTATATTCATGGGAACTTTATAATTGGTATTAGGGCCATCATCATAAATCTACCTTGATATTTTTTAAACTTCAATGATTGTATGGTATCAAATTAAAAAAAATTGTATATTATATTTTTTTCATTTAAGTATCTAGTAACAAATATGTCTGTTTTGTTGTTTTCAGTCTTGTTTGTTTGTTTTGTCGTGTGCATTTTCTTGATGAACGGCCAATTATTTTCCTAAAGTTTTGCTATATGTTTCTATTTGGATAAAAAAATTAATCATACAATAAATTTGTAATTAAGCACTAATATTGTTAAATAATATTCAATACAAAAAAGTGTTAGGCGTAAAAATGAGTTGTAAGTGTCGCATTTTAAATAATAATCATAATAACAACAAAAACAATAAGTATTACATTTAACTAATTATTTTTTTTAATTTTCATTTTAAATGGCCAACCAAGAATAGTTTTTTTTTTGTGGCCTACAAGAATAGTTAATCGACGCAACCATGTAAGTTTATTATGTCATTAATTGGTGGAAAAAAATGTGTTTAGAAAAGGAGGAGGAAAAAAGAAAAGTCCATTCATATTAAGGTGTTTATTTTCTAACAAAAGAACTATTATTTGCTACTAAATATATTGATATTTTTAATAGAAGAGTTATAATTAAATACCAAATATATTAAAATGGATTTTCTCTGTCATCCTTCCTTTCTTAAAACACATTTTCTTTTTACTAAATATAAACATGACATTAGATTAATAAGATTAATAAAATAAGAGTATTATATGCGGGGGTGAAGGGAACCCAAAAACAATATATATATATATATATATATATAATTAAGGATTTAAGGTTGGTTAAAGGCTTGTAAAATATCAAATGAACCAAATTGATTGATTTAATAAAAATTTGAACCGAATCGATTTAGTCACTTAATTGATTTGGTTCGGTTTTTAAGCAGTTTAGAACATGTTAAAATAAGTAATTTTTCTCTTTAAAAAAGTATGCTGTAATTTTTAATAAGTTCAATTTAAATTTAAACTTCTTTTTTATAATAACAATAAAAATTTTTATTCTTAAAATTACAATTTTGATAAATTTATTGTTTTTTTTGTTAGTTTTAGTATGTTTGGTTAAATTTTTCATGCATTATATTCATCAATCATGCTCATGATTAATTATATCCATTATTGTCTTAAGGTCATTGTAAGTTATTTGGCTATTAAATTAATTATGAGTTTGAAATGTGATTAAACAGTGATTAAAAATACATAAATATTCACCAAAAATACATGAATATTATATTAAATCTAATAAACTAAATTCGGTTTGATTCAGGTTCCTAAAAATATAAATCAAAACCAAATGAACTGAACAAATCTTAACAAAAATTAATTTGAATTGATTCTTTTCAACTTGATTTGGTTTGATAATCATTCATAATAAAAATGGAGCATTTGCATAAATATAGATTTATCTTTTTGTAATTTAATTTGCATAGGATATTAATTAAAAGTAGTTTGGTCCAATTTAATACAGAGTATGTCAAATGTATAATTTTTTAGAGCATTTTATATTGATTTATTCTTTATAAAATTTGAAGATCTATAATTTATTTTTGTTCCTATCATTTAAGGGTGTGTACAAATAGGATAAGGTTGGGTTGACAACCAATCTGATAATCGATCCTTTTAAGTTTGGTTGGAGTGGCCTAGCCCAGTATATAAGATTGGGTTTGGACCATCCTCAAAAAATAAGTTTAAATAAATAATAAATTAATTTATTTACTAATAAAAATTTAATTACATTTATTTCTAAGCGAGTTGGTTGAACACTTTGATTATCATCAATATGTCAAGACACATGAAAATGTATTGAAAATTTAATTAATATATTAAATATATGGTTTCACTTTGTATATTTTTTATTTTTTGTAAATAGTATATAATTATACATAATTTCCTATATAATAATCCTTTTAAAGCTGTAATTTTTTTAAGAAAATTATGATAAATACTAAAAAACTAAATTAATAATACATATAAATGAATTTTTAAAAAACTCCCCATCTGAACTTTTGATGCTGGCTCCGCCCCTAATTATATGATTATAGCCATAATTAGAATTATTTTTAGGTTAGGAAAACAAAAAGCCAGCAGCTCAGTGCGCTCCAACCTAGGGATGACCCTAAGCAGATTGGGCTCCGTCAAGTTAGTATTGGGATGGGTGTGGCCAAGTACCGAAAAACAAAAACAAGAAGAAGAAATTATAAAAGAAAATTAAAAAATAAATTCATTCATCCACAAAAAAGAATAGTTGCTTTCATAAAAAATATATATTTCCTTTAAAAACATCTTTGGGGTCAAAACTAATATTCTTTATAATTATAAATACTCAACAATTATATATTATTTATAGGAAAAAATAACAATTATATATTTATTATTTTATGTAATATTAAGTTAAGAAGTCAATTTAAAATTTAAATAAAGTTAGAAGATTAAAAATATAAAAATTTTTATGATAACCATAAAATTAATTTACTATCACCTACCTATTCCATAAGATATATCAAAATAGTACAATATTCATATAAAATAGCAGTATCTATAAAAAAAATTTAAAAGTATTTAATTGATACAATTCAGGTTGGACTAGGGCAAACAACATGATAGCTTAGTGCCAAAGTGAAGTTCTTTGTTTCCTTCATTTTAGCCCTGTTCAACTTGTAATCGAAGTAACCAAATAAGATTAAACCAATCGAATTATAGTCTGTGATAAAACACCCCCAAAATTCACCTTTTTTTTTTCTTTTGGTTATAGAATTCACCTTTAATCTCCTTTGGATCTAACTTTTCTCCTCATTAAGAACTGGTATATAACTAGTGTGATGCACGAGATTAATAAGACTATTTGTATTTTTTTAGACATATTTAATGATAAAATTATACATATAATTAGATAACAAAATAACATTACACAGTGGTTAATATTAATGATAAGTGATCATAAAAGGAAATGATAATGCAAGACTATCACTTGAAGTTATATCACTTGAATTGCCATCTTGATATAAAATCAATATTTTCAATCCACTTTTAGATCGTATATGTGATACAACAATGTAAAGTTGTCCATGTATAAACGCATGTTTTGGCAAGTGTAAACCTATATTGCATAGACTTTTCCCCAAATTGTTGTTTATAGATAGTCATGGCAAAAGTTAACATTACAAGAAATTGCCATCTTTTCATAATAAATCTTAGTCTAGAATATGATAGAATCATAGATATTCTAGCTATACAAACTTTCAACCGTTCATTTATTTGATCCAGATATGACTTTAGCTTGAAGTACATGCTTGCTAGTTTGTGTAACAATGAGATGAGTGTTATTACAAAGACCTAATGACTAGTCAATATTTCTCATGAATACAATAAGTTCTCCAACATTTAACCTAATTTCATGATTTGTAAAATCTGACATAGAAATTGAATTCAACAATTCAGTGGAATAAAGATTATTAACAAAATCCACATTATCATTTTTCTTCAATATACTATCAAAACTATAGTACACTACCTTTTCACTTGGTAATAAAGATAACATATATTCATTAACATTATTAACAACTAAGACTGTGCATGGGTGATAACATAATTTTCATTATTTTTATTTAAGTATTGTAAATATTGAATTTTGACTAATTTTGTGTGATTTAGATGATATTTAAGTAATTAGCCTTAATTTGTAATAAATGAGAATTTTGAGACAATCTTTGGAAATTAAGCATTTATTTTAATTATTTTATTTTCCAAATTAATCCAAAAATTTAATTCTTCTATTTTATTTTATTTAATAATTCTCAATATGATTATGGATCATTTATGATTTAATTGTGATTAAAGAAATGATTCATAATTGACACATTTAGGGGGCAAAATTGTTAAAGAGCTTTAAAAATATCTTTTTAGTATTTTATTTATTTTCTTTTTATCATTCTAACTTATAATTTTTCTCTAAATTGAATTTAAATTTTAGGGAAAAAGACATTTAAGGACCCCCCAAGACAGATAATGACAAATTAGGGATCATAATTTCTCTAATCCTCCCCAAGTCCCCAGGTCCCCCATTGGAATAAAAACAAAATCGTTTGGACAAAATTAACCCTTAGCTCAGAAACAAAAAAATGCACGCACGCAGGGCTCAATCTCAAAAACGCAGCCACGCACGCACGGACGCACAGACGGCTCCCAAAATCAGAAAGTGAGCGAAGTCATCATCTTTATCGATGGAGCTTCATAAAGGGCAAAATTTTTCCTCTCCCCAAGCTCAAAATATCTTCCTCCCCAAAGCTTGGTGTCATCTCAGTTGGTGTTGGGTAAAACATTGTTATTCTTCTCATCTACCTCTGTCATAATTTCTGCTGTATTGTTCTTCTATTGTGACTATCTCTCCTTGCTACATCAGTGCTTTCATCTTCATCTTCTCCGCTGCCTCTCTATCGTTGCTACATCATGCATTTCATCAAAACATCGGTTGGTTTTCAGTAAAACATTGGTAAAGCACTGTCACTTGTTTTGTATAGCTTAATAATATGTTAAAACTACATATATCACACTTTCGATGGCATATGATCCGATGGCTTATGAACTTATCAGTGGCATATGATGTTTTTTATTGAACTGAAATATTTTTTCTAAACGAGAGTATGGAGGAGTACTGAAAACTGATATGAGAGGTATGGAATTATGCAAATGCCAGTTGGAAATGCTTGTTATCTGCATGAAAATTGTGCAGAAAACTGATCTTTCTTGTAAACTGTAGTCTAAACCAACAATTGGCTTATTGGGTTATTTTATTAATAAATATTATGATCCACTCTTACTTAGTTAGTATAGATAAAGATGATAGGAATTTGTAGTTGGGAATTGTGGTTTAATTAATAGTTGTTATGAGAAATGATTTCATCTTGGTAAAATCATTTGTAACAACTAGATAGTTGCTTCTTGCATGGTTGATTTACAGATGTCAAGTAATTCAGTGAAAGAAGTATTTTGTTATGTTCACTTTGGGGGACAATTTGTGAAAGATGTGCAAGGTAGGATCCAATATGAGGGAGGGAAAAAAAATGCTGAGTTGTTAAGAAAACTGATCTTTCTTGTAAACTGTAGTCTAAACCAACAATTGGCTTATTGGGTTATTTTATTTCTGCAGACTACATATATTTCTGCAGATTTGAGGGTCAATCTCACAACTTGAGAATGCAACTGTCAAGCATGGCAAATGGTTGGCATTCCATGTCTACATGCATGTGCAGCAATTAGATTAGTTCATGGAAATGTTTATGCATATGTTGAAGGCTGTTACAAGATTAGTGCACAAGAAAAAATATACAGTAGCACCATGATTCCAGTGGAAACTAATGGCATGCCACAGTTGGATGAACTAACATCTAGTGATTATGAATTACAGACCTTTTTACAACCTCCTATTACCACGCGTGCTCTTGGTAGACTGCGGACTAGGCGACAGGAGTCTCAATTTAAAACAAGAAGGTGTACATGTGTTCATTTTGTCACCAACTTGGGCATAATCGCTCTAGCTGCAAGAATTCTAATCCTATGTAGATCTTCTGTAAATGTGGAAGATGAAAACCATCAGCATATCAACTGGTTCACCATTAAAATGCAGTTGGTTTTTATCTTCATTCTGTTAATGGTTCTGAACAGCTTTTTTGTATAGATACGCACCCCAAATCAATATTTTTTTGCAGAAGTTGGGGTTGACAGAAGTTGGTATACAACCCATAAATGTTTTTTTAGGAAATGGGCACTACATATAGGTAGGTGATAGTGTTCATTATTGGGAACATGGGTAGTTATCATGTTAGAATGATAAATTGTAAATTGTTCATACTACCTTTGATGTAAGAATGATATATATGCCAATAACATATATGCAAGTTGAACATGTTTATGTCATTTGTTATAATTCAATGTACATGCATGTGTGGAATGATGTCTACCTGATTTCACAAGTGCCTCAAACTAAATTCCTAAGTGACCCAAACTGAATTCCCAAATCCCCCAAACTGAATTCCCATATGTCTCATACCTGAATTCTTAAGTCCCTCAAATTGAATTGCCAAGTCTGTCAAACTGAATTCCCAAGTCCCCAGATTGAATTTCCAAGTTCATCAAACTAAATTCCCAAGTCCCTGAAACTAAATTCCCAAGTCCCCAAAACTGAATTTCCAAGTGTCCCATACCTGAATTCCTAAGTGTCTCAATGTACATGCATGTGCGGAATGATGTCTACCTGATTTCACAAGTGTTCCAAATTGAATTCCCAAATGACCTAAATTAAATTCCCAAGTTCCCAAAACTGAATTTCCAAGTCCCTAAGCTGAATTCTCAAGTAACCCAAACTGAATTTCCAAGTCCCCCAAACTGAATTTCCATTTGACCCAAACTGAATTCCCAAGTCCCTTAAACTGAATTCCTAAGTCCCTTAAACTAAATTCCCAAGTCCCTTAAACTGAATTCCCAAGTCCTTCAAACTGAATTCCTAAGTCCCTAATACTAAATTATCAAATGACTCATTGAATTCCCAAGTCCCGAAACTGAATTCCCAAGTGACCAAAACTAAAATCCCAAATCCCCCAAACTGAATTTCCAAATTCTTGAAACTAAGTTCCTAGGTCCCTGATGTGTCCATTTTATATATATAAAATACCCACATTTCAACTCTAAATTATATTTAAATATGTTAACATTGGTATATTTTAGCATGATTTAACATATTTTTGTGTTTCATGATATTATAGGCTCATTTGAAAGCATTTGGAGTAAAAACATTACAAATCGTTCATGCTGAAAAGTTTCAATACTCTTTGGTATTTTGATCATAACTCTCACATATGAACTCTGATTGAGGTGATTTAAGATTCTTTGGAAATTTAAGAAATAGATCTACAACTTTTATGTTTTGAATTTTCCAAAATTTTAACATTATCATGGTCAAAATTAAACTCAAAGTGTCAACACGAGCTGATGATGTTATGAAGCTGGAGGTGTACTGTCCGTACAACAGTATCCACCCGGTGCCGGGTCAGCTCAGATTTTGACGTTTTTCAGCAAGTTAGAAGCACCCGGCACCGTATTAATTAATTTTATGGTTACCCGGCGCTGGGTAATGCAACAGGGATACGTAGAAACACGTTTTTAACGTGTTTTCATGATATTTTGCGCTTTTATGGGCTTCTAAAATTTTTTTATATAAAGATACATGATAGAAACACAACGTGTGATTCAGAAACATACTCAGAAGTTAGAGAACACTGTTCTAAATGCATCTGGGAGCAACTAGGAGCATCTTATAGAGAAAGAGCAAGGAGATTCGAGGAGTATTAGCGATAGATTCATTCTTTTCTAATATAACTCTGTTTTCTTATTATTTTCACTATGATTTGGGATTTTAGTTGTGATTTAATTTCTATTTCCATGAGTAGCTAAATTTCCTTGTTGGGGGTAGAGATGTAGCCTGACTGGGATGGATTGGATTTGTTTCCCTAGTTAAGACTTTTTGATTTGTTCTTCAAGTTATATTTAATTTATCTTTTTATTATATTTATCTCTTTTGTTCATTCATGTGGATTTTATGCTTGATCACCATAAAATCTAATTAATGGGTAAACTTGATGGACTGAGAGGTGAAGAGTGAACCTAGATTTAGAGAGATAAACATGAATAACTAATCTAGAGATAGAATTAGGAATTCATGGTGATATATGTTGTAGTTTTCAAGGTTTAATTAGAAAATTTAGTTGCGCGAGAGCGAATTGAATTCTAATTAAATTAGGACTAATTGACCGAGAGGTAATTAGGACGCTTTAGAAACAATAGTCACTATAATTATATAGAGTCTAACTAAGAAATAAAATTTAATTATCTCATAAGGTGAATCCTGATCCCTTGACGCTTCTAAAACTGAATCAAACCTTAGACTTCATTTTGTTTTCTATTTCTTTCCTTTTAAATTTGAATTATCAATTTGAATATCAATTAATTTTTGGGATTAAAAGTTTGGACTATAAATCTACTACCTCCCTTGGGTTCGACCTCTGGAATACTCTGGAGACTTTTTATTACTGCGATCGATCATGTATACTTGCAGGATCCCGATCAAGTTTTTGGCCAAAACTAAATTCCCAAATGTCTCATACTTGATTTCCTAAGTGTCTCAATGTATATGCATGTGCGAAATGATGTCTACCTGAATTCCCAAATGACCCAAAATAAATTCCCAAGTGACCAAAACTGAATTCCCAAGTCCCCAAGCTGAATTCCCAAGTCCTTCAAACTGAATTCTCAAGTCCCCAAATTGAATTCCCAAGCTCGTCAAACTGAATTCCCAAGTCCTCAAATTGAATTCTCAAGTCTGTCAAACTAAATTCCCAAGTCCCCAAATTGAATTCTCAAGTGACCAAAACTGAATTCCTAAGTACCCCAAACTAAATTCCTAAGTTCCTGAAACTGAAATCTCAAGTGACCCAACCTTAGTTCCCAAGTGGCACTTGGGAATTTAGGTTGGGTCACTTGGGAATTTAGTTTCAGCCACTTGGGATTTCAGTTTGATGGACTTAGGAATTCAGGTTGTGTCACTTGGGAATTCAGTTTGAGGCACTTAGAAATTTAGTTTGAGGCACTTGGGAATCAAGGTTAGGTCACTTGAGAATTCAGTTTGAAGCACTTGGGAATTTAGTTTGAGGGACTTGAGAATTCAGTTTGGATCACTTAGGAATTCAATTTGAGGCACTTAGGAATTAAGGTTAGGTCACTTGGGAATTTAGTTTCTGCCACCTGGGAAATCAGGTACAAGCACTTGGGAATTCAGTTTGAGGCACTTGGGAATTCAGTTTAATGGGTTTAGGAATTTAGGTTGGGTCATTTGGGAATTCAATTTGATGGATTTGAGAATTCAAGTTGGGTCACTTGGGAATTCAATTTGAGGCACTTGGGAATTCAGTTTGATGGACTTGGGAATTAAGGTTAGGTCACTTGGGAATTCAGTAAAAAGATGTTAAAAAAGAAATAAAATATTATTTCATTTTAAAAATACAATTTCACCATTCACTAAAATTCACAACGTCCAAATCCGTAAGTCAATATCTTCACAAGACAATTGAGTTTCTTGTCACATGTAGGGAAGAGAGTAGGTGCTCTATTAAGATAGGAAGCTGAGAGATCACTTTCACAATTTAATTGTCACAAACAAGATTAGTTTTGTCCATTCCCTTTTCGAAAATCAATCAATCAAATCCTACTTTCTAGATTCAAAATGCGATCAAAATCCAGACATGTCATCCATTCAGTGTTGAGGAGAAAGGAAATAACACAACATGTTCACCTCTTACCCTATTCTTTCCATATTCTGAAAGACATACAACAAAACCACTTTAATTTCAATTAAATTCTTTCCTACGGTGGAATGGACCCAGTTACAATTAGTTCATATCCACTTATAATGCATACAATGCAGACAACTTTATAGGAATAACAATTTTATTTAGCCCTTTAATTACAAGCTTCAGAACTAAGGGTTGCAGAAAATACAACAACTTGATATGATATTATCAACAGTGCTTCTTTTTTCTATCTCTAGCTTCCTACTTCGCTTGTTCCATAGGTGCACTACAAAACTTTCCTTTTTAATTTGCCTTAGTTTCTTCACCATCCATTTTGATTGGAGTTCATCTCTTGGCCTTTGAAACAGACGACCAATACCTCTCTAATCCACAAGATAGAATGTAGATGGTGGCATAACAGTGAAGTTAAATCCTGGTCTTCCACTCATCCTTGAGACTACTTTAGAGACCAAATAAGGACCATTGTGACCCTACTTGTTCCCATCAAATGTGAGGGTGAATTCTTTAATGAACTTGGAGAGTAATGGATGGTTTTTGTCAAATATCAGCAGAGCATTGTTCAATCTACTCCATTTCCCTATTTTTACATTGAAATTCTGTGCTCCAACGGTGTTTCTCAGTTTAGAGAAACATTTTAACACTATAACATCTACATCCATGTAAATGCCCCCAAACTTGCACAACAGAGCAAGCCTAAGCAAGTTAGAAAGGTTTTGATTTAAAGAGATTTCACCAGGAATAACTTTGACCTTGTTCTCATCTCCCATAACTATGGTAACTTCCTGGTCTGCTATCTCATCAATTCTACACTTCTGCCTATGTCTATTCCCTTAATCGCCAAAATCTCCATTAGCATTTTGGTCTACATTGCAGTTCAAGATTTTATTCCCCCTTACTTGGGCCTCTTAATTTATTTCAAATTTCATGCTAGTTGAGCCATTTTCAGTAACTCCACTCTTGTAATCATACTCCGACTCATTCATAACACCAAAGTATCATGCTTGCTTGTAAGTAAGGATTAGGCCATAATCCCTCAGTAAGTCTCGTACTATCTCAGTTGTTGCTTTGATCGGATTACCCATCAAAGCATCACCAATTATACATGCTACCAGTGTTGAGTTGACCTTACGAGGCACAAGAAGGTAGTCTTGTGCACTATGTGTGTGTTCATTATGAAAATGATGTACACACAGGAATGAGCTTTCTCTTCCAACAACATATGCTGCTATCTTCCATTGACACCCAACAACCATGCACTTCGTAATCATCTTTTTTCAACTATTCTTTACATACTTGTATCCAAATTTATGAGCAATACTGTATTTGTACATTACTTTTTGGAATGTCTTTGCATTTGGAAATGTCTGTCCTACTCCAAGAAATAGGTCCTTCCATTTAGTAGAATTCAACATTGGCCAGGGTATAGGCAGACTTTGTGTTCCACAAGGTAAAGTATTGACTTCCTCCCAAGAAGGATTCATATCCTCCCCACTAGTATTCCCTTCCTCCCAAGAAGGAGAATCATCCAATGAGAATCCTGTTATAGCCTCTATCCTGCATTCACAAACCATCACAGTACATTACAATAAATTATTGAAAAAAATCAGCTTCAAAATATGTCCAATTTCATTTAACTAAATTTTCATGAGAGAAATTCAGAATTTCCAACTCAGTACAATAATTTTCAGCATTCAATGCCTTACTTAATCAATCCTCAAAAAATGTTCCAAGTTGAATTAACATAATTCCCGAGTGAGAAATTCAGTATTTCCAACTCGTTCTACCTATTTTCAGCAATCCCAATATTATTCATTATTGTCATTTTATTCCAAAACTCAATTTAAGTATGCCCAAACATCTAACCAAGATAACTTACCCTTCTGAATGTTTCATCGATGTCTCTACAATTTCATTGATTCTGTTCCCCCCAATGTATACATGTGCCAATTCATCGTTGAACCTTACCAATTTTTGAACTCCTTCATTATTTAAAAGATCTATAAATGTACTATTATCGAACTTCACTGTATACTTCACCTCAACTCCATTGCATTCATTACCCATTATCAATGATATTATTCTCAACAACTTGCGCTGTGTCATGCCTTCTCTTAACAACTCAACATTTTTTCCCTCCCTCATATTGGATCCTACCTTGCACATCTTTCACAAATTGTCCCCCAAAGTGAACATAACAAAATACTTCTTTCACTGAATTACTTGACATCTGTAAAGAACCCTGCAAGAAGCAACTATCTAGTTGTTACAAGTGATTTTACCAAGATGAAATCATTTCTCATAACAACTATTAATTAAACCACAATTCCCAACTACAAATTCCTATCATCTTTATCTATACTAACTAAGTAAGAGTGGATCATAATATTTATTAATAAAATAACCCAATAAGCCAATTGTTGGTTTAGACTACAGTTTACAAGAAAGATCAGTTTTCTGCACAATTTTCATGCAGATAACAAGCATTTCCAACTGGCATTTGCATAATTCCATACCTCTCATATCAGTTTTCAGTACTCCTCCATACTCTCGTTTAGAAAAAATATTTCAGTTCAATAAAAAACATCATATGCCACTGATAAGTTCATAAGCCATCGGATCATATGCCATCGAAAGTGTGATATATGTAGTTTTAACATATTATTAAGCTATACAAAACAAGTGACAGTGCTTTACCAATGTTTTACTGAAAACCAACCGATGTTTTGATGAAATGCATGATGTAGCAACGATAGAGAGGCAGCGGAGAAGATGAAGATGAAAGCACTGATGTAGCAAGGAGAGATAGTCACAATAGAAGAACAATACAGCAGAAATTATGACAGAGGTAGATGAGAAGAATAACAATGTTTTACCCAACACCAACTGAGATGACACCAAGCTTTGGGGAGGAAGATATTTTGAGCTTGGGGAGAGGAAAAATTTTGCCCTTTATGAAGCTCCATCGATGAAGATGATGACTTCGCTCACTTTCTGATTTTGGGAGCCGTCTGTGCGTCCGTGCGTGCGTGGCTGCGTTTTTGAGATTGAGCCCTGCGTGCGTGCATTTTTTTGTTTCTGAGCTAAGGGTTAATTTTGTCCAAACGATTTTTTTTTTATTCCAATGGGGGACCTGGGGACTTGGGGAGGATTAGAGAAATTATGATCCCTAATTTGTCATTATCTGTCTTAGGGGGTCCTTAAATGTCTTTTTCCCTAAATTTTATTCCATAATTAATTTAATTTCCTTAGACTAAATATTAAACTACATTTATTTAATTAGGAATATAATATATATAATATAACATTTTCTTGCAGGTTAAGGTCCATGGAGATTAAAATTTTGTAGGGGCATTTTGGTCATTAGATAGGAGAAATTTTGTAAAAAATTTATTTTCTGAGTTTTCCAATTTTTCTTTATTTTTATTTGTTCATTTTTGTCTACCTTTATTTTTATTGATTAAAGGGAAAATTACTAAAAAAATATTAAAACATGAAAATATTTATTGGAAGGTTCCAATGCTAAAAAATATTACACTTAAGTCTCATGTCTTGAAAAATGAATTTAAAAAATTTTATTATTGAGTATAAAATTGTGGAGTATAAGTATAAAATATTAAAGCATAATTTCATATTCAACACTGAAGTTTTTTATAATTATTTTCCATAATCTTATACTTATTTTCCAGGATTTTACACTGATTTTAATCATGGGATTTGAGTGTTGTTGAATTAAGAGTTTTGATGATTCCAAAACAACAATCAAGAGCTTGGATTGAAGATATCAAAGGAGATTAAAGTGTTTCAAGTGATGAATTTTTGAGTAATAGCTGTTAGATCTTCTGTAGGATCTTTTGTTATGTTTTAATGAGGGTAAAAGATTTTGATTTGAAGAAAAAATGTTTTCAAACCTTGATTTTATGTTAAATCTTGACTTATTTGAAAAACACCCACAAACAGACAAAGTTTGAGAAGTTTATACTGAACTGTCATATGGAAATTCAAACATTGCCTTTGGAAATTCGAATTTCGAGCTAAAACTGAATAAGTCTGAAGAGATGTCTCTCTGACAGACGAATTTTGATTCTCCAAAATTTGAATTTTCATCTAAGTCTGAAAGAAGCCTTTTTGAAACAGACGAACTTCGAATCTTCAAAATTCGAATTTCAGACAAAATATAATTTGTGAAAACTAAAGAAATTCGTCTGAAAAATGTTGAAGTTCATCTGAAATCAAGAAGAAATTGAGTTTCAAAAATACTATCTGACAGACAAACTTTGGCTTTCCAACATTCGAATTTTCATACAAGTCTGAAAGAAGCTTCTTTGAAACAGATGAACTTTGAGTCTTCAAAATTCGAATTTCAGACAAAACACAACTTATGAAAATGAAAGAAATTCGTCTGAAACAATGTTGAAGTTCATCTGAGATCAAGAATAATTTAAGTTTCAAAACTGCTTTCTGACAGACGAACTTTGAACATTAAAATTCGAATTTCAGAAGCTAAGGTTGTGAGTCTGTTGGAATGAAAAGTTGACATACGAATGACAGAATTTTTGTAGCTTCGAATGTTGAGGTTAGTCTGAAAAGATTCTCTCTGACAGACGAACTTTACTCTTTCAACATTCGAATTTCGAAGAAAGTGAAACACTGTGCCTTCTGAACGTACAAGGAACAGACAAATTTTGGACTTCCAAAATTTGAATTTCGAGGGCAATGTAGAAAATTGAAAACACTGTTCATACTTAACAGAAAAACTTTCTTCTTGAAAATTCATATGTCACAACGTGAAAACATTTTACAAGTTTCAAAATTCGAATTTCACTTCATGAACAGACGAACTTCGTGCTGTAATGTTGGAAGCCTTAACCTTCGGTTCCTTCAAAATTCGTCTGTTGACCAACCAAAATTCGAATTTCAGTATGTCAGAAGCATTAAATGCGGTTGGTTAACGGATAGTTTTTCAGAGTAACCGTTGGATAACTTCCCCAATGGATAGATTTTGTCTCTAACGAATAGTTGGGACCTAAATCTATAAATACAACATCATTTGAAGTTTTGGGTAATGAATCAAACTTGTATATACTGAATTTCTGCTGAATCTTCATCTCAAAAGCTTTTACCCTCTCAACTTCATTATCTGTACTTTAACCTTCAAATCTACTCTATTCAAGAGAGTTGTATCTTTGTAAACAATCTACTTTTCATCTGGAAGATAGATTTACTTGTGAGGGGTGTTGAATCAAGAGTTTTGATGATTCCCAGCTAACACTCAAGAGCTTGGATTGAAGATATCAAAGGAGATCAAAGTTGTTTCAAGTGAAGATTTTCTGAGTATTTGCTGTTAGATCTCTTGTAAGATCTTTAGTTTTAGTTATGCTTGGGTAAAAGATTTTGATTTGGGAAAAAGATATTTTCAAACCTTGATTTGAAATTAAATCTTTACTTATTTGAAAAATACTCACAAACAGACGAAGTTTGAAAGTTTAAACTGAATTGTCAAGTTGGAAATTCAAACTTTGCCTTTGGAAATTCAAATTTCAAGCTAAAACTGAACAATTCTGAAGAGATGTCTCTCTGTCAGACGAATTTTGGTCATTCAAAATTCAAATTTTCATCAAGTCTGAAAGAAGCCTTTTTGTGACAGACGAACTTTACAGTTTCAAAGTTCGAATTTCAGACAAAATGCAATTTGTGAAAACCAAAGAAATTCGTCTGAAACTATGTTAAAGTTCATCTGAAATCAAGAAGAAATTGAGTTTGAAAAATGCTCTCTGACAGACGAACTTTGACTTTGCAACATTCGAATTTTCATATAAGTCTGAAAGGAGCTACTTTGTGACATTCAAATTTCACTCTTTCAAAATTCGAATTTCAGACAAAACACAACTTGAGAAAACAGAAGAAATTTGTTTGAAACTATGTTAAAGTTCATCTGAAATCAAGAAGAAATTAAGTCTCAAAACTGGTCTCTGACAGACGAATTTCACTCTGTCAAAATTCAAATTTCGAAGAAAGTGAACTACTGTGCCTCTTTGAACGTTCAATGGACAGACGAATTTTGGGCATCCAAAATTCAAATTTCGAGGGTACTTTAGCAAATTGAAAACACTGTTCACGATTTACAGAAAAACTTTCTTCTTGAAAATTCGTATGTCACATTGTGAAAATATTTTATAAGTTTCAAAATTCGAATTTCACTCTATGGACAGACGAACTTTGTATTTTAACATTGGAAGCCTTAACCTTCGGTTCCTTCGAAATTCGTCTGTTGACCAACCAAAATTTGAATTTCAGTGTGTCAGAAACATTAAATACGGTTGGTAAACGGATAGTTTTTCAGAGTAACCGTTGGATAACTTCCCCAACGGATAGATTTAAGTCTCTAACGGATACTTGAGACCTAAAACTATAAAAGTAACATCATTTGAAGTTGTGGGTAACAAATCAAACTTGTATATACCGAATTTCTGCTGAATCTTCTTCTCAAAAGCTTTTACCCTCTCAACTTCATTATCTGTACTTTAACCTTCATATCTACTCTATTCAAGAGAGTTGTATCTTTGTAAATAATCTACTTTTCATCTGGAAGATAGATTTACTTGTGAGGGGAATTCACAAGGGGATTGGGAAGCACATAGAGAAAGTGCTTGGAGAGTTTGAGAGAGCTCAGAAACAGAACATACTCATGTACTGTGGCATTAGCAAGAAGCCCGTTGAAATTCTTGCTGTATAGTGGATAAATCTCAAGAGTTGTCTTGGGGACTGGACGTAGGTCAAGTGGATAGACCGAACCAGGATAAATCACTGAGTTTTCTTCTCCTTATCCTTACTTATCAGCTTACTCTGTTTTACTCATTATTTTCATTATACTGTGATATCTTCACCCACTTCACTTTGTCAAGAAAAATTTCAATCTTCCCAATTCACCCCCCTCTTGGGAAGTCAGCCTTGTTAACAAGTGGTATCAGAGCCCGGATTCCCATTCAAAGGATTTTACAGTCCGGGAACAAAGATGGCTAGTTTTGGAGAGAGTATACTTCCTGAAGGAAATAACACTAACAGACCACCAGGCTTCAGTGGAGAGCATTATGGGTACTGGAAGATGAGGATGCAGATCTACCTCCAATCAATTGATCTTGACATCTGGTCAGTCATTGATAAAGGAGATTTCGTCCCAATGGCTCTAACTGAAGATGGAAGATACAAAGAGAAGCTGGAAGCAGAGTGGAATGATGAAGACAGAAGGAGAGTCCTACTGAATTTTAAAGCAAAGCATTGTTTAGTCAGTGCCCTGAACCAGGACGAATTCTACAGGGTCTCACAATGCACCACTGTAAAAGGGATGTGGGACACTCTGCAGATTGCACATGAAGGGACATCTGGGGTCAGGGAGAACAGACTCAATACATGCATTGGAGAGTATGAGAGCTTCAGAATGGCTGAAGCAGAAACTATAAAGGAGCTCCAAAAGAGATTCACTCTCATTGTGAATCAACTAAAGAGCCTAGGAAAGGAATACACTCAATCAGAGAAAGTGAGAAAAATTCTCAGAGCACTCCCTCTGGAATGGCAGCCCAAGGTGACAGCAATAGAAGAAGCCAGAGGAGAATCAATGGCCTCTGTCACAGCTCTCTTTGGCAGCCTTGAAGAGTATGAAGGAAAAATCAAAGCTCTCAAGGAAGCTGGGATGGACAGAAAGAAGAAAGGCCTTGCTCTCAAAGCTGCTGATGAAAAGGAAGAAGAATCTGACGAAGAGGATGGGCTGGATGAGGAAACTCTGGCTATAATGGTCAGAAAATTCGAAAGATTCTACAGCAAGAAGAAGAACAAGAGATTCTTCATGAAGGGAGCTGCTGGAGAAAGCAAGAAAGAGACAAAAGAACCTATAACTTGTTATGAGTGCAAGAAGCAGGGACACATAAAGTGGGACTGCCCCCAAGTCCTCAAGAAGCAAGAAAAAGAAAAGAAAGTTGCTGACAAAGGGAAGAGGAAGAAAGCCTACATCTCATCCATCTGGGGCAACAGCTCAGATGAGGAAGAAGAAGATGAAGATGAGATTGCCAACATTTGTCTGATGGCACTTACTTCTGAAGAAGCCATTCCCTCATGCAGCAGTGATCAGGAAGAATAGGTATATGAATCTGAACCTTCCTATTCTGAATTACTGGATGCCTTTCATGAGCTTCATGATGATTTCATTAAAGTTGCTAAAGAACTAAAACTGGCAAAGAAGAAGATAAACAAGCTGGAATCACAAAGCACAATCTTTGAAATTACTTCTTTACCTACTGCTGAATCTGTTTGCTATACTTCATGCACTGAACTTAAGCAAACTAATGATTACTTAGTTAAAAGCATGTCTAGGCTCACTAGAGGTAAAGATATGTTGTTTGCCTTGATGGGGAGCCAAAGAATTTCATAAGGAAAAGCTGGTCTTGGCTATGATCCATGTGCTGTCAAAGAAAAAATTAGGAAGAAAAACCAAAATGCATACAGGAGACATTTTATGCATGCTGAGAGCAATAAGAAGAAAAATAGTGCATCACCTCATATTGAGTCATATAATAAACCAAGGCATGCTAAACAGAAGTATTATTTGCATTGTTTTCTTCCTGCCTCTCAATCTAGTAGTCCCTTCACTACTTGCCATTTCTGCAACAAAAAGGGACACATTTCGAGTTCCTGTATTTTAAAGAAAAATGGACTTAGCAGGAAAGTTGAATGGGTTCCCAGAGTTGCATCTGCATCTAGGGAAAGATCTACTAACCAAAAAGGACCCAAGCAAATTTGGGTACCTAAAAGGAAAACATGAATATTGACTTGCAGGTCTGTCTTAAAGCTAAGAAGAGCAACAAATGGTATATGGACAGTGCCTGCTCAAGCCACATGACTGGTGATAAGGAGAAGTTCATCACCCTTAGAGACAAGAAAGGAGGAAAGGTGACCTTTGGAGGTGATCAATATGGTAAAATCATTGGCATTGGCATTATGGGGAAAAATCCAGAAACATCCATTGAAGATGTGCTGTTTGTAATTGGCCTCAACCACAATCTGCTGAGCGTGAGTCAAACCTGTGATAGAGGAAACTGGGTGCTGTTTGACTCAAAGTTTTGCCTGGTCATCAGAAAAAGTGATCATAAAGTAATCTTAAAAGCTCAAAGGGATGGTAACTGTTATACTATTGATTTTGATGAACTTCCTCCCTTAGATTCTGTGTGCTTAATTAGTCAAAATAACGATAGTTGGTTATGGCATAGGAGATTAGCTCATGTTAATATGAATCAATTGTCTAAACTGGTTAAAAATGAGCTAGTTATTGGTTTGCCAAAAATATCTTTTGAAAAGGATAAAGAATGTGATGCTTGCTTAAAAGGAAAACAAATTAAATCATCCTTCAAATCTAAGAACATAGTTACCACAACTAGACCACTTGAGTTGCTGCATATGGACTTAATTGGACCTTCTAGGGTAAAGAGTCTTGGTGGTAATCTGTATGTACTTGTAATTGTAGATGATTATTCTAGATTCACTTGGACATTATTTCTTTCCTCTAAAAGTGATACCTTTGATGCATTTGTAACCTTAGCTAAGAAAGTGCAAAATGAGAAAGGTATTTCTATTGTGTCTATCAGGTCAGATCATGGAGGAGAATTTGAAAATGCATGCTTCCTGGAGTACTGCAGTGAGCATGGAATTGACCACAACTTCTCAGCTCCTAGGACTCCTCAACAGAATGGAGTAGTAGAAAGGAAGAACAGAACTATTGGGGAGATGGCCAGAGCTATGCTGAATGAGAAGGAACTTTCTTAAGTGTTTTGGGCTGATGCAGTGAACACAGCAAGTTACATCATCAACAGAGCCTACATCAGACCCATCCTTGGAAAGACTCCATACGAGCTGTACAAGGGGAGAAAGCCAAATCTGTCCCATCTTCATGTGTTCGGATGCAAATGCTTCGTCCATAACAACGGAAAAGAAAATCTGGGTAAGTTTGATGCCAAATCCGATGAAGGTATATTTCTGGGCTATTCTAGTAGGAGTAAGGCATATGGAGTTTATAACAAATGATCAAATGTGATAGAAGAATCTGTGCATGTGGTTTTCATTGAAAATGAAACTGTTTCAAAACATATTGCCAATGAGGATGATCTTGCTTTCAACTTTGAAAAACTGGGCATTTTTGATAAAAATAAAACAGAATCTCCAAAGATACCTGAATCTGTTAACACAGAGGAAGATATCCAGGAGCAAGAGTTTGATGAAAATGAAGAAACATCTTAAGAACTCTCTAGAGCTTGGAGATATCAAAGGAATCACCCTGTTGATCAAGTGATAGGGGATGTTCAAGAGAGAGTCAAAACCAGAAAACAGTTAAGGGATCAAATGCTAAACTGTGCTTTCATTTCTCAAATTGAACCCAAATGTGCTGAAGAAGCCTTAACTGATGATTACTGGACTTTGGCTATGCAAGATGAACTAAATTAGTTTGAAAGAAATCAAGTTTGGGATTTAGTACCAAGGCCCAGAAATCATCCTGTTATTGGTACCAAATGGGTTTTTAGAAATAAACTTGATGAATCTGGAAGAATAATTAGAAATAAAGCTAGATTGGTTGCTAAAGGGTATAACCAGGAAGAAGGCATTGATTTTGAAGAAACCTTTGCACCAGTAGCAAGACTAGAGGCCATAAGAATACTGCTGGCATATGCATGCATGAAAAACATTTTACTATATCAAATGGATGTAAAGAGTGCCTTTCTGAATGGATATATCATGGAAGAGGTCTATGTAGAACAACCTCCAGGCTTTGAGGATTCTACAAAACCAAACCATGTTTATAAACTGAAGAAAGCTCTTTATGGTTTAAAACAAGCCCCTAGAGCATGGTATGAGAGACTGAGCAATTTTCTAAGTGAAAAAGGATTCAATAGAGGAAAAGTTGACACAACCTTATTTACTAAGAAAGAAAATAAAGATTTACTAATTGTTCAAATTTATGTTGATGATATTATTTTCGGTGCTACTAATGAGGCTCTTTGCAAGAAATTTTCTGAGTTAATGCAGGGAGAATTCGAGATGTCTATGATGGGTGAACTCAATTTCTTCCTTGGACTGCAAATCAGACAGCGAGATGATGGCATCTTCCTCAGCCAATCCAAGTATCTGAAAGAGCTGCTAAAGAAGTTTGGAATAGAGAATGCCAAGCCAATGGGAACACCTATGGCTACTGCAACCAAACTGGACATGGATGAAAATGGGAAGATGTTTGACATTACTCAGTACAGAAGAATGATTGGATCCCTGCTGTACTTAACTGTCAGCAAACCTGACATTATGTTCAGTGTCTGTATGTGTGCAAGGTTCCAATCATGCCCCAAAGAGACCCATGCAACAGCTGTGAAAAGAATTTTTAGATATCTCATTGGAACATCACAGATGGGTCTTTGGTATCCAAAAGGCAATGGAGAAGATCTCAAAGGATACACTGATGCTGAGTTTGCAGGATCCAAAACTGACAGAAAAAGCACAAGTGGAACTTGTCAGTTTCTTGGAGGATCCCTGGTTTCATGGTTCAGCAAAAAGCAAAACAGTGTGGCTCTATCCACTGCAGAAGCTGAGTATGTTACAGCTGGAAGCTGTTGTGCCCAAGTCATCTGGATGAAGCAGCAGCTAGAGGATCTTGAGGTTAAAATAAAGGAGATACCCATCATGTGTGATAATCAAAGTGCCATAAATATCACTAAGAATCCTGTCATGCACTCAGGGACAAAACATATTGAGGTTAGGCACCACTTCATAAGGGATCACGTTCTGAAAGGAGAAGTTAAGCTGGAATACATCCCAACAGAGGATCAAGTAGCTGATATACTCACCAAACCTCTACCAGAAGACAGGCATTGCAAAATAAGAAGAGAATTGGGAATGGTAAATCCCAATGAATTGTAAGTTATTCTTATAAAATTCTCTTTTTAGAGTTTTAAATCTTAAAATCAATTCTAACTTCAGCATCGGAGAGTGTTTAATTTAAGTTGCAGGTGCTCCTCAAAAGACTAAATGGCTATACTCTTGAAGATTGGAGCATATCAGAATGGAAAAACCAGAAAGTGAAGTAAACAACGAAAATCCTATGTTCTGGATCCATTCTGTAAGTTCTTAATGATGATGCTTATATTTGAAATGGTGTTAAACGTATGTTTCTTCATAAACTGTGTTTTTATACTGGTCAACGTGGTCAACATTCGAATTTTAAGTGAGTAACAGATGAACTTTGACCTGTTATACTTTGGAACAGTTCTCACTGATGCCTCGAAATTCGTCTGTTAGATATGAAAGTTCGAATTTTGAAGGACAAAATTTTCAAAGATATGTTTGTCCATCACTGTTATACGAATTATCACTTCTTGACATACGACTGTTGGACTGTTGAAACAAGAGTTTTGATGATTCTAAACCAACACTCAAAAGCTTAGATTGAAGATATCAAAGGAGATCAAAGCTATCTCAAGTGAAGATTTTATGAGTACTTGCTGGTAGATTTTTTGTAGAGTCTTAGTTCTTGATATGATTGGGTAAAAGATTTTGATTTGAAGAAAAGATATTTTTAAACTTTGATTTTATGTTAAATCTTGAAATATTTGGAAAACACCCACAAACAGACGAAGGTTGAAAGTTCAAACTAAACTGTCAAGTTGGAAATTCGAACTTTGCCTTAGGACATTCGAATTTCGAGATTAAACTGAGCAAGTCTGAAGAGATGTCTCTCTGTCAGACGAATTTTGACTTTTCAAAATTCAAATTTTCATCTAGTCTGAAAGAAGCCTTTTTGGACAGACGAACTTTACAGTTTCAAAATTCGAATTTCAGACAAAATGCAATTTGTGAAAACCAAAGAAATTCGTCTAAAGCTATGTTAAAGTTCATCTGAAATTAAGAAGAAATTGAGTTTGAAAAATGCTCTCTGACAGGGGAACTTTGACTTTGCAACATTCGAATTTTCATATAAGTCTGAAAGAAGCTTTTTGGACAGACGAACTTTACAGTTTCAAAATTTGAATTTCAGACAAAATGCAATTTGAGAAAACCAAAGAAATTCATCTGAAACTATGATAGAGTTCATCTGAAATCAAAAGGAAATTAAGTCTCAAAATTGATCTCTGACAGACGAATTTCACTACGTCAAAATTTGAATTTCGAAGAAAGTGAACTACTGTGCCTCTTTGAACGTTCAATGGACAGACGAATTTTGGGCATCCAAAATTCGAATTTCGAGGGTACTGTAGAAAATTGAAAACACTGTTCACGATTTACAGAAAAACTTTCTTCTTGAAAATTCGTATGTCACATTGAGAAAATACTCTATAAGTTTCAAAATTCGAATTTCACTCTATGGACAGACGAACTTCGTATTTTAACGTTGGAAGCTTTAACCTTCGGTTCCTTCGAAATTCGTCTGTTGACCAACCAAAATTCGAATTTCAGTATGTCAGAAACATTAAATGCGGTTGGTAAACGGATAGTTTTTCAGAATAACCGTTGGATAACTTCCCCAACGGATAGATTTAGTCTCTAACGAATATTTGAGACCTAAATCTATAAATACAACATCATTTGAAGTTGTGGGTAACGAATCAAACTTATTAATACCGAATTTCTGCTGAATCTTCTTCTCAAAAAGTTTTACCCTCTCAACTTCATTATTTGTACTTAAACTTTCATATCTACTCTTTTCAAGAGAGTTATTTCATTGTAATCAATCTACTCTTCATCTGGGAGATAGATTTACTTGTGAGGGGTATTCACAAGGAGATTGGGAAGCACATAGTGTAAGTGCTTGGAGAGTTTGAGAGAGCTCAGAAACAGAGCATACTCAGGTACTGTGGCATTAGCAAGAAGCCCGTTGAAATTCTTGCTGTATAGTGGACAAATCTCAAGAGGTGTCTTGGGGACTGGATGTAGGTCAAGTGGATAGACCGAACCAGAATAAATCATTGAGTTTTCTTCTCCTTATCTCTACTTTTCAGCTTGCTCTGTTTTACACGTTCTTTTCACTATACTGTGATATCTTCACTTACTTCACTTTGTGCAGAAAAAGTTCAATCTTCCCAATTCAACCCCCCCTCTTGGGAAGTCAGCCTTGCTAACAAGTGGTATCAGAGCCCGGATTCCCATTCAAAGGATTTTACAGTCCGGGAACAAAGATGGCTGGCTTTGGAGAGAGTATACTTCCTGAAGGGAACAACACTAACATACCACCAAGCTTCAGTGGAGAGCATTATGGGTACTGGAAGATGAGGATGCAGATCTACCTCCAATCAATTGATCTTGACATCTGGTCAGTCATTGATAAAGGAGATTTCGTCCCAATGGCTCTAACTGAAGATGGAAGATACAAAGAGAAGCTGGAAGCAGAATGGAGTGATGAAGACAGGAGGAGAGTCCTGCTGAATTTTAAAGCAAAGCATTGTTTAGTCAGTGCCCTGAACCAGGACGAATTCTACAGGGTCTCATAATGCACCACTGCAAAAGGAATGTGGGACACTTTACAGATTGCACATGAAGGGACATCTGGGGTCAGGGAGAACAGACTCAACACATGCATTGGAGAGTATGAGAGCTTCAAGATGGCTGAAGGAGAAACTATAAAAGAGCTCCAAAAGAGATTCATTCTCATTGTGAATCAACTAAAGAGTCTAGGAAAGGAATACTCTCAATCAGAGAAAGTAAGAAAAATCCTCAGAGCACTCCCTCTGGAATGGCAGCCCAAAGTGACAGCAATAGAAGAAGCCAGAGGAGAATCAATGGCCTCTGTCACAGCTCTCTTTGGCAGCCTTGAAGAGTATGAAGGAAAAATCAAAGTTCTCAAGGAAGCTGGGATGGACAGAAAGAAGAAAGGCCTTGCCCTCAAAGCTGCTGATGAAAAGGAAGAAGAATCTGATGAAGAGGATGGGCTGGATGAGGAAACTCTGGCTAGGATGGTCAGAAAATTCAGAAAATTCTATAGCAAGAAGAAGAACAAAAGATTCTTCAAGAAGGTAGCTGCTGGGGAAAGCAAGAAAGAGGCAAAAGAACCTGTGACTTGCTATGAGTGCAAGAAGCAGGGACACATAAAATGGGACTGCCCCCAATTCCTCAAGAAGCAAGAAAAATAAAAGAAAGGTGCTGACAAAGTGAAAAAGAAGAAAGCCTACATCTCATCCATCTGGGGTAACAGCTCAGATGAGGAAGAAGAAGATGAAGATGAGATTGCCAACATTTGTCTAATGGCACTTGCCTCTGAAGAAGCTGCACCCTCATACAGCAGTGATCAGGATGAAGAGGTATATGAATCTGAACCTTCCTATTCTGAATTGCTGGATGCTTTTCATTAGCTTCATGATGATTTCATTAAAGTTGCTAAAGAACTAAAACTGGCAAAGAAGAAAATAAATAAGCTGGAATCTCAAAACACAATCTCTGAAATTACTTCTTTACCTACTGCTGAATCTGTTTGTTGTACTTCATGCACTGAACTTAAACAAACTAATGATTACTTAGTCAAAAGCATGTCTAGGCTTACTAGAGGTAAAGATATGCTGTTTGCCTTGATGGGGAGCCAAAGAATATCACAAGGAAAAGCTGGTCTTGGCTATGACCCATGTGCTGTCAAGGAAAAGATTAGGAAGAAAAATCAAAATGCATATATGAGACATTTTGTGCATGCTAAGAACAATAAAAAGAAAGTTAATGCATCACCTCACATTGAAACATATGATCAACCAAGGCATGCTAGACAAAAGTATTACCTGCACTGTTTTCTTCCTGCATCTCAATCTAGCAGTCCTTTCACTACCTGTCATTTCTGTAACAAAAAGGGACATATTTCCAGTTCTTGTGATTTGAGGAAAAATGGACTTGGCAGGAAGGTTGGATGGGTTCCCAAAGTTGCATCTGCATCTAGGGAAAAATATACTGACCAAAAAGGACCCAAGCAAATTTGGGTACCTAAAAGGAAATCATAAACATTGTTTTGCAGATCTGTCTCAAAGCTAAGAAAAGCAACAAATGGTATATGGACAGTGCCTGCTCAAGTCACATGACTGGTGACAAGGAGAAGTTCATCACCCTTAGAGACAAGAAAGGAGGAAAGGTGACCTTTGGAGGTGATCAATATGGTAAAATTGTTGGTATTGGCATTGTGGGCAAAAATCCTGAAACATCCATTGAAGAGGTGCTGTTTATGATTGGCCTCAACCACAACTTACTAAGCGTGAGTCAGACTTGTGATAAAGGAAACTGGGTGCTGTTTGACTCAAAGTTTTGCCTGGTCATCAGAAAAAGTGATCACAGAGTAATCCTCAAAGCTCAAAGGGATGGTAACTGCTACACTATTGACCTTGATGAACTTCCTCCTTTAGATTCTGTATGCTTAATCAGTCAGAATAATGATAGTTGGCTATGGCATAGAAGATTAGCTCATGTGAACATGAATCAACTGTCTAAACTGATTAAAAATGAGCTAGTAACTGGTTTACCAAAAATATCTTTTGAAAAGGATAAAGAATGTGATGCGTGCCTAAGAGGAAAACAAACTAAATCATCCTTCAAATCCAAAAACATAGTTACCACAATGAGACCACTTGAATTGCTGCATATGGACTTAATTGGACCTTCTAGGGTAAAGAGTCTAGGTGGTAATCTGTATGTGCTTGTAATTGTTGATGATTATTCTAGATTTACTTGGAGATTATTTCTTTCTTCTAAAAGTGATACCTTTGATGCATTTGTAACCTTAGCCAAGAAAGTGCAAAATGAGAAAGGTATCTCTATTGTATCTATCAGGTCAGACCATGGAGGAGAATTTGAAAATGCATACTTCCTGGAGTACTGCAATGAGCATGGGATTGACCACAACTTCTCAGCACCAAGAACTCCTCAACAAAATGGAGTGGTAGAAAGGAAGAACAGAACTATTGGAGAGATGGCTAGAGCTATGCTGAATGAGAAGGAGCTCTCTCAAGTGTTCTGGGCTGATGCTGTAAATACAGCAAGTCACATCATTAACCGAGCTTACATCAGACCTATCCTTGGGAAGACTCCATATGAGCTATACAAGGGAAGAAAGCCAAATCTGTCACACCTCCATGTGTTCGGGTGCAAATGCTTCATTCACAACAATGGCAAAGAAAACCTAGGTAAATTTGATGCCAAATCTGATGAAGGTATATTTCTAGGCTATTCAAGTAAGAGTAAGGCTTATAGAGTTTTTAATAAAGGATCAAATGCAATAGAAGAATCCGTGCATGTGGTTTTCATTGAAAATGAAACTGTTTCAAAACATGTTACCAATGAGGATGATCTTGATTTCAATTTTGAAAAACTGGGCCTCTCTGATGAAAGTAAAAATGAACCTCCAAAGATATCTGAATCTGTTAACATAGAGGAAGATATTCAGGAGCAAGAGTTTGATGAAAATAATGAAGAAACATCTCAAGAACTCCCTAGAGCTTGGAGATATCAAAGGAATCATCCTGTTGATAAAGTAATAGGGAATGTTCAAGAGAAAGTCAAAACCAGAAAATAGTTAAGGGAACAGATGCTCAACTGTGCTTTCATTTCTCAAATTGAACCCAAATGTACTGAAGAAGCCTTAACTGATGATTACTGGATTTTGGCCATGCAAGATGAATTAAATCAATTTGAAAGAAATCTGTTGGATCAAGAGTTTTGATGATTCCAAACCAACACTCAAGAGCTTGGATTGAAGATATCAAAGGAGATCAAAGCTGTTTCAAGTAAAGATTTTCTGAGTTTTTGCTATTAGATCTTTTGTAGGATCTTTAGTTTTTGTTTAGATTGGGTAAAAGATTTTGATTTGAGAAAAAGACATTTTCAAACCTTGATTTAAAGTTAAATCTTTACTTATTTAAAAAATACTCACAAACAGACGAAGTTTGAAAGTATAACTGAACTGTCAAGTTGGAAATTCGAACTTTGCTTTTGGAAATTCGAATTTCGAGCTAAAACTGAATAAGTCTGGAGAGGTGTCCCTCTGTCAGACGAATTTTGCTCATTCAAAATTCGAATTTTCATCAAGTCTGAAAGAAGCCTTTTTGTGACAGACGAACTTCACAGTTTCAAAATTCAAATTTCAGACAAAATACAATTTGTGAAAACCAAAGAAATTCATCTGAAACTTTGCTAAAATTCATCTGAAATCAAGAAGAAACTAAGTTTGAAAAATGCTCTCTGACAGACGAACTTTGACTTAGCAACATTCGAATTTTCATCTGAATCAAGGGAGCTACTTAGTGACATTCGAATTTCACTCTTTCAAAATTCGAATTTCAGACAAAACAAAACTTGAGAAAATAGAAGAAATTCGTCGGAAAGTTTGATAAAGTTCATCTGAGATCAAGAAAGATTTAAGTCTCAAAACTGGTCTCTGACAGACGAATTTCACTCTGCCAAAATTTGAATTTCAAAGAAAGTGAACTACGGTGCCTATTTGAACGTTCAATGGACAGACGAATTTTGGGCATCCAAAATTCGAATTTCGAGGGTACTGTAGAAAATTGAAAACACTGTTCACGATTTACAGAAAAACTTTCTTCTTGAAAATTCGTATGTCACATTGTGAAAATATTTTATAAGTTTCAAAATTTGAATTTCACTCTATGGACAGAAGAACTTTGTATTTTAACGTTGGAAGCTTTAGCCTTCGGTTCCCTCGAAATTCGTCTGTTGGCCAACCAAAATTCGAATTTCAGTATGTCAGAAACATTAAATGCGGTTGCTAAACGGATAGTTTTTCAGAGTAACCGTTGGATAACTTCCCCAACGGATAGATTTAGTCTCTAATGGATATTTGAGACCTAAATCTATAAATACAACATCATTTGAAGTTGTGGGTAACGAATCAAACTTGTATATACCGAATTTCTGCTGAATTTTTATCTCAAAAGCTTTTACCCTTCCAACTTCATTATTTGTACTTAAACCTTCATATCTACTCTATTCAAGAGAGTTATTCATTTGTAAACAATCTACTCTTCATCTGAAAGATAGATTTACTTGTGAGGGGTATTCACAAGGGGATTGGGAAGCACATAGAGAAAATGTTTAGAGAGTTTGAGAGAGCTCAGAACAGAGCATACTCGTGTACTGTGGCTTTAGCAAGAAGCCCGTTGAAATTCTTGCTGGATAGTGGATAAATCTCAAGAGGTGTCTTGGGGACTGGATTTAGGTCAAGTGGATAGACCGAACCAGGATAAATCACTGAGTTTTCTCCTCCTTATCTCTACTTTTCAGCTTGCTCTGTTTTACACATTGTTTTCATTATACTGTGATATCTTCACTTGCTTTGCTTTGTGCAGAAAAATTTCAATCTTCCCAATTCACCCCCCTCTTGGGAAGTCAGCCTTGCTAACAAAATCAAGTTTGGGATTTAGTTCCAAGACCCAAAAATCATCCTGTTATTGCTACCAAATGGGTTTTCAGAAACAAACTTGATGAATCTGGAACTATAATCAGAAATAAAGCTAGATTAGTTGCTAAAGGGTATAATCAAGAAGAAGGTATTGATTTTGAAGAAACCTTTGCACCAGTAGCCAGATTAGAAGCTATAAGAATTCTACTAGCTTATGCATGCATGAAAAATATTTTGCTATATCAAATGGATGTAAAGAGTGCTTTTCTGAATAGATATATCATGGAAGAGGTTTATGTAGATCAACCTCCAGGTTTTAAGGATTCTACAAAACCAAACCATGTCTATAAACTGAAGAAAGCTCTTTATGGATTTAAACAAGCTCCCAGAGCATGGTATGAAAGATTGAGCAATTTTCTGACTGAGAAAGGGTTTAACAGAGGCAAAGTTGACACAACTTTATTTACTAAGAAAGAGAATAAAGATTTACTAATTGTCCAAATCTATGTTGATGATATTATTTTTGGTGCTACTAATGAAACTCTTTGCAAGGAATTTTCTAAGTTAATGCAGGGAGAATTCGAGATGTCTATGATGGGTGAACTCAATTTCTTCCTTGGATTGCATATCAGACAACTTAGTGATGGTATCTTCCTCAGCCAATCCAAGTATCTGAAAGAGCTGCTAAAGAAGTTTGGAATAGAGAATGCCAAGCCAATGGGAACACCTATGGCTACTGCAACCAAACTGGACATGGATGAAAATGGGAAGATGTTTGACATTACTCAGTACAGAAGAATGATTGGATCCCTGCTGTACCTAACTGCCAGCAGACCTGACATTATGTTCAGTGTCTGCATGTGTGCAAGGTTTCAATCATGCCCCAAAGAAACCCATGCAACAGTTGTGAAAAGAATTGTTAGATATCTTACTGGAACATCACAGATGGGTCTTTGGTATCCAAAAGGCAATGGAGAAGATCTCAAAGGATACACTGATGCTGAGTTTGCAGGATCCAAAACTGACAGAAAAAGCACAAGTGGAACTTGTCAGTTTCTTGGAGGATCCCTGGTTTCATGGTTCAGCAAAAAGCAAAATAGTGTGGCCTTATCCACTGCAGAAGCTGAGTATGTTACAGCTGGAAGCTGTTGTGCCCAAGTCATCTGGATGAAACAACAGCTTGAAGATCTAAAGGTTAAAATAAAAGAGATACCAATCATGTGTGATAATCAAAGTGCCATAAACATTACCAAGAATCCTGTCATGCACTCAAGGACGAAACATATTGAGGTTAGGCATCACTTCATAAGGGATCACGTTCTAAAAGGAGAAGTTAAGCTGGAATACATCCCAACAGAGGGTCAACTTGCTGATATACTCACAAAACCTCTATCAGAAGACAGGCATTGCAAAATAAGAAGAGAATTGGGAATGGTAAATCCCAATGAATTGTAAGTTATACTTATGAAATTCTCTTTTTAGAGTTTTAAATCTTACAAATCAATTCTAACTTCAGCATCAGAGAGTGTTTAATTTAAGTTGCAGGTGCTCATCACAAGAATGAACTGCTATACTCTTGAAGATTTGAGCATATCAAAATGGAACAACCAGAAAGTGAAGTAAACAACGAAAAACCTATGTTCTGGATCCATTCTGTAAGTTCTTAATGATGATGCTTATATTTGAAATGCTGTTAAATGTATGTTGTTTCATAAAACTGTGTTTTTATGCTGGTCAACGTGGTCAACATTTGAATTTTAAGTGACCAACAGACGAACTTCGTCCTGTTACACTTTGGAACAGTTCTCACTGATGCCTCGAAATTCGTCTGTTGAATATGGAAGTTCGAATTTTCAAGAACAAAATTTTCAAAGATATGGTTGTCCATCACTGTTATACGAATTATCACTTCTTGACATACGAATGTTGGACAACCTTTACAAAAGATGAAAAATTCGAATTTACAATTCAAAATTCGTCTGTTGAATCATGTTCTTCATGATGAATGCTTGAAAGATGATGCTCCGCATGCTTAATTCGTCTATTGGTTGTGGTTTTGATTGTTGATGCTGTTCTCACTTCAACATTCGAACTTTGTTGAAACAAAATTCGTCTGTTGTGCGAGTACTGCTTGTTTCAAGTTACTGTCAGATGAACTTTCAGATGAAAATTCGTCTGTCAGTAAGCCTTGCTGAACGATTTAACTTGTAACTGCCCGAAGTTCGAATTTTGACCCCTCAAAATTCGTCTGTCAGACGGTTACATACGTTAAATCCGACGGTTCTCCAGAGAACAGACGCAACCCTATTTGTAACCTCTCTAAGTCTGTTCTGATTCTCTCTTCAATCCTTTTAACTCCTGTCCAAAAACCGTCATTCTTCACCGTTTAAACTTCCAATCGCATCCCATAAACCTATCCTTAACCACATTCTGCATCATTCAACCGAGAAATGGCAAGAGTCAAAATTCCTGGAACAGGAAAAGCTGTGACTCATCCAAAGAGGAATGTCAAATCTAAATTTACTACAAAGGAAGGAGAGAAATCTAAGAGAAAGGCCGAACCCAGTAAAGCTACTCCGTCTAAACGCCAGAAATCTTCATCCAAAGCAGAATCTCAGAAAACTGGACCCTCCTCTTCAAAAAGTGCTGAACCTTCTATCCCTGCTGCTGCCTCTTCTGCATCTTCCAGTACTGAATCTGGAGAGTTCGAATTGACTACACTACCACTGTAGAGCACTCCTGAAATTCAAGAAGAGTAACTACCAAGTTTTCTAACAAAAAGGTAATCAAGCCTCACTGTGTACATATGGAACAATTTCTGATATCCAACAACTTTGATGCTGCAATATGGTTGATAAAATATAGAAATCTGTTGGAAATTGCTGAAAAATATGATGATGAGGTAGTGAAGACTTGGTATGCTTCTCTTAAATATAACAGCAAGAAAAGGAAATGGGAGGTCACCTTGAGATCAAGGACCATTTGGCTTGCTGATGAAACCTTCAATGAGGTGTTGGAAATTCCAGGTCAAGATGGGCTGAAAGTTGACATCACAGCCTCTGGTTATATGGATGAGGCTAGCACAGCTGATGAAGAAGGTGAGCCCTTCCTATATTACAAGGAGAGCACTATCTTGGACACCTTGTTTAGAAGAAGGGAGAATAGGCCCACAATAAATCTGTTGAAGCCCACAGATCTAAGTGTACAAGTAAGGATTCTGCACTACATTGTGTCTAGGATCATTTTCAATAAAGGTGGAAGCTTCAATTTGATAACAAGGGCAGAGACTCATGTAATGACTGCCATCATACGTGGGAAGCTGATCAATATGGGTCATATCATTCTCCAGCGAATGATAAAAGCAAGAGATCAGAGGAAGGATTCCACACTCCCCTATGCAGCAATTATTTCAAGAATCCTGCAGCATGCTAGGATTTAGCACATTGAAAAGGGGAAAGGAAAACTCACTGAGGCATTCAAAGAGGAAGAATTGCAAAGAATGGGGATTGAAAAGGATGAAGGACGATGGGTTGGAAAGGGAGCAGGGAAATCTGAAGACTTGTTCTTTATTGCTGATGCTTCCCTCCAACAAGAAGGCACCTCTGAGGCCCCTAGCAAATCTGTACCTCAGCCTTCTCAGCCTATTCCATCTCCCTCCAGGCCTACTCACCCTCCTTCAACTCCCTCCTCACGGGTCAAGCCAACAAAGATCACTAAGTTGTTTGACAGTCTGTCAACACTCATTCTCAGCATTAGGGATGAGCAAAACACCAAATTTGCTCATCTACAAGATCAGATCCATCAGTTGGTTGTGAATATGAAGGTGGTGGCTGATGCCTATGAAGAGATTAGAAATGCAATTCCTACCACTTCAGCTCCACCTCAGCCTGGTATCCCTTAGCCTACTCTATCTCCATCTCCTGTGCCTCCAAGTCCTTTTGAGCTGGATTCTCCTATCCCTGGTGTTGGTATGCAAGAGACTAAACCAACTGGCACGCCAAAGGCCTCCAGCAATGAGGTAAGTCCTGGTCCAACCTTGGACTATGGCATGGAGGAAGAGGGTCTGCAGGAAACAAGCCCAATTGAGCAGAGTGAAGCAGTTGCTCAGGACTCTATCCTTTCCACCCAAGAGTTTGAGCAAGTTGAGCAGCTAGTAGCATCCATTTCTGCAAGCTGCACTCAATGAGGAAAGGAGCATTGTGCCTGTTATTGACTTTGCTGCTATTGCTCACAATGCCCTTCTGCTAGCTCAAAGGAGAAGGCTTGAAGAAATGTTTCCTCCTCCTGAAATAGTCTCTCCTTCTCTTGCTGCTTATGGGCTGTCAGAAGAATAGAGAGCTCGGCTAGCTCTATCCAGACAGGAAATGCAAGAGCTGTTTGTGGTCTCTGATGATGATGAAGATTCTAGTCCTGAGACTGCTGAGCCTCCTGCACCAGTTCAGCCTGATATTCCCTTTGCTCCTGTGCCACTTCATGCTATTCCTGTCTCTCAGATTCCTCCTCCAGCCGATTTTGTTGGCCTTCCTGATGATGCCAAAAAGGGGGAGAAGTCTGGGCAAACTGGAAAGCCTTCTGCTGAGCAATCTGGGAAAGGGAAAGGGAAATACTACAAGAAGACCAAGTCCAAGAAGAAATAATTGTAGAATTGCTTAGAAATTAGGCTTGAGTCCTCTTGTTGCATTTTGTGTTGTTTTGTATTTTGTGTTTGAACCTTGATTAATATGTTTCTGTACAAGCAACTCTTGATTAAATGAATGGATCTCTTTGTTGAAATATTTTTTGCCTTAAATCTCTTCACTTAATCTGTTGATTTAATATCTTATGCATATGTTGAGGGGGAGCTTGTGAAAGCAAACCCAAGTACTAATCCAGTTTGTGAGTTGTTTTGTCATCATCAAAAAGGGGGAGAATGTTGAAACAAGAGTTTTGATGATTCTAAACCAACACTCAAAAGCTTAGATTGAAGATATCAAAGGAGATCAAAGCTATCTTAAGTGAAGATTTTATGAGTACTTGCTGGTAGATTTTTTGTAGAGTCTTAGTTCTTGATATGATTGGGTAAAAGATTTTGATTTGAAGAAAAGATATTTTTAAACTTTGATTTTATGTTAAATCTTGAAATATTTGGAAAACACCCACAAACAGACGAAGATTGAAAGTTCAAACTAAACTGTCAAGTTGGAAATTCGAACTTTGCCTTAGGACATTCGAATTTCGAGATTAAACTGAACAAGTCTGAAGAGATGTCTCTCTGTCAGACAAATTTTGGTTTTTCAAAATTCGAATTTTCATCTAGTCTGAAAGAAGCCTTTTTGGACAGACGAACTTTACAGTTTCAAAATTTGAATTTCAGACAAAATACAATTTGTGAAAACCAAAGAAATTCGTCTAAAACTATGTTAAAGTTCATCTGAAATTAAGAAGAAATTGAGTTTGAAAAATGCTCTCTGACAGACGAACTTTGACTTTGCAACATTCAAATTTTCATATAAGTCTGAAAGAAGCTTTTTGGACAGACGAACTTTACAGTTTCAAAATTCGAATTTCAGACAAAATGCAATTTGAGAAAACCAAAGAAATTCATCTGAAACTATGATAGAGTTCATCTGAAATCAAAAGGAAATTAAGTTTCAAAATTGATCTCTGACAGACGAATTTCACTCTGTCAAAATTCGAATTTCGAAGAAAGTGAACTACTGTGCCTCTTTGAATGTTCAATGGACAGACGAATTTTAGGCATCCAAAATTCAAATTTCGAGGGTACTGTAGCAAATTGAAAACACGGTTCACGATTTACAGAAAAACTTTCTTCTTGAAAATTCGTATGTCACATTGAGAAAATACTCTATAAGTTTCAAAATTCGAATTTCACTCTATGGACAGACGAACTTCATATTTTAACGTTGGAAGCTTTAACCTTCGGTTCCTTCAAAATTCGTCTGTTGACCAACCAAAATTCGAATTTCAGTATGTCAGAAACATTAAATGCGGTTGGTAAACGGATAGTTTTTCAGAATAACCGTTGGATAACTTCCCCAACGGATAGATTTAGTCTCTAACGGATATTTGAGACCTAAATCTATAAATACAACATCATTTGAAGTTGTGGGTAACGAATCAAACTTATTAATACCGAATTTCTGCTGAATCTTCTTCTCAAAAAGTTTTACCCTCTCAACTTCATTATTTGTACTTAAACTTTCATATCTACTCTTTTGAAGAGAGTTATTTCATTGTAATCAATTTACTCTTTATCTGGGAGATAGATTTACTTGTGAGGGGTATTCACAAGGAGATTGGGAAGCACATAGTGTAAGTGCTTGGAGAGTTTGAGAGAGCTCAGAAACAGAGCATACTCGTGTACTGCGGCCTTAGCAAGAAGCCCGTTGAAATTCTTGCTGTATAGTGGACAAATCTCAAGAGGTGTCTTGAGGACTGGATGTAGGTCAAGTGGATAGACCGAACCAGAATAAATCATTGAGTTTTCTTCTCCTTATCTCTACTTTTCAGCTTGCTCTGTTTTACACGTTCTTTTCACTATACTGTGATATCTTCACTTACTTCACTTTGTGCAGAAAAAGTTCAATCTTCCCAATTCACCCCCCCTCTTGGGAAGTCAGCCTTGTAACTGACCGAAGTTCGAATTTTGACCCCTCAAAATTTGTCTATCAGACGGTTACATACGTTAAAACTGACAGTTTTCCAGAGAACAAACGCAACCTTATTTGTAACTTCTCCAAGTCTGTTCTGATTCTCTCTTCAATCCTCTTAACTCCTGTCCAAAAACTGTCATTCTTGACCGTTTAAACTTCCTTTCACATCCCTTAAATCTATTCTCAGCCATACTCTGCATCATTCAACCGAAAAATGGTGAGAGTGAAAAATCCTGGAGCAGGACAAGCTGGAACGCGGCCAAAAAGAACGGTCAAATCTCAATATGCTACAAAGGAAGGAGAAAAGTCCAAGAGAAAGGCCGAACCCAGTAAAGCTACCCCTTCCAAATGCCAAAAATCATCATCCAAGGTAGATTCTCAGAAAACTGGTCCCTCATCATTAAAATCTGCAGTTCCTTCGGCTGATACTGCTGCTGTGGTTTCCTCTTCTTCTACACAATCTGGAGAATATAAGCTTACTACACTGCCACTTTGGAGCACTCCGGAGATTCAAGAAGAGTATTCTACCAAGTTTTCCAGCAAAAAGGTAATAAAGCCTCACTGTGTGAATATGGAACAATTCTTAATATCTGACAACTTTGATGCTGGAATATGGTTGTTAAGATATAAGAATCTGTTGGAAATTGCTGAAAAATATGACGATGAGGTAGTGAAAACTTGGTATGCCTCTCTTCAATATAACAACAAGAAAAGGAAATGGGAGGTCACCTTGTGATCAAGGACCATTTGGCTTGCTGATGAAACCTTCAATGAGGTGTTGGAATCCCAGGTCAAGATGGGCTGAAAGTTGACATCACAGCCTCTGGATATATGGATGAGGCTAGCACAGCTGATGAAGAAGGTGAACCCTTCCTGAATTACAAAGAAAGCACCATCTTGGATACCTTATTCAGAAGAAGGGAGAATAGGCCCACAATAAATCTGTTGAAACCCACAGACCTAAGTGTACAAGTAAGGATCCTGCACTACATTGTGTCCAGGATCATTTTCAATAAAGGTGGAAGATTCAATTTGATAACAAGGGCAGAGGCTCATGTGATGACTGTTATCATTCATGGGAAGCTAATTAACATGGGTCATTTCATCCTCCAGTGAATGATAAAGGCAAGGGATCAGAGGAAGGATTCCACACTCCCCTATGCAGCAATTATTCAAGAATCCTGCAGCATGCTAGGATTCAACACATTGAGAAGGGGAAAGGGAAACTCACTGAGGCCTTCAAAGAAGAGGAATTGCAAAGGATGGGCATTGAAAGAGATGAAGGACATTAGGTTGGAAAGGGAGCAGGGAAATCTGAAGACTTGTTCTTTGTTGCTGATGCTTCCCTCCAACAAGAAGGCACTTCTGAGGCTCCTGGCAGATCTGTACCTCAGCCTTCTCGACCTATTCCATCTCCATCCAGGCCTACACACCCTCCTTCTACTCCCTCCTCATGGGTCAAGCCAACAAAGATCACTGAGTTGTTTGACAGCCTGTCAACACTCATTCTCAGCATTAGGGATGAGCAAAACACCAAATTTGCTCATATACAAGATCAGATCCATCAGTTGGCTGTAAATATGAAAGTGGTAGCTGATGCTTATGAAGAGATCAGAAATGCAATTCCTACCACTTCAACTCCACCTCTGCCTGGTGTTCTTGAGCCTACTCTGTCTCCATCTCCTGTGCCTCCAAGTCCGTTTGAGTTGGATTCTCCTATCCTTGGTGTTGGTGTGCAAGAGACTGATCCAACTGGCACTCCAAAGGCCTCCAGCAATGAGGCAAGTCCTGGTCCGCCCCTGGACTATGGCATGGAGGAAGAGGGTCTGCAGGAATCAAGCCCAATTGAGCCTAGTGAAACAGTTGCTCAGGACTCTATCCTTTCCACCCAAGAGTCTGAGCAAGTTGAGCAGCTAGTAGCATCCATATCTGCTTCACCATTTCTGCAAGCTGCACTCAATGAGGAAAGGAGCATCATGCCTGTTATTGATTTTGAAGCTATTACTCACAATGCTCTCCTGCAAGCTCAAAGGCGAAGGCTTGAAGAAATGTTTCCTCCTGCTCAACCAGCCTCTCCTTCTCTTGCTGCCTATGGGCTTTCAGAGGAACAGAGAGCTCGACTAGCTCTTTCCAGACAGGAAATGCAAGAGCTGCTTGAGGTCTCTGATGATGATGAAGAACCTAGCCCTGAGCCTCCTGCACCAGTTCAGCCAGAGATTCCTTTTGCTCCTGTCCCTCTTCGTGTTGTTCCTATTTCTCAGATTCCTCCTCCAATGGATTTTGTTGGGCTTTCTGATGATGCCAAAAAGGGGGAGAAGATAAAGCAAACTGGGACCAAGCAAGCTGCAAAATCTGCTGAATCTTCTGGGAAAGGAAAGACATACAACAAGAAGTCTAAGCCAAAGAAGAATTGATTGTTTTAGATCTTAGGCTGAATCTTCCTGTTGTATCTTGTTTTTGTTGTTTGATTGTATCTTGTTTGATGGTTATTCCTTATGTTTTGAGAACTAATCTTAAATTGAAATATGTATTGAAACAATATGATTAAATGAATTATGTTCTTGGTTGCAATGTTTTGGGCTTTGAATCTCTTCACTTAATCTGTTGGAAATGATATCTTATGAACTGTAAATGCATATGTTGAGGGGGAGCTTGTGTAAGCAAACCCAAGTACTAATCCAGTTTGTGAGTTGTTTTGTCATCATCAAAAAGGGGGAGAATGTTGAATCAAGAGTTTTGATGATTCCTAGCTAACACTCAAGAGCTTGGATTGAAGATATCAAAGGAGATCAAAGTTGTTTAAAGTGAAGATTTTCTGAGTATTTGCTGTTAGATCTCTTGTAAGATCTTTAGTTTTAGTTGTGATTGGGTAAAAGATTTTGATTTGAGAAAAAGATATTTTCAAATCTTGATTTGAAATCAAATCTTTACTTATTTGAAAAATACTCACAAACAGACGAAGTTTGAAAGTTTAAACTGAACTGTCAAGTTGGAAATTCAAACTTTGCCTTTGGAAATTCGAATTTCAAGCTAAAACTGAACAAGTCTGAAGAGATGTCTCTCTGTCAGACGAATTTTGGTCATTCAAAATTTGAATTTTCATCAAGTCTGAAAGAAGCCTTTTTGTGACAGACGAACTTTACAGTTTCAAAGTTCGAATTTCAGACAAAATGCAATTTGTGAAAACCAAAGAAATTCGTCTGAAACTATGTTAAAGTTCATCTGAAATCAAGAAGAAATTGAGTTTGAAAAATGCTCTCTGACAGACGAACTTTGACTTTGCAACATTCGAATTTTCATATAAGTCTGAAAGGAGCTACTTTGTGACATTCAAATTTCACTCTTTCAAAATTCGAATTTCAGACAAAACACAACTTGAGAAAACAGAAGAAATTCGTCTGAAACTATGTTAAAGTTCATCTGAAATCAAGAAGAAATTAAGTCTCAAAACTGGTCTCTGACAGACGAATTTCACTCTGTCAAAATTCGAATTTCGAAGAAAGTGAACTACTGTGCCTCTTTGAACGTTCAATGGACAGACGAATTTTGGGCATCCAAAATTCAAATTTCGAGGGTACTGTAGCAAATTGAAAACACTGTTCACGATTTACAGAAAAACTTTCTTCTTGAAAATTCGTATGTCACATTGTGAAAATATTTTATAAATTTCAAAATTCGAATTTCACTCTATGGACAGACGAACTTTGTATTTTAACATTGGAAGCCTTAACCTTCGGTTCCTTCGAAATTCGTCTGTTGACCAACCAAAATTCGAATTTCAGTGTGTCAGAAACATTAAATACGGTTGGTAAACGGATAGTTTTTCAGAGTAACAGTTGGATAACTTCCCCAACGGATAGATTTAGTCTCTAACGGATATTTGAGACCTAAATCTATAAATACAACATCATTTGAAGTTGTGGGTAACGAATCAAACTTATTAATACCGAATTTCTGCTGAATCTTCTTCTCAAAAAGTTTTACCCTCTCAACTTCATTATTTGTACTTAAACTTTCATATCTACTCTTTTCAAGAGAGTTATTTCATTGTAATCAATTTACTCTTCATCTGGGAGATAGATTTACTTGTGAGGGGTATTCACAAGGAGATTGGGAAGCACATAGTGTAAGTGCTTGGAGAGTTTGAGAGAGCTCTGAAACAGAACATACTCATGTACTGTGGCATTAGCAAGAAGCCCGTTGAAATTCTTGCTGTATAGTGGATAAATCTCAAGAGTTGTCTTGGAGACTGGACGTAGGTCAAGTGGATAGACCGAACCAGGATAAATCACTGAGTTTTCTTCTCCTTATCCTTACTTATCAGCTTACTCTGTTTTACTCATTGTTTTCATTATACTGTGATATCTTCACCCACTTCACTTTGTGCAGAAAAATTTCAATCTTCCTAATTCACCCCCCTCTTGGGAAGTCAGCCTTGTTAACAAGGGGAAATCACAAGGGGATTGGGAAGCACATTGTAGAAGTGCTTAGAGAGATTGAGAAAGCTCCAGAAAATAGAGCATACTCGTTGTTCTGAGGCATTAGCAAGAAGCTCGTTGAATTCTTGCTGTATAGTGGAAAAATCTCAAGTGGTGTCTTGGGGACTGGACGTAGGTCAAGTGGATAGACCGAACCAGGATAAATTACTGAGTGTTCTTCTCTCTATTATTACTTTTCAGTTTACTCTGTTTATGCATTGCTATATTACACTTTACTTTCTTCACCCAGTTTGTGCAGAAAAATTTCAATCTTCCCAATTCACCCCCCCTCTTGGGAAGTCAGCCTTGCTAACAAGTGTAATATTTTATAATGGTGGAACTTTTTAATAAATATTTTCATGTTTTAGGATTTAATCCTGATTTTTCCTTGATTAAACCCTCATTTTTACGGTCACTCCTCTCTTTCTTCACAGTAGCCGTCACACCCTTCCTTTTTTTCCTCAAATTCTCTCACCCTTCATCATATTCATCATCATCTCTCAACTCCCTCTACCGCCTCCACCATTTTCTGCCAAATTTCTCCAAGTTTAAGCCATTACCCACTATTTCCTCACCATTTCCAACCTCCTCTCCACCCTCTCTACCTTCCTCTATCTTCATTTTACTATCAATCCACCATTTTGCATCCCAACTTGCTTTGGCCGAAAAGGAGCTTCTAAGGAGGACAAAGGGAAAGCTTAAATCCAAGCTTGTTGCAACCATTTCCATCTCCATAGCTTCTTCTCAACTCCTTATCTTGATCAATCAGCATCATGGAAGAGGAAGGAACTTGAAGCCATGCCACTACTCTACTCCACTGTCATCATTTTCTAGTTGAGCTGTAGACATCCATTTGGATACTTGAACATGGCTGAATTTGTTAGGTTTGACTAGTCACATAAGAGGGAGGGTGAATTGGGTGATGCAAGATTTTCGCCCTTTTTGAATCATAACCCAATTTCACCAAGTGTGCAGCAAAATAGGGATGAACAGAGAGAGTTAAGTGCAGCAATTGAATAGAGAAGATGAAGAACAATACACAACAATTTATACTGATTCAGCCTAACCACTTGGCCTACATTTAGTCCCCAAGCCATCACTTGGGATTTTCCACTCTATCTCATAGGTTTGATCTGAGCACCTGTGAAGCCTCAATGCATCCCACAAGTTTCAGTAGGCACTTGTGAAGTCACTCTCTCCACACCCTTCCAAGATGTGTAAATCTCTTAATATTTTCTCACACTAAGATTCTACCCAGAATATGTAGAAAAGAAATATTTACATAATAAAAACTCTCTTAAAAAGTAGATAATACATTGAAAGCTCACTCTATTAAGATGGGTTTTTCAAAGGATGCTGACACAGAAGGATTTTGTGTATATGGACAGTATTTTCACATAAACTCTCTTAAGATTGTTTCTCATAAGTTCAAATAATGTTCTATTTATAGATTTGTGATGTAACTTGACGTTAGATACAAGATCTATCCGTTAGAGATGTTAACCAACAGTTACTTTGCAAAACTAGTCATTTAACAATCGCATTTAATGCATCAGACACTTTGAAATTTGAATTTTGGGGTATCAACAGACAAATTTCGCAGAAACCATAAGTTAAAGACTTTAACGTTGAACTTCAAAGTTCATCTGTTTAAAGGTAAAATTTGAATTTTCATCTTGACAAATATTTCCCATGTTGGAACATACGAATTTTCAAGTTTAAAGTTCTTCTGAAAAGTGTGAACAGTTGTTCCATATTGCTACAGTGCATTCAAAATTCGAATTTTGGTGTCAACAATTCGTCTGTCAGTGAACAACTCAATATGACACAAGTTCTTCCTTTCAAAATTTGAATTTTGGAGGCCCAAAATTTGTCTATCAGAGCTCAGCTCAATATGACACGAGTTCTTCCTTTCGAAATTCAAATTTTGGATGTGAAAATTCGTCTGTTGGATGTTTCAGAAGCATTTTCACATTTTGGAGATTTGAAATTCAAATTTTGAAAGCCAAAATTTGTCTGTTAGACTTGAAATTCAAATTTTAGAAGACAAAATTTATCTATCAGTGGCAAGTTCAACATGGCACAAAGGTTCTCTTCGAAATTCGACTTTCGGAGGCCCGAAATTCATCTATCAGTGTAGAACTTTCGTAACTTTGAACTTTGCACTATAGACAATTTTGCAGAAACTATAACTCTCTCATTTGAACTCCAAAGTAAGCAAATGACATATAGTTGGAAATCTCTCAATGTCTACTTTCAAATGAAGTAAGTCTTACATCAAAAACAAACGTATTCTGTGAGATATGATCAAAATGATGATAAGAGGTCAAAACTGAAAATCCATATCTCTCTACTCAATTTTAAATGATCATTACTTTTTCATATGACCTTTATTTTGAGTATAAATAACCTTTTTTGAAAATCTTATTAAGTCTAGTTTCATATGAAATAAATTTTACATCAAAGCCATATGTATTTTGAGAGATATCTTAAAAATACTAATCAAAGGTCAAACTCTAGATTCTTGAAAACCATATTTTACTATGTTTAAAAGCAATGATGTATTACTTTGATAACCAAAACTTCTTGAGCTAGTAAAATGCAATTATAAATCATTGAGTTTCATTCTAAAGTTCAAATTTTGAAATCAACATTTGTCTGTCAGAGGGACTAATTTTGAACTCTTTTTACACTTTAATATCAGACGAACTTTGATATGACTTCAGGCGAATTTTCCATTTTTCACCAATTATGCTTGACTCAAAATTCAAATTTCAACCACCTAAAATTTGTTTGTCAGATATAACATCTCTATAATTTCAAGTTTCAGTTACCAAAGTTCAAATTTTCAACAAAATACTCAAGCATTAATAATTCATCAGTCAGTCAGTGATTTTCAACTTTAATGTATGCTAACATCAGATGTACTTGATCTAACTCATTTAAAACATATGGTAACATGATTAAGTAATTTTCAAAGATTAATCCCACCTCAAGAACTAAGTGAAAACAAAATATACCTACTGACTAGGTTTTCAAATGTTGAGTTTTACTTTCACTTGGTCATTTCTTTTTTGGCATGCTCCCTTCTGATCTTCCATTTTTGGAGCATCCTTTCTCTTCTTCTTTCTTGAGTGAGGCATGATATTGATTTCCATTTCTATATTCCAATGCTCACTCTTTTTACTTGGACCAATCTACATATAATATATTACAATTACAAATTAAGTAGTTAGTCCAGTTTATATATCCAACTTATACTATTCATTGTAAAAGTACAGTGGATATATTTGCATATAGTATGATATATACATTATGACCATAATTAAATACATACTAATGCACATTTTACTTCTTTAAAGAACATTGTATACGTTAGATACATATGAGACATTTGTTCTTTATTACTATATATTTGTCATCATCAAAACTTATATTATACTAAACTTTACAGACTCTTGCTTTAATTTCCTTGGTGTGTGCTTCGTTCAAAGTATGGAAGAGTAGAGTGCATCGATTATTCATTTATGGAGCAAGATAGAGTTTTGGGTCTTGAGCTCGATAAATTTCAAGGAGAAAATGGGGATGTCTCTTTTGTATTTTCATCTTGTTATTTGTAGAATTTTTATTAATTTTGCTCTAAGTTTTAGAGTTGGAATTGATGAAAATTTGTGATAATATTTATCTTTAGAGATTGGATTTGACTGGATTGAGTTGTATACATGATTTTGGATGATTTATGTTAATTTGAACTTAGTTTATTGTTATATCCAGATCTGGAAAATTGAATATTTTGCCTAATATTAGTGTTATTTGATTAATTCATTTGTTTATGATTTAATCTACTTAATGCTAAGTGTAATCATGGTTAATTAAGGAATTAATTGTCTAATTTGGTATAATTAGATAATTTTGCCCATTTTTTCTAGATTTATTTAGAAGTTAAATTGACATTAAAATTAATTTAATTAATTAGACAAAATAAGTTTAAAGTGGTTGATTAATGACTAGAGGTTTTTGGAGATTAAATGGACATTTCATTGACAAAGACGGATTAGGACTAGCTAGTAGTTTAGTTGTTTCAGATAGTTTAATTTTAGAGGTAGTTCATGTTGATTTTTCTTCTCGTTCCTCTATTGCATTTGATTTTGCTGATTCTGTTGATAATCCTGATTCTATTGAAATGGCTAAAAATGGAGATGATAATGCTAATAAGGGTTGTCACAACCGACTTTTAATTTCCCAAAATGAAAAAAAATAAAACAAAGTAGAATCATCACCAAAATTTTTCAAAGAAGAATTTTAGAAAACCTTTAGAAAAAAACATGGTTTATGAAATAAAAAAGTATTAGAGAGTCAATTGTATTATGGGAAAGGTGTTAGGTACCCCATTGTTGAATCTAGAGTTTTGATGATTCCAAACCAACATTCAAGAGCTTGGAATGAAGATATCAAAGGAACTCAAAATGTTTCAAGTGAAGAAGTTCTGAGTAATCTGTGCAAGATTTGTTATAGGACCATTAGTTATGTTTAAATATGGGTAAAAGACTTTGATTTGATGAAAAGATGTTTTAAAACCTTGATTTTTTGTTAAATCATGAAATATTTGAAAAATACCCACCAACAGACGAAGTTTGAAAAGTTTATATTGAACTGACATATTAGAAATTCGAACTTTGGCTTTGGAAATTCGAATTTCGAGCTAAACCTGAATAAGTCTGAAGAGATGTCTCTCTGACAGACGAATTTTGATTTTCCAAGATTCAAATTTTCATAAGTGTCTGAAAGAAGCTGTTGAGAAACAGACGAACTTTGGGTTTTGAACATTTGAATTTCAGACAAAATGAAACTTATGAAAACTGAAGAAATTCATCTAAAACAATGTCAAAGTTCATCTGAAATCAAGAATATATTGAGTTTCAAAATTGCTCACTGACAGACGAACTTTGAACATGGAAATTCGAATTTCAAAAGCTAAAGTTGTGAGTTTGTTAAAATGATATGATGACATACGAAGGACAGTGTTTACAAATTCGAATGTTGAAGTAAATCTGAAAAGAGGTCTCTCTGACAGACGAACTTCACTCTTTGAAAATTCAAATTTCGAAGTAAATGAACTACTGTGCTTCTTGAAACATACCACGGACAGACGAATTTTGGGGTTCCAAAATTCGAATTTCGAGGGCACTGTAGCAAATTGAAAATACTGTTCACACTTAGCAGAAAAACTTTCTTCTTGAAAATTCGTATGTCACAACATGAAAACATTTTCTAAGTTTCAAAATTTGAATTTCACTTCATGAATAGATGAACTTTAGTACTTCAACGTAGGAAGCTTTAACCTTCGGTTCCTTCGAAATTCGTCTGTTGACCAACCGAAATTCGAATTTCAGTATGTCAGAAGCATTAAATGCGGTTGGTTAACGGATAGTTTTTCAGAGTAACCGTTGGATAACTTCCCCAACGGATAGATTTTGTCTCTAACGAATAGTTGGGACCTAAATCTATAAATACAACATCATTTGAAGTTGTGGGTAACGAATCAAACTTTGTATATACTGAAATTCTGCCAAATCTTCTACTCAAAGACTTTTACCCTCTTACTTCAATACTTGTACTTCAACTTTCATATTCACTCTATTCAAGAGAGTTTCATCTTTGTAAACAATCTAATCTTCATCTGGAAGATAGATTTTCTTGTGAGGGGATATCACAAGGGATTGGGAAGCACTTTGTGAAAGTGCAGAGAGTGATTGAGTGAGCTCTAGAAAACAGAGCACAAGCTGTGTACTGTGGCATTAGCAAGAAGCCCGTTGAATTCTTGCAGTATAGTGGAAAATCTCAAGTGGTGACTTGGGGACTAGACGTAGGTCAAGTGGAGAGACCGAACCAGGATAAATATCAGAGTTTTTCTTCTCCCTATCTCTACTCTTTCATCTTACTGCTTTATACTTTGTTTTTCTGTCATACCTTGCTTTCTTCATTGTTTTCACCTTGTGCAGAAAATTTTCAAACTTCCCAATTCACCCCCCCTCTATGGAAGTCAGCCTAACTAACAAATATGCCTCCATCTCTCATAAAGATATTCAAGGGCACAAGTAATTTTATTTTTAGTACCTCACCAAAATATTATACTTTGAAATCCATGGAAACCTAGATAAAAAAAAGAAGAAAACAACATAAAACATACATGTCATAAACACACCTCCACCTATTGTGAGATATTCATTGGTGTGAATAATTTATCCCATGGAAGTACAAGTAGTGAGAGAAGAAGATAACATAAAACATACACATCACAAGTATACCTTCACCTATTGCAAGGTATTCATTAGTGTGAATAATTTATCCCATGAACCTCTCAAAACATCAAGTTTGGAATCCATGGAAACAAATGTAAGGAAAGAAGAAGATGATGAATTACATTCTCGAAAGGTTCTACCCATTAGGAAATCCTAACTATGCAATGATATAGAATTCAAAAGAAGAAAAGAAATTTCCTAGTTTACTTTAACCTTCTCACAAATACCAACATCCACTCTCAACTTTTTCTTCACTTTCAAACCACCCTCACAACCCTTTCTCTTTCTCTCAATCTCTTTTTTTTTCTTTGATTCTTGATAATGCCTCTGTTCTCATTTTGCCTATATTTACAATGCCAAAAAGAAATCATTCAATTAATGCTCCAAAATCACTACTATCCCTTTCTATTATTTTTTCTTGATATTCACATTAAGATTGATTGATTTGCTTTTTTCTTTTCTCATTATTACTTTGATATCAAATCTCAATCTTTGATTTTTCTTTTTCTTTTTTATTGTTATTGTTACTTTTTATTTTTATGAAAATCTCAAAAAGGGGAAAATCGTAACTCCTCAAAATATGACAATCTTTGGGAGATTTTATTATTTTTTATTATTTTTTATTATTTTATCTTATGAAAACTCTCCCTTTTTTTCCCCCTCTTTTCATATTTTTTAAAATTATTATTTTTAAAGGGATCTTGACAAAATACGGTGTTCACAAGAGTAGAACCATTACAGAAATGTCTGCACAATACTTGCATTATAGAGAGCTAACTATTAGCTATCTTCATTTAGATGCTTCTTTTGAGTTAAAATCTGGATTGATTCAACTGTTACCCAAATTTCATGGACATGTAGGTGAGGACCCCTAGAGATATCTCACTGACTTCCACATTGTATGTTCCAAAATGAAACCTCAAGATGTTTTGGAGGAGAGCATCAAGTTAAGAGCTTTTCCTTTCTCTCTTGAAGGAGCTGCTCAGGATTGGTTATACTATTTACCTCCGGCTATGATCAATACTTGGGAACAATTGAAGCAAGTTTTCCTTGAGAAATACTTTCTTGCTATTAGGACAGCTACAATTAAGAAACAAATTTGTGAAGCTAAACAAATGGTTGGAGAAAGCCTTTATGAATATTGGGAGAGATATAAGAGATTATTAGGATCATGTCTACATCACCAAATCCAAGCAAATCTTCAAGTGCAATACTTTTATGAGGGTTTATTGTGGCAATATAGAAATAATCTAGATGTTTTTATAGGAGGTTCTTTAGTTGAGTTGACACCACAAGATGCTTGTCAATTGATTGAAAAAATGGCTCAAAAGTCTCAACAATATGACACAAGAGAATCTATTCAAGCTATAAAAAGTGTTAATGATAATGGTTTGCCCTCACATGTAATTAAGTTGTTAACTATTTCTTGAAGGCAATCATATGTGCCTCAAGCTTATAGGTCTTAACCACCAGGATTTGAATCCCAAAATTCTATGGCTTTGGTTGGTCCTTTGTGTAATATTTGTTCTCTTGCCACACATGCTTCGAATCAGTACCCACTCCTTGGTGACAGAGCAAAGAGCTACAATGCTATTTATCAGTTTAAGCCTTACTAGCCAAATCAGCCTAAGTATGACCTATATTCACCTACATACATTCATGGGTGGCATGATCATCCTAATCTTAGATATGGTGGTGGTTAGTCTCAGCAGCCTAGATTTTCTCAAGGCCCTAGATCTAAATCTCAGGTTATACCAGCTCTTACCAGGTAGGTAGTGCCTATTCAGGAGGATTCTAGGAGAGATGACAAGTTATACGTTATGATCAAGATGCTTTTGACTAAGTTCCAGTAAAGTAAAATAGTGTAGAAACAAGAGATCTAGAGTACCAAGCAAGATTTCCAAAATCTTCAACTTTAGATAAGACAAGAGTTGCAGGAAGTCTATACTCAGGTTGGTCAGTTGGCCAACTCTATCGGTGACATTCAAAGTCAGGGCTTAGGAAGCTTCCTTCCCAAGTTGTGGTGAGCCCAAAGTTTGGGAGTCATTCTAATTTAGGTTGTAGTAGTGTCAATGCCATTTCCTTGAGGAGCAGTAAGCATCCTGCTTCCACATATCCTTCTACTTCAGAAAACCCGAGTTCTAACTTGAGAGGTAAGGATGTGATATTTGATGATAGTTCTATTTTTGATGTTCAACATCCTTCCAACTCTACTTCATTAGATTAGTTTGTCTTAACAAAAACATAGGCAGCAACATCAAAGTCTTTAGAGCAAAAAGAGACGGACGTGGTTACTTAGGTGTTACCTTTTCCTATTAAGGTAGTGAAGGCCAACCGGAAGAAGAAATATGTTGAGGTTTTCAAAGAAATTGTGGATATTTTTAAGAAGGTCGAGATTAATATTCCCTTGGTAGATATAGTAAAGCAACTGGCAAAATATACAAGATTTCTAAAAGAGCTGAGTACTACCAAGAGAAGGATCCAGAATGGTAAGAGAGTTGACTGTGGTGCCTCCATTTCTTCCTTGTACTAGATGCTTATGCCAATGAAGTGCAAAGATCTGGGTAGCTTGCTTATTCCCTGCACTATAGGGAACATTGATTTTCCAGATATACTAGCTGATTTAGGAGTCACAATAAATGTCATGGTTAAGTGTGTTTATGCTCGTATGAAAGGGATGGAGCTTAAACCCATGAGCTTGGTGGCTATCTAGCTAACGCAAGGAGAGTGATACTAGAGGGATTGATTGAAGATGTTCTAGTACAGGTAAAAAACCGTATCTTCATTGTTGATTTTTATGTTTTAGATATAGAAGATAATAGGTCTAGAAATTTAAGTCCATCTTCTCTTATCTTAGGTAGACCTTTCCTTAGTATAGCAAGAGCTTTAATTGATTTGCATGCTAGGACATTGTCAATGGAATTTGTTAGGAATGTTATTACATTTGATATTTTAGACTCCATGAGACATGTTGATGATAATTGTGTTGTATTGGATGTTAGTGTTATTGATGTTTTAGTTGATTCTGCTACTAGTGAATACATGGATAGTATGTTGAGTGGTTCACATGATATTGCTGGTTTAGATGATATTGTCTCTTGTTCTTGTACTATTGTTGGTAGTTGTGATATTTGTGTTGGAATTGATTCATCTGATATTGATGTTTATGTTGATATCATTGAGATTGCTAAACAGTCGAATAGTAATGATTCTATGTATTTCGATGGTGTTAGAAAGTCTAGTGATCATGCATATCATAATTCTGTTAAGTAGGTTGATCACCTAAGAGGGAGTGAATTGGGTGTTACAAATTTTTCATCTTTTTGAAGTACAAGCCAATGTTGCAAAGAAGCACTAAAAACAGGGGAGAATAGAGCACTTAATGCGAGAGTAAGGAGGAGATAAAGGATGAAGATCAAGACACAAAGATTTATTCTGGATTGGCCTGATCACTTGAACTACATCCAATCCCCAAGCAACTTACTGGAGATTTTCCACTATAACCACAAATTTGATCTAGACACTTGTAAAGTCATAGTACAACTAAGACTTCTTCTCCAAGTCTGTCTCTCTCCCACACCTTCTCCGGTATGATTATAAATTCTCTTTAAGGAAATCCTTCCTTAAGTAACCCCTCTAGATCACCTAGGGAATTCTCTCACAGAAAAAATATCAATATAGAAAACAAAAGCTCTATCAAAGAGTAGATAAATATATCAAAGCTCATAGGTATAGTTGAGAGTGTTTGATCAAGAAATAAATCTGTTAGAAAAATAAAATAGTTTTAGAACATTATTTTCTCTCCTCTTAACCTAAATGAAGCTCTATTTATAGATGGAAGTAGTTAATTAGTCATTAGCCATAATTAACTAGTTGTTACTATAAAGAACTAGCCATTGCAAGTACTTTACCTAGACAATCGATTATACTACGAAAGCCTAATTGATTATAGTATCATTCAAGACTATGCCCAGTAATGTATCCACATTAATAAATTAAGATTAATTTAAGTCAATTGATTGAGTTTAATAACAAAGAAGAAAGTAAGTTCATCAATCAATTGAGTCAAGAATAATCAGTTAAAAATCAATTTGAAAGGTTAGGAAACATAATCGATTATATTTGAAGAAGTAATAGGTTATCAAGGGATAAAATAAGTTTGAGAAGCAAGATAACCAATTATATCTGAAAATGTAATACATTAGATTTGAAATAGAAGGCTTGCATGCTCATTGTGAAGAGATAATCAATTATTTAAGGATATAACAGATTATATAAAGTAAGATAACCGATTAGATGTGAATGTAATCGATTAGGACGTAAAAAAAAGGGTAATAGGAAAGACCATAACCTCGATAATCGATTACTTTGAGGAGGTAATTGATTAATCAGAAAAGACGAAGGTTGCCCAGGAATAATAACTAATATAATTGGTTATATGCAAATATAATCGATTAAGACACTAAACACAGGTAAGCTAACTTATCAGAAGGAATGATAATCAATTATTTTAAGAGGATAATCAATTATATGAATAAGAAAGAATGAAACTGAAGTAAACAGCTAGTATAACATGTTATATAGCTTGAGATAATCAATTACTTTTTCTGACACTTTGAAAACTTATCGGAATAAAGAAGTCAAGACTCAAATTCATTTTTGGACTTAAAATCTTCAAAGATATTAAAAGAGATATTCTAAAATTGTTTAAAAAACCTTTTAAACTCAAACATCCTCTACTACTTATACCCAAACTCAAAGATTAAGAATTTGAATCTTGATCTTCCAATTTAAGCTTCTAAGTTCTTCTTATCCAAACTTCTTCTTGAAAAGCCTTTGCTCTAATTATTGACTTCATCATAATTTATGTTCTTCTTCTTGACTTAACTATGTAACACCTTATATTAGGGCTCATTTTTCATGTATTAGATCATTTTAGATTCCAAATATGCTTGAAGAGAAGCATGAATCAATTTTATTTCAAAAACAGAATTTTCAATTCATGGGGTATTGTTCATATTGCCATTTCCATTTTAATTGACGAATTTTGAAAATTCATAACTAATTCTACACAAATAGTATTGAAATGATTCAAGTCTCTAAAAATAGATAAATAGATTATATACATGGAAAAAATATGAAAAAAGAGCAAATACTGGGCCAATTAGTATAGTTTATTCCTTCAAAAAGTACTATATATTTGGTTATTTCTGAAAATTCCTGATTTTAACAATAAATTTGAAAAATCATATTTCCTTCTATTCTAGACCAAATTGTGCATACTCTATGTCATTTGAAATATATATATGTCTAATTTCTAGAAATATTTTTCTTTATATTTATTTCACTTTCATAGGGCATGACATTAACTTAAATCGTGAAGAGTAAGAATTCAACTTTTACTGGAATAGTTTTGGGAAAACCTCTATATCTTCTATTATATACCTCCAATTACCTCCAAATCAGTGGCATATGAAACTCAAAACATAGAAATTTCTATAAATATAAACTAATGAATTTTTGAAGTTCTGTAAAATTTTATATTATCTTTTGAATTTTGCTATACCTAACTTTTAGTTTCTAGTTTTCCCAATCGTGCCCTGTTCTTAACCCTAAAATTGAAAAATCACTATAATTCATACACAGTTCCAAATGGGGGTCTCTTTAGACCATTTTAAAGCTATATTTGTGGAATTTAAGAGCATATATAACATTCATATGTTAAACTACAAAACTCCTAAACAGTAGCAGTATTACCACATAGGGGTCAGAATGACCATATCTATCCCTTAACTTTGGAAAATCATTTCTTTAACATATATACATGGTCATATTTTGTACCAAAATGGTACCATATATCATGAGAGACCTAAAGTGACATAATGTTCTCAAGGTACAGCATCACAATAATATACATAAATTTTCATAACATTTCAAAAATAAAGATAAAAATTAAGATTTTCATTTCTTTCATAAATTCCTTCTTTCTTGCCTTGCTCCTTCTTTAAAACCTTGCCAAAGCTTCTACCTATTATGTTAGTCATTTTGGAATAGTGATATTCAAAAAATCTTAGTAGCAATTACCCATACATGCAATCATATTATCACTTTTACATAAAAACACTAAAGAATCATTGATCAAACACACTTGCACATTAAGTCATATGATTTTACAAAAATTTTGGCAAAGTTTCGTTTTGAAAAATAAACATCCTAGGGTCTCAAATCCCCTTATTCAACTCAGACAACATCATAAAACATCACAGGGCAACAATACAATCATATGACAAAGCATCAAACATATTGAAAGCAAGCATGATAACATAGTGCAAGTAAGAAAGTAATGCTACCTTTATGCTTTCTCTTGATCTTCCGCTTGATCCAATGCTCCCACTAGCTTCCTTGGAATTCTTCAAGTCCTTATGCATCACCAAATACTAACTTAGACCACTGTTTCATGGAGCCATATCACAAAGTCCCATACTAAAACTTAAAATTCCATTTTAGCTTCCTCTTGGTTGTTCTTTACATTAATACATGTTCTTAAGTTTTTGGACCATGTGAAATCCATTTTTGGGGTCAAAATCATGAAATTCCTTCTCTTGGAGAAACCCTTGCTTGGCCAAAAATGAGGGGAAAATGCAAGAAAATGATTTGCTTTGCAATACTTCAAACTAGTTGTGAAAACTTGCTTTATATGACTTTTCTAAGCTTTCCCATTTATTTATTTGGCAAAAACTCATCCCTTGAACAAGCTCAAGCATGCCCAAAATCTATGAAGGAATGGAGGAAGAAGATGACTCCATGACACTGCTTCTCGACACTTGAAAGCACAAGCTCAAGGTCATAGATATTTACTTGGAAACTTGAATCTCCAAGTCTTGCACCTTAGCTTCTCTTTCTTTTCTCCTTTCCTCTCTTTTCTCTCACGAGTTGGGCTTCTTGTTTTCTACAATATGAGAGTCTCCCACTCACTAACCAGCACGTAGGAACCCAAGAGGAAAGAGATGAGATACACTTCCTTAATTATAGTTTACTCTTCTTAACTTAGGTTAGTCAAACTACTTCTTAAAGAAGTAGTTTAAGAAATAATAAAATATTGCTTTTTCCCCCATGTACAGCAGCTATTTGGACGTCCAAAATAGGAAGCAAATTGGATAACTCACTTAACTACTTAGCTTAATCTTGGGTTAATTAAACTTAATCCAACCTTGGTCACTTTTACATATTTCTTCAAGAAGTATTTGCATAAAATATTAAAATAATTGGATTTTCCCCCACATGGCTGCTAACTTACACAACTAAGAGGGGAAATCTTACCAAAATATTGCATATTTTTCTCAGTCCAGATATATCATGAACCAGTTAATTTTTAGCTATACTGATAAAGTCACTTTTTACAGTAAACTAGTATTTTAGGGATACATGACTATTCTAAATTCATATTTATGTTTCCTTAATTGTCCTGTCCCAAACAATATCTATGTGAGGCTCAAATCCTATCTCGGTCACCTTTTAATCATTTGTGGGGCCCATTATCTACTTTATTGGTATTAAGTTACTTTTGGACATTCGACACTGATTATTTCATTATTTTTAATTAGTTATCCTCAATGCTATATATCATTGGACTCAGCTTGTCGTAAGCTTCGTTTTGACAGTAGTTTTGTATATTTACAAAATTACCCTTGACCTGGACCTAAATTGTAATTTTTAATTCTTTTGGGTCATTAGTTATAATTTTCTCCATAATTATATTCATAGGTAGTCGCCTAGCTTTTATTCTTGAGGGGCTAAAATGTAATTATCTTAACTTCTAGAGCGTAAAAATATAATTTCTCATTTTTTCATCCGACCGAGAAAAATGACATGTTTGTCATTTTTCACACAAAATGGTGTCTGTTCATTTTTATGAATTTCTTATAGATATTTGGATATTCTATCTTTTAGGGATGTTACAAACTACATAAGAAATTTATATTAAGTTTAATAGTAAGTCAAATTCCTCCTCAAATAACAAGCATGATATAAAAGATATAAATAACATTAAAGAACCATATTATGCAAACTTTTTGCTCCACCATTTGACTCCGTCAAAATTAAACATGTTAGTCATCAGATATTACAATTTCCCCCTTTTTGATGATGGCAAATCACTTATGAAAAATATGCTTAAAAACAGATGCAACAACTAAAGCAACATATTTTTTATAACCTTCTTTTCCCCTATTTGATATCAGCAAAAAGTTTTAAGCATAACATATCTCCCCCTATCAAAAGGAATGTATTTTCCTTCTCCCTTATTGTCATACGAATACAAGGAGAGGAACAAATAAGAAACAATGCTTGGAAAGAAAAGTTTTATCATCAATGCTAATCAACCATGCAATGCTCTATCTTAAGATATGCATGATAAGCAAAACATAAATTTAGAGAGGATTCAGAAATGCTCATTTAACATTGTTGTTGGTAGAGATGTTGATCATTTGAGAGTTGCTAACTTCCTCCTCAGAAGTCTTGCAATTTACGGCTAATTTGATCAAGTTTTAGCTCATTTTCGACCATTTTAGCATCTGAATTTTTAGAAACTCAAAGCATGAAAATTCTAGCCCTGTGTCTCAGCTTTCTAACACATTTTGAATCACCTCAATCGGACTCTGTATGTGAGAGTTATGATCAAGATACTCAACTGTGGTGACCCTGAAAATTTTCCAGATTTCTAACTAGTTATATGGCCAAATATAATCAATTATCAAAGCCAATTGCTACTTTTCTTCATTTTGGACTAGTTATAATAGATTATAATTATTGCCTAATCAATTATCAAAGCTTGGGGCACCATTTTTCGTCACTTTAAGGGCTTTTAATTGATTATAAAGCACCAATAATCAATTAACTCTCTGTTTTCTATGTCTTAACTTTGAAAATTTGTAACTTGTTATGCAAAACAAACTCAATTCTTATTCTTTGGTAGCCAACTTTATATGGGTTCACTAGTGGTAAGATCAAACACTTTCATGCCCATACATGACTAGTATAGAGAGCACATCAGAAAGAACCAAAATATAATCTTACTTAAATATTTCAAAGTACAATAACTCAAGTGGGTAAGAAATAGATATTACCAAAGATCATGTCATTTTTGCCTCAAGCTTGAATGTGGTGTAGAGTGATTCACATTTCTTTTTCACTTGTGATACATCATCATTCAAGGTTCTTCTCTTTGTTTTCTCATGGTGTCCCTTTGATTTCCTTTTGAGTTGCTCCCTTGAGGTAAAGACATATTTCTTTGAGGATAAAACTTTGATCTCCATTGTTTCTCCTTGAAAATAGTAGCTTTAACTCTGATTGCTTGAAAAGCTTTCTTTTGTTACATCCTCTTCTTGTACTAGTATGTCCATTCTTCTTGGATGAATTCTGCACAATTGAAGTACTAAGAAGACAATTTGGTACCCACTTATATTTGGGTCTAGGAAGATTAGTGGTATTCTTTGGAACCCACTTCATGTAACAAACTACCAACACAACTCTAAAATTACACAAAATAGATTAAATAGAGGAAAGAGACCAAAAGATAGATCATCACCGTGGTGGGGAAACATGGCGCCACAGTGTGGGAGGGCATAGGACGTGAAGGACGATGAAACAAAGAAGCGTGTTGATACGATATCAACAATTTGCTGATTTCCGGAATAAATTTTTGACGTGCATAAAATCTAACTTAGACCTCTAATTGATATGATTCCAAATCCTATAAGTTACTCTACTCCCACTCTAAGTATAGGCACTGGCCACACCTCAAAATTCCTCCATATGTAGATTTTGGATGTCCAAGACCGAAATGGTTAATTTTGGACCAAAACATCGCACATAGGCCTCCCAATGCCTAACCATACCACTAGCACTAGAACCTGTACTTGACTCAGATCCCAAATACTCCAAGGATTGAGTTTAGAGTCATCTCATCCTAAGGAAACCATTCATTTATAATTTGACCCTATTAGCACATAATACCACGAATGGGTTACATACCCATTTTACCACAACAACACCAAAATAGACATCCACACAAGACCTAACATACCATACAAACAAACATATCCTAACCCAACCCAGGGTCTCCATTCATCCCACATATAATCATTCACATTTATCAAAACACACATAGGCAAACCATTGCCTAGAGGCCAAACTCACTATGACAAAAAAAGGGTTATAAATCCTGACATACTAGAACAACTACTACAACAATCCTTGCAAAATGACTAGATGGTTTAAACTACTAGCTTAAACATATACACAAGCATGCATTAACCCAACATACACCTCTAAACCCATGGTAGTCTCATTCAACATTGAGTTCAAGTCACATAGCTAATACACAAGGGATGAGAATATATAGATAGTCCCTAAGAAACACATGCATAACAATTACATATGACATCGAGTAGTGTCCTATACTTGGCATAATACTAAATATAACATCTGTGATACATACCAACATGAGTACTCTGGTATCCCATATATCCCTAAGGGGACTTAGCTGTCTCTGCTATTCCTTGATAGAGCTAGGTTTTATTCCTATACATGTTTTTCCAACAAGGGGTGAGACAAATGTCTTAGTAACCAAGGAAAAATACAGTAACTACACATAACCAAGCAATGTATATATTTACAAGGCGATGTAATGCAAATTAATGTCCTTCGACATACAAGGCTACAACCATGGGCTTTTCACCATCACAAGGTATACCCAACAAGTGATTCCCTTCCAACAATTGATAAAGACTAATTCTGGGACATCATTAAGCTCTTCACTCACTAGTATGACCCAGCTGAAAGCCACACTAATGATTAGACCATGGTTCTCTTTCCCCTGTATCACCGAAATTGGTGGTGATTTAGGGAAGGTGCATCCTCAATCCACTGCCACCTGGCTCTCCTAGCCATAGGAAGAGAATTTAGTGGTAGAGATATACATATATCAACCTTACCACTTGGACACGAGGCCTCATGTGTTCCATGAGTGGATCGATATACTATGTGATATTATCATACCTCAAGTCTTCATCATTCAATTAATAATGTCCCAATATAAATAATATGGTGATGATGTCTACTGTTATGCTAACATGTCAATCCCATACAGAATCATTATTATCATCATAATCATTATAGTCATCATGCTAGCATATTATCATGTAGGGATACTTACAAATCATATACATGCATAACAATAGCATATTCTCATACATAAAAGCAAGGGATAAAGATAAAGCTTACCACATTCCCACTTGCCGTGTACGTACATGATATGAAAAGAACAAACGTAACTACAGGTAATATCATGGTATGAAAAGGAACGAACATATAAAATCAACAGCTAACACACATATTCAACATACATCCCGGTTATCTCGGATTGTCCACACATAAACAAACACGCACACATGGGAGTCAATAGGCCATCAGAATATTAAGACTGAATGCAAAGCTTCTGGACCACTTCTTGGCATGCCACGACTTCTAAACTAAACTTTTAAACACTAAAATATCATAATATTTTCAATTAAAACTATACATATATATATTCCAATAATTAATAATTCAACCATCCAAGCTCAAGGATGATAAACTTATGGTTCCAATAGCTTAAACATACATCAATGAGCCTCAAACACATATCCAAACGATAACCAAAACATAAAATCTCAGATTCCAAGCTTCCTCAACTAATTTAAGGTTAGGGTTTAACACAAACCATTCACAATCCCTTCAAAACTCATACCTAAGCCTTGGAAACACAAAATTATAACTCTAGAACACATCTACAACCAATTTCATCGGTAGAAACATCATCATACCCCCACAAATTTTAACCACAAATTTTGAAGAAAAAAGAGGAGAGGAGAAGAGAAGAAGAGCCACTTACCACACAAAATCCAAGCTCTCTAGGTTAGAAAAATGAGCCCCTAAGTTGAAATGTTGAAGCCTTAGCAGAGAAAATCTTCTTCCTCTTCATTTTCTTCTTTCTCGGCCAATTAGTTTGGGTCTAAATTTATTAGAGTTTTGTGACTTGTGCCCATAGCGCGAGACCTTTTTGTCCAGAAAATTTTGAAGCCTTCTATCTTTCTTGCCATGGCGTTGCATGCTTCTATCTTTTTTCTTGAGTTTTGCTCTCTCTTGCCCTTCTTTCGATCTTGGTCTCTCCAATACGATGTAATTCAAAAGGCATACTTCTTATTAGCTTGATACAATGTCTAGGACAATATAATAGGGTTGTTACACTTCATGCTTTTACTTAAACCATTTCTCCTTATATTGCATAAATGAGCAATATGCCCATTTTTGCCATAGTAAGTGCATAATTGTGAGCTAGACGTAATAGTAGGCACAAAGAAATTCAAATAAAGCTTACTATTCTCCTTAGACTTATTTGTATAGCCAACACCTAACTTGTCAAACACACATTTCTATTTACCAAGAAGAATGTTCAACTTATCTTTGCCTTAGGTAAAGTTGGCTAGAACTTTAGTTAAATCCTCTTTCTCTTTTATTAAATTATCACATGAATTACAAGAGGAAGTGTGTGTCACAAATACTCTCTAAAACTTCTCTTTTCTTGTTGAGTGATTCCTTTTTATCATTTACTTTTTCTAATTCTTTCTCTAAGGAAATCATTTTCTTTTTACTCTGTGCAAGTGCTATTTCTAATGCAATCAATTAATCATGCATTTCATTATAAGCATCTTGCAACTCATTGAAAGAAAATTCAAAATCAAATTCAAAGTTAGAACATGATACTTTATTATTAAAATTCACCATTAACTACATATAAGCATGTTCTTCTTCTTCATCTAGACTACTTCTCTCATAATCATCATCAACACTATTATCTTCTTTTTCTTCATCTTCAAATTCTTAATGAGATGAGGTGGCTTTAAACAAGAATAACTTCCTCTTGTTTTGTTCTACATTTAGTTGTTGAAGCTTTTCTTCATGTTCAGCCAGACTCCTAAAAAGTACAGTTATTGAGCTGATTGATTCTTCTCTTCTTTCTTCAATAGTTGTCATTTTTTGTTCCTATTCTCTGGGTAAAGCTCGTAGAACCTTTCTCACTTGTTCTTTTTACGAATAGTTCTTTCCCAAGGCTACTAAGTGATTAACAATATGAGTAAAATGAATTTAAAAATTTTTAATAGATTCACCATTAATCATTTTGAACATTTTGCATTAGGCTGTAAGGGTATTGTGTAACATTCTTAAAAAGTTAGAATATATAGAAATGCATAAGGAATTCACAAAAATAGATAAACACTGTTTTGCCTCAAATAAGATAAAAAGGTCATTTTTTCTGATAGGACAAAAAAAATAAGAAATTATGTTTTTACTCGTAGAAAATAAGAAAATTACATTTATGTCCCAAAGCATAAAAAATTACATGGGGAAGAAAGGGTAAAAGTCACGGGGAAAATTATGGTTAATGACATGAAAGAATTTGATATTATAATTTAGCCCTGGGTCAGGGGTAATTTTATAAATATGAAAAAATTATTGTTAAAATGAAGCTCTTGATGAGATGAGTCCAATGTATATGACACTAAGGGTTAATGTCTAAGGATAAAAGAAATAATCAGTGCAGAAGGATAAAAAGTAACTTTTTATCAATTAAGTTGCTTTTTGATCTGCAAATGCTAGAAAGGTAAAGAGAAAAGTCATTGGACATTGCAAAAAGAAATAATCAGTGCTGAAGGTATGATTTGAGCAAGTTTTGAGAAAATCCCATTTTTTCTCTTTTAAGCTAAATGTTTCTCAAAGAATTAGCCATCTTAGAGCGGGAGTTTCATTGTTTTGATGCCAAAAATGGATTCCTCATGGCTAAAAGCCTTAGGAACAAGTATATGTATGATATAAACATGCTTCCATTAACTTTCTTAGGCTTCCTCAAGTCCCTAAGCATCAATAAATAATGATTCAAGCCATTGATTTCATAGCATGAGGCATAATTATATGAAATGTAACTTACTATTGAGATTGTCTCAATCTCATCCCCCCAAGTATCAACATGTTAGGCCCAAGCCATGGCAAAGATATCAAGAAGCTAAGAGGATGGAAGAGAAGCATGGTGATCGTGCAAATTGTGAAGTGTCATTTTGGCAATTTGTATTGAATCATGTAAAATGTTATGACTTGATAATTTAGCTTGGTTATGTTTCCTTGTGTCTTAGATGATGTTTAGTATGGAATGGAAACATGTTTTGATGATATAGTAGGCATATACAATTAGTTTTGCTAAGAGATGCTTATCACTGTCCAAGATGACCAACCATGAAAGAAACAGGGATAAGCTATTCGAAATAGAGCATCCAATATGATTATTATATATTCTATAAAATTAGATAGGTTAATATTTTTATCAAGCCAAAGAACATCTAAATTAGGCATGTGTACAATTTATAGTGAATTTTTGAATATAATGGTTAAAACTGGACAGTGTAGAGAAAATTATGATTTTTACCATCTGTACTATTTATTTTAAAAGGAAATAGAAATGCGTACAGAACTCCAAAAAATCTATGGTATGAATGCATGGAAAGATATATGTTTTGAGTTCAATATGTCACTAGTTTGAGTTCAATTGGAGCTGTACAATGAGAGATATGTAAGTTTTCCCAAGACTATTCTAGTAAAAATGATGTAATGACCCTTAGTAATTTAAATTAATGTTGTGCCCAGTTTAGGCTGAATAAATGTACAAGAAAAATATAGCTGTAAAATGGACATGTAGATTTTGTGATTTGTCTCAATATGGAATAAGATATGAATTTTTGAAGTTAGGCCAGAAAACCTAGGACAAGTTATTTTGACCATTTGTATAGTGTAAGTTTAAGCAATAAACTATACAAATTGGTCTAGTTAAAGGCTGGTTTCATACTTTTTCCTTGTAGATCATATTTCTAGATTCATTTAGAGACTTGACCACCTTGATATAATTTTTTTATAATTAGTTATGAATTTTTAAAATTCATCCTGAAAACTTGAGAACCAAATGAATAGTACCATGTTTTTACATTTTAATTATTTTGATTCTATTACTTGTTCAAGCTCATAATATGAGCTATTTGGATATTATATATGGTATAATACATGGTTAAATATAGATAAAAGTAAGGTGTTACATTTTTGGCATCAGAGCAAAGATCTAGGCAAATTTTTGCAACCAGAGAGGAATGAAATCCTTAGTTATAGTTTTTCCTTTTAATGAGAAGTATTATTCCTTAAAGGTTATGGCCTAAGAATGTTTAGTGGCATATGAGACTAGTCCTGAGGATAGTTTATGATAGTTACTGTATTAGTTGAGGATGTTTTACAGATTTATTTTCCTTAGGTATTGAATCTTTTCAGAGTTAGATTGTAGTTAGATCCTATCAGTAAAGAGATAATGTTGGCTTACAAAGGATCCTCGTGGGGCTTAGAGATCACAACAGATTTCATGGTCATAGTAGACCAATTGTGAGGTTGTAGTAGGCCTTTAAAGAGTATGAGATGATGAGAAAGATTAATGAGCCCTACAGTTTTGACAGTTCTCTGAAAGAAGATGGCCTAAGATAATTTTAGAAAGATATGAAACCTCATTAATTAGTAGCTAGTATGAAAGTTTACCTAACATTTTTCTCTAATGCCAAACCACTGACTAGAAGTAGCTCAGAGATGTGATGGTAGGTTACTAATGAGTAGAAAGAGCAAGTATCCTACCTAGAAAATGAGATTAGTGTCAAGATATTTTCAATAATGAATGTAAGAGGTCAGTAAGGAATAAATGATGATAGTTATGAAAAGAATCAATGGGGAAAACTAATGTATAAAGGAACGCAAGTTAAAAAAAAAAGAAGAAATGAGTAACACCCAGGTGCAGGAATTTGGTTTGAGGCTAATCAAGATCCTATAAGGGAAGACATAGGATCTAGTAAGATTTTTAATAATGACAACCATGTAGTAGTCACTAAATGAAAGGATTGCTTGAATCCAGGAAGTGATCGCATAGTAGTGGTCCCTTCAGGTGTAGTCCTTCTAGAGCAAGCAAATGCACACCTTTAGGTGAAGAGGTAGGTTAGCTCATGAGTTATGATAAGCGAGTTTGGGCTAACTATAGTATTTGGATTAAGCAGGTAGCTTTCTCCAACTAATCCAAGGACTCCAAATCCAAAGGATTGTTAAAGCTATCTATGATGAATGTCATGATAGATTTGAAGCATATGTTCAAGTTTTTCTAAGTCTAGCATTAGAAACAAAGAGATTCTTAGAATGGCATTATGATTATAAGCTCCCTGCAAGTGAATGGGTTGAGCAAGTACTTGATGCCATACCGGATCAAGAGTTTAGGAACCGTATCAAGAAGTTCCCTTAAGGTTGATTGTTTCACACTCTGAAAGACTATGTCATTGTCTGAATGCTCCAAGTAGAGTGCTATCATGAAGAAAAGTTGAGGCAATAGAAGGCTAAGAAGATAATCTAGAGGAAGATCCAGTGATGTTATTAGATGGTAATGATAAGACTCATAATAGTATTTGAGCCCTACAAGCCAATGTCATGACAATAAGTAGGAATAAAGTATAGTAATATATATGCAACAAGATGCTGACTTAAGGTTAGTAAAGAAAGAGACTAGGGGTCAAGACATGTTGATATATCATGACTAGTAATGATATAATGAAAGTAGTAGTTAATGTAATTATGGAGTTCAAGTTGTTATTAATTGCAATTATTAATTGCAAAACAAGAGTGATTAAGATACGAAGAGGTGCTTAGCAAAGGCTGACAATACAAACACATACCTCTCAAATGACTCCGGTAGCGGTAAATGAATGTACTCACGATCGATATCCCTTGCAAGTGATACTTAATCATTGGGATTAGTAGTAGTGAACTATTGAGTAGCTATAATAGATAGTTAATGCTCAGAGACAACAAGGAAAAAGTTAGAGACCTTAAGGTTTCGCATATACTGCAATGGCCTTAGGCAAGCTAGTAGGTTCTGCAAGATAAGCTACAAGACAACTAGATGTGTTTGCCAACCACTGACATACGATTGCCCCAATTAGAAAGTATTAGCTTCCATCCCTTGATGGTAAATTTGATGTGCAAGTTGTCAAAAATTAGATTATAAGCCCTGAGAAGATTTCCAAGATGATGGGCTGCACATCAGAAATTGAAGCTCAATGGTAAAGGAAGCTGACCAATGGTGGCAAAACACAGAATAAACTAATAAGGTAAAGAGCACTTTATTGACTTAGGAAATAGTTATAGAATAGTTCTATAAGAAGTATTTTCCCTAGTCTTTAAAAGATGAAAAGGAGCGGAATTGTAATGATTTGCTAAGATAAGAATGAGTTAGTCATTGAATATGTAGTAAAGCATAATTAAATGGCTCGATACCGTACTTACCTCTATCAGTATGATGTTGAGTAGTGGTAAAAGCTGGAAAGGACTTAAAGTACCAATAAGAGAAGAGTTACCTAATGTAGTTTCAAACTTTTAATTCACTAATAAATGTGAGCATAATCATTGAGAATAGTCTGAATCACAAGCATACTATACTAGCACCTCCAGCTAATAATAGTAAGAAAACTACAAAGGTAGGAAAATTAAGTAAGTATGGGCAAGTAACCTTGAAATACCAGGATATTTAAGAAACAAGACAAAAAAGGTAGAGGAGACAGTTGAGTAAGCCAGCTCCTATTTTTAAAAATGTAGAAAGACTCATAGCGAAAGGCTATACTTAGCAATGAAAAATGCGTGCTTCAAGTATAAGGAGTTGGGACATTATGCTAGTGACTACATAATCAACTCCAGACCATAAGCATAGGAAAAAGTCTTTGTGCTAATCTTAGTATGAGGCCTGTAAGTCATGTAACCTCATTAAAGGTATGATTCAAGTGCAAGCTAAATCCTGTAGCTATGTTGAGAAGTTGGGTTTGGAAATTACTCTTATATAAGTTATATGATAATGTCTTGATGAGAAACAGGGCTATAATTTCCATTGTCTACCTAAATAAGCACCATAGCAATACAAAGATTTGTATGCCTTTCCCTAGTAGTGATGTAAGCATTGGCATGAATTAGCTTTGACAGATGACTCCTCCCAGAATGTAAGAATAAGAATTTGAGTTTGCCCACCCCCCCGAAGGTGTTCCATGAGTTGAGATTAAGTTAAATGTTATGTTAATAGCTCATGTTGAGAAATACTTGAAGAAAGATGTTAAAGATGAACAGTAAAGTTGATGAATGAAAAAGATGCAATGCCTCTATGAGAAAAGTTAATGTATTTATGAGGTTCAAGTTATGAAGTATGAGCTTGATGTATTTGTTTAGTGGCAAGCAATTAGGGAATTATGAAACCCTGAGATAGCTTATTACTGAGCTTAGTGTGGAATCTAGTCAAAAAGAAAGTTCTTAGCTAGAAGATCTCACAATGAATGAAATCTTCCGAAGGTTGCCAGAATGAGATAAGAGGAGGTAGCTCTTTGACAGAATTCCAATGGAGCAGCTCTTGGAAAGAAGCCTAATTGAGCAAAGAGAAGAAATCCTACATAAGATAAAAGTCGCCAAGGCAAGCAAAGGGAGGTGGCTCTTGGGGTGATGCCCGATAAACCAAGAATAAGTAATAATGAGAAGCCAAGGGCTAGATTTTAGCTAAGCTAGCAAAAGACTTTTTGAAGGGTTAAGAAGTTTCCATTAAATTGTCAAACCGCTAATTGTCGTTAATTGAATAACTAAGAAGTTATGTATGAGAATAGACAAAGTAGATATGCTGTAAGATTAAAAAGTTAATAACCACTGTCTTAATATTATTTAGACCCTGACTCACAAAGAGCCAAAAGATCTTAAAGGCTATGATCAGTTAAGCAAAGTATAGGGCTCGGGGGTATATCATATGTAAAGGCATAGTGGTAAGGTTCATCTCTAAGCTAGAAAAGGCTAGAGTAGAAAGAAATAGTATAAGTTAGGGATTGAATGCCCTAGAGTTAAAAGTAGTAAGTTATCCAAAGGTCACATAGATAAGTTATGGCCTAAAAGGAAGCCCAATGCCATATTCTCTAAGTCCAAGAATGGTGAGAGTGCAGCAGAACTCCTCAGCACTTTATAGTCAAATCTGCACATGTGAGGGAAATTTTATGATGAGTGACCTACTGAGAAGCACGTGAAAGATGTAAAAGTAAGAAAGATGTGCCAATAGTTAAACATGGGTGTTGAGAATTTATGATAGTCTTACTAAAAGCACTTGTTAGGCTACATGAATAAAAGATGAATAGTTTATTGTGATCTATGATGATATGCTAAAAGTACTCTGAATCTTTGGAGGAGAATGAAAGACAACTGAGAATTTGCACGAGTAAAAGCAAAAACTTGCTGAACTTAGTATATAGGAGCTGGGCTCTAGAAAAAATGGTTAGTACGTTACAGAATCTCCCATATGGGTCGCAGTAAATCCTAGTAAAGTAAGTAAAGTTATGAAAAGGGAGAGACTGAACACTGTAATAGAGATGAGAGGTCTTCGAGTTTAGCAAGATGTTAAGAAAAATTTCTTTCAAGTTATCTTACCGCTTAGTTAGAAGAAAATTTTTTTGCTAGAAATAAATTATGAAATGAGTTTTTATGAGCTAAAGATGCCAAACCTCTTTCCCTAAGATGATTAATCTTGATCCAACAATGACCCTAGGGTTTATAAAAATTAAAGTAAGTATGGATTAGGGTAAGAGTAATGTAACATGGTTGAGTGACAAGTAATAACCAAAGTTTTACATGATATTTTTTACGAAAAGCTTGTTCCCACTTATAGCAGTGGTAGGTAATGCTCTCAAGAAGAAGAGTTAATAAGAGTTGTTATAGCTAGTATGAGTTGCTATATCTATGGTATTACCATAGAAATGTTTGAGGTCATAATAGCCTCAAGTTACTATGAGATAAAAGAAGAGTTAGATCTGAGGTAAAGAAAAGAAGTGAAAAGCAAAAATGAGATGGCTTGTAAGTATCATCTAGGCAAAGTTGATGTGATATGCTTATGCCTAAGGAGAAAGATTATTCATGTAGATAACCTAAAGTTATGAAAGAAGAGAAACAAATGATGTCAGGTTCCAATGAAGGGAGTATAGTATGAACAAGATAAGAGACAGTTAAGGAAGTAAGAATGAGGATGTTATGAATGTAAATTTATGATACTCCTAAAGTAAAGATAGTTTATGATGTCCTCACAATTTCCAGTTCAAAGAATATGAACCAGACTTTTCAATTGTTATAAATGAATAAATGATACTAGAGTAAAAATATTGATTGATAAGTCAAGTAAGTAAGAAGTGGAAGTATTCCTCTGGTAAAAGTGGTCTAGAAATTGGGAAATAAATAAAAAGAAAGTATGAGATATAAGTATGAATCTAAATTTTGAGGGTGAAATTTATTTTGGGGGAGGGGGGAATTGTAACATCCTTAAAACGTTAGAATATATAGAAATGCATAAGAAATTCACAAAAATGGAAAGACACCATTTTGCATGAAATATGGTAAAGATGTCATTTTTCTTGGTTGGACGGAAAAATGAGAAATTATATTTTTTTTCCCTAGAAATTATGAAAATTACATTTATGTCTCAAAGCATAAAAAATTACGTGGGGAAGAAAGGATAAAAGTCACGGGGAAAATTACGGCTAATGACTCGAAAGAATTTGATATAATAATTTAGTCTCGGGTTAGTGGTAATTTTGTAAATATGTAAGAATTATTGTCAAAATGAAGCTCTCGATAAGATGAGTCCAATGGTATATGACACTAAGGGTTAATATCTAAGGATAAAGAAATAATTAGTGCTGAACGATAAAAAGTAACTTTTGACCAATACAACTGCTTTTTGATCTGTAAAAGCTAAAAAGGTCAAAAGAAAAGTCATTAGACACTGCAAAAGATCTTTTTAAAGATAGAATAATAAAGTAATTTCAGATACAAATTTACTTTATTCCTGTACTCATAAAGTGATTTTATACTACAAAAGCTAACTTTATTGTTCTAGGTATAAAGTAACAAATACAAGGTATTACTGGATTGGGATGTAGTATTTTGGAAGATATTTTCCTCTCAAGTTGGTGCCACTTGGCTTCTCCCATGTGATAAAAATAGAGACTTAATGGTTAAGATAACTTGATGGCTAAGTTTTGATTAGTGATAATCAAAGTAATTAGCAAAAAGTAAGTCTAATTAGTGACCATTATAAATACTCCTTCCTAACATGGTGATTGTGCAAATTGTGACAATTGTGAAGTGTCATTTTGGCAATTTGTATTAAATCATGTAAAAAGTTATGACTCTGTAATTTAGCATGTTCATGTTTCCTTATGTCTTACATGATGTTTAGTATGGAATGAAAACATGTTTTGATGATATAGTAGGCATGTGCAATTAGTTTTGCTAAGAGATGCTTATTACTGTCCAAGATGACCAACCACGAAAGAAATATGGGTAAGCTATTTGAAATAGAGCATCTAGTATGATTGCTATATATTCTCTAAAATTAGAGTAAGCTTTTTATCAAGCCAAAGAACACCTAAATTGAGCATGTGTACAATTTATAGTGAATTTTTGAATATAAGGGTTAAAACTGGACAGTGTAGAGAAAATTATGATTTTTACCATCTATACTATTTATTTAAAAGGCAGTAGAAATGCATACAGAACTCCAAAAAATCTATGGTATGAATGCATGGAAAGATATATGTTTTGGGTTCAATATGCCACTAGTTTGAGTTCAATTGGAGCTGTACAATGAGAGATATGTAAGTATTCTCAAGACTGTTCCAATAAAAATGATGTTCTATTCCTTAGTAATTCAAATTAATGTTGTGCCTTGTTTTGGCTAAATAAATGTACAGGAAAAATATCACTATAAAATAGACATGTAGATATTTTCAAGGAACTAAAGAATGTGTGATTTGTCTTAATATAGAATGAGATATGAATTTTTGAAGTTAGGCCAGAAAACTTGGGACAAGTTATTTTGACCATCTATATAGTGTAAGTTTGAGCAATAAATTGTACAAATTGGTTCAGTTGCAGGCAAGTTTCATATTTTACCCTTGTAGATCATATTTCTATATTCATTTAGAGACTTGAACCATCTTGGTACGTTTTTTCTATAATTAGTTATGAATTTTTAAAATTCATCTAAAAAACTTAAGAACCAAATGAATAGTACCATTTTTTTCATTTTAATTATTTTGGTTCTATTATTGGTTCAAGCTCCTAATATGTGCTATTTGGACGTTATATATGTTATAATACGTGAGTAAATATAGATAAAAGTAAGGTGTTATATGTTGAGTCTGCTTTCGTTGACACTACTAGTGCCTTCATGTGCAGCTTCAAGAGTCTCCCATATTTCTTTTGACGTGTTACAATTGGAAACTATGTAGAATTCTTCTTGACTTAAGGTGTAGGCTATAACTTGTTTATTCTTTCGATTTAGCATCACTTTTCTCGTATCCTCTTCATCCCATTCTGATATGGGCTTTTCAACTCTTATTCTTCTAATGATATTTGTGGGCTTGAAGTCTCCATTGGTCATAATGTCCCATTCATCAAGATCAAAAGATTCAAGGAATAACGTTATCTTCACTTTCTAGAAGCTGTAATTCTCTTCATTGAAGCCAGGTGCTTTGCTTATGTTGGGTTTTTCAGGTAGCATGATGTAACAGAGACCAACCAATTTGAACTCTCGGACAGTGAAGTCTTTCACAAGAGAACCAGCTTTGATTCCAAATTTTAAGTAGGCTGGTTACCCAAGAGGAGGTGAATTGGGTGTGACAAATTTTTTGTCTTTTTGAAGCACAACCTAATATTTCAAAGAAGCACTAAAAATAGGGGCGAATTGAGCACTTAATGTAAGAGTGAGGGAGATAAAGGATGAAGAGCAAGACACAAAGATTTATTTTGGTTTGACCTAATCACTTAGTCTACGTCCAGTCCCTAAATAACTCACTTGAGATTTTTCACTATATCTACAAGTTCGATTCGGGCACTTGTGAAGCCACAATGTAACCAAGACTCCTTCTCTGAGTCTATTTCTCTCCCATACCTTCCCTGGTGTGATTACAAATTTCTCTTAAGGAAATTCTTCTTTAAGTAAACCCTTTAGATCACCTAAAGAATTCTCTTATAGAGAAAATATCAATACAAAAACCAAAAGTCCTTTCAAAGAGGGGATAAATACATTGAAGCTCATAGAGTGTAATTGAGAGTGTTTGATTAAGAATAAATTTGTTAGAATAATAAAATAGTTTTAAGACATTATTCTCTCTCATCTCAACTTAAATAAAGCTCTATTTATAGGTAGAACTAGTTAATTAGCCATTAAGCATAATTAACTAGTTGTCACTCTAAAGAACTAGCCGTTGCAAGTGCTTTACCCAGATAATTGATTATAGTATGAAAGTCTAATTGATTATGGCGTCATTTAAGGCTATTCCAGTAACATATCATAATAATAAATTAAGCTCAGTTTAAGTCAATTGATTGAGTTTAATAATAAAGAAGAAAGTAAGTTTATCAATCAATTGAGTCAAGAATATAATCGGTTAAAAATTAATTTGGAAGGTTAGGAAACAAAATTGATTATATTTGCAGAAGTAACAGGTTATCAAGGGATAAAATAAGTTTGAGAAGCAAGATAACCGATTATATTTGAGAATGTAATATCTCAAATTTGAAACAAAAGGCTTGCACACTTATTGTGTAGAGATAATAAATTATTTAAGGATACAATAGATTATATGAAGTAATATATCCGATTAGTTGTGAATGTAATTGATTAGGACATGAAAAAGAAGGGTAATAGGAAAGAACAGAACTACGATAATCAATTACTTTGAGGAGGTAATCGATTACATCCGAAAAGATGAAGGCTGCACAGGAATAAGAACTAATATAATCGATTATATGCAGATATAATGGATTAAGGTGCTCAACACAGGTAAGCTTAAGGCGCTAAACACAGGTAAGCTAACTTATTAGAAGAACGATAATTGATTATTTTGAGAGGGTAATCGGTTATACTAATAAGAATGCATGAAATTGAAGTAAATAGCTAGTATAATAGGTTGTATAGCTTGATATAATCGATTACTTTTTTTGACACTTGGAAAACTCATAGGAATGAAGGAGTCAATATTCAAATTCATTTCTGGACTCAAACTCTTCAAAGATATTAAAAGATGTGTTCTAAAATAGTTTGAAAAACCTTTTAAACTCAAACATCATCAACTACTTGCACCCAAACTCAAAGACTAAGAACTTGAATCTTGATCTTCCAATTTAACCTCTCAAGTTCTTCTTATCCAAACTTCTTCTTGAAAAGCCTTTACTCTACTTTTTGACTCTATAATAATTTATGTTCTTCTTCTTAACTCAACTACATAAGAAATTCATATTAAGTTCAATAGCTAGTCAAATTCTTCCAAAAATAATAAGCATGATATAAAAGATATAGATATTAAATAACCATATCATGTAAATTTTTTGCTCCACTATATGACATCATCAAAATTAAAAATGTTGGTCACTAGACCTTACAAGTTCTAGTGATTCATTAGCATTTTCACAGTCATTGAGTATCATTGATGCCATGGATAGTATTGACATGAATTCATCTTCTGATTTTAAATTAATGATTGGCATTAATCATGTATCACATGATTATGTTGGATCTTTTGATGTTAGTGTTCATGCTGATGATATTAGCTTCAGTGATTATAGACTTTGTTATGATCACTTGATGAGGTTGATATGAGATTTGTGCCTTGTGTTACTACAACTGATACTGACTATGTTGTTACATCTGTTTCTAATGTTCCTAGTGTTACTAATGACATTAGTATTAACTTGTTGATGTTTCAATTGATAGACACATGGCTAGTATTCTTACTTCTGTTAGTCCTAATGTTTCTAGTTGTGATGTTAATACTATTGGTTTGAGTCCTAGTGGTGGTACTAATATTGAGATTAATTGTGATGTTGATTTACCTTCTGTTATTAGTTCTACTGATATTCCCCGAGTTGAGAAGTTTTCCTCTTCTATATGTGAGTTTATTTTGTAGGTTGCTAGTATGGATGAGTTAGTCCTTTAGTTACATGTGCCTTCAGTGCAGTAAGCCACCATCTTGGAGCTGAAGCCCCTACCTGACACTCTGAAGTATGTATATTTAGGGGAGAGTAAGAAAATACTGGTGATAGTGGCTAGTGACATAACAGTGGATGCGCAAAGTTGTCTTTTGGAGGTCTTGAGAAGGAGGAAGACTGCTATTGCTTGGACTCTTGCTGACATACTAAGGATTAGCCCTGATATATGTATGCACCATATGTTACTTGAGGATGATGCACAACTAGTGAGACAACTGTAGAGATGCCTAAACTCCTTGAACTTAGATGCGGTAAAGAAAGAGGTTACGAAACTTCTTGTTGCAGGTATTGCCTATCATATTTCTGATAGTGAGTTGGTTAGTCCTGTACAGGTTGTTCCTAAAATGACTAGTTTGACTGTTATGTGCAATGATGAGGGTGAGCTAGTTCCAACTAGAGTCCAAACTAGTTGAAGGGTTTGCATTAACTATAGGAAGTTAAATAGTATGACTAGGAATGATCATTACCCCCTTCCTTTCATTGATCAGATGCTTGAACAACTTGCTGGTAGATCACATTATTGCTTTCTAGATGGATTCAGTGGTTATTTACATATTTTTGTTGCTCCTAAGGATTAGGAGGAGACTACTTTTACTTGTCCTTTTGGTACATTTGCATACCGTCGCATGCCATTTGGATTATGTAATGCACTTGGTACTTTTCAGCACTGTATGGTTTCCATTTTTTCTGATTTTTTTAAAGGTGCGTGGAAGTGTTCATTGATGATTTTACTATTTATGGTGACTCATTTGATATATGTCTTGATAGTTTGGATAGGATACTCACATGATGCATTGACATGAACCTTGTGCTTAATTTTGAGAAATGTCATTTTATGGTTAAGAAGGGGATTGTCTTGGGACATGTTGTTTCACATGTTGGGATTAAGGTAGATAGAGCTAAGATTGATATTATTGCCTTATCCTAAATGTTTGAAAGATGTGAGATCATTTCTTGGGCATGTTGTTTCTATAGAATGTTCGTTAAGGGTTTCAATAAGATTTCTTTGCCTCTATTTAAGCTATTGCAAAAGGATGTTCCATTTGTGTTTGATGCTTTTTACAGGGAGGCATAGGGCTAGTTGAAGAAGGGATTGATTATCCCACCCATCATCCAGCCCCGGTTTGGTCTCTTCCTTTAGAGTTGTTATGCGATGCTCCAGATTTTGCATTGGGAGTAATACTTGCATAGAGTGCAGAGAAACAACAACATATGATCGCGTATGGCTTTAAGGTACTTGATGCTACCCAGGCAAATTACACAGTGACTGAGAAAGAGCTTTATACAGTTGTGTGTGGGCTTGAGAAGTTTCGATCCTATATTCTTCACACGAAGGTGGTAGTCTTCACAAACCACTTTTCTATTAAGTATTTGTTCCGAAAGCTAAAGTCAAAGCCCAAATTGATCAGATGGGTTATGCTTATCCAAGAGTTTGATGTGGAGTTCCAAGAAAAGAAGGGAGCAAAGAACTTAGTTGCTGACCACCTAAGTAGGATTGACTCACCTATCATATCTTGTTCTTTTCCCTTTGATGACCTTTCCAGATGATAGATCGTGTGTTATTGATATGCCAGTGACTTGGTATGTAAATATTGCTAATTATCTTGCTGCATATATTTTGCCTTCTGATATGAGTAAGCATCAGTTAGATAGATTTATGAGTCAAGCTAGGCATTATATATGGGATGATCTAGACCTTTGTCATATAGTTAGTGATCAGGTCATTAGACGTTGTGTTCTTAAGACTAAGCATGATCTATTTTGCATTTTTGTCATACAATCCAAGAGGTGGGTGAATTGGGTGATTTGGAATTTTCTGCTAATCTAAAAGAATTAATAAAACAATGAAGATTACAGAATAATAGGGATGAACAGAGGATACTCAATATAATGAACTAAATAATAAAATAAAGAAGGGACACAAGAAATTTATCCTAGTTTGGCTTAGACCACTTGACCTACATCCAATCCCTAAGATTCCACTTAAGACTTTCACTATCTTCACAAGTTTTGAATGGGCACTTGTGGACCACAGTACAATACTCTATTCTTCACGAACGATTTCTCTTGAGTCTACTTAGAAATAATTTTGAATAAAGCTTAATGCTTTATAGTAATAAATTCTCACTCAGAGAAGTAAATATTATACAATGAAGATTGTAACATCCCTAAAATGTTAGATAGCTAAAAATATATAAGAAATTTGTAAAAACAAGCATACACCGTTTTGCATAAAATAGGATAAAGAGATCATTTTCCCTATTGGACGGAAAAATGAGGAATTGCATTTTTGCTCCTAAGAATTATGGAAATGACAATTATGTCCTAGCATGTAGGAATCACGTAAGTCAAATATTTTGGGAAAAACTACACCTGATGACCTGAAAGTTTTAAAAATTATAAATTTTCCCTGGGTAAAGGGTATTTTTTTTTTATATATGCAATATTACTGTCAAAATGAAGCTCTCAATGAGAGAAGTCCAATGGTACATGACACTGAGGGTTAATGTTCAAGAGTCAAGAAATAATTAGTGCTGAAAGTTAAAAAGTAACTTTATACCGATAAAGCTGTTTTTTGATCTGTAAAAGCTAAAAAGACAAAAAGAAAAGCTATTGGGCATCACAAAAGGAGCTATTTAAAGATAGTATAATAAAGTAATACCATATACAAATTCACTTTAACCTTATATCAATAAAGTGAATTTACACTGTAAAAAGTAACTTTACTGCTCCAAGTACAAAATAACCAACACAGGGTAATACTGGATTGGAAAAATTATGCAGTTTCTTGGACAAGTGTACCCCTCATTTAGGACACCACTTGACACTCCATGGGCTGAATTTGGAATGCTTAATCATTAAGCAAACTTAATGGCTAAGGTGTCATTAAAGTTAACCAAGTGATTAACAAAAAAAATAAGTGTCATTAGTGGTATATATATACTCCCTCACATTTACACGTTCAAACCATTTAGGAAATAGGTAAGAAGTGGTCTGAAGGCAGCCAAGAGAGGAGAGCATGTGTGGTGAAGAGAAAATGAAGGAAAATAGGAAGGAAAATTAAGAAAAATTGGTAAGTGTTCAACTTTCAATCCTTATGAATTCTAGCTTGGATTCTTGGTTGTTTGGGTTGGTTTTCTTGAGATTTCTTCTCTTCCCTTTACTGTCAAGATTTGGTTTAAGTATGTTTAAGAGAGGGAAGGTGTTTTTAAACCATAAAATGATGGGAAAGCATGAGTTTTTGTGAAAGGAAGCAAGTTTGGTATCATTTGAGTAAGTTTTGAGAAACACTCATTTTTTCTCCTTTATAGCTGATTTTTGGCCAGACCAAAAGTAGTTTTTAGAGTGGTAATTTCTAATTTGATGCCAAAAATGGATTCCCCATGGCCAAAAACCTTAAGAACAAGTATATGCTTCATGGTATAAGCTAGGATAGACAACCTGGGCAATTAAGGGTTTTAAGAGTTTCATTTGAGCCATATATGTTATACTATTGAATCAATGGTTTGAGCCATTGTTCAATGTTGTCTAGGGACTTGAGGAAATTGGAGGAAGCTTGTGCAACCATTGAAAGCATAGAGTATAGCCAAGGGAAGTCACAAAGGTAGTTAAGTCCATTTATTGCTTTGTGTTCTTTCACTATGTTCATATGATATTTATATGATAAATTATGATGAATTTGAGCTGCCACATTGTATATTGTGTTTTCTTTGATTGGTTTGGCTGTAGCATGAGGGGTTTTAATTCCCGGGATATCCATTTTCTAAGCCGTTATGCTGCTAAAATTTTTATGACCAATGTGGTATTTTGATCTTCAAATGTGATTTAATATGTGAAATGAATGTTATAATGCTTTGAATGTGACTTGCTACTGAGATTGCCCCTAATCTCATCCCCTCAAGTATACCAAATGACTAGGCACAAGCTATGGCAAATGAGTCCAAAGAAAAGGCAAGGAGAATGAAGAAGAGAATGATGCTTGATGGTGTTTTCAAGCTATGAGTGTATATTTTGAAATTATGTATAAAACCATGTATATGCTTTTAGATTTGTGCCATTGTACTATTATGTCCTTATGAACATTATGAAGTGTTTGGCATGGATTTGAAACATGGATTGATCACGTGAACATGTTATAAAACCTATTTTCCATGATTACCTTGCAAATAGCTCATTTTGTAGCAATGAAAGTAAAGTTAACACTATTTAAAATAAACAGGGAAAGTAAGCCAAGTCTTATATATGCTCTAAAACTAGAGAGAACAAGCTTTCCAATGAACTAAAGAACACATAATTTGGATATATGTACAATTTATAGTGTAATTTTAAAGGTGATGATCAAAACTGGACAGTGATGTGAAGGCTGCGAATTTTACTGAATATATTACTTCTCTTTGAAAAGTGATATAAAATCGTACAGAGCTCCAAAAAATTAGTAGTTTACATTTATGAAAATATTTATGTTTTGAGGTTAATATACCACTAGTTTGAGTTTAATTGGAGCTGTACAATGAGAGATATACAAGTTTTCCCAAGACTATTCCAGTAAAAATGATGTTCTAATTCTTAGTGATTCAAATTGATGCTAAATAAATGTACAAGAAAAAATATGAAGGTAAGTAGACATACATAGCTTTCCAATGGCATATAGAATGCATGATTTGTATCAGTATAGAGTTCGTCATGAATTTTTAAATTTATGGTCAAAATTCTGGAAAAGAGAAAAGTAACCATTCAAATAGTGGAAGTTTAAGTATTAAACTATATAAATTTGTGCATTCAAATACAAGTTTCATATTTTTTCCTTGTATATAATATTTCTAAATTCATTTAGAGACTTGAATCACATTAATACCATTTTTCTGGAATTAGTTATGATTTTTCAAAATTTAGCCAGAAAAATGGACAATAGATGAACAGTAAATTTTGAAAAATTTTATTTTTCAAATTTAATCCCTTTAATGATTCAAACTTCTAAAATGACTTAGTTAGATATTAGAAATGCTATACTACTTGAGAAATTGTATATGAAAGCAAGGTGTTACAAAGATCAAAAGTTGTTGAGCGTGTTTATGAACAAAAGAACAATGAAATTAATGCACAACATTTTCAAAACCCTTTCTCATTCTTTCTTGTATAAATGAACTGCTACTTATATGTAAAACTAATTTATTAGCCGTTAGACACAATAAATTTCTTGTTACTCAGAGATTAAATGACTGTTAAAGCTGTATTTAATGCTCACCTACCCAGATTAATTGATGACAAATAAGAAGTAACCAATTATGCTGAGTATATGTTCTCTTTGTAACTTGTTTTATCATAAATTAAAATGATCATTTAAGCTAGAAGAAAAAGGTCTTTAGTGTAGAAGAAGAGATTAAATCAATTTTCTAGCATGCTCAGTAGAAAGAAAAGATAATGAAAGCGTATATGGAAAGTTTTGGAAATGTAACTGATTAAGGACAAGGGTAATTGATTATTGTGGAATGAAAGTAAGTAGAGAGACAAAGATAATCGATTATACTACAAAATAATAGATTAGGTTGGGGAAATTTTAAGTGACAACCTGAGTTAATTGATTAGAACCTCAAAAGTAACATGATAGATTTTAAATAGAAAGCTTGCAGTCTCGTTGAGGAGTTCTAATCGATTATATAAGGATGTAACAGGTTATTTGAAGCAATATGTGAATGTAATCAATTAGGACGCAAAAAGGAAGGATAACAGGAAAGATCATGATGCGATAATTTATTGCTTCAAACAAAATAATCGATTATGTTAGATAAAGATCAAACTGGACAGAGAATTTACTGATATAATCAATTATATGGGAATATAATCAATTAGAGTGCTATCTTGAGGCACACAGGATAGATAGAAGAAATGATAATAAATTATTTTCAAAGGTAGTTGATTACCTTATCCATAATATTAGAAATAACATATTATATAACATAGGTAATCGATTAACTGATGAGAATAAGACGCAAGGTTATATCTGGACTTGAAATCTTCCAAAATATTAAACTATGGTGATTAGAAACCATTTGAGAAGATTATTCAAAACTCATTTTGCTCATAAATTCAATCACTTATATTATTTAACTAAAGAAAATAGTCTTGAATTATCTTGGTTTGTGAACTTCTTTATACTCATCCTGTAAACCAAATATTCATGCAAAGCAACTTCTTCTCTAGTTTTGTTATAATCAAAACATAGGATTGCTAACAATATTTGCATGTGGTGGACACTTCTCTTCACAGTGCACTGTACGTAAGGTCTTGGATTCTAGTTTCTTCTAGCTTACTCTAGTTCGCGATGCTCATGTCTTTTGTAAGATATGCCAGTTTTGTCAGTGTATTGGTAGCATATCTAGGAGAAATGAAATGACATTTATGCTTATTTTGTTTTGTAATATCTTTGATGTTTGGGGTCTTGATTTTATGAGTCTATTCCTTGTGTGGTTTGGTTTTCAATATATCTTACTTGCAGTTGATTATGTTTGAAAGTTGTAACACCTCTCTTATAGGCCCATTTCCCATGTATTTAATCATTTTAAAGTCCATTTGTATCGTATTAGGATCTTGAATCACAATAAATGCCATAATAAAATTTTGCCAACTTTGGGCATTATTCATTTAATCAAATTTATTTATTCTGATTAAATTTCAAAAAATCATAACCAAATCAAGAAAAATCGTATGAATGTGATTCAAGTCTCTAAATATAGCTTATAAGTTTTTCTACATGGGAAAAATATAAGTCAGAGCAATGATTGTACTGATCTGTACAGCAAACTCTGTGAAATTTCACAATTTATACGAAAACTGCAAAATAATCATTTTAATTGGGATTAAATATAAAAATCCACCAAATATTGCACATACACCCAATCTAAGTGATCTTTGGATCATCTTAAAGTTTTGTTTGTCTATTTTTCAACCATATACATCATTTGTACTTTATACATCAAAAAGTCTAAACAGTAACATATTTACTCAACATAGGTTAAAATGACCTTTTACATCTTACTACTTTACCAAACAAAAGCCATAAAATATTTACATGGCTATACATCATTTTCATATTATACCATACTTTAGCTAAGACCTAAGGTATCATAAAAACTTGAAGAAATATACTTAACATCATATTTACAAATTTATACAAAAGGTCAAAGCTCATGGCCAATGCTAGAATTATCAAGTTAATGGCCAAATTCTTTCTCCTTTCCTTTCTCTTCCTTGGTGGTATTGCCATTATTGCTACCTATTCATGGTTAATATTTGGGAGGGTGATATTCAAAGAATCTCAGTAGTTAACACCCAACATGCCATCACATTATCACATTAAGCATGAAAATATCAAGATAACACATTTTGAATACATTAACACATTTGCATCATATGAATTCATAGAAATTTCGGCAGAGTTTCATTTTGAAAAATGGACATCCTGGGGTCTCAATGCCCCTCAATCAACTCAGTTAATACACATAAATCATCTCAAAATATCATTGTAATCATATAACAAAGCATAAAGCATATTGAAAACAAATATGATAATATAATGCAAGTATGGGAAATTAACTACCTTATGATGCTTCCTTGCTCTCCAAACTTGGTATGCCACTTCTTGAGCCTCCTCACACTTCCTTGAACCTAATCATATCATCATTGAACCAATTTAGCCATTGGTTTTTCAGAATTATACAATACCATACACATTAAAACCCAAATTTTTCACTTAGTTCTCCTTTGATCTTTCTTTGTACAACACACTTGTTCTTAAGGTTTCAGACCATGGGGAATCCATTTTTGAGGTCAAAACCATGAAATTCCAACTCTAAATACTCCCCCTGTTCTGACCAAAATTGTCTCAAATGATTAAAAAAAATTTCCTTCAAGTCACTTCAAACCATCCATGGATTCATGCTTCTAGTGGTTAATCTAAGCTTTTCCCTAAGTTTAATGGTTCAAAACTTATTTCTATTGCTAAATCACATTTACCCTAAGATGGAAAGGAAGCAAACTAAATGATAAAATATGCTTCGAAAACCATAATAACAAGTTTAGGGTGGTAGGAAATAATCTTACCAACTTGTGCTTCAATTTTCCTTTGGTTTTCTCTTCCTTTTCTCCCTTCTTTTCCCCTTCCTTTTCTTGTGTTTTCTTGCTCTATTTTAGCTACTCGTTCACATGTGAAATGAAGAAGAAAGAGAAGGGATTAAGTGGTTAAGTGATTTAATTTAGTGGTTTAATCACTTAATTAACTAAAGTTACTTTTTTGTCTCCTTCTTTAAGATTTCTCAAGAAATAATAAAATATTCTTTGCCTCATATGTTGTAGCAATTCACGCATGAGAGAGGGAAGAGAATGTCCCAAAATTGCCCAATTTTCCTAATCCAGATATACCTCAATCTGGGTACTTTTTAACCGTACCGATAAAATCATCTTTATACTAATTTAGTATTTTTGGGCTACAGGACTATTCTAATTTTATTTTTTTATTTCTATAATTGTCCTGTCTCAAATGGTATCTGTGTATGGCCCATGTCTTGACCAGTTTACTATTTACCCATCGGTAGGACCTACAGTTTATTTTGTTTGTTTACTATTACTTTTGAACACTCGACACTGATTATTTCTTTATTCTTGAACATTAATCCTCAATGCCATATGCCATTGGACTTCTCTTATCAAGGATTTCATTTTGTCAGTAATTTTGCATATTTATAAAATTGCCCTTGACCCAGGGTTAAATTATTATTTCTAAAACTTTCAGATCATTAGTAGTAATTTTTTCCAAGGCTTTTCTATTTCTTTCTCCACTAAATTTTAATACTTTTAGGACATGGATGTCATTTTTATATTTTTTTAGGGAAAAATATAATTTTCTCATTTTTCCACCCAACTAGGAAAAATGACCTCTTTGTCTTTTTTCATGCAAAACGGTGTCCATCCGTTTTCATGAATTTCTTATACATTTTACGTTATTATCAATTATGTTCTCTTTTATCACTTAGTATCCAGTGAAATTTTGGGATATTACAAAAGTAGGTTGAGGCTATCCCTACTTGGATTGATGATTCTCTTGTAGTTATGTCTTTTGTCAGGTCTAATATCTTCCACAGGTATGGTGTACCCCAAGCTGTCATTAGTGACCATGGAAGCTATTTTGCAATTGGAGCATGAGCAGTTTGTTGGTAAAGTATGAAGTACTCTACAAGTTTGCCACCCCTTGCCACCCCCAAACTAATAGGTAGGCAAAGATTTCCAATAGGGAGATCAAGATGATCTTTGAGAAGATGGTCCAGCCAAATAGGAAAGATTGGAGCAAGAGGCTTTATGATGTGCCTTGGGCCTTTTAGACCACCTTCAAGACACCAATTGGGATGACCCAGTATAGACTTGTTTTTAGGAAGGCATACCATTTACTAGTTGAGCTTCAACATAAAGCATATTGGGTAATAAAGCAATGTAATATGGATTTTGAAAAGTTTGGGATTGAGAGGAAGTACTAGCTATAAGAACTTAAGGAACATAGGAGGGAAGCATATGAGAGTGCCTACAACTACAAAGAGAAAGCTGAAGCCTTTCATGATCAGGCAATTATGCTAAAAGAGTTCAAAGAAGGTGATAAAGTGTTGTTGTATAAATCCTGCCAAAAGATGTTGCCTGGCAAGCTGAAGTTGAGATGGGAAAGACTATATGTGATGGCCAGAGTATTCCCTTTTGGTGTTGTTGAGCTATGCCACCCTATGAGTGGGACGCAGTTCAAAGTCAATGGGTTGCTAAAGCACTATTTTGAGAGAGCTCTCCGTGATAAGCAGGAGGAGTCTAGCCTCTGAGATTCCACTTGATCAGGTCATATTCCTTCCTTTACTCTCCTTATTGTATTTGTCTTCTTTGTTACTAGATTGACTGGATTGGTACTGGCTAGATATATGATGATTGATTGATTGGTTGTTTATAAGTGTGTTGGATTCTGGGTTTGTCTCTAGTTTGTTTAAGTGGACTTTTGCATTGAAGACAATGCAATGTTTGAGTGTGGGGAAGGGATATTTCAGTGGTCGAAAACATGTTTGTTATGTTTTTTTTTAAGAAAATTTCAAAAAAATGAATTTTTTTTGAAAAATTAGAAAAATTCTTAGGTTCTTTGTGTAAATTTTACAAGTTAGAGGTGATCTTTGTCTTGAAATGATTAGTCTTTATGGGTAATTTAATATAAATTAAATTGTTTGAACTAAATGGTAAATTAAATGTTTAGTCTAGAATATGACAAGTACATGGCCTATGAATCTAGTAAGGATTTGAGCCTTAAATGAAAATTTTCTTTCATATGTGTACCCCTATCTATTTTTTAATCTAGAACTTGGCTTAGATCTTGCTTGAAATTACATTTGTACTCATTTGCATGATAATCAGATAATTAAGACATTTATTTTCAATTAACATTTCCATTTAGTCATTTCTTTCTTAACTTGTGCCATTGCTTTTCTACCCCTTTTCTTGAGCTTTTTCTTCTTTAATACCTAACCTTTTATAATCAAGGCCAAAACCAATAGAACTCATTTCTAATTGCACCTTAGGAAGTAGAGAGCATTTTACTTGCATTCTATTTGTGTGTTGTATTACTTTAGGGCACAAAAAATGGTGAGAAAATTGAAAAAGAAAAAAGAAAAGAGAAAAGAATTGAAAAAATAGTAAATAAAAAGGGGTTGAGATGGAGTGTAATCACAAGAGAAATGTAAAAAAATAAGTAAAAAAAAGAAGAAAAAAATAGATAATAAGTCCCAAGGTTTGCACTATACTTAGTGAGAAGCTGTTTGTTTTGGAAATAGAGTAGGGATGTTATGAGTATAAATACAAACCTAGACACCAAGTTGAGAGAGCTATACACTATACCTAGTAAGAGGCCACTTGCTTTGGAAAATGTCTAGGTTAACAATTTTGCCATGAAGTTTGGAAATTTAATTTGTGTTGGATTACTTTGATAGATTAAGCATGGATAGACTTAGGTTGTTTCTTACGTGTGAAATCTTATGCCCTTCTTAGTTTTCTTTGCTTTTCTTTTTGTTTTTCCTTAGTTCTTTGATTTGTTTTGCCCAAGAGTGCAAAAGCTTGAGTGTGGGAAAAATTGATAATCATGAATTTTTATTATATTTATTTTCTTTATTTAAGCATTTTAAATATTGAATTTTGGATAATTTTGTGTGATTTAGATGATATTTAGGTAATTAGTCTTAATTTGTAATAAATGAGAATTTTGGGATAGTTTTTTAAAATTAAGCTTTAATTTTGATTATTTTTACTTTCTAAATTAATCCAAAAATTTAATTCCTCCATTTTATTTTATTTAATAATTCTCAATGTGATTATGAGTTATTTATGATTTAATTGTGATTAAAGAAATGGTTCAGAATTGACCCATTTAGGAGCAAAATTGTTAAAGAGCTTTGAAAATATTTTTTTAGTATTTTATTTTATTTTTATCATTTTAACTCATAATTTTCCTCCAAATTGAATTTAAACTTTATCACATAATTAATTTAATTTCCTTGGACTAAAATTTAATATGCATTTATTTAATTGGGAGCATAATATATTTGATATAACATTTTCTTGCAAGTTATAATCCATAGAGATTAATATTTTGAAGGGGTATTTTGGTCATTAGATAGGAGAAATTTTATGAAAAATTTATTTTCCCAGTTTTCTAATTTTTTCCTATTTTTATTTGCCTTTATTTTCATTGATTAAACCCTCCTCCCATACCCTTAATTTCTTGCAACCAAACATGTCTTAGGTATTTTCGCCTTTTTCTATTCGGTCACCCCTCTCTTCCTTCATAGTAGCCGTCAAGCTTTTCCATTTTTATCTTAGTTCCTCTCGTCCTTCATCGTATTCATCATTGTCTCTCAATTCCCTCTACTATTGAATTAGAAGTTTTAATGATTCCAAACTACTAGAGCTTGGAAGTAGAATATTAAAGGAGTATGAAAGCATAAAGTGAAGAAATTCAGTGAAGATCAAGTGAGGAATTAGTTTTTAGGATTTTTCACTATGTACACTAGGTAAAAAGTTTTAAATCTTATTTATATTACCACAATGTTTAAACGAGTTATTTTAAAGTTATCGGATGTTAGCATGTGTTACAATTGAAGTACATTGGCTAACATATGAATTTTGCTACCTGACTCATGCTTATTTTGTACAAAATTCGCACTTTACTTGTTAAAGTTCAAAGTTATAGAGATTTAATCTCTGATAGACAAATTTTGAATCTGAAATTTGAATTTCAAGCTAAGCATAATTAGCAAAAGTATGCAAAATTCACATGAAACTTAGTTAAAATTTGATTGTTAGTGAAATTCAAAGTTACTTCAACTTCACAGCCTCTGATAGACAAACTTTGAGCTTCAAAGTACGAGCTTTGAAGTGATAACTTGTTTGTCTTGTTAGAGTATGCCTATGACAAACGAACTTTGTAGTTCAAAGTTCAAATTTCATAGTGAAGAAATTTTGTGTCATATAGAACATGCCTTTGACAAACGAATTTTAATTTCTAAAATTCTAATTTTGATGTGATATGTGAAAACTTGAAGCAACTATTCAAACCCAACAAACGCACTTCCAATATGAAAATTCACACAAACATATGGTATCTTCCACAAACTCAAAATTAAAATGTCACTTTATAATAGATGAATTTTGAAGTTCAACATTAAAGTACTTAACCTTCTGTCTTTGCGAAATTTGTCTATTGAGCCCCAATATTCGAGTTTTGGTGTATCAGATGCATTTATTGTGGTTGGTGAATGATTTTTTTTTTTTACAAAGTAACCATTGGTTAATATGCCTAATGGCTAGATCTTGTGTTTAACAACTAGTTAAGCCACAAATATATAAACAGAACTTCATTTAAAGTTGTAGAAAACACATTTAAGACTTATATTACAAAAATTCTATTGAAATTTAGTGTTAAAGCTTTTCAATAATACACCTCACTTATTACTCTTCAACTTTCATATCTACTATGTTTAAGAGAGCATTCATTTTTGTTACAAAACTTTTCTTCATTTGGATGAAAGATTCTTCGTGAGGGGATTCACAAAGGGATAGTGGGAAATATTAGTAAGAGTGTTGAGAAATTTTACGTGTTTTTAGAACAGAGCACAAGTATTGTACTGTGGCATTGCAAGGAGTCCATTGAATTCTTACTGATAGCGGAAAATCTCAAGTGTTGGCTTGAGGACCAGGTGTTGGTCAAGTAGATTAGACCGAATTAAGATAAATTATTAAGTCTTCTCTTCCCTTATCTTTTATATTCAATTTTCATTATATTCTACTTGTCTGCAAACTTTTTCATCACTGCTATATTGTATTTTTGTAACAAAATTTCATACTTCCTAATTCACCACCTTTCTTGTGAAGCTATCATTCCTAACATCCACCACCTCCATCATCTCCTCTCAAATTTCTTCAAGTTTCAGCCATTACCCACTATTTCCTCACCATTTTTAACCTCTCTCCATCTTCTCTACCTTCCTCCATCTTCATTTTACCATTAATCCACCATTTCTCATCCGAACTTGCTTTGGCCAAAAAAGAGCTTCCAAAGAGGATGAAGGGAAAGCTTGAATTTGAGCTTGCTGCGACCACTTCCATCTCTATAGCTTCTTCGCAACTCCTTGTCTCGGCCAATTACCATCATGGAAGAGGAAGGAACTTGAAGCCATGACAATACTCTACTCAACTGTCATCATTTTCTAGTTGAGCTGCAGACATCCATTTGGCTACTTGAACATGGCCAAATCTTCCTTTAATTTCCTTGGTGTTACTTTGTTCAAAGTTTGGAACTTCAATTGTTAATTTGTGGAGCAAGACATAGAGTTTGGGTCTTGAGCTTGATAAATTTTATGGAAAAAATAGGGACATCTCTTTTCTCTTTTCATTTTGTTATTTGTCAAATTTTTATTGATTTTGGTCTAGGTTTTGGAGTTGGAACTAATGAAAATTTGTGATAATATTAATGTTTAGAGATTGGATTTGATTGGATTGAGTTGTATACATGATTTTGGATGATTTATGTTAATTTGAGCTTAGTTTATTATCATGTTCAGATTTGGAAAATTAAGTATTTTGCCCAATATTGGTGTTATCTTAATTAATTCATTAGTTTATGAAGTAATCTAGTTAATGCTAAGTGTAATCATGGTTAATTAAGGAATTAATTGTCTAATTTGGTATAATTAGATAATTTTACTGAATTTTTCCAGATATATTTAGAAGCCAAATTAACATTAAATTAAGCTAATTAATTAGACAAGATAAGTTTGAAGTGGTTGATTAATGACTAGAAGTTTCTAGACTTAATTAGTTACTTAAACTAATTAAGCTTTTGGTTATTAAGTGTCTTGACTATTTAATTAACTTTATTAATCACATTCCCATTATTAATTTAATTGGACTCAAGTTAGGATAGATTCAAGTAATATGTCAAGCCCATAAATGACCCATATTTTCATAATTAATTTCTAGTTTTCGTTTTAAACCTTAATTAGTATTTAGTTTGTCTTAATTAATTGTTTATCTTAATTTGTTTTGATTTAAATCTAATTTTAAATTTTCTTGCTTTTGTTTTCACTTTAATTGTTTGCAAAGTAAAACCTTCCTTCTCCAAAATTATAGTTGTAATTGACATTTGCACAGAAGTAGTTTGCATTGCATCTCATTTGATAATATATATATAGTTGTATTTGCATTAGTTTTTGTTTTTGACATTTTATTTAGCTAATTCGTAGTTAATTGCATTTTAGATTGCATTCAGTTATTTAATTAGATTAATTGCATTTAGGTAGTTTGATTTTGCATTTCATTTTATTTAGGAATTAATTTTCCTCTCTTAGAATTTTTGAATTTTTTATTATTATATTTCCACTTAGTTCTAATTTTAATATTTGCATCTTTTTTAAAATCATTTAGGTGCATGATTTTAGCTTGAGATTTTATACTCATATATCATTCTATTTCCTTATTCCTCCTCAAGAGACATGACCTAGGTCACTCATCACTATGCAATTATCTTTTGCACTGAACTTATTTCTAAATTGTATGACCAAAATGAAATGGCTCGTCAATGGGCTGGGACTAGACTAGGTTGACCCTTGCCTGATGTTTTGCCTAAAGAAGGGGCCGGGACTGGTTTTGCAGCTCGTGGCCCATCCCAGGCTGAAGTGGTCTATAGTTTGCATGGGACAGGCCATAACAGGACCGGGCAAGACTGGGTTGTCCTTAAAAATATTTGCCAAATAAACCTATAAAAAAAAAAGAGACACAGCCCGCTAACACTAAAACTATAGCAATAAGTCATATCATAATGTCATCTCTTAACTTGACAAGCTAAGGGCTCGTTTGGTACATAGAATGACTTTTGATGGAATGGAAATATGAGTGGAAATGGGAATAGGAAAGGAAACAGGAATGGGGTTTAAGTATATGTTTGGTATGAAAGAAAAAATCACAGGAAATATTTTTGTAAATAAAATATTTTTATTCTCTTAAAACATCAAAAGACAAAAATCACAGAACCCACGATTTTCTTTCTTTATGAGTGAGGCCGCTGCAACTCATTAATTGTCACCGGCAAGCATTAATCATCACCGCAAACACAAACTTGGAAGAAATTGTCCTTCAAATGTTGCAAACCCAAGCTTCAATTTTTTTGGGAACCAATAAAGCTTCAATTGGGATTTCAAAAAAAGTTTTAAAGCCACTTGTAAAAGAAGACAGGCTTTGAAGCTATTTTTTTGGGTGAGGATGAACTCGAAAAATCATCCTTCCATGCTTGATAGGTATTATAATAGGTGTGCTGGGTCATGGATGAAATGCTGCCATCGATGTGTTGGGTGGAAGAAATGCCGGTATGTTAGAGATGACGAAGCTAGGCTAGGATGGAATGGTGCTTGACAAGCATTGTAAAGCAAGGATGTCGTTGTTGGCTCAATGCTCGATGGCTGCTGCAATAATGAAGGGAAAATTAGTCAACATATATCTGGGTTCCTAGGAATGTAAACCTTTCTATCACTTAGTTGAAAGAATGCTCGTTCTATTGTTTATGGGAATCTCTCTTCCAAGGAAGAGCTCTTCTCACATACCAAACTAAGGAAAATAAGGTTTCCTTCACCCTTTCCCTTTCCAATACATATTTTCTTCATGCCAAACTAGCCGTAAGAGAACTCATAAAATAATACAGGAATAACATGATATGCTTTGCCCTAGTTGGGGTGATCTTCACACAATTTCCATGGAACCATTTTTCGTAGATGTCACAACAAATCCAAAATTCATCCGTACCTTAATTCTCACCACATGGCCCACACAAGGTCTCTTCATGTTCATCTTCATCTACCTCATCCAATCCTTCTTCCTTATTTCTTGATTGCATTGGCTTTGAATGATTTCCTAGAGATTCTGAACATCGCTGCTCAATGACCCAATAATTAAATAAGACAAACTAGTACAAAAGAGTAAAAGAGAACAAATTCTGAACCTCATTGCCCAAATTTCTTCATTTCACAAATTTTCAAAAAAAAAAGTTCAATGACCAATCACGATTCATAGACAAGAGAAGTAGAACCGAAGAAGAACATACCTTGATGTTGAAATCTGGACTAGAGCTCAAGGAGATGAAGACACCCAAGCTGGAGCTCATACCATCGTTTAGTCATTCATGATTCACAAACTTGACGGTCGTAAATTGTGAATGGGTTATCGATGCGATGGTGAGGGAAAAAGAGGACCTTGGATGAAGAAATTTAGGCAACACAAGCTTGGCATGACGATGACCTTGGGATGATGAGAGATGAGCTGATGCCATACTTGTGATGTGAGATTGAGGAATTAGGGAGTTAAGGTTCAAGTTTTCTTTTGGCCTCTAAGCTTAGAATGAGAGGAGTGTTTTGTTGAGAGGAGAGGAGAGAGTACTGAGACTTCAACATCAGTATGAGATTAAGAATGCATCTTTTAATCATGTAGCAAATGAAAAAATAATAATATAACATATATACACAGGCTGGGATAGGGACGAGCATAGTTCTGCCAGTGGCTCGTCTTGACTTGGTACTCACTCAACTCGTATTTTGTTTGTGTTTTGTTCCATTAATTTTTTGGCCTGACCCGACCCAACCTGAATTGTATGGGTAGGACTAGACAAACTGGGCATGCGGCCAAGTTGAACACCCCGATCGACAACAAACAAAGTATGGGCTAATATAGCTCTATTTCAAAAATAAAATGAAATGTTTAAATTTTCATAGATATTTGGATATGGTCTCTACAATTGATATGATAAGATCATTTGAGATATCCAATAAAAAATCATGAGAAATCTTAATATCGGTGATCCCATCATTGGGATTAGTAACTATTCCATCACCTATAGAAAGAATCCTGTGAGTAAACTCTTGTATTTATCTATTAACATCAAATAAATTTATTGGAAGGAGTCTCATATTTCTTGTAAGAGTGAGGAGTTTACAAATTGATTCTAGATGTGAGATGAATTAATGGTAATAAAAACTATATCCTCCTAAGTCCCTTTGGGTATTACAAGTAGATTTATCTAAAATTCCCACCAAATACAACTACTTTACCTTCAAAAGGAAAATTCACTGTGGAATGATTGGATAGTTTTAAGATATCCCTTAGGCTATGGTTGTGAGCCTCAAAGCAAAATTTGTTAGTCATAGATGCTTCATGCCATATAATTAATGAAGTATGAACCAACAGCTCAATAATATGACTACTTTACTTGATTCAATACCATATTGCATATGGTATCTTGATGAACATCAAGAGATATATAGAATTGTGAATGTGTAGTTCTTCCACTAGAAAGTAATAAAGAAGCAATACCACTTAATGCTACAATAAGAACAATTTTGCCCTTGGACCAAAAAAAGGTTGAAAGAGTATTCCATGCATATGTTTTACCAGTGCCTCCATATCTACAAACAAAAAGTACTCGTCCTTTCTTTGATTCAACGGCTAACATAATGTCATAATAAATTTTCAATTGTTTAGGAGTTAAGGATTTAATCAATGGAGGAAATTGGTTAATAAGAGTAGTCATATGATAACTTAATTTAGCATGAATCAACTTGTTCATACTAAAATGTATGTTTGTCATGTTGAGAATAGGAATAGGTTAGAAATCACTAAGGCCCCTACCATTTGATTGCAAAATATTCTCAATCTCTATAAGAGCAAAATTTTGTATTTTGTTATCTATTAGCTGTAATCTTGTGGAAAAAATACACATTAATATAAAATACTAGTTATAATAAATTTAAGACTACTTTATTAATATTATGACCTAATTGTAATTGAATGATCAAATCGATTGTTTAAATAAAAATAATTGAGTATATATTAGATTTCATATAACTAAAATAAATCTTGATGACCTATAACAGATATTTATTTATACAATATATTTCTTATCATCATTTAACAATCCAAGTGCATAACATGCTCCACTAAAAGTACAATGCCATCCATTGTTCTTCTCTGTATATATATGCACATGTGCAATGCAAAAAATCAATAAGGATAAATGGATTTTCTTGAACATGATTATTTATAAAATTATATAAATACGTGGAGAACAAAGTAACATTATTAAAACAAAATAACATAATTAAGTGTATAATACAAAAATAAATAGTGACCAAAGAGAAAAGGACAATACAAAAAGTATCAATTGAGATTATTAGACACTTCTCTGTACACAAATTTAAAATAGTGTCACTTGAATTGCAATTCTAATTTAGAATCTTCAATCTACTTCTAGATTGTATATGGGATAAAGTCACATATAGTTGGCTATGAGTAAATATATGTCTTGGTAAGTATAATCCCACATTGCATAGACTATACCTGTGATTCTTATTTATGATCATAACAAAAGTTGATATGATAGAAAATTGTCATCTCTTTATATTAAATGGTAGTGTAGAATCCAATGGAGTTATAGATATTCTAGGAATACAAACTTTTAATCCTTCATTTGATCAAGACACTACTTTAGCTTAAAGAACATGCTTGTCAATTTGCATGATAATTAGACGTGTGCAGTTACATAGATCTAATGATTTACCAATGTTTCTTATAAAGATTATAGGTGCTCAAATTTTTAACCTCATTTCATGATAAGGAATACCTAACATTAAAATAGAGTTCAAAAATTCAGTAAATAAAGATTATTAATAGAACTTACATTGCCATTTTCCTTTAGTATACTGCCAAAATATAGTATATTACTTCTTCATTTTGTAATAAAGATAACTTGCATACATTAATAATATCAACAATAAACAAACTAAGGATAATTTAGTCCTATCTTTGAAATATGATGAAATGTTTAATTTCTCTTTAAGATTAGGATATGTGGACTCTACAACTAACCTCATTAGATCATCATAAACATCAAATAACAAATTATAAGGAATCTTAATATCATTGTTCCCAACATCATTAGTCTTAGTAACTATTTTATCATCTATAGAAAGTATTCTATTAGTAAACTCTCAAAGTTCCCTATTAAAACCAAATGAATATGTAGGCAAAGTCTTATATTTTTAGTATGTGACCCGTGCGATACATTAGTGTTCTAGAAAATCAAAGTGGTTATACATAATAGAAAATAATATCAGTCATTATGTTTAATCATGATATTATATGTTGGTGAAAAAATCATTATATTATATGAATCTTTCAAATTGAAAATAGGTGTACATAAATTTAATAAGACGAATCATTATATTGTATTATGTTTACATGAAAATTTTAAAAAGTAGTAATTGTTAGATTAGCTAGCTTCCCAAGAGGGGGGGTGAATTGGGAAGATTAAAAATTTTCTGCAAAATATCAAGAAGGTGAAGAAAGCAATATATGATGGTAAAACAGAGTATAAACAAATAGTTGTAAAAGAAGTAGTAAAGGGAAGAAGACTCAGTAATTTATCCTGGTTCGGTCTCTCCACTTGACCTACGTCCAGTCCTCAACTCACCACTAGAGATTTTCCACTATACTACAAGAATTCCGTGGGCTTCTTGCAAATGCCACAGTACAACGTTTGTGCTCTGTTTTCTAGAGCTCACTCATTCACTCTCTGCACTTTCACAAAGTGCTTCCCAATCCCTTGTGATATCCCCTCACAAGAAAATCTATCTTCCAGATGAAGATTAGATTATTTACAAAGAATAAACTCTTTTAATCAGAGTGAATATGAAAGTTAAAGTACAAATATTGAAGTGTGAGAGTAACAGACTTTGAGTAATTGATTTGGCAGAGTTTCAGTATATACAATGTTTAATTCGTTTTCCCACAACTTCAAATGATGTTATATTTATAGATTTATGTCTCAACTATATGTTAGAGATGAAATCTATCTATTGGAGAAGTTATCCAACGGTTACTCTGAAAAACTATCCGTTAACCAACCGCATTTAATGCTTCTGACATACTGAAATTCGAATTTTGGTTGGTCAACAGACGAATTTTAGAGAAACCGAAGGTTAACAGCTTCAATGTTGAAAGCCCGAAGTTCGTCTGTCATGAAGTGAAATTCGAATTTTGATATTTTGAAAATCTTTCTATGTAGTGACATACGAATTTTCAAGTGGAAAGTTTTTCTGTTAAGTGTGAACAGTACTTTCAATTTGCTACAGTGCCTTCGAAATTCGAATTTTGGAACCCCAAAATTCATCTGTCAGTAGCAGGCTCAAAAGGCACAGTAGTTCATTTACTTCAAAGTTTGAATTTCCAAAGGGCAAAGTTTGTCTGTCAGAGGGACCTCTTTTCAGACTTACTTCAAAATTTAGATTTACAAATATTGTCATTCATATGTCAACATATCAATGTAACAGACTCACAAGCTTAGTTTCTGAAATTCGAATTTTCATGTTCAAAGTTCGTCTGTTAGTGAGCAATTTTGAAACTCAGTCTAATCTTGATTTCAGATGAACTTTGACATTATTTCAGATGAATTTCTTTAGTTTTCATAAGTTACATTTTGTCTGAAATTTGAATATTGAAAACCTAAAGTTCGTCTGTTGCTAAAAGCTTCTTTTAGACACTTATGAAAATTCAAATTTTGCCAAACCAAAATTCATCTGTCAGAGAAGCATATCTTCAGACTTATTCAGTTTTAACTCGAAATTCGAATTTCCAAAGCCAAAGTTTGAATTTTCACCATGACAGTTCAATATAAACCTTTTAAACTTCGTTTGTTGGTGGGTATTTTTCAAATATTCCATGATTTAACATAGAATCAAGGTTTTAAAACTTCTTTCCACTAAATCAAAGTCTTTTACTCAAATTAAAACAAACTAAACATCCTACAACAAACTTTGCACAGATTTCTTCAAGATTTCTTCACTTGAACTCTTTGAGCACCTTTGATATCTTTAATCCAAGCTCTTGAGAGTTGATTTGGAATCATCAAAACTTCTTGATTCAACATTCTCCCCCTTTTTGATGATGACAAAACAACTTGCAAATTGGATTAGTACTTGGGTTTGCTTTAACAAGCTCCCCCTCAACATATGCATTATATATCAAAAGATATCATATATAGATGATCATGTGAAGAGATTCAAAGAATAATAAGAACAGATCATTGCAACCAAAGAATTCTTTCATTTAAACACATGTTGCTTTACAGAGACAAATTTAAGCAAAGTTGTTCTAAATATACAGATCAAATAAAACACAAACAATCAAAACAAACAACTGAGACACAGTACAACACTACACGAGGACTCAAGCCTAAATTATAATCACTTCTTCTTTGGCTTGGTCTTCTTGCTGTAAGTCTTTCCAGAAGGCTCAGCAGCAGATTTTCCAGTTCTTCCAGTTTGCTTACTCTTCTCCCCCTTTTTGGCATCAGTAGGAAGGTGAACAAAATCAGCCGGAGGGGGGATCTGAGAAACTGGAATTGCTTAGAGGGGCACAGGGTCAAAAGGCAGATCCGGTTCAACTGAGGGAGGCTGCTCAGAAGGCTCAGAATCCTCATCATCAGATACCTCAAGCAATTCTTGCATCTCTTGTCTGGAAAGAGCCAATTGAGCCCGTTGTGCTTGTAAGAGACCATATGCAGAGAGAGATGAAGGAGCAGGGTTATCAGAACGAAACATTTCCTTAAGCCTTTTTCTCTAAGCTTGCAAGAGAGCATTGCGAGCAATAACTTCAAAATCAACAACAGGCACAATGCTTCTCTCTTCATTGCTGGCAACCTCCAATATTGATGAAGTGGAAATGGCTGCCACTAGTCTTTCAACTTGCTCAGATTCTTAAGTGGAAAGAATTGAATCTTGAGCATCTTCTGGAATAGGCTCATGAGGGCCTATTTCTTGAGCTCCTTCTTCTTCTAAACCATAATCCAAGGGTAGACCAGGACTTGGTGTTCTCATTGCACCAGTAGCTTCAGCACCATCTACATCATCATCATGCTCAGAAGAGGCTATCTCGAATGGGCTTGGAGGCTTAGGAGTTGGAGACTGAACAGGCACAGAGAACCCTGGCTGAGGTGGAGCTAATGTGGCAGGAATTGCACTCCGAATTTCTTCATTGGCATCAGTAACCACATTCATGTTCTTTGCCAACTGATGAATCTGATCTTGCATATGAGCAAATTTGGCATTTTGCTCATCCCTGATGCTAAGTATGAGTGTAGACAGGCTGTCATACAACTCAGTGATCTTGGTTGGCTTGGCACGAGAGTAGGGTGTGGATGGAATGTGAGTAGGCTTGGATGGAGATGGGATAGGCAGAGAGGGCTGAGGAGTAGGTCTGGTAGGAGCCTCAGAAGTACCCTCTTGCTGTTGGGAGGCACCTTCAACAAAGAAAAGATCTTCAGATTTTCCTGCTCCCTTCCCAATCCATCTTCCTTCACTTCTTTCAATTCCCATTCTTTGAAGTTCTTCCTCCTTGAAGATCTCAGTGGGTTTCCCTTTCCCCTTCTCAAAATGCTGAATCCTAGCATATTGCAGGATTCTGGAAATGATAGCTGCATAGGAGAGTGTGGAGTCTTTCCTCTGATCTCTTGCCTTGATCATGTGTTGGAGTATGATATGTCCCATGTTAATGAGCTTTCCACGCATGATTGCTGCCATGACATATGCCTCTGCCCTTGTGATCAGATTGAAGCTGCCTCCTTTATTGAATATGATCCTAGACACTATGTAGTGTAGGATCCTCACTTGGGCATTGAGGTCTGTGGGCTTCAACAAGTTTATGGTTGGCCAATTTTCCTTTCTTCTGAATAATGTGCTCAGAATTGTGCTCTCCTTGTAGTTTAGAAAGGGGCCACCTTCTTCATTAGCAGTATCTGCCTCATCCATATAACCAGAGGCAGTGATGTGAATCTTGAGGCCATCTTGCCTTGGGATTTCTAATACTTCATTGAAGGTCTCATCTGTGAGCCAGATAGTCCTTGATCTCAGATTGACGTCCCACTTCTTCTTCTTGATGTTGTACTTCAAGGAGGCATACCAAGACTTTACTACTTCGTCATCATACCTCTCCAATATCTCTAATAGATTCTTATATCTCAACATCCATATTCCAGCATCAAAATTGTTTAAGACTAAGAAATCTTCCAAGTTCACACAATGAGGCTTGATTACCTTTTTATTGGCAAACTTGGTAGAGTATTCCTCTTGAATCTGTGGAGTGCTCCATAATGGCAGTGTAGTAAGTTGATATTCTCCAGATTCAGTACTTGAGGAGGAAGTTGAAGCAATATTCTCAGCAGCAGCAAGAATAGGGACCGAAGGTTCAGCTTTCTTTGAGGAAGAGGGTCCAGCTTTCTTTGATTCTCCCTTTGATGTAGTTTTCTGACGTTTGGAAGGAGTTCCCTTGCTTGATTCGGCCTTTCTCTTTGGTTTTTCACCCTCTTTTGAGGTATATTGGGATTTGACCAATCTCTTTAGATGAGCCTCTTCTTTTCCAGCTTCAGGATTCTTTACTCTTGCCATTTTCGGGGATGAATGATTCAGAATGAGGCAGAGAATAGGTTTATAGGGTGCAAAAATTAGTTTAAACGGTGGGAAATGAAGATTTTCGGTCAAAATTTAAGAGCATTGATGAGAGGAATTGAATAGACTCAGAGAGGAAGAGAGTAGGGTTGCGTCTGTTCAGAGAAAATCGTCAATTTTAACGTAAGTAACCACCTAACAAACAAATTTTGAGGGGTCAAAATTCAAACTTCGAGCAGTTAAAAGTTAAACCGTTCAGCAAAGCTCAATAACAGATGAATTTTCTTCTGATAGTTCATCTGACATAGGCTCGGTTAAAGCAACACAAGATGAACAGACGAACTTTGTTCCAACAAAGTTCGAATTTTGAAATGTAAACATCAAACAGCAATCAAATCACCAAACAACAGACGAATTAAGCACATGAAACTTCATCTTTCAAAGATTTAACAAGAAGAACATGCTTCAACAGACGAATTTTCAAATCAGAAATTCGAATTTCTTTACTTTGTAAAAGTTTTCCAACATTCGTATGTTAAGAGAAAAACAGTAGTATAATCATCATGTTGGACAAACATAACTTTGAAATTTTTGTTCTTGAAAATTCGAACTTTCAAGGTCCAACAGACGAATTTCGAGGCATCACCGAGAACTGTTCCAACTTATAAGAGGACGAAGTTCATCTGTTGGTCACCCAAATTCAAATGTTGACCATGCTGACTTGTTCAGAAACACATTTTATCAAGGAAATTAGTCTAACACACAACTAAGATATGAATTTCAACTTTAAAAACTTACAGAATGGATCCAGAAACTCAGAATTTTTGCCATTTTCTTCACTTTTTGATTGTTCCATTTTGGTGTGCTCCATTTTTCAGATTTATTGCCATTGAATCTCATGAGGAGCACCTGCAACTTAAATTAAACACACTCCGATGCTAAAGTTAGAATTAATTCAATGTTGGAAAATCTAAAAACTGAATTGCACACGGATTTACTTACAGTTCATTGGGATTTACCATACCCAATTCTGTTCTGCTTTTGCAATGTCTATCTTCTTATAGAGGCTTTGTCAAGATATCTGCAACTTGATCCTAAGTGGGGATGTACTCTAGTCTGATTTCTCCTTTCAAAACATGATCCCTTATGAAGTGGTACCTAACTTCAATATGCTTTGTCCTTGAATGCATGAGTGGGTTCTTTGTGATATTAATGGCACTTTGGTTGTCACACATGATTGGTATTTCCTTCATCTCAACCTCAAGATCTTCAAGCTGCTGTTTCATCCAGATGATTTGGGCACAACAGCTTCCACCAGCAACATACTCAGCCTCTGCTGTGGATAAGGCCACACTGTTTTGCTTCTTGCTAAACAATTAAACCAAGGATCCTCCAAGAAACTGACATGTTCCACTTGTGCTTTTTCTGTCAATTTTGGATCCTGCAAAGTCAGCATCAGTGTATCCTTTGAGATCTTCTCCATTGCCCTTAGGATACCAAAGACCCATCTGTGAAGTTCCAATGAGATATCTGAAGATACGCTTCACAGCAGTTGCATGGGTTTCCTTGAGACATGACTGGAATCTTGCACACATACAGACACTAAACATAATGTCAGGTCTGCTAGCAGTTAGATACAGTAGGGATCCAATCATTCTTCTGTACTGGGTTATGTCAAATAATTTTCCTTTTTCATCCATATCCAGTTTGGTTGTAGTAGCCATAGGTGTTCCCATTGGCTTGGCATTTTCCATTCCAAACTTCTTTAGCAGTTCTTTTAGATACTTGGATTGGTTGAGGCACCATTATCACACTTCCTGATTTGCAATCCAAGGAAGAAGTTGAGTTCACCCATCATGGACATTTCGAATTCTCCCTGCATTAACTTAGAAAAATTCTTGCAAAGAGATTCATTAGTATCACCAAATATAATATCATCAACATATATTTGAACAATAAGTAAATCTTTATTTTCTTTCTTAGTAAATAAAGTTGTATCTACTTTTCCTCTGTTGAACCCTTTTTCAGTTAAAAAATTACTCAATCTTTTATACCATGCTCTAGGGGCTTGCTTCAAACCGTAAAGGGCTTTCTTCAGTTTATACACATGATTTGGTTTTGTAGAATCCTCAAAACCTGGAGGTTGATCTACATAAACCTCTTCCATGATATATCTATTTAGAAAAACACTCTTCACATCCATTTGATATAACAAAATATTTTTCATGCATGCATATGCTAATAGAATTCTAATTGCTTCTAATCTAGCTACTGGAGCAAAGGTTTCCTCAAAATCAATGCCCTCTTCTTGATTATATCCTTTAGCAACCAGTCTAGCTTTGTTTCTGATAATTGATCCTGATTCATCAAGTTTATTTCTAAAAACCCATTTGGTACCTATGATAGGATGATTATTGGGTCTAGGCACTAAATCCTAGACTTGATTTCTTTCAAACTGATTTAATTCATCCTGCATAGCTAGAATCCAGTACTCATCAGTTAAGGCTTCCTCAGTACATTTAGGTTCAATTTGTGAGATGAAAGCACAATTAATCATTTGATCCCTTAACTATTTTCTGGTTCTAACTCTCTCTTGAACATTCCCTATCACTTGATCAACAAGATGATTCCTTTGATATCTCCAAGCTCTAGGGAGTTCTTGAGATATTTCTTCATTATTTTCTTCTTCAAAATTTCTCTCATGAATATCTTCCTCTATATTAATAGATTCAGATATTTTTGGAGGTTCAATTATACCTTCATTAGAGATTTCTAACTTTTTAAAGTTTGAAACAAGATCATCCTCATCAGTAACATGTTTAGAAGTAGTTTCATTTTCAATAAATACTACATGCACAGATTCTTCTACCAATTTAGACTTTTTATTGAAAACTCTATATGCCTTACTTCTACTAGAATAGCCCAGAAATATACCTTCATCAGATTTGGCATCAAACTTACCCAGATTCTCTTTTCCATTGTTGTGAATGAAGCATTTGCTGCCGAACACATTAAGATGTGACAGATTTGGCTTTCTTCCCTTGTACAACTCATATGGAGTCTTCCCAAGGATTGGTCTGATGTAGGCTCTATTTATGATGCAGCTTGCTGTATTCACTGCATCAGCCCAAAATACTTGAGAAAGTTCCTTTTCATTCAGCATTGCTCTAGCCATCTCTCTAATTGTTCTATTCTTCCTCTCTACTACTCCATTTTGTTGAGGAGTTCTTGGAGCTGAGAAGTTGTGATCAATTCCATGCTCATTGCAATACTCCAGGAAATATGAGTTCTCAAATTCTCCTCCATGATCTGACCTGATAGACACAATGGAAATACCTTTCTCATTTTGCACTTTCTTGGCTAAGGTTACAAATGCATCAAAGGTATCACTTTTAGAGGAAAGAAACAATATCCATGTAAATCTAGAGTAATCATCCACAGTGACAAGTACATACAGGTCTTCACCAATGCTTTTTACCCTAGATGGACCAATTAAATCCATATGCAGTAGTTCTAGTGGTCTAGTTGTGGTGACTACATTTTTGGGTTTAAAAGAAGATTTAGTTTGTTTTCCTCTTAGGCATGCATCACATTCTTTGTCTTTTTTAAAAGCAATTTTTGGTAGGCCAGTGACTAACTCGTTTTTAACCAGTTTTGAAAGCTGATTCATGTTAACATGAACTAGTCTTCTATGCCATAGCCAACTATCATTATCCTGACTAATCAAGCAAACAGAATCTAAGGGAGGAAGTTCATCAAGATCAATAGTATAGCAGTTACCATCCCTTTGAGCTTTGAGGATTACTTTGTGATTGCTTTTTCTGATGGCTAGGCTGAATTTTGAGTCAAACAGTACCCAGTTTCCTTTGTCACATGTTTGGCTCATACTCAGCAGATTGTGGTTGAGGCCAATCACAAACAGCACATCTTCAATGGATGTCTCAGGATTTTTGCCCACAATACCAATGCCAACTATTCTGCCATACTGATCACCTCCAAAGGTCACCTTTCCTCCTTTCTTGTCTCTAAGGGTGATGAACTTCTCCTTATCACCAGTCATGTGACTTGAGCAGGCACTATCCATGTACCATTTATTGTTCTTTCTTGCTTTGAGACAGACCTACAAAACAAAGTTCATGTTTTCTTTTTAGGTACCCAAATTTGCTTGGGTCCTCTTCTGTCAGTGGTCTTTTCCCTAGATACAGATATACCTTTGGGAACCCATTTAACCTTCCTGTCAAGTCCATTTTTCTTTAAAGCACATGAGCTAGAAATATGCCCCTTTTTTTTACAGAAGTGACAGGTGGTAAAGGGATTGCTAGATTGAGAAGCAGGAAGAAAACAATGCAGATAATACTTTTGTTTTACATGCCTTGGTTGATTATATGATTCAATGTGATGTGACATATGATTTTTCTTTCTATTTCCATCAACATGCACAAAATGTCTCATGTATACATTCTGATTTTTCTTCCTAATCTTTTCTTTTAAAGCACAAGGATCATACCCAAGTCCAGCTTTTCCCTGTGATGTCCTTCGACTTCCCATTAAAGCAAACAACATATCTTTACCTTTAGTTAGCCTAGACATACTTTTCATTAAATAATCATTGGTTTGCTTTAGTTCAATGCATGATTTACAGCAAACAGATTCAGTAATAGGTAGAAAAGCAGTTTTAGAAATGTTGTGTTGAGATTCTAGTTTGCTAATCTTTTTCTTAACTAGTTTCAGTTCTTTAGCAACCTTAACAAACTCATCATGCAGCTCATGAAATTCATCTAGTAGTTCAGAATAGGAAGGTTCATATTCATATACCTCATCTTCTTGATCACTGCTGCATGGGATTTCAGCTTCTTCAGAGGCAAGTGCCATCAAACAGATGTTGGCAATTTCATCTTCATCTTCTTCTTCCTCATCTGAGCTGTTGCCCCATATTGATGAGATGTAAGTTCTCTTCTTCTTGCCTTTGTCTGCAGCTTTCTTTTCTTTCTCTTGCTTCTTGAGGAATTGTGGACAATCCCATTTGATATGTCCTTGCTTTTTGCACTCATAGCAAGTCACATGCTCTTTTGCTTCTCTCTTGCTATCTCCAACAGCTCCTTTCTTGAAGATTTTCTTGTTTCTTTTCTTGCTGTAGAATCTTCCGAATTTTCTGACTATCATAGCCAGAGTTTCTTCATCTAGCTCATCTCCATCGTCAAATTCTTCTTCCTTTTCTTTAGCAACTTTGAGAGCAATGCCTTTCTTCTTTCTGTCTTGTCCAGCTTCCTTAAGAGCTTTCATTTTTCCTTCATACTCCTCAAGGCTTCCAAAGAGAGCTATGACAGAGGCCATTGATTCTCCTCTGGCTTCCTCTATTGCTGTTACTTTGGGTTGCCATTCCAGATGGAGAGCTCTGAGGATCTTTCTGATTTTCTCTGTTTGAGTGTATTCCTTTCCCAAGCTCTTTAGTTGATTCACAATGAGGGTGAATCTCTTCTGTAGGTCTTTCACACTCTCTCCTTCAGCCATTTTGAAGCTTTCATATTCACCTATGCATGTATTAAGTTTTTTTTCCCTGACTCCAGTTGTTCCTTCATGAGCAATTTGCAGGGTGTCTCACATTTCCTTGGCAGTGGAGCATTGGGAGACTCTGTAGAATTCGTCTTGATTCAAAGCACTGACCAGACAGTGTTTTACTTTGAAGTTCAGCAAGACTCTTCTTCTGTCTTCCTCATTCCATTCAGCTTTTGGCTTTTCTCTGTATTTTCCATCATCTTCTAAAGCCATTGGGACAAAATCTCCCTTCTGAATGACTGACCAGTTGTCCAGATCAATTGACTGGAGATAGATTTGCATCCTCATCTTCCAGTACCCATAGTGTTCTCCACTGAAGCCAGGTGGTCTATTTGTGTTTTTGCCTTCTGGTAATATACTTTATCCAAAGCCAACCATTGCAATTCCCGGACTGTGAGATCCTTTGATTGGGAATCCGGGCTCTGATACCATTTGTTTGATTAGCTGGCTTCCCAAGAGGGGGGTGAATTGGGAAGATTAAAAATTTTTTGCAAAATATCAAGAAGGTGAAGAAAGCAATATATGATGGTAAAACAGAGTATAAACAAATAGTTGTAAAAGAAGTAGTAAAGGGAAGAAGACTCAGTAATTTATCCTGGTTCGGTCTCTCCACTTGACCTACGTCCAGTCCTCAAGTCACCACTAGAGATTTTCCACTATACTGCAAGAATTCCGTAGGCTTCTTGCAAATGCCACAGTACAATGTTTGTGCTCTGTTTTCTAGAGCTCACTCATTCACTCTCTGCACTTTCACAAAGTGCTTCCCAATCCCTTGTGATATCCCCTCACAAGAAAATCTATCTTCCAGATGAAGATTAGATTATTTACAAAGAATAAACTCTTTTAATCAGAGTGAATATGAAAGTTAAAGTACAAATATTGAAGTGTGAGAGTAACAGACTTTGAGTAATTGATTTGGCAGAGTTTCAGTATATACAATGTTTAATTCGTTTTCCCACAACTTCAAATGATGTTATATTTATAGATTTATGTCTCAACTATATGTTAGAGATGAAATCTATCTGTTGGAGAAGTTATCCAACGGTTACTCTGAAAAACTATCCGTTAACCAACCGCATTTAATGCTTCTGACATACTGAAATTCGAATTTCGGTTGGTCAACAGACGAATTTTAGAGAAACCGAAGGTTAACAGCTTCAATGTTGAAAGCCCGAAGTTCGTCTGTCATGAAGTGAAATTCGAATTTTGATATTTTGAAAATCTTTCTATGTAGTGACATACGAATTTTCAAGTGGAAAGTTTTTCTGTTAAGTGTGAACAGTACTTTCAATTTGCTACAGTGCCTTCGAAATTCGAATTTTGGAACCCCAAAATTCATCTGTCAGTAGCAGGCTCAAAAGGCACAGTAGTTCATTTACTTCAAAGTTTGAATTTCCAAAGGGCAAAGTTTGTCTGTCAGAGGGACCTCTTTTCAGACTTACTTCAAAATTTAGATTTACAAATATTGTCATTCATATGTCAACATATCAATGTAACAGACTCACAAGCTTAGTTTCTGAAATTCGAATTTTCATGTTCAAAGTTCATCTGTTAGTGAGCAATTTTGAAACTCAGTCTAATCTTGATTTTAGATGAACTTTGACATTATTTCAGTCAAATTTCTTTAGTTTTCATAAGTTACATTTTGTCTGAAATTTGAATATTGAAAACCTAAAGTTCGTCTGTTGCTAAAAGCTTCTTTCAGACACTTATGAAAATTCAAATTTTGCCAAACCAAAATTCGTCTGTCAGAGAAGCATATCTTCAGACCTATTCAATTTTAACTCGAAATTCGAATTTCCAAAGCCAAAGTTTGAATTTCCACCATGACAGTTCAATATAAACCTTTCAAACTTCGTCTTTTGGTGAGTATTTTTCAAATATTCCATGATTTAACATAGAATCAAGGTTTTAAAACTTCTTTCCATCAAATCAAAGTCTTTTACTCAAATTAAAACAAACTAAACATCCTACAACAAACTTTGCACAGATTTCTCCAGGATTTCTTCACTTAAACTCTGTGAGCACCTTTGATATCTTTATTCCAAGCTCTTGAGAGTTGATTTGGAATCATCAAAACTTCTTGATTCAACAGTAATTTTTTAAATAAATTACTTAAATCAAAATTAAACAAATAACTATGACTATTAAATTAAATAAAATACAAAGAGCACACAACAAAACTATATTAAATAAGTTGTTGAATAGTTAGGGTTGCACACTCAAATATGAAATATGACAAACCTGATCTAACTTGGAAGGTGTTGTCTTTGTCCAAAAAAAAAAGTAAAACCCAAATCCTAAGCTTAGTTGGTCACTTGGATTAGGTCCTAGGTGAACCTTTGTGACCATATGGCCTATCTTGAGTGTTTACATTTTTTTAAAAAAAAAATATGTATCATAAATATAAATTCAAATTGACATGTGATTGTACAAAAAATATAGAAGTATCAAAACCTAATCTTATTTAATGATTAGCTTCCTCTCCTCTCATACTTTCATTTGTCATTAGCTCCAAGTTCTTCTCTTCCTGTTGGTTTGCCATTTTAGTATGTCACTTCCCCATGGTTTGTCATGGCTCCACCTCCATTCATTTGTTATTGACTCAATTAGTCTAAAATAATTAATAATTATACTCTTTGAAAATATTAATTAATTATATATTCAATTTGAAATTTAGTGAAGTTGAAGCCAAATTTTTATTAATTTGAAATAATTAGGCTAATTAATCATTAGAAAGATTTTAGGATAATTGACTTTAACTTATTATAGATTCAAAATACACTTATCAACATGGAAATTTATTAATTAATGTTATATTTAATTTTTAATTTTGAATTAATAGTAAAATTTCATCAAAGATTAATTTAAAATAATTACGAATGTTGTTGATTGAAAAAAAAAATAAAGTTAATTGAGATTGGACACTCGAATATGAAACACAGCAGACCTGGTCTAACCTGGAATGACTTGGCTTGATCTAGAAAAATATTAAAACTAAAGCCCAATCCCTAGACAAGCTATGGTTACCAATCAGATTTGGCCCTAGTAGACCTTTATGAGCATAAGGCTCAGCTCAGCTAAAGTGTTGACTTTTTTTTAAAAAAAAAAATATGTATCATGTATGTAAACATAAAGAGACCTATGATTCTATAAAGAATAAAGCTAAAAACATTATCTTGTTCCGCGATCAACTTGCTCTCCTATCCTCCATTCATCTATCATTGACTCTAAGCTTTCTCTCTTACTCCTCCATTCAGCAGTTATTGTGATATGTCACTTTCTCATGGTTTATGTAGGTTCAACTATTGTTGGTTCTGTAATATCCTGAAATTTTTAAACAGCATAAATTGTAATGAGATATCAGAAAAACTGATACATGTGAATAGATGTGAAAAAGGAAAAAAAAGTCAAATTTTGAATCAAGGAAATAAAATATAAAAATTACATTTTAGCTCCTAAAAAAAGAATTTATTGCATTTTAGTTCCCAAGGCAAATTACAGCTAAGTACTCGAAATTTTCAAAAATTTCTTTTTTTCCCAAATTAAGGTAATTTTGAAATTATACAAATTTTATGTCAAAATGAAGCTTGCGATGAGCTAGACCTAATGGTATAATGCATTAAGGTTAAAAGAATTCATGAGAAGAAAAATTTCACACTGAGCATCAAAAAGTGCACAATATGCAGAAAAAGGGCACTGAAAATCCCACAAAAGGTAGATAAAGTAAGAAAAAAATATGTGGGCCCTACATTTGAACTAGTTGTGATAGGATATTATGATAATTTTATATTCTAATATAGTTATAACCAGTATCCCAATAATAGTAAAATATACTGCTAAAGAAACTTTATTTGTCCAGAATATATCTGGATAAGTAAATATCTACAATTTTTGGACTAAAATACCCTCAATTTCATGAAAATCGAGCTGATGGAGAAATTACATTATTTAATATTTCTCACATTTACTTGAAATTTCAAGAAGAATCAAGAAAACAAAATGGCAATTTTTGATTCATTACTAATTTTATAAATACTCCCTCCTCTTGGACGTGTAAGGCAGTAAAGAAAGGAAGGGAGAGTAGCTGAAAACAATGAGAAAGGAAGGAAAAAAACCATGAAGAACAATAGGAGAAAAAAGAAGAAGAAAAATCAAGGAAAATAGGTAAGAAACTCCATTTATAGTCTCTTGTGGTTTCCTTTGAGTTTTTTAGTAGTTTAGTTGGGTTTTCTTAAGTTTTCTTCCTCTCCCCATGCTGTTTAAATTTTGGCCTCGACATAGATTAAAGGAAGGAGGTGTTTTTATGCCATAAAGTTTAGAGAAAGTAAGAGATTTGGTGAAAGAAACAAGTTTGAGTATGTTTAGAAGCAAGAAAATGAAAAACCAATTCTTTCCTTCTATGCCTTGATTTTCAGCCAAGATATAAGGTGAAAAGAAGTTGAATTTTCCTAATTTTGATGTTAAAATGGAATCCTTGGACCCAAATTAGTAAAAAATAAGTGTTGGATTCAAGAAAAATCCAAGGATAAAGAAAGTGAAATTTTTAGGGTTTGAAGGTTTTTATAATGTAACCCTTGGTTCAATTGATTTAGTTAGTATTTCCTAATGTATTAGGGTTTGAGGAAGCTCAATGAAGTCCTTGGAAGGATTGAAATCAAGAAGACAAGGCTAAAATTTCACAAAGATAGCAGAGTTACATTTTCTTGCATTTTATTATCATGCTATATTTTATTGTGAATAATGATTTGCTATATTGTTTCTATGTTTGAGACTAGTTTTGGCTATTTTTATAAGAGTGCTATCGCCCAAAATATCCACTTTCTAAGCTATTATACTGCCAAAATTCTTTTGAACAATATGGTGATTTATGTCTTGATAAGATTTTTATGATATTTATGAAGTTTTATTGCATACATGATAATGTAAATATGTGAGATGTGACTAGCTACTGGGATTTTCAAAATCTCATCACCCAAATACTAACATGATAGGCTCAAGTTATGACAAAGATCCAAAGGAGGCAAGAAGCAAGGAGAAGGATTTGGAAGATTAAACTTTTATTTGCTATTATGTATTGTCTCTTTGCTAATTTATGCAAAATTGTACATGTATTTGTGAGGCTGAGTTTATATGTTGTCATATGCCTCTAAATATGTTAAGATGTTTGGTACTTAGTTTGGATAAGTTCCAACTATGCATACATGTTATATAAATTGCTTTGTAAAGTTATGCATGAAACTGTCCAAACTAAGCATCAGTTAGTAAACCAAACACTATTTGGACGAAACAGGGTAGAATAATTAAGTATTGTATATGCCTGGAAAGTAGATAGAACAACCTTTCAAAAATTCAAAGAACACTTAATTTGGATAGGTGTACAATTTACTATGAACTTTCAAAGTTAAGGCAGAAAATCTGGAAAAATTGTAATTGACCATATGAATAGAAAATTTCATGGGATTTTTTGTAAAAATTGATGTGTTAAAATTTAGTAGCATATTTTTTCTATGTAGAGGATATTTTAAACTATTTTTAAACACATGAATCACTTTCATATGATTTTTCTAAAATTAGTTATAATTTTTCAAATTTGGTCTAGAAAAATGGGATACCAAATGACAGTAAATTTAAAAATTTTGTTTTTTCTAATTTGGTTCCCTTTGTGATTTTTGTTGTCTAAATAATTTAAATGAACTTTAAATAAGTTATATTACATGGGAAATAAGGTTAAATGTTAAGGTATGACATACTTCACCTCCATTTATCCATTATTGTTTTAATTAGTCCAAAATAATTAGCCACTATGCTCTTTGAAAATATTAATTAACTAATTAATTAATTAACAACATATTCAATTTTAAACTAAAATTTAAGTGAAATCCTTATTAATTTAAAATAATTAGACCAATTAATTATAAAAATTTAATTATAGTTAGCCGTAACTTATTATAAATTTAAAATACACTTATCAACCGTGCAATTTATTAATTCACAAATGATTGAATTTTTAATTCTCAATTAATAGTAAAATTATAAAATTAGTTTAAAATAATTATGAAAATTATTGATTGAAAAAATTGTGTTAATTAGGGTTATGTACTCAAATATGAAACCTATCAGATTTGGTATAATCTAGAAGGACTTAGCTCAGTTTGAACCAAAAAAGAAACTCATAATTAAAATCCAAATCCCTATCCGTGCTAGTCACCTCAGGATTAGACGGGGTCTTGGGTGGACCTTCATAACTATAAGTCCCAAATCAACTAAGGTGTTTACTTTTTTTTTTTGCAAATATGTATTATATATATAAACACAAACTCACCTATGATTCTACATAGAACAAAAAATCGTGAAAACTAATCACATTTGACGATTAGCTTCCTCTCATCTACTCCATTATTCTGTTGCTGGTTCCAAGCTTCCTCTCCTCTCCTTCATTCGTTTGTCATTGTGGTTTATCACTTTATCATGGTTTGCTATGGTTCATCCGTTGTTGGCTCCACCTCAAAGCTTCATTCCCAAATTTCTCATCATTCATCTCCCAACCTTACTCAACTTCTCATGATTAATTTGAGTAGTTTAAAGGGGGAATTACAAATTAGGACCAAGATGTAGAATTAATTAAATATTGAGACCTACTGTTCATTTAATTACAATAAAGGATCAAATACAGTTAAATAAAATTAAAAAAATTATGGAATTACTAAAATACCCCTGAGACACCGCTCCATTCATCCCACCATCAGACATGGGCTGAGAGTTTGACCTGCTGGTGGCCATAGGCAACGATCACCACTAATCGTTCAACGCTGGTCAACGGTCGCTTGTGACCCATCAGCGACAACTGGTTATCAATTGGAAAATCAGAATATGCAAGTTACAAAATATGAGTATTAAGTTGTAAATCCCTAATAAGGTTAAAATCTGACCGCTTCATGTTAAAATTATGAAAATAAGTTGTAAAATCAGAACATGAGAGTTGCAAATACTTAGACTCAATTTGATGCCTATAAAGTTAAAATCTGTTTACTCCATATTAAAATTTGAAAAATAAGTTGCAAAATTAGAACTGGGGAGTTGCAAAATGTAAATAACATGTTGCAAATCATGGAGCCGATTTAATACATATAAAGTTAAAATCTAATTACTTAATATCAAAATTTGGAAAATAAGTTGCAAAATAAGAATAAGGGAGTTGCAAAATGTGAGTAAGAAATTACAAATCCCTGAAATTACTTTGACTAATTTTAAAGACCACCACCAAGATCTCAGTTGAAATTATGTCATCCCTTGTAGGGATGGAGTGATAGAAGTTTTGAGAATTCAAGGGAAGGTCATGGTGAGATGAGCCAAGAAAGCCCCTTAACAAAGTGAAGGGTCTTTCGGCGACCGTTGATGGTGGGGTAAATAGAGGAATGTTTCAAAGGTATTTTGGTAATTGCACAATTTTTTAAATTTTATTTAACCATATTTGGTCTTTTATTGTAATTAAATGAACAGTAGGTCTCAATTCTTAATTAATTCTACATCTTGGTCCTAATCTGTAATTCCCCCTAGTTTAAATGTGAAAAGTGAAAAAGATTTAAGTACTATTGTTATGCTTCACTTGTCATTACTTCAACTCTGAAGGTATATTTTGAGTTGTGCATATTGATTCTTATTTCTCATCATTTATTTTTATGTATCAAGTTTATTTTGAGATTTGTTATAAAAATCTTTATGTTTTGCCTAATACAATTTTTGCGTTTGATAAGCATATGAAGAATATTCATCCATTTGCTTAGATCATTTATTTAACTTTTGTCATTTGTATTCCAATGGGCCATTCAATTTTTTTTTTGTGCTTTCTACAAATTTAGGATGATTTGAACTCAGTCCAACCCAGTCTGACCAACTTGGTCTTATCTTGTGCTGAGTTGTTCATCTGTTAAATTGGATGTCAGGTTTAAAAATAAATTATATCACTACAACTAAAAAATTACCTATTTAACTCAACAAAATGAATTTTCGGTCAAACTTTAAGTTAAAATAATATTTTAATCATATTTTAATAAAATATCAAACTAAATTTTAAAAATTGTCTTACTAAGATTTGTTCCAGTTGTATCATTTAATTATTATAATAACTTTTTAAATTTAATAAATGGCAACTAATCAAGTTGATATTTTGTAATATAAATTGTTTAATTAATTGATAATGTAGAGCTCAAACTCTAATAAAACATTTTTTAATTAAATTTAGAATCATTAATAAAAATTTTTCACATATATATTTTTGAGCTAACAGACTTAATCAGTGATTGTTGATTCAAATCTACTCACTATCCGAAATTTTTTCCCATCACTTAACCTATCTCTTTGATTATTATCTATGTTGACTTCTTCTTTCCCCTTTAATTTTTCATTTTTATAATTGTATTTATTCCATTTCATTTTTTTTTATCAATAAACAGAAATTTCATTGCACAATCATAGAAAATATCACAACCTATTACAAACCAAGTCTATGAAAATAACTATAAACTAGAATAAAATAAAGAAAGAAAATGGATGGGGGATCTAATTCACTTTTGAATTTGTTTTATCTTAACTTTCCTTTTATTTCTCTTAACATCATCTCTCCACATCTTCTAATAATTTTTTAATATCTTTTAACATTTAAATCTTGAAAAATTTTTAAATGCACTACTATATGAACTTACCTCCACATAGTAATTAATTAATATTTCATTGATAATTAGTCAAAATTCTAATTAATTCTGTGAATTTTTTCTATTTTAATTTAAATTTTAAATCAATGTGCAGATTGTCCATATCTATTTGATGGAAAAAAAATGAAAATGACATGTACTTTTAAATTGAACTAAAATCATAATAAATTTAAATAATGAAACCAATTATTTATACTAATCTAGCTAATCATTTTTTCCACCAAAATCGACCAAATCCATTATATATTCAAAATTCAATTGAAAATCTTAAATATAGGATTCAAATGTGAAGATTGAAAACAAAGAAAAATCCATCAACTATGATTAAGGATCAACTACGTATAATTATGAAAAAATAATATTAAAAATTAGTTAGTATTCAGTAAAGGGAATCATAACATTAACAAATTAGTGAAGATAACAACTCGAAGTAGGGGTCACAAGGTAGGGAAATAGAACGCCATGAGACATAGATAGAATCTCAAAAGAACAAACAAGGGATAATTGACAACAAAAACATTTGGAGAGTTGTTGAGTCAATAGTTAGTATTACTTTATTATCTATTTTATTATCATATGTATTTTCATGTACTTCAATATCTATTTTATTATTATATGATATATGATTAATGTTTCTCTCTCTTCCACAAGGAAAACTCTCACAGTCCATACTGCAACCCAGTGAGGAAGGCTTAGGGAAAGACATACTTGGGAAGGCATTAGGGGTCCCTGAGTACCTAGGTCATGTTAGGGGTGTAATAGCCTTCTTTGGGTCTCGACAAAAAGTAGATACCATAAAGGTTACCCAATTAGAGGCAATTGTCTAGCTCTAGCATGAAGTTCAATATGAGATGCAGGCCCAATTAGCTCAGTTGATGGACATGGTTGCCAAAATGCAATCAGAGGAGCAGTAAGAGGTGGTTTCCACATCTAGTGCCAAGATAGTTGCAATCTAGCATCTCAGTATCTCCTTAAGGTAATTGTTTTCATTACTAACTAAGTTTAGAGTTAACTTTTTTCACCCCTACTAAATTTCTTATTTTTGATGTATTGACTTGTGTAAGATCAAACGTATTGTCAGTTATGGTTAGAACAACCTACTCGGTGAATGGTTGCAAAAGGGCATGTTCATAACACCCCAGGAGACATGCTTCATATTGCACCACTTCCTGCGGACCATCTCAAAGTGTCGATAAAGGTAGCTAGAGAGGAGGTTGCTAGTTTGCCCATTCCTGTGGGGTACATGCACACAGTGGGAATGGCACTAGGTAGCTTCATAGCATGGCCTGCTAACCTCATCACTGCAACTCCACTTGTACAGGTATATTAGTTGACATTGCACCATAATTTTCTATAATGCAATATTAATGTGTTTAATCCCAAACTTACCTACTTTGTCACTTAGTTTAAGGGGAACAAAAAACTGCAAAGGTAGGGTCATTCAAATGAATCAATAGCTCAACCAACGAAGCAACCACCTGAGCATATAATTCTAGACACTTTTCGAAAGATGCTTGTCAAGTTTCCTACCCCACAAGCTTCAGGGCAACATTGACTTCCATATTGCTTTTGACAGAAACATTAACGGTAAGGAAGTAACTGAAAATGTCAATGTTGAAGTTTTGGAGTACATCGTATACTGTTAATGGATTGGGCTTGCAAATATTAACTTGTACATAAGGTACTTGATATTAATCTATTTTTATTTTTCACTTTAGGCTTTTACATTAATCTATTTGTTTTATTATTCTATTTTTTTCACTTAAGGTATATGTACCAGACATTCTTGGTTCCTCGTAATCTTACAAGTAGATTTATATTCATTCACCCTCAAGATGTAGCGGCTCCTCAATATATCTTGTCTGATGCCATTATTACTACACAACAACAATTAATTGCAAATGTATTTAGTGCAAAGGCTAATAAGGATGTCTTATTCTTGGTTCCTTATAATAATATGTAAGTGATTGCTAAACTTATAATTAATGACTTATTCGATGTGAATTGCTTGTTTATATTTTGATAATGAAGCTACTTATTTTTTTTATAGCACTTATTGGATGTTAATTGTGAAAGATCCATTGAAGCCAACTATATACTTTTTAGATCCGTTGAATCAAAACCCCAAACTTCACGAGCAGATGATGAGAATAATTAATAAGTAAGAGTAATCATTTATTTTTTACAAATTTGATTTTCTATACTTTTACGTGTTAATTTAAAGTTTTACTTATATATATTATAACCTTTTTTTTTATTTCTTATGGTCAATAGTGTTGTTTCAATATTTCAGGCAGCTCGAGAGTACAGAAATAATAACAAGGGCAAAATGGTGAAACCAATACCTTCCTTATTGTATAAATGGAAAAAATATATAGGTATGTATAAATTAATATTCAATTAATTGTTGAGATTAACATTTCCTTATTATACATAATATACTTTTTTCCTTTAGTATCCGAAACAACCAAATAGTAATGATTGTGGATATTATGTGATACTATTCATAAAAGATATTGTTACACATGGTCATAGCACAATCCCAAACACGGTATGTAATTTCATTATATTACATTTATCCTAATAAAATTTTACCAATTTCACTTATGTATCTTTTATGATATTTTAATTTGCAGTATTTTCTGGACACCTATTATCCTGAGTACTCTGACACTCAAATCGTGGAATTGATCATAGAGTGGTGTAAGCATGTGCTTGAAAGCATGTGAAGAAATAGGTAACTAATTATGAATAACTTGATGAAAAATTTGATCTAAATAATATCTTAATAATATTTTGCTTATAGTTGCAGATGTAGATGTTGTGAACATAAAGGAGATGGTGGTGAAAGACAAGATGGAGCAAGTAATTTGTTGGTATAGTTTTGAATATGCTATTGGCATAGTTTTGGGACATAAATTTGTTGATAGCACTTTAAAACTTGACAATATGTGTATTGTTTTAGTTGTCTTAGTACATACTGTTCATATGGTTTGTCTTAGTTGTATGCAAAAAGGTAAAAAAAAGGCTTAGATGGCATTTAATTAACTTCTATTCATAAATGCTTAAGAACAATACTTATCTGCCATCTAATTTGTGCACCACATGTGGACTATATTGAAGCATTTCTCGATTTAGGAAATGAATTGAAAGGCAATCTCTCTTTTATGCTCCTTATGTGCTAGATTTTTGGTGTACAGATATGCAAGAGTGCTAAGAATTTTAAAGAAATATTTATGTCTTCAAGCTACTAGAGCAATGAGTTGTCCCTTTGGCATCTTTGTTTTGTTTATTTAATGGAGTTTTATCCTTGCTTTTATATTACTACATTAGGGGACATCTTATTCTTTGAAGCACTTTTACTTTCTTCTCTTGCTTATTAATTTTAGTTACTTATTCTTCAACTAGTAAAAGAATGACCAATATGTATATATTGTTAGTTTAAGAGTTGTATCTCCACCTACAGAGTCTATTGGGACATTCAAGTGGAATAGTGTAACACCTTAATTTTAAACTCATTTCCCATGAATTAGACTCATTTTAAGTCTGATTATACTTGATTCTAAGCTTGAATCACATAAGAATGAAAATCAGAATTTTCAAAATTTTCGGGTATTGTTCATATGGTAGTTTTCACTTTGCCAACTGAACTTTGAAAATTCATAACTAATTCTAGAAAAATCATTTCATAGTGATTCAAGTCCCTAACAATAGATAAAAACCTTATATATATGGGGCAAATATGAAATAGATCATTCTATTGACCAATTTGTACAGTTTATTCCTCAATTATTTACTGTAGATTTGGTCATTTTCTCTTCCCCAAGATTTTGACCTTATATTGAAAAATTCATATCTCATTATATCCTAAGCCAAATCATACATTATTTATGTCATTGAAAATCCTTGTGAGTCTACTTTCTAGAAATATTTTTCTTGTACATTTATTCAACTTTCACAGGGCATGGTGTTAACTTAAATCATAAAGGGTCAGAATTCCACTTTTGCTGGAACAGTTTTGGGAAAACCTCAATGTCTCCTATCATATAGCTCCAATTAACTCCAAATCAGTGACATATGAAACTTAAAACATAGAAATTTTCATAAGTACAAACCACTGAATTTTTGGAGCTCTGGACAATTTATATCATCTTTTTAATTTTCCAGTAGCTAACTTTCAGTTTCCAGTTTTCCCAATCTTTCTCTGTTATGAACCCTAACTTAGAAAATTCACCATTAATTGTACACAACTCCAAATGGGGTGAATTAGGTGTCATATTAAAGGTTGAGATGCCCTATATCTGGTATAAAAATACCATAAATATAATCTCACATTAAGTATAGAATAAGGGTGAATGAAACAGACACGTCTGGAAAATATCCTGTTTCAGTCTATATTGTCATTTGCTTACCAAAACCCTTGTAAATGAACTCATTTTGGCATAAAACTTGGTAGAACATAACTTAACATCACAATATCCAGAACTGGAAATTCTCATGCATTTTCCACAACATTAACATAATAATCACTATTTTACAATTTCATATAAAACAAGACATAAATAACCATTCACATTATAACACAATGGCTTGCAACATTATTTCCTTCTTCATGCCTTTTGCTCCTTCCTTAGCTCTTTTGCATTGGTTCTCCCTAGCATGGTTAGTCATTGAAGGGGGTGAGATTCAAAGAATCTCAGTAGCAATCACCATTCATGCAATCATATTATCACATCAAGCATGTAATCATCATAAAACATCAAGTGAATGCTTTTGAACATTTATACCATAATATTTTACAAAAATTTCGGCAGAGTTTCATTTTGTATTTTGGACATCCCGGGGTCTCAAAACCCTCAATTAACTCAGCCAACATTCTCAAAGCATCACAATTGATCATAGCAAACAATAGGCAAGTCATCAAACTCATTGAAAATCATATGACAATATAAGGCAAGAATAGGTAAATTGCTACCTTTATGCTTTCTCTTACTTTTCAACTTGATACCAATACTCCCACTAGCTTCCTTGGGCTTCTTCAAGTCCTAATGTACCATCAAACAACTACTCAAACTAATGGTTCCATGACTTTCTTCAAAAAGTGTTCATGAAACCCTAATTCTTCAAAAATTCACTAAAAATTCATTTCTAACTCAAAAATGATGAATTATACCTCTATTCCATGTAATTTTTCATGAGGAATCCAAATATGGCCTCAGAATTACCAAATTCAATTTCTAACTCGGTTACTGTTCATTCCGAATTAAGCTTCAAAAACCTAAAATTCTCACTTTCTTAATCTTGAACTTTTTCATGAAACCATCACTTGTTCCTAAGGTTTTCCACCATGAGGAACTCATTTTTGGCATCAAAAACATGAAATTCCAACTCTAAGTGTGAACAGTAACTCATCCAAAATCAGGGGATTTCAAGAAAAATTACTACACTTTGTTATACAACAAACTGCTTACATATTTAAGCTTTAAATGTGTAGTCTAACATTTCCCCCATGATCTATGGTTTGTAAACTCCATTTCTTGCTAAATCATGTCTTGGCCAAAACCTAAGGGAGTGAGGAAGCCAAACTAAACCATAAATCATGCTTTGAAAACCATAATAGCAAGCATAGGGTGGTAGGAAATAAGCTTACCAACTTGATTCTTGGATTCCTCTTGATTCCTCTTTCCTTTCTCCCTCCTTTTCCCTTCCTTTTTCTTGCGTTTTCCTCTTCTATTTTGCTGCTGGAAGTCACGCGTGAAATGGTGCAGAAATGAGTGGTTAATGGACTTAATGACTTGGCAAATTAGGATTAGTTAACTAATCTAACCAAGGTTACTTTTTGTGCCAAAAATCCATAACTTCTAGGAGAAGTTTTGGCCAAAAATTAGCTATCCGTTCTGCCCAATTTCAGCCGCCAATGAGAGAGGTTTGAGTGTCCAAAATTGTTTAATTTTCCTGGTCCAGATATACCTCAATCCGGGTACTTTTTAACCGTACCGATAGAACCGTCTTTATACTAATTTAGTATTTTTGGGATACAGGACTATTCTAATTTTATTTTCATATTTTCATAATTATCCTATCCCAAATGGTATCTGCATATGGCCCATATCCAGATTTGGTTTACTATTACTTTTGGACACTCGGCACTGATTATTTTTTTATTCTTGAACATTAACCCTCAGTGCCATATACCATTGGACTTCTCTCATCGAGGGCTTCGTTTTGATAGTAACTTTTCATATTTACAAAATTGTCCTTGACCCGGGGTTGAATTATAATTTTTGAAACTTTTGGGTCATTAGGTGTAATTTTCCCCAAGACATTTCTAACACTCATTACACGTAATTTGTATGACTTTAAGACACTTAATTTGTATGACTTTAAGGACATGGATGTCCTTTTCATAATTCTTTGGGGAAAAAAATATAATTTCTTATTTTTCCATCCAACCGGGAAAAATGACCTCTTTGCCCTTCTTTATGCTTAACGGTGTCTCTCCGTTTTTCTCAATTTCTCATGCATTTTATGATATCAACATTTATTCCTTGGGGTTTAAATGCAATATTCATATTTTTCTTCTAATATGGAAAATGACCGTTTTGCTCTTAAGCCGGGTCAAAAAATAATTATCCATTCTTTCGGGCACTTTCTTGTAATTTCACCCAAAGACCAATTTTTTTATTATTTCTTTTTCACTATTCACAATAACTTTCAAATTGCTCTATCTCTCAACCTGAACCTCCCAGGAACACAATACTTATACCGTTACGCTCAGTTTGGAGCGGGCTTTCATTCGAGTGGTATATTGCATATTTTTCAGGATAAGTTCTAGAATTAATTTCTGCTAAGGATCTTATGAAAAATTACTTCCAATTAAGGACCAAACATAACTTCTTCTGAAAATTAAATGAGAAATTAATTCCTTCTAAAGCCCAATTACATATAACATTTTTATCTCGCTTCGTTTCTCATTTTTTTATTCATTTTATAACATCCCATAAAAATAGGGATATTACAAATAGATTCTACAAGTTTTGATTTTTTTGAAGTTTTGGTAGCTGCAAGTGGTACCATTAAACATATTGATAATTTGAATATGTGGCTTGCAATTTGAATTTGTACATAAGTGGATTTCCATCCTTTTGGAGAGAAGCAAAAAAAAAAAAAAGAAGGCTTAGTTGGTATTTTAGCCTTAAATGCCAACTAAGGCTGATACATTAGTTGGCATTTCCTCAATAAACACTGGCTAAGTCTCCAGCCTTTGTTGGCATTTATCACATAAGCACCATCTTAGGCATCAACCTTAGTTGATACTTTAGTTAGTGTTTCTTGCATAAACGCCAACTAAAGTGGACCTTTGTTGGCTTTAAGTAATTGTCAACAAAGGTTTGAACTTTTTATTGGTGCTCAGAAGCTTGGTGTTTCGTAAACGCCAATTTTGGTGTAATGTTAGTTCTTTTAATGCATAGTTAAATCCAATATTCTAATCAAAAAAAGATAAGGAAAAAAGAAATCAATATTGAAAATTTGAAATTGCTAAATGTTCATTTTGCCACGAAAATTATTTAGCCACCTCATCATAGGAAAGTATAAAAATTTTTATACATCCTCTAAGCTATATGTCAAAGAACTATACACAATACAACACTATATATATATATATAATGGTAATAAACCAAATGAACTATATGAAAAAATATACCCAAAAAAAATCTCTAATGAATATTTGAGAGTAATATCTTGCTAAACAAATTTTCTCAACACTTTTCATAAAAAAAAAAATCCCTCAACACATTCAATATATGTGAACTTGGATAAAATCTTTTGATTCCATTGACAATAGTCATCGTTCAAGCAAAAAATATGTTGTAAAATTAGTTGGAAATATCTTCTATATTAGAATGTAAGCTACATTTTCTTCAAATCTTTCTTTCTACAATTTTATTAGAGATCACATTCATTTTCTAGCAATGTTTGGCAAAGCATTTGCACTGTGTTTAATTTCAAGGAACCTATTCACTCTTTAAAGATATATGTGTAAGAAAGAAACTTTGATAGCATAAGACTAGACTTGTCAAGAGATCAAATAGTATAATCCCAATTATGTAAATATTGTGCGATGATAAATTAAATATTAAATTAAACACACACATACAAATATATATGTGTGTGTGTTTGTGTGTATTTGTAGATAAAAATAATATAAAATAAATATAAAATAGATATTAAAAATTATCAAAGTTGAGTTCCATAAAAAGTTAGTTGACTATTATTGAACAAATTAAGATAATCCAATTAGAATCCATGAGAATTTAGATGACTAACCTCAAAATTGTAGATGCACACATCCATAAATAATCCGATTATAGTCATTAATTAAATACATATAGAAGGAACATTAACAGCAGAGTGAATTTAATATAGCAAAGGATGACTCTCTCAATGTGATAGAGGAAGAATAACAATAGACAAAAAAAGCTCTCTCAAACATGATGAAAGACCATACTAATTCATTTTGAATTGATACAATTATTTATAAAGCATAAAAATAACATTATCATCACTTTTAATTTTAATTCAATAATAAATCTGCGAGTATCATAGAGAATATTATAGATAGATAAAATATTATTTTACATATATAAATTATTTAAAATTTTTTAATAGGCCTGCAACATCGAGTAAGTAATCACAAAAATTCTTAAATTAAATTATTTAGAAATAATAATGAAAATCTGTTTTAATTAAATTATAACTATTAATTAAATTTAATAAATGATTTAATGTATATATATAAAATATTTGAATAATATTATATTTTAAATTTATATAATAGTATAAATATCATGAATATGTCAAAGATAATAATATATTATCTTCTAAGAATTTATATATTTTTTATTTACGATTTTAAATCTATTATCTTTTTAGATTTTCTATATTTTATATTATAGTTAGTTTAACGTTAATAGATTTTCTTATTTTAATTCAATTATATTTTTTATGATACATTTGTAAATGTATTAATAGACGAAAATCATTTTGTGTCCATTTGTATATATGATAGATTACATAAGTAATGTTTAAATAAAAAATCTCTTAAAACATCTGGTGTAACATCACAAGAAAGTTAAAATATCTAGAAATAGATTGAAAATTTGCAAAAATGGGTAGACACCGTTTTGCGTAAAAAATGGCAAAAAGGTCATTTTTCCCGATCGGATGGAAAAAAGAGAAATTACATTTTTACCCCAAAAGAATTGTAAAAAGAATATCTATGTCCCTAAAGCCATGAAAATTAAGTGGAATGAGTATTAGTAATGTCTTGGGGAAATTACACCTAATGACCTGAAAATTTCAGAAATTATAATTTAACCTCGGGTCAGGGGTAATTTTGTAAATATGTAAAATTACTTTAAAAACGAAGCCCTCGACAAGAGAAGTCCAATAGTATATGGCACTGAGGGTTAATGTTCAAGGATAAAAAAATAATCAGTGCTGAGTGTCCAAAAGTAATAGTAAACCGATAAAATAAACCGTGAGCCCTACCGATGGTTAAAAAGAAACCAGGATAGGATATGCGTCATACACTGATACCATTTAGGACAAGATAATTATGGAAATATAAAAATAAAATTGGAATAGCCCTGTAGTCCAAAAATGCTAATTTACCATAAAAAGCAATTTTATTGATATGGTTAAAAATTATACGGTTCAAGATATATCTGGATCAGGTAAAATTGAGCAATCTTAGACACTTAAAGTACTCATTCTCTGCGTGAGAATTGGGCAACCTGGGTAGTCAATTCTTGCCCCAAAACTTGCTTAAGAAGGAGTTGAATATTTTGGCAAAAAGTAACTTAGGTTGGTTAAGTGTTAAACATGATTAAGCTATATGATTAAGTCACTTAACCACCCATTCTGCACGTTCACTTCCAGTAGCAAAATAGAAGAGAAAAACGCAAGGGAGAAGAGAGAAAAGAGAGAACAAAGAAGAGGGAACTCAAGGGAATTGAAAGTTCAACCATTGGTAAGTTACTTCTCTGCTTCAAGCTTGTTAGTTGTAAGGTTTGAAGCATGGTTCTTGGAGTAGAATTTCTTCCTCACTCCCTTAGGCTTTCAGTCAAATATGATTTAGCAAGGAAATGAATTTACAAACCATAGAAAATGGGAGAAATACTAGGATACTCAATTAAAACTTGAATATGTTGGTAGTTTGATATATCATGAAGTATATCAATTTCCTCCTATATTCTATAATTTTTGGCCAGTTACTGTTTACACTTAGAGTTGGAATTTCATGTTTTTTATGCCAAAAATGAGTTCCTCATGGTGGAAAATCTTAGGAACAAGTGATTGTTTCATGAAAAAGCTTAAGATTAAGAAAGTGAAATTTTTATGTTTTTAAAGTTTAATTCAGAATAAACAGTAACCAAGTTAGAAATGGAATTTGGTAATTATGAGGCCATATTTGGATTCCTCATGAAAAACTATATGGAATAGAGGTATAATTCATCATGTTTGAGCTAGGAATGAATTTTTGGTGAATTTTTGAAGAATTAGGGTTTCATGAACGCTTTTTGAGGAAAGTCATGGAACCATTAGTTTGAGTAATTCTTTGATGATGCATTAGGACTTTAAGAAGCCCAAGGAAGCTAGTAGGAGCATTGGTATCAAGTGGAGGAGTAAGAGAAAGCATGAAGGTAGCAATTTACCTATTCTTGCCTTATATTGTCATGTGATTTTCAATAAGTTTGATGACTTGCCTATTATTTGATATGATCAATTGTGATGCTTTGAGAATGTTGGTTGAGTTAATTGAGGGGTTTTGAGAACCCGGGATGTCCAAAATGCAAAATGAAACTCTGTCAAAATTTTTATAAAATATTATGACATGAATGTTTAAAAGTATCCACTTGATGTTTTATGATGATTATATGCTTAATGTGATAATATGATTGCATGAATGGTGATTGCTACTGAGATTCTTTGAATCTCACTCCCCCTTCAATGACTAACCATGCTAGGGAGAACCAATGCAAAAGAGTTAAGGAATGAGCAAAAGGCATGAAGAAGGAAATGATGTTGCAAGCCATTGTGTTATAATGTGAATGGTTATTTTTGCCTTATTTTACATGAAATTATAAAATAGTGAATAATATGTTAATGTTGTAGAAAATGTATGAAAATTTACAGTTTTAGATATTGTGATATTAAGTTATGTTCTACCAAGTTTCATGCCAAAATGAGTTCATTTACAAGGGTCTTGACAAGCAAATGGCAATATAGACTGAAACAGGGCATTTTCCAGATGTGTCTATTTCATTTGCCCTTGTTCTATACTTAATGTGAGGTTAAGTTTATGATATTTTTATATCAGATATAGAGCATCTCAACCTTTAATATGACACCTAATTCACCCTATTTGGAGTTGTGTACAATAAATTGTGAATTTTCAAATTTAGGGTTCAAAATAGTACAATATTGGGAAAACTGGAAACTGAAAGTTAAGTACTGAAAATTTCAAAAGATAACATAAAATCGTACAGAGATTCAAAAATTCAGTGTTTTATGTGTATAAAAAGATATATGTCTTAAGATCCACATGCCACTGATTTGGAAGTGATTGGATCTATAGAACAAGAGATATGTAAGTTTTCCCAAAACTGTTCTAGTAAGAGTTGGATTCTGACCCTTCATGATTTAAATTAAAGTTATGCTTTGTGTAAGTAAAATAAATATATAATAAAAATATTTCTACAATTATACATGTATAGCTTTCAAATGACATAGAGTATGCATAATTTGGAACAGAATCAAATGGAATATGATTTTTTTAAAGTTGAGGTCAGAAAACTGGAAAATAGAAGAATGACCAAATGAACAGTAAATATCCATGAAATTACTGTATAAATTGGTCAATGAAGTCACTATTTTATATTTTTTCCATGTATATCTGAATTTAAGAAAATTTTAAAGACCTGAATCACCTCAATATTAATTTTATAGATTTAGTTATGAATTTTCAAAGCTCATTGAGTAAAAGGGAAAATGTCAAATGAATAGTACCCAGAATTTTGAAAAATTTTGATTTTATTATATTACGATCCTAATCTTTAAACCATGATGAAAGATATCTAAAATGACCTAATATATGGAAAATGAGCCATAAATTAAGGTGTTACATACAGGCTAAATTGTGTTATCCATAAGAAAATTGTTTTAAAAAATTATAAAAAGTTGACTTTTTCTTTTGATGATTATAATTTCTTTTAAGATGTACGAATAAAAAATAAGATTTATTTTATTGCCACAAATCATCAATATCAATATAACATAGGAAGTGAGGATCACACTACACTGTTCTTCCAAACTCAGTTTACTATTGTTTTTACGGTTCAAATTTTATGGTTTTTCCCTTCTTTTCCTTTATGTTGATTTTTTCCTTTTTGCATTGTAGGACCCTCTTATAGACTTCTTCTATGTCCACATGCTGTTACATTTTTTTTTTTCATTCCCTCACTTTGTCATATTGGAAGCTTCCCATTGAATGAATTTTTGCAGCTTATAATTAATGTGATATCAGCTTCTTCTTCAAAATGCTTTTGGTGGACTTGAAGTTAATTGTAGCTTTTTTATTATTTTTATTTCCTTTATAACATTTTATAATACATTATTCTAAATATTATAGTTTAAAAAAATCTTTTGCCTTCACACTTCTTCTCTCTCCGGTCTCTTCCCTTTCTCATCTTCCTCATCTGTGATCTCTCTCTCTCTCTCTCAGAAAGTCTCATCATCTCGTGGGACCTTTTCTGGGGATAACAACGAGGGCTAAGAAGGATCGTCCCCATACCAACAAGGCAAATGGAGGAGCTGGTTACCATATCTCTAGATACAAATAGCCTATGAAAAGCATCATCAAAGAAAAAGGGTATTTTTCTGAAGGTGCAAAATCTCTCTATGCTTTTCCATCTCTCATACTCCTCATTCTATTTTCTTTTTTTTTTTCCCTTGAGTCGCCATGATTTAGTAGAGTCCGAATTTAATTCATAATATTCAAAATAGGGTAAGTTATTGCATATCTTTATTATTATGGGTTTTCTAAGTTTCCAATGGTGATTCTTCTCATGCGTTGTTGAATACTGAGTATTCTGTTGCAGAACACTCGACAATCAAAATTACTTTTTTGGTGGGACTCCAATACTTTTAAAATCTTCTAAGAGTGATTAAATAATTTTTTCTGCCTGCAACATTTGTAATATTCCTATTTTTATGAGATATTATAAAATGAATAAAAAATGAAAAATGAAGCAAGACGAAAAAACTATATATAATCAGACTTTAGAGAAATTAATTTCTCATTTAATTTTCTGAAGAAGTTATATTCGGTCCTTAATTGGAATTAATTTTCCATAAGGTCCTTAACAGAAATTAATTCAAGAATTTACCCCAGAAAATATGTAATATACCACTTGAATGAAAGCCCTCTCCAAGCTGAGCACAATGGTATAAGTATTGCGTATCCAGGAGATCTAAGTTGAGAGATAGACCAATTTAAAAGTTAATGTGAATAGTGAAAAAGAAATAATAAAAAATTAGTCTTCGGGTGAAATTACAAGAAAGTGCCTGAAAAAATGGATAATTATTTTTTGATTTGGCTTAAGGCCAAAACGGTCATTTTGCAAATTAAAAACAAAATATGAATAATGCATTTAAGGCTCAAAAATGAAAAATTTAATATCGTAAAATGTAAAATGAATTGAAAAAAATGGTGAGACACCGTTAAGCATAACGAAGGGCAAATAAGTCATTTTTCCTGATTAAATGGAAAAATAAAAAAATTACATTTTGACCCAAAGAATTAAAAATGTATGAAATTTAGTCCCTAAGAATGGCGTTTACGTTTAGAAGAAAAAGAGAAAGAAGTTTGGGAAAAATTACACCTAATAATCTAAAAGTTTCAAAAATTATAAATTTGCCCTGGGTCAAGGGTATTTTTGGAAATATGAAAAATTATAGTCAAAATGAAGCTTTCAATGAGTTAAACCCAATAGAATATAGCAAGGAATCTGTTGAGGTTAAAATAATGTTTATTGAGTAATTAGAGTTTAAAATTAATATTTTATCCAATAAAAGCCATTTGGACTGCAGAAAGAGACAATATTAATTCAAGAAAAGTGAAAGGGTCTTGCTAAAATATATTTTGGATCAAAATGACTATTTTGGACTAAAAGTAATTATTGGATAATCCTGTACCAACTTAGTGACAAGTTTGACAAAAAAACTCAATCGGCACAGGTAAATTTAATCGGTACAGAGTATTTTGATCCATTAAAGTTATTAAAGTAATTTTTGGTCAAAAATGATCTCAAAACAGGTCTAAAAACTGCTCAAGGACACCAAGAAAATTTCTTGAAAAGATTTAATGAAAAGTAGCCAATATTAGTTAAAAATAATCACTATGGTTAACTTTATTACATATCTTTCTTAATTACATTAGGTTAGCCATTTGGACATCATCTTCTTGCCTCATACGCGTCTAAACCAGCAACTGAAAGGGAGAAGAAGTCATGAAAACAAGGAGAAAAATAGAGAAGGCAAGAAGCAAAGTTTGATTCTTAAATTTCTAAGGTAATATTCTATGATCATTTTCTTGCATATCCAAGTGTTTTGTGATGATTTTTATGGATTATTTTTCTCCATTTTACCTCTGAAAATTTCTACCTAGAGAGAGAGAGGAGAGAGAAAGTGAAGCCATGGAAAAACCAAACCATAAAAAAAGATGTATAGGTCTTAAGCAACAAGATTATGCCATTAGATTGCAAATTAATCGGGTAGATATTTTTCTACAAATTTCTGAAATTTTTTTCCTATTTAGGGTTGTTAGCAAGGCTGACTTCCCAAGAGGAGGGGTGAATTGGGAAGATTGAAATTTTTCTGCACAAAGTCAAATGGGTGAAGAAAGTAAAGTGTAATAAAGCAATGTAAAAACAGAGTAAAGTGAAAAGTATTAATAGAGAGAAGAACACTCAATGATTTATCCTGGTTTGGTCTATCCACTTAACCTACGTCCAGTCCCCAAGACACCTCTTGAGATTTTTCCACTATACAGCAAAAATTCAACGGGCTTCTTGCTAATGCCTCAGTACAACGAGTATGCTCTATTTTCTGGAGCTTTCTCAATCTCTCTAAGCACTTCTACAATGTGCTTCCCAATCCCCTTGTGATTTCCCCTCACAAGTAAATCTATCTTCCAGATGAAGTGTAGATTGTTTACAAAGATATAACTCTCTTGAATAGAGTAGATATGAAGGTTAAAGTACAAATATTGAAGCTAGAGGGTAAAAGCTTTTAAGAAGATGATTTAGCAGTAATTCAGTATATACACATTTGATTCATTACCCACAACTTCAAATGATGTTATATTTATAGATTTAGATCTCAAATGTCCGTTAGAGACTTAATCTATCCGTTGGGTAAGTTATACAACAGTTACTCTGAAAAACTATCCATTGACCAACCGCATTTAATGCTTCTGACATACTGAAATTCGAATTTTGGTTGGTCAACAGACGAATTTCGCAGGAACCGAAGGTTAAAGCTTCCAACGTAAAAATACGAAGTTCGTCTGTTCATGAAGTGAAATTCAAATTTTGAAACTTGTAAAATGTTTTCACGTTGTGACATACAAATTTTCAAGAAGAAAGTTTTTCTGTTAAGTATGAACAGTGTTTTCAATTTTCTACAGTGTCCTCGAAATTCAAATTTTGGAAGCCCAAAATTCGTCTGTTCCCAGTACGTTCAAGGAGGCACAGTAGTTTACTTTCTTCGAAATTCGAATGTTGAAAGAGTGAAGTTCGTCTGTCAAAGAGAATCTTTTTAGACTAACTTCAACATTCGAAGTTACAAAACTCTGTCATTCGTATGTCAACATTTCATTCCAACAGACTCACAACCTTAGCTTCTGAAATTCGAATTTTAATGTTCAAAGTTCGTCTGTCAGAAAGCAGTTTTGAAATTTAAATTACTCTTGATCTCAGATAAACTTCAACATTGTTTCAGACGAATTTCTTCCATTTTCATAAGTTGTGTTTTGTCTGAAATTTGAATTTTGAAGACTCGAAGTTCGTCTGTTTCAAAGAAGCTTCTTTCAGACTTGTATGAAAATTTAAATGTTGGAAAGCCAAAGTTCGTCCGTCAGATAGTATTTTTGAAACTCAATTTCTTCTTGATTTCAGATGAACTTCAACATTTTTCAGACGAATTTCTTTAGTTTTCACAAATTATATTTTGTCTAAAATTCGAATTTTGAAGATGCGACGTTCGTCTGTTTCAAAAAGGCTTCTTTCAGACTTAGATGAAAATTCAAATTTTGGCGAATTAAAATTCTTCTGTCAGAGAGACATCTCTTCAGACTTATTCAATTTTAGCTCGAAATTCAAATTTCCAAAGGCAAAGTTCGAATTTCCATATGATAGTTCAGTTTAAACTTTTCAAACTTCATCTGTTTGTGGGTGTTTTTCAAGTAAGTCAAGATTTAACATAAAATCAAGGTTTGAAAACATTTTTTCTTAAAATCAAAATATTTTACCCTCATTAAAACATAACAAAAGATCCTACAGAAGATCTAAGAGCTATTACTCAAAAATTCTTCACTTGAAACACTTTGATCTCCTTTGATATCTTCAATCCAAGCTCTTGATTGTTGCTTTGGAATCATCAAAACTCTTAATTCAACATTCTCCCCCTTTTTGATGATGACAAAACAACTAGCAAACTGGATTAGTACTTGGGTTTTCTTTTACAAGCTCCCCCTCAACATACGCATTATTTTCAAAAGACATCATATACAGCAGATTAAGTGAAGATATTTAATGAGTAATAAGCATACCATATTGCAACCAAGAAATTCATTCATTTAATCAAATGTGCAATACAAAAACCAAATTAATCAAAGTTCTAATCCAAAATACAGAAAGCAAACATTAAACATTTAAAATAGAACCAGAAACACAAAGCACTACAAGATAACTCAAGCCTAAGATTAAAACAAGTCTTCAATCACTTCTTCTTGGGCTTGGTCTTCTTGCTGTATATCTTCCCTTTCCCAGATTGCTCAGTAGCAGCAGACTTTCCAGTTTGCTCAGTCTTCTCCCCCTTTTTGGCATCAACAGGAAGGCCACTAAAATCAGCTGGAGGAGGGATCTGAGTGACAGGAATGGCTCAAAGTGGCACAGGAGCAAAAGGGATTTGTGGCTGGACTGGTGCAGGAGGCTCAGGACTAGGTTCATCATCTTCATCATCAGAGACCTCAAGCAACTCTTGCATTGCCTGTCTGGAAAGAGCCAACTGAGCTCTTTGTTCCTCTGAAAGTCCATAGGTAGCAAGAGAGGAAGGAGTTGGTTCAGCAGTAGGAAACATTTCTTCAAGCCTTCTCTTCTGAGCTTGCAGCAGGGCATTGTGTGCTATGGCCTCATAATCAACAACAGGCACAATGCTCCTTTCTTCATTTCCTGCACCTTCCTGCATTGAAGAGGTTGAAATGGATGCAACCAGTCTTTCAACTTGCTCAGTCTCTTGAGTGGACAGAATTGAATCCTGAGCATCTTCTTGCATAGGCTCAAGAAGGCTTGATTCTTGAAGCCCTTCTTCTTCCAGTCCATAATCCTAGGGTGGACCAGGACTAGGTGTCCTTATTGCACTAGTACCATCTATATCATCATCATGGTCAGAGGAGGCAATCTCGAATGGGCTTGGAGGCTCAAGAGTTGGAGATTGGACAGGCACAGAGGATCCAGGCTGAGGTGGAGCTGATGTGGCAGGGATTGCACTTCTGATCTCTTCATAAGCATCTGCCACCACCTTCATGTTCACAGTCAACTGATGGATCTGATCTTGCACATGAGCAAATTTGGCATTTTGCTCATCCCTGATGCTGAGAATGAGTGTAGACAAACTGTCATACAACTCAGTGATCTTGGTTGGCTTGGCCCGTGATGAGGGAGTGGAAGGAGGGTGAGTAGGCCTGGAGGGAGATGGAATTGGCTGAAAAGGCTGAGGTACAGCTCTGTCAGGAACTTCAGAGGTGCCTCCTTGTTGTAGGGAGGTATCAGCAATAAAGAACAAATCTTCAGATCTCCCTGCTCCCTTTCCAACCCATCTTCCTTCATCTTTTTCAATGCCCATCCTCTGCAGTTCTTCCTCCTTGAATATTTCAGTAGGTTTGCCCTTCCCTTTCTCAATATGCTGAATTCTGGCATACTGCAGAATTCTGGAGATGATAGCAGCATAGAGAAGTGTGGAGTCTTTCCTCTGATCTCTAGCCTTGATCATGCGTTGGAGGATGATGTGTCCCATATTAATCAGTTTCCCATGCATGATTGCAGCCATGACATGTGCCTCTGCCCTTGTTATCAAATTGAAGCTGCCTCCTTTGTTGAATATGATCCTGGACACTATGTAGTGCAGGATCTTCACTTGAACACTGAGGTCTGTGGGCTTCAATATGTTAATTGATGGCCAATTCTCCCCTCTTCTGAATAAAGTTCTCAGAATTGTACTTTTCTTGTAGTTCAGGAAGGGGTCACCTTCTTCATTAGCAGTATCTGCCTCATCCATGTACCCAGAGGCAGTAATATCAATCCTGAGTCCATCTTGCCCAGGAATCTCCAGCACCTCATTGAATATCTCATTTGCAAGCCAAATGGTCCTAGACCTTAGATTGACTGCCTACTTCTTCTTCTTGCTATGGTATTTTAAAGAGGCATACCATGACTTTACTACCTCATCATCATATCTTTCTAATACTTCCAACAGATTCTTGTATCTCAACAACCATATCCCAGCATCAAAGTTGTTAGAGACCAAAAACTCTTCCAAATTTACACAATGTGGCTTGATTACCTTCTTGTTGGCAAACTTGGTGGAGTATTCCTCTTGAATCTGTGAAGTGCTCCATAGTGGCAGTGTGGTAAGCTCGTACTCTCCAGATTCTGTACTGAAGGAAGCAGAGGAAGCAACAGCAGCATCAATAGGAACAGGAACCGAAGGTTCTGCACTTTTTGAAGAGGAGGGTATAGCTTTCTGAGATTCTGCTTTGGATGATGATTTTTGGCGTTTGGAAGGTGTTGCCTTACTGGGTTCAGCTTTTCTCTTAGATTTTTCTCCTTCCTTCGAAGCATATTATGATTTCACCGCTCTCTTTGGCCGAGCTCCAGTTTTTCCAGCTTCAGGATTTTTAACTCTTGCCATTTCTTCGGATGAATGTTGCAGAATGAGGCTTAGAATGGATTTAAATGAAGCGAAAGGAAGATTAATCAGTGGAAAATGATGGTTTTTGGTCAGAATTTAAGAGATTTGAAGAGAGGATTGGAACAGACTTAGAGGAGTTAAGAATAGGGTTGCGTCTGTCCAAGTGAAAACTGTCAGTTTTAACGTATGTAACTGTCTGACAGACGAATTTTGAGAGTTCAAAATTCGAACTTCGGGCAGTTACAAGTTAAACCGTTTGGCAAAGCTTACTGAAGAAAGTTCGTCTGACAGAGGCTTGGATCAAGCAGAACAAGCACAACAGACGAATTTTGTTCCAACAAAGTTCGAATGTTGATGAGAAAACAGCAGGCAGCAAACAAAACATCAATCAATAGATGAATTAAGCATACAGAACTTCATCTTTCAAGCATTTAGCATGAAGAACATGATTCAACAGACGAATTTTGAACTGAAAATTCAAATTTTTCAACTTTTGTAAAGGTTGTCCAACAGTCGTATGTTAAGAAGTGATAATTCGTATAACAGTAATGGACAAACATGACTTTAAAATTTTTGTTCTTGAAAATTTGAACTTCCATTATTCAATAGACGAATTTCGAGGCATCAGTGAGAACTGTTCCAAAGCATAATAGGTCGAAGTTCGTCTGTTGGTCACCTAAAATTTGAATGTTGACCACGTTGACTAGTACAAAAACACAGTTTATGAAGCAAAATACGTCTAACAACATTTAAAATATGAAAATCATCATTAAAAACTTACAAAATGGATCCGGAACTTAGGATTTTCGTTATTTACTTCACTTTCTGGTTGTTCCATTCTGGTGTGCTCTAATCTTCAAGTTTATTGCCATTTAATCTTGTGAGGAGCACCTGCAACTTAAATTAAACATACTCCGATGCAAAAGTTAGAATTAATTTGATGCTGTAAGATTTAAAAACAGAATTGTACACAGAATAACTTACAGTTCATTGGGATTTACCATACCCAATTCTCTCCTGATTTTTCAATGCTGGTATTCTGATAGAGGCTTTGTGAGTATATCAGCAACTTGATCCTCTGTTGGGATGTACTCCAACTTAACTTCTCCTTTTAGAACGTGATCCCTGATGAAATGGTGTCTAACTTCAATATGTTTTATCCTTGAATGCATGACAGGATTCTTGGTGATATTTATGGCACTTTGATTGTCACACATGATTGGTATCTCTTTCATTTTAACCTCAAGATCCTCAAGCTGCTGCTTCATCCAGATGACTTGGGCACAACAGCTTCCAGCTGCAACATACTCAGCTTCTGCAGTGGATAGGGCCACACTGTTTTGCTTTTTGTTGAACCATGAAACCAGGGATCCTCCAAGAAACTGACAAGTTCCACTTGTGCTTTTTCTGTCAGTTTTGGATCCTGCAAAATCAGCATCAGTGTATCCTTTGAGATCTTCTCCATTGCCTTTTGGATACCAAAGACCCATCTGTGATGTTCCAATAAGATATCTGAAAATTCTTTTCACAGCTGTTGCATGGGTCTCTTTGGGGCATGATTGGAACCTTGCACATATACAGACACTGAACATAATGTCAAGTCTGCTGGCAGTCAAGTACAGCAGGGACCCAATCATTCTTCTGTACTGAGTAATGTCAAACATCTTCCTATTCTCATCCATGTCCAGTTTGGTTGCAGTAGCCATAGGTGTTCTCATTGGCTTGGCATTATCCATTCCAAACTTCTTTAGCAGCTCCTTTAGATACTTGGATTGACTGAGAAAGATATCATCACCAAGCTGTCTGATTTGCAGTCCAAGGAAGAAGTTGAGTTCACCCATCATTGACATCTCGAATTCTCCCTGCATTAACTCAGAAAAATTCTTGCAAAGAGATTCATTAGTATCACCAAATATAATATCATCAACATATATTTGAACAATAAGTAAATCTTTATTTTCTTTTTTAGTAAATAAAGTTGTATCTACTTTTCCTCTGTTGAACCCTTTTTCAGTTAAAAAATTACTCAATCTTTTATACCATGCTCTAGGGACTTGCTTCAAACCGTAAAGGGCTTTCTTCAGTTTATACACATGATTTGGTTTTGTAGAATCCTCAAAACCTGGAGGTTGATCTACATAAACCTCTTCCATGATATATCCATTTAGAAAGGCACTCTTCACATCCATTTGATACAATAAAATATTTTTCATGCATGTATATGCTAGCAGTATTCTTATAGCTTCTAATCTAGCTACTGGTGCAAAGATTTCTTCAAAATCAATACCTTCTTCCTGATTATACCCTTTAGCAACCAATCTAGCTTTATTTCTGATTATAGTTCCAGATTCATCAAATTTATTTCTGAAAACCCATTTGGTACCAATGACAGGATGATTTTTGGGCCTAGGCACTAAATCCCAAACTTGATTTCTTTCAAACTGATTTAGTTCATCTTGCATAGCAAAAATCCAGTAATCATCAGTTAAGGCTTCTTCAGCACATTTGGGTTCCATTTGTGAAATGAAAGCACAGTTTAGCATTTTGTCCCTCAACTGTTTTCTGGTTTTGACTTTCTCTTGAACATCCCCTATCACTTGATCAATAGGATGATTCCTTTGATATCTCCAAGCTCTAGGGAGTTCTTCAGATGTGTCTGCATTATTTTCTTCATCAAACTCTTTTTCCTGGATATCTTCCTCTAGGTAACAGATTCAGATATCTTTGGAGATTCAGTTCTACTTTTATCAGAAATGCCCAGTTTTTCAAAATTGAAAGCAAGATCATCCTCATTGGTAACATGTTTTAAAACAGTTTCATTTTCAACGAAAACCACATGCACAGATTCTTCTACCACATTTGATCTTTTATTATAAACTCTATATGCCTTACTCCTACTAGAATAGCCCAGAAATATACCTTCATCGGATTTGGCATCAAACTTACCCAGATTTTCTTTTCCATTGTTGTGGACGAAGCATTTGCATCCGAACACATAGAGATGAGACAGATTTGGCTTTCTTCCCTTGTACAGCTCGTATGGAGTCTTACTAAGGATTGGTTTGATGTAGACTCTGTTTATGATGTAGCTTGCTGTATTTACTGCATCAGCCCAAAACACTTGAGAGAGTTCCTTCTCATTTAGCATAGCTCTGGCCATCTCTCCAATAGTTCTGTTCTTCCTTTCTACTACCCCATTCTGTTGAGGGGTCCTTGGAGCTGAGAAGTTATGGTCAATCCCATGCTCATTGCAGTATTCCAGAAAGTATGCATTTTCAAACTCTCCTCCATGGTCTGACCTGATAGATACAACAGAAATACCTTTCTCATTTTGCACTTTCTTAGCTAAGGTTACAAATGCATCAAAGGTATCACTTTTAGAGGAAAGGAATAATGTCCAAGTGAATCTAGAATAATCATCTACAATTACAAGCACATACAGATTACCACCAAGACTTTTCACCCTAGATGGTCCAATTAGGTCCATATGCAGCAATTCAAGTGGTCTAGTTGTGGTAACTACATTTTTAGATTTAAAAGATGATTTAGTTTGTTTCCCTCTTATGCATGCATCACATTCTTTGTCCTTTTTAAAAGATATTTTTGGTAAGCCAGTTACTAGCTCATTTTTAACCAGTTTAGACAATTGATTCATGTTAACATGAGCTAATCTCCTATGCCATAACCAACTATCATTATCCTAACTAATTAAACATACAGAATCCAAGGGAGGAAGTTCATCAAGATCAATAGTATAACAGTTACCATCCCTTTGAGCTTTGAGGATTACTTTGTGATCACTTTTTCTGATGACCAGGTAAAACTTTGAGTCAAACAACACCTAATTTCCTTTATCACAGGTCTGACTCATGCTCAGCAAATTGTGGTTGAGGCCAATTACAAACAATACCTCTTCAATGGATGTTTCTAGATTTTTGCCCACAATGCCAATACCAACAACTTTGCCATATTGATCACCTCCAAAGGTCACCTTTCCTCCTTTCTTGTCTCTAAGGGTGATGAACTTCTCCTTATCACCAGTCATGTGACTTGAGCAGGCACTGTTCATATACCATTTGTTGCTTTTCTTAGCTTTGAGACAGACCTGCAAAACAATATTTATGTTTTCTTTTTAGGTACCCAAATTTGCTTGGGTCCTTTTTGGTCAGTAGATTTTTCCCTAGATGCAGATGCAACTTTGGGAACCCATTCAACTTTCCTGCCACATCCATTTTTCCTCAAGACATAAGAACTGGAAATATGTCCCTTTTTGTTACAGAAATGACAGGTAGTGAAGGGACTGCTAGATTGAGAAGCAGGAAGAAAATAATGCAGATAATACTTTTGTCTTGCATGCTTTAGTTGATTATATGTTTCAATGCGAGAAGACATGTGATCTTTCTTTTTGTTGCTCTCAGCATGCACAAAATGTCTCATGTATGCATATTGGTTTTCCTTCCTAAGCTTTTCCTTGACAGCACATGGATCATAGCTAAGACCAGCTTTTTCTTATGATATTCTTTGGATCCCCATCAAGGCAAACAACATATCTTTACCTCTAGTGAGCCTAGACATGCTTTTTACTAAGCAATCATTAGTTTGCTTTAGTTTAATGCATGAAGTACAACAAACAGATTCAGCAGCAGGTACAGATGTGGTTTCAGAAAAGTTGCTCTGAGATTCTAGTTTAATGATCTTTTTCTTTGCTAGTTTTAGTTCTTTAGCAACTTTAATGAACTCATCATGAAGCTCATGAAATGCATTGAATAATTCAGAATAGAAAGGTTCAGATTCATATACCTCTTCTTCCTGATCACTGCTGCATGAGGGTTCAGCTTCTTCAGAAGCAAGTGCCATCAGACAGATATTGGCAATCTCATCTTCATCTTCTTCTTCCTCATCTGAGCTGTTGCCCCATATCGATGAGATGTAGGCTTTCTTCTTCTTCCCTTTGTCAGCAACTTTCTTTTCTCTTTCTTGCTTTTTGAGGAATTGAGGACAATCCCATTTGATGTGTCCTTGCTTCTTGCATTCATAGCAAGTCACAGGCTCTTTTGCCTCTTTCTTGCTTTCACTAGCTGCTCCTTTCTTGAAGAATCTCTTGTTTTTCTTTTTGCTGTAGAATCTTCCGAATTTCCTGACCATCATAGCCAGAGTTTCCTCATCCAGCTCATCTCCTTCGTCAGATTCTTCTTCCTTTTCATCAGCAGCTTTGAGAGCAAGACCTTTCTTCTTTCTGTCCAGGCTAGCTTCCTTGAGAGCTTTGATTTTTCCTTCATATTCTTCAAGGCTGCCGAAGAGAGCTGTGACAGAGGCCATTGATTCTCCTCTAGCTTCCTCTATTGCTGTCACCTTAGGCTGCCATTCCAGAGGAAGAGCTCTGAGTATCTTTCTTACTTTTTCAGATTGAGTGTACTCCTTTCCGAGGTTCTTCAATTGATTCACAATAAGAGTGAATCTCTTTTGCAGCTCCTTAACAGTTTCTCCTTCAGTCATTCTGAAGCTTTCATATTCTCCAATGCATGTGTTTAGTCTATTCTCCCTGATCCCAGTTGTTCCTTCATGTGCAATCTGCAGAGTGTCCCACATCCCTTTTACAGTGGAGCATTGTGAGACTCTGTAGAATTCGTCCTGGTTCAGGGCACTGACTAAATAATGCTTTGCTTTGAAATTTAGCAGGACTCTTCTTCTGTCTTCATCATTCCATTATGCTTCTAGCTTCTCTTTGTGTCTTCTATCTTCAGTTAGAGTCATTGGAATGAAATCTCCTTTCTCAATAACTGACCAGATATCAAGGTCAATTGATTGGAGGTAAATATGCATCCTCATCTTCCAGTGCCCATAATGTTCTCCACTGAAGCCTGGTGGTCTATTAGTGTTGTTCCCTTCAGAAAGTATGCTTTCTCTAAAGCCAGCCATCTTAATTCCTGGACTGTGAGATCCTTTGTATGGGAATCCGATCTCTGATACCACTTGTTAGGAAGGCTGACTTCTCAAGAGGGGGGGTGAATTAGGAAAACTAAAATTTTTCTGCACAAAGTCAAATGGGTGAAGAAAGTAAAGTGTAATAAAGCAATGTAAAAACAAAGTAAAGTGAAAAGTATTAATAGAGAGAAGAACACTCAATGATTTATTCTGGTTCGGTCTATCCACTTGACCTACATCCAGTCCCCAAGACATCTCTTGAGATTTTTCCACTATACAGCAAGAATTCAACGGGCTTCTTGCTAATGCCTCAGTACAACGAGTATGCTCTATTTTCTGGAGTTTTCTCAATCTCTCTAAGCACTTCTACAATGTGCTTCCCAATCCCCTTGTGATTTCCCCTCATAAGTAAATCTATCTTCCAGATGAAGTGTAGATTGTTTACAAAGATATAACTCTCTTGAATAGAGTAGATATGAAGGTTAAAGTACAGATATTGAAGCTAGAGGGTAAAAGCTTTTGAGAAGATGGTTTAGCAGTAATTCAGTATATACACGTTTGATTCATTACCCACAACTTCAAATGATGTTATATTTATAGATTTAGATCTCAAATGTCCGTTAGAGACTTAATCTATCCGTTGGGGAAGTTATCCAACGGTTACTCTGAAAAACTATCCGTTAACCAACTGCATTTAATGCTTCTGACATACTGAAATTCGAATTTTGGTTGGTCAACAAACGAATTTTGAAGGAACCGAAGGTTAAGGCTTCCAACATTACAGCACGAAGTTCGTCTGTTCATGAAGTGAAATTCGAATTTTGAAACTTGTAAAATGTTTTCACGTTGTGACATACGAATTTTCAAGAAGAAAGTTTTTCTGTTAAGTATGAACAGTGTTTTCAATTTTCTACAGTGTCCTTGAAATTCGAATTTTGGAAGCCCAAAATTCGTCTGTTCCCAGTACATTCAAGGAGGCACAGTAGTTTACTTTCTTCGAAATTCGAATGTTGAAAGAGTGAAGTTCGTCTGTCAGAGAGAATCTTTTCAGACTAACTTCAACATTCGAAGTTACAAAACTCTGTCATTCGTATGTCAACATTTCATTCCAACAGACTCACAACCTTAGCTTCTGAAATTCGAATTTTAATGTTCAAAGTTCGTCTGTCAGAAAGCAGTTTTGAAATTTAAATTACTCTTGATCTCAGATGAACTTCAACATTGTTTCAGACGAATTTCTTCCATTTTCATAAGTTGTGTTTTGTCTGAAATTCAAATTTTGAAGACTCGAAGTTCGTCTATTTCAAAGAAGCTTCTTTCAGACTTGTATGAAAATTTGAATGTTGGAAAGCCAAAGTTCGTCTGTCAGATAGTATTTTTGAAACTAAATTTCTTCTTAATTTCAGATGAACTTCAACATTTTTCAGATGAATTTCTTTAGTTTTCACAAATTATATTTTGTCTGAAATTCGAATTTTGAAGATGCGACGTTCATCTGTTTCAAAAAGGCTTCTTTCAGACTTAGATGAAAATTTGAATTTTGGAGAATCAAAATTCGTCTGTTAGAGAGACATCTCTTCAGACTTATTCAGTTTTAGCTCGAAATTCGAATTTCCAAAGGCAAAGTTCGAATTTCCATATGACAGTTCAGTTTAAACTTTTCAAACTTCATCTGTTTGTGGGTGTTTTTCAAATAAGTCAAGATTTAACATAAAATCAAGGTTTGAAAACATTTTTTCTTAAAATCAAAATCTTTTATCCTCATTAAAACATAACAAAAGATCCTACAGAAGATCTAAGAGCTATTACTCAAAAATTCTTCACTTGAAACACTTTGATCTCATTTGATATCTTCAATCCAAGCTCTTGATTGTTGCTTTGGAATCATCAAAACTCTTAATTCAACAAGGGTTTGAAAAGGAAAGGGAATTTCAAGTTTTTGACTCTAAAAATGGATTCCTTGAGTTCAAAATAGGTAGATACAAATATGTTGTACAAAAAAAAGCTCAAGGGAAAACAAAATAAAATTTTTACTTCAAGTATGCCACTTTGTGAATGAGCTTAATGAATCAGTGGCTCATGGTATCATTTTATGATGTAATAGGGATCCAAGAAGTGTTTTAAGATCAATGGAAGTGTCCACAAAGTTTGGAGGTCATTGGAAAGCAAGAAGGTAGTTATTTTCCCTATTATGCTTAATGTTGTCATACTTTGTTTCCATGATAATATGACTATTTCATATTTGTTTGAATGCTTTATGATGTATTTTCATTGTTGGCTGAATGTTTGAAGAATTTTATGACCCTAGGATATCCATTTTACAAAGTGTTATCATGCCAAAATTTTTATGGAATTGTATGGCATAATATGAAGTTATGATTTTCATTGAGGATTTTATGAAATGATATGATGATGTGAATGCATAATTGGGTGTAGCTACTGAGATTCTTTGAATCTCATTCCTTTCCAAATATTAACTATGTTAGGGCAAGGACATGAAAGTATTCAAACAAATGAAGGGAAATGAAGAAGATGATGGAGAATTATTTGATTTTGTAAGTTATAATGTTAAGTTAAGAAAATATGTATTATGTATGTATAAAATGAAATTATGTAATTATACATGATTATGTTCCTTAAAGTCCTCTTATGATGTTATGTGTGGATTTGGAACAATAAATGTTGATGTATGATGTTTATGAAGTTTATTATATGAGTTGTGACATAAGTTTGTTTGAGATGACCAGTATTGATTTGAGTAGGGGAACTCTATTCAAAACAGATCATCCTATATAAGTGTTATACATTCTCTTAAAGTAGATAGAACAAGCTTTTCATATAGCTAAAGAACACCTAAATTGGACAAGTGTATGATTTATAATGAAATTTTGAAGTTAGGATTCAAAATTGGATAGTATTAGAAAAACTGGAACTTACACTGTGAACACTGAATTTTTCAAAAGGCACTATAAAATAGTGTATAGCTCCAAAAATTCAGTGATTTGAATTTATGGAAATATCTAAGTCTTAGAAAACGAATGCCACTAGTTTGAAAGCCTTTGGAGCTATAAAGAAGGAGTTATATAATTTCTCCTAAAACTATTTCAGTAGAGGTAGTATTCTGACCCATAATAGTTAAGTTAATGTTATGCCTTGTGCAAACTGAATAAATGTACAAGAAAAATATTTCTAAAAAGTAGACTCACAGGGCTTTCCAATGACATAATGAATGCATAAATTGGCTCAGGGTAGAGAGAGATATGAATTTATAAACATAAGGCCAAAATCCTGGGGAAGAAAAAATGACCAAATGTATAGTAAATATTTGAGAAATATACTGTATAAATTGGTCAAGAGAATGCTCTGTTTCATATTTTTTCCATGTATAAAAGATTTTTATCTATTTTTATAGACTTGAATTATTATGAAATAATTTTTCTAGAATTAGTTGTGAATTTTCAAAATTCAGTCGGCAAAGTGGAAACTACCGTATGAACAGTAACAAAAAATTTTGGAAATTCTGATTTTCATTCTTATGTGATTCAAGTTTAGGATCAAGTATAATCAGACTTAAAAGAAATCTAATTCATGGGAAATGAGTCTAAAAGTAAGGTGTTACAACATTTCCCCAAATTCTGAGCTATATCATTTTTCTATACTCAAGTTAATAATAGAGAGGATTTAAATGGAGTCCAATTGGTGGTTTTTGTAATAACTTGCAAATACCATAAATCTCCAGAACATATAATAAAGCCACAAAGAAATATTATTGATATACTTTCGAGCTGCTGCTCTTCAGGAATAATCCTTACATTACCATCCCCATCAAAAAGGACCTTGTCCCCAAGGTCAAAATCTAGAAAAGAAGAGTGAATGACGTCCAAAGACTCCCATGAACAGTTATCAGTATCAAACCAACGAATATGTAATTGTGGATGCCAAGAATTTTTGTACTGAACAAGTCAAGTAGATAAAATAGCTGATGGAACAATAAAGGGTTTGGCATCCTCAATAATAAACGGAAATGGGACACAACTTGTGGTATGTGTTCCATGACACTTCTTAAGGAGTGAGATGCGGAAAACATGAAGGATATGGTCATCATCAAGAAATTGTAAAAGATATGCTACCTCGCCAATACGTTGTATAATACGAAAGGGTCCAAAGTAGAGAAGTCCTAGCTTTTCATTTTTCCTAAGATAAACCAAATGCTGCCAATAAGGCTAAAGCTTGACAAATATACAGTCATCAGCATTGAAGGTAACCTTTGTACGTTTTTTATCAGCAAATTTTTTTATCTAAGCTTGAGCTCAAGTTAGATTGGTTTTAAGAAGATCCAATATATTATCATGAAACTAAAGTTGTTGCTCAAGATCAGGTGGGCTACTAGCAGAATGAGTGTGTCGTATGAGTGTATATGGGTCCTTGCCATAAATAGCTTTGAAAGGTGTCATTTTGCCCAAGGAAGGAACTGCATCCATAATCTAGGAGTACCATGCACAAAACAACACAAGCACATTTCTAAACACTTATTTAGTGCCTCAGATTGACCATCTCTTTGAGGATGATAAGAGGAAAAAATTTGTAATGCGGTACCCTGTAATTTGAAGAGTTGCTTCCAAAAAAGAGCTAGTGAGAACCTTGTCACGATTAGAGATAGTTCAACAAGGAAACCCATGTAATTTGACAATATTCTGCATGAAGACCTCAACAATAGAATTACTGGAATAATCTGACTTGAGGGGCATAAAATAAGCAAACTTGGACGGTCGATCAACTACTACAAAAATGACTATGAAGCCTCGTGAAGAAGCAAGGTGGGTGATGAAATCTATTGCAATATCCTCCCAAATTTGCTAAGGTATAGGCAAGGGACTTACTAATCTAGCAGGATGTAATTAAGATGTTTTAACATGTTGGCAAATGGAGCAACTTGTAATGAATGTTTTGATGTCTCGGTGTATACCCATCCAAAAGAAATTAACAGCAATACAATGAAAAGTATGTAGTACTCCAGCATGGCCTCTAATAAGGGAAGAATGGAATTCTTGGAGAATAAGAGTAATAACATCTTTGGCATCTAGAGGAATTACTATTCGTTGCCACCAAAAAATTAAATCATTACGAAGATAGAACTGAGGCATTAAAGTAGGATCTTGTTTAAATTTAAGAAGAAATTGTTGAAATGACATAGAAGCTTGCAATTTTAGAAGAAGTTCATCAAGAAAAACACTGTGAGGGACAAAATGAACCATAAAAGGCACGAGACGGCATTAGTAGCAATATTAGATTTGCCAAACTTGTATTTAATAGTATAACGAAAGTCCAATAGTTTTGGAAGCCACTGTTCTTACTCAGGAGTCTGAATGACTTGATCAGTTAAATGTCTCAAACTGTAATGGATTATAAGAATAATAAAAGGGTGACACAGTAGATAATGTCAAAATTTAGCCACAGCCTTAGTAATGGCAAACAACTCTCGGACATAAGCTGACTTATGCTACATACTAGTTGATAGCTTTTTGGCAAAATAAGCAATGGGATGTCCTTCTTGGCTGAGAGTAGCAACTATATGAATTCCCGATGCATCAGTTTCTAAGATGAATAGCTTAGTAAAATCTAGCAGAGCAAGAACTGGGGCTTGAGTCAAAGCATTGTTTAGAGCTTCAAAAGCGTCTCTAGCAATAGCATTCTAATGAAAATCATCCTTCTAAAGTAGTTGAGTTGAAGGCATAGCAATAGTAGCATAGTGTTTAATAAAATGCATATTGAGTGATATTAGTTGGAAGAGGCCAAGCCTTAAGTAGCGATTTTGGTAGGATCCATTTCCACGTCTTGTTGAGAGATAACATGCCCAAGGTAATCAATACAAGTCTAACCGAAAGAGCATTTAGAGAGTTTGGCAAATAATTGATGCTCTTGTAAGGTGGACAGAACAGTAGAAAGATGTTGAAGATGGTGAGACCAAGAAGCACTGTAGATGAGAATATCATAAAAAAAAACCAACACAAACTTTGGTAAGTATGGACTGAATATGGAATTCATTAGGGCTTGAAATGAAGCAGGTGAGTTAGTCAAACCGAATGGCATTACAATCCATTCATAATGTCTATAATGTGTATGAAAAGCAGTCTTATGGTGATCTTCTAGACATACAAGTAACCAATGATAACTATATTGTAAATCTAGTTTAAAGGAATAGCATAACCCACGTAATTCATCAAGTAGTTCATTAATAGTGGGTATAGGAAAGGAGTCCTTGATTGTCATAGAATTGAAGGCGAGGTAGTCAACACAGAAGTGCCATGAACCATCCTTCTTTTTCACTAATAAGACAAGCGCAAAAAATGGACCAGTGCTAGGTTGAATTAGACCATCTTGAAGCATGTCATTCACCATTTCTTTGATAATACCCTTTTGAATATTAGGATAGTGGTGGGGTCAAACTTTAACTGGAGCAACCCCTTCCTGCAATGGAATGCAATGATTGTGTAAACGCTGAGGCGGTAATCCATGAGGTACATCAAATACGACTTTAAAGTGGCAAAGCAAGTCAACTAAATCAAAAGGAGTATCTGCAGCAACTGTAGATCCTCCAAAATAGGGGAGATAGCAAAACAATGTAAGAGAAAAATAGCTTCAATGCTATCAGTATCAGAAAGACGTTGAAACTGATTAAAAGTTGGTATAGAGCTTCAAGAAGAAACAATCCCCTGGAGAGTGATAAGGAATCCCTGAGAATAATAGCGAATCATTTGAGTACTATAAATAGCTATATGAAGTCCCAATGTAGCTAACTAAGCAGAACCTAACACCACTTTGGCACCAAAAATAAGCAATACATAAACATGATAATATATGTGATGACCATTAATATAAAGTGGTAAATCACAAATAATACCCTCACAGTGGAGGATTTCACCATTACCCACGACCACTTGCAGGCCAGGACATGGTTCAATGGGAAAATCCAAATGATGTGCAATATATGGCTAAATAAAATTGTCAGAGCTACCACCATCAAGCAATACTTTAACAGATGCACCAACAATCAGACCATCAAAACGGATAGTATCAACACCAAAAGTTCCTTGAAACACACAAAGAGAAAGATATACTAAAGGAGGGGTATCACCTGAATCATCTGGAGAAGGAAGAGTAGGAAAAGACTTTGGTGAATCATCTTCCTGTTCTGTTTGCATGAGGAGATAATGCTTGTTGGGACATTTATAGTCTAAAGAATACTTAGCATCATAAGTGAAACAAATGCCCTTCTCTCATTGAAGTTAGATCTTAGCTTGAGAAAGCTTGCGAATCGAAGGTATGGGGTTGGTAGAAGGAGTAGACAACCGTAGAGGAAGGGATGCCTTTGAATTGGATCCTAACAGAGGTGTAGATGAAATAGATGTTGAACACATGGTCTTCAAAGAAGGGGTCGAAGAAAAAGGAAATTTCAACCATTGGGGTACACCCACAAGTAAATGACGTTCATCAAAAAGTCGCGCCAAATCTGCAACTTCTAAAAGAGTAGTAGGCGATTTGGTAAGGACATCACACTTAATATCTGGTTTAAGACCACTAATTAAATAGTCAAAAAATGCATCATCTATAAGCCCGCTAACTCGATTAGCCAATACCATGAATTCAGTATAATATTGGGCCACAGACTCAGATTGATAGAGTTTAAACAATTTGGGCCTAGGTGCATCAAAATGAGAGGGTCCAAATTGATTTCCAATAGCAGTGGCTAAGGTCTCCCAAGAAGGAATGAGATTATTTTTGGGAGCATCTGGAACCATGGAACGATGAAACCTTCCTTATGAATGGTGGTGATAGTCAAACATTGGGGGTCTGGAGTGTCATAATATGTAAAGAATTGATTAGCATGAAAAAGCCAATTAAAAGCATTGGACCCATCAAATCATGGAAAGTTGAGCCTGACTTGGTGAGTTTGAATAGAACCCATCAAAACAGAAGTCAATCCTGATAAATCACCATGGTTATTGGAGGAAGAAATCAGAGAAACAAGCTGTTGGACACTACATTACGATTAAGAGTCTCAATTGCACAAGTCATGATAGCTTCTAAGTGGTCCATTCGAGCATTGGAAGCAGTCTCAATGCTATCAAAATGAGCAGAGTAATCCTAATCTTACTGTGAAAGAAGATAAAAAAAATGCTTGAGTTCAGTAGTGAACTCCTTTATTCTTGTGTCTTCTGCCATGGTTTGATAGAGGAGGGCAACGAGAGCACCAAATGTAATAACCTACAAATACTGTAAATCTCCAAAACATATAATAAAGCCACAAAGAAATATTATTGATATACTTTCGAGAATTTCTAGCTATAACTTCAAGCAGAAAAGGGAAAGAAATACAGAAAGAAAGAGGGTTTAAAGAGAGACTTTTCTTAACAAACTTCACACCCTTTTCCCTTAGTGTACAGCCCTGTTATAGCCCATCATTCTCTCTCAATTTCCATGTACGTCTCCTCAAATGATCACTACGTCGTAATCCATAAGGTACCATGTCATATTTTCTACCCAAGCTTGGTGGATCATTTGACACCTGTCCCAATTGTCCGTTGGGATAATTTGTCTCATTTGCGTGCTATCCATTCGAGGGAATCTTCATAGTCCTTGCATTTCCTCCACTGATGCGCAATGAATTTGTCTCATATTCTTGTTACTCTTCAGGAATAATCATCACAGTATTTAATTTGGTTGTTCCTGCATAGATTTAATTGACCGCTCTACTTAATTTTGAAGCTTTTAAAATGGATTGTTAGAGGGTTCGTCTATTTGTATGATAGGACAAAAATCCATTTCATCTCATTTTTCTTGCAGTTACATATTGTTCTTTCCATAACACAATAGTGTGCTTTTGGGTATATCTTAATTCTTTATTATGCTTTGTTCATAATCGGCTTTGATAGACTTACACATATATTGGTATGTACACAGGTTTCAGAATGGAAGAGGCTGAACATGACCTTGTCAAGGAATTTGACTTTTTTTTTTTCTTTAATATGATCTGCCTTGCAATTTTTTAGATTGTTGTTCTCACACTGTGGTTCACTGTTTCTCCTTATATTCTCCTTACTTCCATACATTCTCCTTCCTTCTCAGTACTCAGCTCGTGCTTACCGGTGCTTTGTTTTTTACCCCCTTTTATAGTGGTGGTTGAGGTATCTGTTGTAACAGAATCTATGGAAGCCTACTAGGTTGCAAACCCATGGCATCTTTGAGGATCATCAAGATAGCTTGCCGGTGGTCTTAGGAAAAATTTTGAATTTATGTGAATGCTCATAAACTGTTACCCATCTATTTTTTCTTTCTTGAGATTTTTGGTTCTTTCCTTTTTCTTTTGAATGAATGAAAAAAATGAGAGATAAGAATAATGGAGTCAACAAAATCTTCTAACATGTCGTTTCCAAAGGACTCGAACATCCAGACCTACTATGCTTAGCACAATTCTCCTTCCCTAGGCATTTGATCCGATATGCTTCTTAATTCTTGCTTGAGTTTTTTTTTTTTTTGGGTAATTTCTCACTCAATTTTGCATATTTTCTTGCTTATTTTCTTTCTTTCTTTCTTTTTTCTTTACTCCTACAGAGAAAATACCAAGTTTTGGAGGTCAAATGGAGGACAAATTGTTAAGTGCTACAATAGATGAGGTCCTTTCTGTTGAGCTTCCGGCTTCACCTGCTTGGAAGAAACTATTATATTTTGTTACCATGCTTTTCTATTATATTTGCTATCATGCTTTGATTTCTAAGCTTACTTAGTTCAGTTCTCTTAATAGCTCTCTACATGAGATAAAGTTCTTCGCTTTAGTTATTATTGAATTGAATTTAATTGAATTATTGAACTGGTGTCTATAGCTACCTAACTTTCTTGGCAATTGGTTTATCTCACTTCCTTTTAAGAATTCCTTCTTCTCCCCTGTTCTTGCACCTAACCGTTACCCAGAAGAAAAATAAACAATATATAGTGCACAAATTTCCAGGAAAACATTAGAATATTAAGGAATAAGCATGACCTATTAAGCTAAGATAAAGTAGAAGCTTGGTTGTTTATTTCTTCCTTTGCATGCTTTTATATGATTTCGACATTTCATTCACAATGCTTGGATTTTATGTTGGTTTCATTTCATGCTTTGTGGCACTACCACAAGAGACACCTTCGCCTAACTTTTTTTATGGTTTTACACTTAAATTAATGATAGTGAAAAGAAGAAAACATGTCCTGTATTTCTAAGTCATGCCTATATAGTGTGTGTTCGACAAAATGGTTTGGCAAATCCAAAAGCTACACTCACAAGTACTTTCAATTCTTTTTGCTCAACATTGCTAGGTTTTTTTAGTTTCATTCTTTCTTGAACTTCTATATTATACTTAATTACTTATTATCATAAAACCGATCAATTGTGGGCTCTTCTTTTTCTATCCAACTATTTTTGTTATGCTCAATCAAAATTTATTGAAGTGAGTTGGTCTATGTTAGTGTAAATGCTTTTGGATTCTTTTTGTCAGCCAAAATATAGGTGGACATCTTCAATCCAAGCATGCATTTTGATAGAGAAAATGAGATTATTATTTTTTACAATGAGGCATACTAATTGCTTTTTATTCCTTTACCTTTGCTTCAAGTCTACAAATAAATTAATTGATTATTACCTTAGAGCATTTATTGATTGATGCAGTATTTTTCTAACGACAAGGAATATTTTAATTTCCTAATGTTGCTGATTTGATGCTATAGTATATGGAATATAGCTGCTCTGTGGACTTAACCTTGCATGAATATTGACTGCATTCCATAGGAACAGAGTATGTGTTTTCAGGATATATTGTTCATAAGGGTTAATCTTTAAGAATTTGTGCTTAATTTATTCCCTCTTATACAATTGTTGGTTTTCTATCAAAATGTATTTAATTTATTACAAAAATCTTCACCAAAGCTTATTAACGGCAAATGTATTATGTTGTTGAAGGTATTGTGTCTTAATTCTTAGCAATTTTATGTTTGTTTTTTACCCTAAAATGATGTTGCAAGCTGGAGATATATAAACTTCATCCCTCTTTTATAGGAATTCAGTGAATTGTAAAGTACTGTTTCTAAGTTGCAATAGGGCTAGAACTAGAGTAGGGAATGGAGAAAATTAGAAACAAAATATTTAAGGTAAGCTTTGTGATTATAATTTTTTATTTTGGATTTATATTCTACAAATACACCATTTTACGTCTGTTATTTTGGGCTTTTTATGGCTGTTCTCAAAGTGATGTAAAAGCTATAGACATAAAAAGTAAAGCATTTTACGTCTGTTACTTAACAGTCATAAATGGGCGACCCTTTCTACGGTTGTTTTCTCAGAATAGCCATCTACGGTTGTTCTTCAAAAAACAGTTGTAGAAAAGGAAGCATTTTACATTTATTTTCTAAAAAACAGCTGTAAATTGGAATTTTCTTGTTTATATTAATTCCTTGTAACTATCCATAGCCAAACCTATATTTATTGCCAAAATGTACAAAACAACAAAGCAAAGCTTTCTATGGCTTTTTTTTTACAAACAGTTGTAGAAAGTGTGTCACTTTATGGCTGTTTTTAAAAACAGCCTTGGAAAGTGCAACTTTCTATTGTTGTTTTTCAAAAGACAACCGACCTTTCATATCTTTTTTTTCAAAAACAGCCATAAATTGGAATTTTCTTTTTTATAGTAAAGCCTTGTAACTATCCATATCCAAACCTATATTTTATAGCCAAAATGTAAAAACAACAAAGCAATTTTTATAGCAAAAAAAGTAAGTAGCTTTTTACATCATAATAGTTATATACAACATCTAACATATTGTTCTAAACTATTCTGATCAATCAAAACTAATCTATCTAATAACAAAATATATTCAAATGAATCGATAAAGAAATTCTAACCACTTGTTCTGAATGTGGTCAATTTCTTGTTGGAAATAGGGACAGTCATCATTGAAGTACTGCAAGTTTAAAACTTACATTAATATAACTCATATAACAACAAGTCATAAGGAAAAAAATGAAGTTATAGATAATATAATTGCCTTATCGAATGAGTCAACAACATTACCAATAATTATGTCATACATATCTCTCATAACATAGTAGTCATACTCTATTCCCCTAGACTAGCTACGAGACTATAAATCAACAAAGAAGACGAAAAAAATCAAGATACTTGGATTAATTTCCTTTAAGGTTAGGACAAAACTACATACTAACATTTGGGTATTTCCATTCTGTTTTTTTAGCCTCTTATGTGTGTTTCCCACCCCTTATTTGGTATGTCTTCATAGCCCTATAATCAAATACATGGAAGAAAGTAAATTATAGACTAAAATCTATTTGATATGTCACATGTGATCACAAACCAAAGTTTTACACAAATATATACTTACAAATGAAGTACATCACGAAAATCTTTGGGTGCTTTTCCATCCTTTTTGTTGGAGTTATTTTTCTTCTTTTTCTGAGAGTCATCTTCCTTGTCTATATAAGAATCAAATCAATAGGTAGTGCACCGCTCAGTGCATAATACCTACAATGTCCAATGTGCACTACAATATATCAATTAATGTTAATATCATATCAATCAGAGAAATTCTATTTGCAACTACTTATTTGTATATGATTTTCAGATTTGTTACCCATAATGGACTGGCGCCAACCAACAGGGCTTAGGGCTCTCTACAATTGTATTTCCAATGTAGTTTCCTCTGTCACCCTCTCTAAACCTAACACTTTGGATATGATATGGACAAAGGAACCCATATTTCTCATTTCTTTTCAATTGGGTGCAATATTGATCAAGAACCCTATTAGAGAAATAAAATAAAAATAAATGTATAGAAATGTAACTACTTAGAAATGCATAAATAGAGAGATGCATTAGTAATGAAAATAAACTTACATGATCCAAAGGGATAGAATGGATACATCCAGGTATTGCGTGTTTAGGAAATCCAAGACATCATTCTTCTGAATATGGATAGTATACATGATAGGTCCCACAATTAGAGGAGCCATTTCAATTTGAATAGGAAACTCAGCACTAAATTGTAAAACTTCTGTCTTTAATCGTGTTAATGATCCCATTTCTGTGACATCATATGAGTCATGGAATTGAGATTAAGGCATTGAATCTAACAAATCATTCCCCTTGCTCCTTCCTTAAGTAAATAATAATGAATTTTAATCTCAAACTATATCTATATAATCAAATACAAGAGAATTATAAGATTTTTTATACCTGAGGCATGATTATTGTAACAAGCCTTTTCAGCCACAAAATAAAATTTCTTGGAGCTTGGGCTACTATCATAACCATATCAATAAGAAATGGCACATGTGCATGAGGCTCAATGACATTTTCAACCGACACCTTTACTTGATCCTTTGGTATTTGCTGGTGGTGGAAGGTTGACGTTGAGGTATAAACTCAGCCTTAAGCTACAATGTGCCTCATTGAAACATCCAAAAATAGATCACATGCTACTCCCTCATTGGAACTATCTTTCGTGCTATGAACCACAAGAGAAGGTGTCATCTCGATAGGTGATTCCTGCACAGGTGGTTGCAAGCCAATAGTAGAGAACATGGAGAATATCTCCCATCTTATGGCTTTGATCTTTGAATCCATTATTTGATGCATTCGAGCTTCTATTTCCTCCGTATTCTTATCCAACATTTGCTTCAACTTATGCTCAGACATAACTTGCTTCCTAGATCCAAAATATTCCTTTATATCTACTCCTCGCCCTACGCCCCTAACACTACCCAGGTGCTCATCCTTACCTAAAGCAGTTGCCAAGATATCTTGCCTCCCACTTGGAGTGAATAATCCTTGAGAGGCTTGCTCCTTGTGAGAATCATATACCATTCAAGTAGCATATATATAATTAGTAATCTCATCATTGAAGTTACATAATCACTTTGATGATAATATATTTACAATCTTTCACCAACCACTTGAGCCTCAGGGGTGAAATATGGTCCATGCTTATTTCTTCTTGCCCTCTTCCATTTTTGAGCATGGGTTACTGGAGATGGAGGAGAATTAAGAATAGATGGATATGAAATTGTAGTTTCTTGCCTTTCCATCAACTTCTCTTGCATCATATTATGCTCTAGTAACTCATATCCTCCACGAGACAAGTTGTGAGGATAGACATTTAGTTTTTGCTTCACTTGAGCAGCTGCTCTTCATTTCTGGTGCAAAAGAAACAAATAATTTTTAGTTACTACTTAATAATGCAATTTAAATAACAAAAATTACTAATTTAATAACCTCAGCCTCAGGTGTTAGCTGACTCTCAACAAACTTCTTCCATGTCTCTTCATCCAAGTACTCACACATGGTGGTTGGATTCTTGTGGTTCAATGCACCATATATGTATCTGCTAGTAAAGTTTGATTTAAAGTCCTTCCATTGCTTCCCTACTATCTTTAACAATTTCTTCCTCATCTCTTTCGTAGCAGGAACGTCATAAGTGATCTACATGGTAACACACTCATACAATGATAATGACTAATATTATAATAACATTAGAACAAAAAAATATCAATATAAAGTAATATACCAATATAACATTCCAAATTTGCATTGTCACATCTTTCAGTACTTTTTTCCAATCAGGGAACAAGATACTGACTTTACTACGAGCCAAATCACTTAAAAAACTTGCAAATTAAGTCCATCCATTATGCCCTTCATATTCTAACTCGGTGAGGTCAACATATAATTTCTGTCCACTAACTCGAGCTTTGGTCAAGGAACTCATCTTTGTGGTACCTTTTGTTTTTATCCCTTCATTAGTTGTACTCTTGCTAGCAACCATGGTAGGCTGCTTAAAATCACTGGAGGAATTGCTAGAGGAATCGCTAGCGATATCCATGTGCTTATTTAGACAATAAACAAAATGAAGTAAATTGAAATGAATTCAAAACAATCATGAAATTAAAATAATAAATGAAATTAAACTTTGAATGTGTGGGCTTGGCCAAAATAACCTTATGTAGGGATATTTTCCTAAATCCCTTTATGATGATTATGTCTTACAGCATGTACATCTTCTACTTCATCTTCTTCATTCACCCGAGGTAGCCTTGTACAGAAAGAAAGGGTCTCATCAATATCATAAGTTGATTCCTCATTCTCAACATTAATAGTCTATCTTTTTACTAGAAGAACAGCATACCACTTTTTATCAACTGGATCAATGACATAAAAAATTTGTTTCACTTAGTTTGCCAAGATAAAAGACTCCTCCTTGTAACCTACCTTATTAAGATCCACTAAGGTAAACCCTAATTCATCTGTTCGAACACCATTGTTACTATTAACCCACTTACATTTGAAAACAAGAACTCTAAATTCTATGTAGTCAACCTCCCATATCTCTTCAATAACCCAAAACTATGATATGGCTACCAAAATAGGGTTTCTATCTTTTGCATTAGAAAAATGCATCACTTTTGCTTCCACCATAACACCACTATTCTGCATAGTGCTATTGTCATCCTAGGCTTTTGTATAGAATGAATACCGATTGACGTCATAACCACTCCAGTATATAACCTCAAAGCGTAGCCTATCGGCTAAACATTTTATTGTATTAGAAATGTTGTCATCATCCATAACATGTTCTTTGAACCATGATTTGAAAGTCCTATTGTGTTCATTTACAAACCATTTATTCCTCTTCCGAGGGTTTTTTCTGTGATAATGTTCTTATGCTTGGCTAAGTAATCCTAAACTTCATTAGTGTTATTTAAGATATATGGATGTTCTTGTAGCACTTCTTTACTACTCATGCTCTTCACTCTAAGCCCTCATGTACCCTTACCTACACCTTTTCTTTCATGGTAGGACTTTGGAAGTCCAATAGCTTTTATTGCTGACAAGTATTCACTACAAAACTCAATTGCTTCTTCGGTAACATATCTTTCAACAATAGAAGCTTTAGGCTGATGTAGATTCTTCACATATCCTTTCAGGATTTTCATACATTGCTCAAATGGGTACATCCACCTCAAATAAACCGAGCCACAAAGCCTTATCTCTCTCATCAAATGAACAATTAAATGAACCATAATATCAAAAAATGACGGTGGAAAGTACATTTCAAGCTGGCTCAACGTAATAACAAGATCATTTTCCAATTCATCCAATTTATGGGGTCAATCACTTTGCTACATATAGCATTGAAGAAGAAACACAATTTGGTTATAGTGTGTCTCACATTTTTTGGCAAAATGTCCCAAATAGCTATTGGTAACAACTGCTGCATCAAGACATGGCAATTAGGAGACTTCAAGCCTACTAGATTCAAATCATTCATTGCCATGAGCCTCTTGATATTTAAAGAACACCCTTGTGATACTTTGATACCATGTAAACACTCACAAAAACTTCTCTCTTTTTTGGACAATGTACATCAAGCTGGAGGTAAATAAGTCCTCCCTCCGACTAGTTGTGGAGCAAAGTCTTCTTGTATTCCCATTTCAACTAAGTGTTTTCTTACGTTCACACCATCTTTACTCTTCCCCTTTATGTGCAAAAGTGTTCCGATAAGACTATCACACACATTTTTCTCAACATGCATCACATCAAAACTATGACTAACCTCAAGACTCTGCCAATATGGAAGGTCAAAGAAGATAGACCTCTTTTTTCATAAATTCTTCTTTGTTGCAAGCTTCTGGTTCTTACCAAAGATCACATTGATGTCTTTCACTCATTGATAAACTTGCTCTACAGTTATTGGCTTTGGAGGTTTTTCATACTCTTATAGGCCATTGAAAGCTTTTTTAATCTATGATAAGGATGGTGACTTTTGAGAAATCTTCAATGATCAAGTTAGATAGTTTTCTTTCCATGTTCAAGTTATTTGTAGCATGAGCAATGTTCACAAATAGGGCATGTTGTATGGCCTTTAACACTATATCCAAACAAGTTTCCATATGCAAGGAAGTCATTTATCATGCAAAAGATCATGGCACAAAGCTTAAAGAACTCCTTGTGATATGCATCAAATACATCCACACCTCCCTCTAATAACACCTTCAAGTCCTCAATCAAATGTCCCAAGTAGACATCTATGTCATTTCCTGGCTATTTTAGGCTCGAAATCATCATAGACAACATGATGCTCTTGCATTTCATACACATATGATGAGGTAGGTTGTAAACTACTAGAAGAATAGGCCATAAGCTATGTATACTACTAAGGTTGCCATAAGGATTCATTCCATTTGTACAGAGTCCAAGCCTCAACTTTCTTGGCTCATGGCCGAAATCAGGAAACAATTTATCAATTATTTTCCATTGAGGAAAATCAACAAGATGTCAAAGCATTCCGTTGGATTTTTCTCATCTGTATGTCATATCAAGTTCTTTGCATCCTTTGCATTAGCAAATAGGCGCTTGAACCTTGGTATTATTGGAAGATACCATAAGACCTTTAAAGGATACTCCTTCACTTTGTAGTGTGATAACCCACATTTTGGACACATATGTAGCTCTTCATATTCATTTATGTACAATATACAGTCATTAGGGCAAGCATGTATCCTTTTATACTTCATACTTATTGGGCAAAGGATTTTCCTTGCCTTGTAGTGATGATCCAAAAGGTCATTACCTTCTGGAAGCATATCTATCAACAACTCGAGTAAACTAGTGAAACTATTGTCACTCCACCCATATCTTGCTTTCAAGTTGACCAATCTCAACACCACTGACATTTGTGTATATTTACTGCACCCCAAGTATAAAGGCTTCTATGTAGCATTACACAAGCTATCATATGTATATGCTCGCTGATAACACTCTACTCCTAAATCACGGATCATGTCATCTATTCGATCATTCAAATCTACATCAACTTCCTCCTTTTCAAACACATTTGGCATAGCCAATGTAACACCTCTCATTGGGCCCATTTCCCATGTATTTAATCATTCTAAAATCAATTTATATCATAGTAGGATCTTGAATCACAATAAAAGCCATAATAAATTTTTCTCTAACTTTGGACACTATTAATTTAATCGAATTTATTTATTCTGATTAAACTTTGGAAAATCATAACTAAATCAATAAAAATCGTATGCATGTGATTCAAGTTTCTAGGGATAGCTTATAACTTTCTCTACATGAAAAAAATATAATTCAGAGCAATGATAGTACTGATCTGTATAGCAAATTTTGTGAATTTTCATAATTTATATGAAAACTACAAAAATAATCATTTTAATTGGGATTAAATATAAAAATCCGCCAAATGTTGCGCACATATCCAATATGAGTGTTCTTGGGACCATTGGAGAGCTCTTCATGTCTATTTTTAAACCATATACATCATTCATACTTTATACATCAAAAATCCAAATAGTGGCATGTTTACTCTACATAGGTCAAAATGACCATTTATATCTTGCTACTTTGCCACACAAAAGCCATAAAATATTTACATGGCCATACATCATTTCCATGCTATACTATACTTTAGCTAAGACCTAAGGCATGATAAAAACTTGAAGAAACATACTTAACATCACATTTACAAAATTACACAAAAGGTCAAAGCTCGTGGCCAAAGCTAGAATTATCAAGTTAATAGCCAAATTCTTTCTCCTTTCCTTTCTCTTCCTTGGTGGTCTTGCCATTGTTGCTACCTATTTGTGGTTAATATTTGGGAGGATGAGATTCAAAGAATCTCAGTAGTTAACAGCCAAAATTCCATCACATCATCACATTAAGCATGAAAACATCAAGATAACACATTTTGAATACATTAACACATTTGCGTCATATGAATTCATAAAATTTTTGGCAGAGTTTCATTTTGAAAAATGGACATCCCGTGGTCTCAATACCTCTCAATCAACTCAGTCAATACACATAAATCATGTCAAAATATCATTGCAATTATATGACAAGGCATAAAGTACATTGAAAACAACTATGATAACATAATGCTAGTATGGGAAATTAACTACCTTATGATGCTCCCTTGCTTTTCAAACTTGGTATGCCACTTCTTGAGCCTCTTAACACTTCCTTGAACCTAATCACATCATCATTGAACCAATTTAGCTATTGGTTTTTCAGAATTATTCAATGCTATAACACTAAAACCCAAATTTTTCACTTAGCTTTCCTTTAACCTTTCTTTGTACAACACACTTATTCTTAAGGTTTTGGACCATGTGGAATCTATTTTTGAGGTCAAAATCATGAAATTCCAACTCTAAATACTTCCCCTGTTCTGGCCAAAATTGTCTCAAAATGTTTGAAAAAAATTTCCTTCAAATCACTTCAAACCATCCATGGATTCATGCTTCTAGTGGATAATCTAAGCTTTCCCTTAAGTTTAATGAATCAAAACTCATTCCTATTGCTAAATCACATTTTTGGCTGAAACCCTAAGATAGAAAGGAAGCAAACTAAACCATAAATCATGCTTTGGAAACCATAGATAGTAAGTTTAGGGTAGTAGTATGCAACCTTACCAATTTGTGCTTCAAGTTACTTTGGTTTTCACTTCTTTTTCTCTTCCTTCTTCCTCCCTTTTCTTGCATTTTTCTTGCTCTGTTTTGAGGTTGCTGGACACGTATGAATTGTGAGGAAAGAGAAGGGATTAAGTAATTAACTGTATGCTTAAGCAAGTAACTAATCATGGTTACTTTTTGCTAATTCCTTAATTACCTTTTTTTTAACATACTTCTTCAAGAAGTATTCAAAAAAATAATATAATATTGCTTTGTGTCACATGGCTGCAGGAAGTCACGCATGGGTGAGCTTGAGGTGTCTAAAAATTGCCCAATTTTCCTAATCCAGATATATCCCAATCCAGGTATCTGTGTATACGAATTTAGCATTTTTGGGATACAAGACTATTCTAATTTTATTTTTATATTTTCATAATTATCCTGTCCCAAATGGTATCTGTGTATGGACCATATCCTGACCTGATTTCTTTTTAACCATCGGTAGGGCCCACGATTTTACTTTATCGGTTTACTATTACTTTTGGACACTTGGCATTAATTATTTCTTTATTCTTGAATATTAACCCTTAGTGCCATATACCATTGGACTTCTCTCATTGAGGACTTCATTTTGACAGTAATTTTACATATTTACAAAATTGCCCTTGACCCGGGGTTAAATTATAAATTATGAAACTTTCGGGTCATTCGGTGTAATTTTCCCCAAGACTCTTCTATTTCTTTCCCACGTAAATTTTAATACTTTTGGGACATGGATTTCATTTTTATATTTCTTTAGGGGTAAAATATAATTTTTACATTTCTTCGTCTAACCGGGGAAAAATGATTTCTTTGCCTTATTTCACGCAAAACGATGTCTACCCATTTTCATGAATTCCTTACACATTTTACGTTATCATCACTTATGTCCTCTTTTATCACCTATTATCCAGTGAAATTTTGGGATATTACAGCCATTAATTATAATTCTTATTGAACCGGAAACAAATTAGATGGTCTCTTATTTTGGCAATACTCATTCCCTTCCCATTCAAATATTTTACACAAGGACAGTAAAACCTCCTATTATTAGTAGGAACATTTCTTTTGGCAAATTCTAGGAACTGCTCAACCCCATTGTCATATTCATCACTAGTCCTTCTAGTGTTTATCCAACTTCGTTCCATCACCACCTAACTAAACATCCATGAACGAAGAAATCAAATTTGAAGTATAAATAAATCCAAATGCATATATAGAATCAAAGAAAGCTTTTTTTTTTGTAAGAATTATGCATCTTGCAAAGTTCCTGCTCTACTGATTTACTACCCTACAAAGTAGTGCCCTTATTCTTGCAAAGAGATTTACTGACCTATAGAGTAGTGGGGTTGTGCCTTCAGCCTATTATGCACAAGGTTGCTACTTCACATTGTCAAATACTAAAGTTCCTCCTTCCAAACATTTGATATATCCGATACTAGATGATGGTGGCCTTGGTGTGCATGTCACTCTAAATTTGAATGGCCAGGTTAAGTTTGGCCCAAATGATGAATAGATTGACAGTGTTGATGATATCTCCAGGTTTCTCAATAAGTACTTCCTAATAAACTCTCAATGTCTAGTTCTTGGAGTAACACCCTACTAGTGTTTCTTGAAATATCCATGTTTGTTTTTTTATCATTCTAGCACCTGCATTCACCAATATCTTATGGTTCAAATTATCTATATTCGTTTTTTTCATCACTATGGGAAGGAGGAAGTGGAAGCAGGAGCTTTTCATGTTATACTATTAACTCTTTGGAATAGGCATTTCAGCAAAAGTTTTTTACTTGGAAAGTGAAATTAGTTTGCTTGGATTTAACTTGCAAACTTAGGAGGAAAAAGGCCAGACATACATAATGTGGAGAGAGGGGGAGTTTGTTCACAACCAGAAAATGCACAGCAACCACAAGTTACTGAAATTTTTATCAATTATTGAAGTGTAGGAGAAGAGAAGAAGATGGGTTTACCTTGATGAGTCTTGCCTTCCCTGTTCACTCTGAAATGGAAACAAAGGTTCTGAAAATGGAGAATGAGTTGAACTAGCGAACCTAGAAATGAAGGAAAACCAAATGATCAAACCCAAAATGAAAATGCAAACAATATGGAGAACAAAATGTGGCAAGCCGAAAATGAAAACATAAACAGAAGGGGAACGAAATGGAAATGAAGTTAGGTAGGGAAACGAACCAGTGAATAGCCTAAGCACAATGTGGAGAGAGATGGAATTCATTCACAACCAGAAAATGCAAAGCAACTAAAAATTACCAAATTTTTATCAATTATCGAAGTGTAGGAGAAAAGAAGAAGATGGGTTTACCTGGAAGAGCCTTGCCTTCCTTGTTCACTCTGAAATAAAAAAAAAGGTACTGGAATTCGGCTTGAGCATAATACATGAATGGGGACAAAGACATGTTGTAGGTTTGCTTAAGGGAGCTCTGAGAGTTTAAGTGTGAAATTTCTGAAGGGTTTTCAGGGGAGCAAAATAATGAGGAACCAAAAATGAAGAAAATACGGAGGTGCTTAAAACCCGTGGGAAATAAGTATGTCTTTCTATAGCTATTTTTCAGAAACAACTGTAGGAAGCCTAATTTTTTTAATTTAAAAATAAAAAGATTTCTTTTTATGGCTTTCTACGGAAAACAGCTGTAAAAGGCCTAATTTTTTAATTTAAAAAATAAAAAGATTTCTCTTTAATTTTAATAATTTATTTTTTTAATTTACTCAATCTTGTAACCATATATTTTGAACAAGTTAGATTAAGTAAATATGATGTTAGCATGTGCTAGAAATAGGAAATATTGGCTAATAGACAAAATTTGCTTATAATTCATGTTTATTTTATGCAAAATTCACACTTTGCTTGTTGAAATTCGAAGTTACAAAGATTTTAACTTTAATAGATAAATTTTGAATATGAAATTCGAATTTCGGGCTAAGCATAATTAGTGAAAGTGTGCAAAAGTTGCAAAGGTTTGAATATGCCTTTAATAGACAAATTTCGATCTCTAATAGATAAATTTCAGTTTCTAAAATTTTAATTTTGGCCTTTGAAATTCTAATTTCAAACAAAAGTTGTAGAGTTTTGAAATGCATCTCTAATAGATGAATTTCGGTCTTTGAAATTTGAATTTCAATCCCTAAAATTTGAATTTCAATCCCGGTCTCTGAAATTATAATTTCAAATAAAAATCGTAGAGTTTTGAACATTCCTCTCTAATAGATGAATTTCGGTCTATAAAATTCTAATTTCAGTCTCTGAAATTCTAATTTTGGTCTTTGAAATTTTAAATTCGAACAAAAGTTGTAGAGTTTTGAAGATACCTCTCTAATAGATGAATTTCGGTCTCTAATAGATAAATTTCGATCTTTGAAATTTGAATTTCAAACAAAAGTCGTAAAGGTTTGAACATACCTCTCTGATAGACGAATTTCGGTTTCTGAAATTAGAATTTCAACTTTTACAATTCTAATTTCGAACAAAAGTCATAGAGGTTTGAATATGCCTCTCCGATAGATGAATTTTGGTCTCTGATAGATAAATTTCAGTCTCTGAAATTTTAATTTCGAACAAAAGTCATAAAGGTTTGAACATGCCTCTCTAATAGACAAATTTTGGTCTTCGAAATTTTAATTTCAAACAAAAGTCATAGAGTTTTGAACATACCTCTCTGATAAACAAATGTTGGTATCTGAAATTCAAATTTTGAAAAAAAGTCATAGAGGTTTGAACATGCCTATGTGATAAACGAATTTTAGTCTTTGAAATTCAAATTTCGGTCTCTAAAATTCCAATTTTAGTCTTTAAAATTATAATTTCGAACAAAAGTCATAAAAGTTTGAACATACCTCTCTGATAGATGAATTTCGGTCTCTGGTGGATAAATTTTGGTCTCCGAAATTCTAGTTTTGGTCTTTAAATTTTAATTTTAAACAAAAGTTACAGATGTTTGAACATGCCTATGATAGACTAATTCACCCCTCTCTTGAGTGATCTGTCAAACCTTACAAAATATATAATATTTTTTAATCCAAGACATTGAATTTTATAAGATAAAATTTTATTGTTTAAGTTAAAATAAATTTTTAATTAAAAACCTAGATTATATTTTATTTTAAAAAAAATACTATTTTTATTTAGAAAAGAAAAAAATATATTATCTTTTTTTCCATTATTACTTAACAAATAATCATGTAATACGTCACTAATTATACTTTTTTTTTAAAAACCAGATATATATTTGAGGTTTTATTTTAATTTTAAATTAAAAATTAACCTTGCTATGATTGTTTTTACAACAACAGCCGTAGAAAACTCTTCCTAATAACATAAAACACCTAGAAATCATAAAAAATAAAAGCATTCTTTTTAATTGAAAAATTTTCACTAACTACTTTTATGAAAAATAACCATTAAAATTTCAAATTTTTTAATTTAAAAAATAAAACATTACTTTTTATTTAAAAAAGCAAATAAATATACAACGTTTTTTATCTAAATCATTATATTTTTTAATTAAAATCCATGACTTCATTTTATTTTAAAATAAATAAAAATACTATATTTATTTCAAAAAATAAAATAATTATTATCTTTTTTACCATTATTATTTAATAAATAATCATAAAATGCTTCACCAATTACAATTATTTTTTAAAAACGAGATAAATATTATTTTTTTAATTTTAAAATAAAACTTTTTACGAATGTTCTTTGAACAATAGCCATAGAAAGCTTGGTGTTTTACCAAGAAAAATGAGTGACCTTATATCAAAAACTTTTTTTGGCTATTTTTGGAAACAATCGTAGAAAGTTTGGTTCTTTTTTAAAAAAAAAATAAGTGACATTTCTATGACTGTTTTTTAAAAAATAGCTGTAAAAAATAGTCTTAGAAAGTTTAAATAATATCTACTTATTTTAAAAATACCACTAGTCAACCTTTTATGTCTATTTTTATTTCAACAAACATAAAATGGTTATTTTGTAGTACACTGTAGATTTATTGTACAAACTGATTTTAATGGTGTTGAAATTGAACTCAATCTACACACAAAACACTGATTATGTAATTCATATATTCAAATTTATGTTGTGAATTTTATGGTTATTGCTTTACCAAGTTTATATAAGACCGTCAAGTGTATTATAAATTGTCAATGATGTTTTTTGTTAACTTGTGCTTAACGTTGTGAAGTTCAATACAAGTCAGTCAGGAATCTTCTGTTTCATACATTAAGTCGCTATAGTCAGAAATCTTAATGCATGTGAATTTTAGATACCTCTTCAATTGGATCTAATCTTGATGGGCTCTTCACTTTTATTTTTATTCCAAGAGTAACTTCTGAGATCTGATTCTATCTTTCATGTTATGGATTAAAATCTTACGGCTTGACCTGATAAAGTAGATTTTGTTTCTACAACTCACTTCTTAACATTAGCTAGATAATGCCACTAATGAATGCCTCCCAGTTCAATCTTGCTCAGTTATTAACATTAAAGCAGCAATTGAATGCTGATCTTTCAAAAGTACATTCTAAAGAGAGATTTATATTGTTTGAATGCCAAAACCCCCAAATTCAGTGAGTGATATTGTGTTAAAAATGCGTAATGAATTGTTTACAAGAACTTTTGATCGAGGAAGTGTCTCTTTTGAAATCTGGGGATCGGTGGGCTAATGTATGATAAGAATCCAAACCATATGATAAAAATTCTGATGTGAACGGACAAAAAAGTTATCATTATAAAAAGAAAACAATTTATAATAGGAGCTTTACTTAAGCCACTTCTAATATAAGTATATTTTTTTTTTATCTCAAGTCATCAACATAAAAATAATGAAAATTGCGTGCTACTAAAACCATGTTCTTTAGCATATAAAACAAGTCCCAGATTAATTTCAAACATGTCAAAAATGCTATCCATGCCTTGTGCGGGGTTATATATTCTAGTTCTGTACAATAATTATACAACAAATTACATTAAGAAATATAAAAACATAACTAGCAAAACCACTTATGCATAGTAAAATCAACAATGAAAGTAAAAAATAAAAAAAAGGAAAACATTGAACTTTAAAGTAGTCGATGAATACATTCTATCCAACGTCTAATGACTGGTAATCATCTTACTTCTCCATTCTAATATTGCTTTCAAAATTTGGAAACATCAGATAAGATAAGATGAAACACTTCATCACCATAAGAGAATAAATTATACCAGTAGATTTGTATCCTTCAACTCAGACAATAAACACAACAATAATATGGAAATATCACAATCAAACAGAAATCATAAACAATAATTTGAAGCCATATAACATTAAAGAGAACCAGATGAAGCAATATTCGATGTAGCATACATTGTCAACTAATAAGAATAGATGCATGTTGAAGACAACGGTACTCCATAGACGCCATCCCAAACTCAATACGCAATACAGGTTGATCAAAGAGAAATGACCTCCAATATCAGTCATGAGCTACATAGGTATTTATAGGGATACAAGTAAGATATAATTAGATTCAAATATTAAAGCGGTTGTGATATTTTTATTTTTTAATTTCAAGATTATTAGATTGAAATATATATGGAGTAACAACCGAAAATCAGATTTAACAAATCAAAAATTATTTTTTCAATTTTTGTCAATTAATTTTGTATTTTGTATAGAATATGTGCCTTTATCAGGATTTTGTACTTTTAACAGACCACGTGGAGGCATACATTTCCAACAACTCATGTTTGTGATCATTAATTTAGTATATATAATAGATCATAACTAACAACCAACCAATCACACACTTTTAGATTTAACTTATTTTAATATATTGATATATTTTAATTCAAAATTTTCTTTTTTTTTTCAAAATACTAACGTGGTAACTTGAGATTTCAGCTTTTGATTCTACTTTTATACATATAATAGATTGTTTAGATTTGCCTATGGTGTTAAGCATAAGTTGAATCCTTCTAAAAAAAATATGTTTATTTCCTAATTTATAGATGCTATATTAAATTGCGTCCAAATTTCACTTTTCTCCTTTGGTCGTGCAAGGAAACATAGAAGGAGGAATATGTAAATTTAATTAAATATACATTAAAAAATTAAGTGCACATATAATATTCATAAATTATATGAATTATAACTTTAAAATTATAACATTAAAGTGTATAAAAGCCTTAGAGCCCGTTTGGTTCTCAATTTTGTAAAAGTAAGTTAAGATAAATGAAATTTGTAAAAATGAAATTTAGATAAAGTAAGTTTGTTGTAAGTTATTATATTTGGATATTTTTTTTTTATAAAAGTAAGTTTGACAAAAAATCTGTTTAGATGATAAGGGTTAAAAGTACTTTTAGATGTATAATATAGAGTAAATTTGCTTCTTCTTTTCCAAAACCCACGTTTTGTTAAAGAAAAAGTAACTTTTTCCCTTTTTTTTCAAAATCACAATTTAACCCATTTTTTATTTTTTAAAAAGTCAATTTGTGTTTAACCTGTGTTTAGCCAAACACATCTTTTAAAAAATTATGGTTAAAAACTATAGTTTCTTTTTGTAAAAAGGGAAATTTTGTGCATGTTTGGATTGTCTTTTTGTAAAAAGTCTTTTAAAATAATCAAAATTTATAAAAATGAAGTTTTGATAAAAGTAGAAAAATTTATTGTAAACCTATTTAGATAAAAATAAGAAAAATAATAAATAGAAACCATAATTTAATTTATAAAAATGTAAATCAGACAACCATTTAACAGTAGTACGACATGTGTTGAAAGTTCTTAGCCATCTTACAGTGTTCGTTATCCAAATGAAGGATAACAGAACCATCCATTTGGACTCAGATTCTTTTTTTTTTTTTTTGGGTACAAATTTGGACTTCGATTTCATGTGTGGAAATTCACGCATGACCTGCGAGGAGCGCTGAAACACAATCCTAGTCGTTCATTTCTTAGATGCTCCATATTGCGCCATGTCACCCCACACATTTTATGAAATTTTTTTTTAACTATGAGCAAACATTCTTCTTTTTTTCTTTTTGGTATACAATTTTCTTTTAATTTTAACCGGGAATACAAATTTACAATATCATTTCCGTGCGTTCGCTCAATAATTTTTTCCTGTGATTTGTTCAATTATTATTTATTTGTTATATCATATTTTCATATTTAAATATTAATAAATTATTATTTTGTAAATATTGAAATAACATTTGAATTATTTTTTCCATTTTCACTTTCAATATTTTAAAATTATTGTTAGAATTACATGAGCAAGTTCAATTTATAAAATTTAGGAAACAATGTAATTGGAGTTATTTAATTTTTTACTAAGTTTTAACTTGACTGTTTATTTTATTAAGTTCTTTAAATTTATTTTTTTTAAAATATAGTAAAAAATAGTGTATTTATTTGTTTTCAACCAAGATTTTTCCCTTGAAAAAAAAAACAGCAGATTTTTTTTTCATTTTCAAACAAAAATAGAAATCACTGATTTTCAATTAAGAGAAAAAACCTGGATTTGATATTTATCTCTAGGGACTCTCGAATTTTTCAGGTAATACTATATTTGGATATCTTTTGTTGGCATGCTAAAATAGTCAAAATTATTATTTGTATATTAATTTAATTACACTGAGTAATTTTTGTTGAATTAATTAATGATTCTAATAGAAAGTAAACTTTTTACTATAATTTTAAAGTTAAAAGGATTGGAAAAAAAGACCTTAATAAAATATAGCTAGGCAGGAGCTAAAAGTAAAACGAGACTAGAATTAAATGATAAAAAAAATACTTTTGCTAATTCTATATTAATCTCAAAAATAAGTTTTTTTGTATAATTTTATAATTTTTAAAATTTATTTTTGGAATTAAAATAAAATTTTAGAATTTAAAATTCTTCATTTAATTTTAATAACAATACCAAAAAATATAAAAGAAGTAAATATTTCACAACAAAATTGATTATTTTAATATTTCCTTATATATATATTACTTAGATATATATATTTTTCTTAAATTTTTTAAATATAAAAATTTATTAAATTAATAAATAATAAAAAAGAAAAAATTGTTGCCCAAATCTACCTCAAATCCTCTTCTTGAGTTTTGGCACGAGGAATGCTACGTGGACAACGTCGCAAGCTGCATCACACGTGGCGGTACCTCATTCCACTTCCTTCGCTGCGTGGCATCTTCCCTCGTATCCTTCTTTCCACTGACACAAAAGCTAAACCTATATCCGACGCAAAAGAGATTCGACGGTGGAAGAACATCATGAAAACGACACGACGAAGAAGAAGAATAGGAGAAAGAAAATGATGAATCTTGTTGCTCTGAGTCTGTTTGTGACTTCACTTGTTGCCGCGGGAGTGTTCTCTCCTACCCCACAAACAGATCATCTCAAGCATCCTTCTGAATCGGAAAGCACCATCGTCAAAGAAGGCCACAGAGTCGTCGTGGTTGAATACGACGAAGATGGCAACCAAAACACCAAGATCTCAATCTCCCCAAACGACGTGTCGGTTCCTCATAAGCCAAAGGGTCTCATCTGCGACGCTTATGGCAAGTGCAAGCAGATGATTGAAGATGCAGTGAGAAAAACGAATGATCAAGTAGAGACAGCTCATGAGGCAGCCCACGAGGTTGGTGACACTGCTGGTAAAGTGAAAGAGGCAACAAACGACGCATCGTTTCTTCATGGTCCGAAAGAACTTATTTGCGATGCTTATGGAAAATGCAAGCAGAAGATCACAGGCGCAATAGGAAAAGCGAAGGGTAAGATACCAGAGACAGAGATAGAGAAAACAGCATGTGAGGGTGGGGATACTGCTGGTAAAGAAAAAGAGGCCAGAAACGACGCGTCGTCTCTTCATGGTCCTAAAGAACTAATCTGCGATGCTTATGGAAAATGCGAGCAGAAGATTGAAGGTGCGATGGGGAAAACGAAGGATAAGGCATCAGAATCAACGCATGAGGCAGCTCGCGAGGTTGGTAACACTGCTGGCAAAGTAAAAGACACCATAAACGACGCGTCGTTTCTTCATGGTCCTAAAGAACTGATTTGCGATGCTTATGGAAAATGCAAGCAGAAGATCACAGGTACAATGGCGAAAGCCAAGGATAAGATATCAGAGACAGGGACAGCAGCACGTGAGGCTATGTTTGACAAAGCACGTGACATTCATGAAACTGCAAGAGAATCTGCAGAAAAAGCAAAGGAGGTAGGAAAGAAGATGAGAGGCGACAACGTGGCTAGAAATGTCTCAAGGGAAGAAGCAAAAGAAGCAGTGGAGGACATCGCGAGCTATATAGGAAAGGGATCCATGGAGATGCTTGGTTCTGTGACGAACGTGCTGAATCTGCTTGGTTTTGCGACGGCTTATGGAATGTGTGTGTGGGTTACGTTCATTTCAAGCTCTGTGCTTTGTGGGGTCATTCGAAGACAACAATTTGGAGTGGTGCAAAGTAAGATCTACACAGTTTATTTCAAGGATATGGCTTACAGTATTGGATTGGCTTTACTGGGTCATATCTTAAGCAAGCATGCTCAGACATTTCAAACCCATAACCTTCTGGCCTCATTTATTGCCACTTTGATCAATTCAATCTACTTAGAGCCTCGAGCCACTAAGGTACTTTAAATTGGCATTATATATGCGTGCGTGTTCTGTTTTGTTTTGTTTGTGTGTGTGTGTTTGGGGGATTAAAATTGTCAGTAAATTTCACTAATATAGAATTAAACATAATTGGGGGGGGGGGGGTAATGTTTTATCTCTGCACATGGTCAATAACATATTATACTATGATGGTGAAATAATGTAACAATTGACAACTGGAGCCTTTTTTTTTTTCTTTCTTTTTGTGTTTCTTATAATGTTTTAAAGGTGAAGGGGGTTATTTACACATGATTCAATAATATAGCCTATATAAACACATTCATTCGTTATATATATATGCATTATGTATATTAATATATATATATATATATATTGCTCCGTAATATAAAAATCTGTTGCTTGGTAATATATGCCTACGTTAAGATCCTGCTCTCTTACCCAAGAGGTAACACCTAAAATCGGTAAATTTTGGTAGTTTTTAAATTAATTTATATGGTATACCGAAATTTACAGAGAAATGTGTATAATACCTGTTGGCTGATTCTGTTTCTCTGTTTCTTGAATGACCAGACGATGATGGAGAAGATGAAGATGGAGAAAGAAGAGGGAAGGGGAAGAGAGGATATAGCTCAACGTAGTAGAAGAACAACGGAAGAGAATCACATTGCTAATTCTGATCCAAAGGAATCTAAAACAGGGCAGGATGCAGTGAGATCTCGGATTATTAGGCTCAATGACAAACTCCAGAGACTTAATTCATATTCATCCTTCCTCAATGTTTTGAGTCTAATGTCTCTTACTTGGCATCTGGTTTATCTGGCTTAGCTTGTTGGCCAATGTTCCTAAATTAGGAGATGCCTTGAGGAATAGTTTGTGTTAGGGCCTATTTGTTTTTCCATCTAAAACCATGTTTTGGATAAGCAGCTACTTCTTCCAAAACGTGGTTTCTAATGGGAGAACAATCAGGCCTTAGATGTTAATTAATTGTTGTGTTTTGTGTAAGTAATTGCAGAAACTAGTCTTTTTTTTTTTCTAGACGCAAGGTATCCCCAAGCAAGCTCAGGACTAATCTCTCGATGACCTCTCCCAGGAAAGTTTTTTGCATACACAAGGGCTCGAACCCGAAACCACTTGCTTAAGTGACCAAAGCCCCTTCCACTTAGGTCAACTTCCACCGGTAGAAACTAGTCTTTTAAGTCATATACATGTGGTTTATTTTGGCCCAAAAGGTGTTACAAGAGTAGTCTAATGTATGATAGGAAGACTGTTTTGCCCAAAGCTTTGTGGGATTATATTTATTGATACTTTTTGATCAACTTACAGTATGTCTCCTTCAGCCAAGTCGTACAAATGACTAAAGCTCAAGTTAGATTGAAAGATTCTGATCTTGGTGACAAGTGTTGTTAAGCTGGGGAACGTCCCAAGCTTTTTACAAAAATTGTGAATGAAATTTTGAAAATGACTTTTTCAATTACAAATCAACCTTGCGAATCATGGAAAGCTTTTATGTCAATAATCATCTCAATTAGATAATTTATTGTAGCTTTGTTGTTGTAATCATATTCTTCTGCAGTCCCATTGTGGATCTCAAAAAACTAAACTTCAGATGCTATAAAAACTGCACTTTCTGAGTGTAAGGCTCGTAGTAAAATTTTGTAGAAAAAGAAAAATCAATATAAAATATAAAATTTATAGCATATATTATTTATGAGTGATGATTTATCTCAAACTTGACTTATCTCAAACTTTTTGCTGTAGACAGAAAAACGTATTTAATTCGGCTATAAAGGAAAGACTTCCTCTACAAGGAGGAAAAAAATAGCCCTTTTTTTCCTTTAATTTGGGAAGAGGGGGGAAGTGTTATGTGCCGCTTTTGTGACTACTTTGTTGGCAGATTGGAGACCATCTCATATCTCCAAATAGATATTCCATAAGTGATTTGACACCAAATGTTAATGGCGAAAGTTTATGTATAATAAATTGAACTTATTGCCAAAATTTTCAATTATAATATAACACGTATATAATGCAAAAACTTTTCATCTTAGCATCACATTATTGAACTTAAAAGTTAAAAAACTTGTCCAATTTATTCAACCAAATAAAAAGGAAAGGAATCATATGAGATAGATGGTTACAAGGTGTATTTGTCTACAAAACTCTCGTCTGCAAAAAAACTAGGTGAAAGAAACTGGATGCCCTACGTTTGTGAGTTTGAACTTCATAAATGAAAAAAAAAACATTAAAGGAGCTACTCTATTTAGGTTCGAACAATGCTCGAATCTAAAAATGCCAAATATCATATAGTTAAAAAAAAACAAAATAAAAAATTTCCAAATACATAATTACAAATTGTTAGAGCACAAGATAATAAATAAACATATAACCTCAAATAATGAAAAATACTCGAAAAAACAACATGTAAACTATTTTACAGAGTAATTCTTGCTGCCCAACTCGTGGATGCAAAATGTTACAGTCATAGAATTAAGCAAATACATGTACCTATGAATTATACAACAACTATTACAACTATATTGCAGAAGAATTTCTCCGAGAAGTTGATTCTTCATGAATGACAGATTATGCTAACCTCACACCTATATATGTTGCAGAAGAATGTGTCACAAACTGCAAATCTTCCAAGCTGGATATTTGAGAGAATGAAGAAATATCATCAGACGCCAAACTGCTAGAATGGTCTTCGTCCAAACAAGAATCAGATAATTCACAAAAAAACGCACAAACAATTTTACTCTTGAACGGTGCATTTACATTTCCGTTGGTGCTCTGTAAGTTCCTGCAACGTTATTGGTTTCTCAAATTGAGTTAATTATGCTTGAATAACAAGTTGAAGTAAAATCAGATCATAAATTAACATGAGTTTACATGATTTAATTTAATCAAAAGCTAATGGAGAATATAAAGACAATGCTCAAATTTGGATTAGTAGGTGATATCGGATACCAGACAACTGAAAAAAAAAAAAAAGGATAATTCACATATCTAACTGTCAAGAAACAACTAACTAGACTCTTGGCTGCATCACTTTTAAGAGAGAAAATTCAATAAAGTAAAGATAAAAATATGAGTGGTTGGATAGAAGGAATTTTTGTAAAATTGCAGTGTGAAGGTCAGAGACTAGCTAGCTGCATTTTGCAGCATAAGGGTTGATTAGGGATTGAGGTATTGCTGGTTGCTAAAAATGAAAGAACCCACATTACTAGTGCTTCATGAATTCATGTTTACCTCGAATTTAAAAAATTTCGAGTTCAAGTGCTGCATGAAGCTCAAGCAGGTCAGAAGCCACACTATTCACGGCTCCTTATGAATAGTGCAACTTCCACTAGCTTTGATATTGATATTGATTTCATGTTTCAGTGTGATTTGACTCATTTTCTAAATCTAAGATTGTAAAGTCGTTCTAGTTTGCGAGTTAAGATAACCATCATAAAAAACAGATCCCTCTACCAAGATTATAAATCAGTTGTCTGCTAAAAGGGGAAAAAAGGACAAAATAGAAAGACAACACAAGTTAAAAAGTACCCCGATTTGCTTCTGTAGAGACTTGACATATGCTACAGCCTCGTCTAACATATCTGCAGTATTTGTTTGCTGCAAGATAAAGCAATTGACAAGTAAATAATTTTAAGCCAAACTCTTCAAAGGTAAAATGTGTTTTTATCTACCAACAAGATTTCAAGCCCCATGTGTTGCAGAATACAAGCTAATTGAAAGCCCTCATTGTTCACAAATTCTGATGAACAGTACATCTTCGACTAGCTTTTATATATATATATAGTTCTGCATACCAGTTCAAGCATTCACACGCAGATCTGTAGTAGCATAAAGGAAATAACATACATCTTATACAACACAACACACATTCAAGAGACAGAATTTTCAGTATTTTTGTTCTCTCGTAAGGATCAAGATCAACCAGTGGAAGCAAAATTAACTACTTAAAATGACTAAAAATAAAACAATGAAGGGGAAAGAAGAAGGGGAGGGGTGGGGGGGAACAATTTTTCACAGACCTCATGTCAGCATCATGCAAAACTAGAATTAAATAGGAAAAAAATCTCAGAAGCTATCTTACTTCAGCAGCATATAACAAATGGACATGGTATTTCAAAGTACACATTACACAATGGTTTTGCAATCAAAATAACATTTTATAATGACAGTGTGTAAATTATATGCCATGCTCCTATGCGGCTACATCAACCAGCATGTTGATAAACCAATACATGAATGAGGGGAAAACAAATAAGTATTTAACTGTCTCTTATTGATGGTATCTAGAAATGTTATTAACAGATCTAAAAATAAAAGTCACATTTCAATATGCTACAGAATGTGCAGAAGAATTTGAAAAAAATTGTAGATCTTTTAGGATCCTGTAAATGCCCTAAAAGAACTGACGTTCCTCCAATTGTTTGTTTATTCCCAAAAAAAAAAAAAAAATTAAGTTCCCAAATTTCCTTTGCACTCCGCAAACTGTTAACTTTCATCTTTTTCCCAAGAAAATATGGAGTGAATGAGAATGATTAAAACGATTCACTGAGGTCACATAACCATATGTAGGAAACTTATGTCTGTTGTCCTCAGTCTTCCATCATCCATTTTGATATACTCGAGTCTAAATGATAAGAGTTATCTGATTTCCTTTTGTTATCAGTTAACTATACATTCAATAAAAGTAAAAATCCTAAAAAAAATATGCTGATCATACTAGTCCATTTGAAAGGCATATTGGCATTTGACTTGTGCTCCACAATCACCAGATACATGTAGATCTGTACATCATTAGTATATGCTTAAATGTTAATGATTCATTTATTAGAGCCAAAGTTTGTTAACATCCGTATCTTCCATGAATTCCACCAAAACCATTCTATATGACAGTTTATTGCTTCCCTTTCATTATGATCTACTTGTTTTCCATCTTATCAAAGTTAGACCTACTTTAGGAGTTTGATTATTAAAGATCAACATGAAGTTTTTTTTAGCTTTACCTGCATAATTTAACAAAGAAACTTTTTAAAAATTGTTCCTTTTTTAGTAGAAAGCCAAAGTTGACTTTCTGCCACTTCAATAATAAGACCTTATCTTCGGCAACAATGAAATGACTCAGAAACCACACTACTTCTGACCACCTAATGACTGCTGAAAATTTATGTGGCTAAAAAAATTGACATTTTAACCAAGGTTCATGCAGAATCCTGTTAGTTCAAAGTACAAGTTTTTGTGACGGTGAATTAAGAAAATAAAAGCTAGGATCATATCATTTAAATGTGAACTATTGAATAAAATCATAGAAATCTGAAAACGGTAATGCTTTATTTCTGTGTAAATCTGATATACAAGCTACAATATTTATAGAGGAGATGGACGCTCCTCTTTAGGCCAGAAAAAGAAACAAAATATCTCCTAATTACAACCTATTAAATCCCAACATTCAAAAGAAAAAAAAAATAGAAGGAAGAGTATAAATCAATTAGCTGTTAGGAACCTCATATTAAATGAGAGATATGATTCTCTCTAAATAAGGCAATTCTAATCATCCTTTAGTAGAGAGAGACTATATCCTTAATTAATTTATAATTTATTTGCTAATTTCTAACAACTATTGACTACAATGGTTTACATTCTAATTTACTTAATAGGTGTACGCTTTGTTCACATGGATTTCCATTTGAGCACTACTAGAATCACCAGGAAAAAGAAAAGAAGGAAAAGGAAAATTGAAAGATAACTTGAGTTGGTTGTCCTAAAAAATTAATGCTATACCAAGTTTATAGACCAGTTTTACAATGTCAATAATCAAAATTCAAGACTTAAATAGCCTACCATCCTATGAAACTGCCACCTCCAAACCCCATTCATAGGCTCAATGCTCATTTGGTCTTTCCTATTGGCAAGTACAGAAAAAAGCCTAAAAGTAGATTAAAGATTAAAAAATGAAAACAACACGGGATTTTCAAAAGTTGCAAATCATCATAACCCAGTGGTGCAGAAGCAAAAAGACAACATGAAAGCATTCTGGAAACAAACTCAATAATCTGAATCAAGGAATACTGATAAGAGAAAAGTAACAACTAGATTGGCAAAAAGCAATTTATATGGAATTGACTAAGAAATCCTAATGATGGTACAGGGAATATTAAGATATGGGATAACATAACTGGTACATGAGGAAACGTTAAAGTGTATCGAAAGACAGCTGTTATAGTCATTGGTTTCCTAATTTTACTAACTAAAAGGAGTGTGTATAAGTCCCCTAACCCACTAACTAAACCCCTTAATTAGTATTAGTGCCTAACCACCACATAACAATACTTAGGCTTGAAAAGCTTTGTTCAAAAACCATAACTGAATCGTAATTCCCAAATCAAGCTAAAGACTTGGTAAAGAAAAATCTGAACACTGTTTGTCTACATTGCTAGATATATATTGTCTGTTTCAAATTTAAACATATAGTACAGCATCCATTACTCCAACAACCTTGCTATATCACTATCAAAAACCTAAGAATGAAATAGACAAGGTTTGATGGGTACTACTGGATGGGGAACCCTCCCTCAAAAGCTAGCTGTTGAGATGGGAGAATTAATCCACTTAAATATCCCATTGAGCATCCTATACTACTTAATGTGAGATTTGAGCATCCTATACTACCTAAGTCTCCATCAACGTCCTAATCAGTATAAAAATTATTTTGATGTCCAACAATCTTGCTATATGACAGTCAAAAACCTAAAATGAAACAGACAATGTCCTAATCAACAAAGAAATTATTTTGATGTCCCTCATTATCTCTTCCCATCGCCATTGTGCATTGCATGTGATAACTGCAGAACCTATGGTCAACAACACCTCTAAATAAATGTTTTTTATACATAAAAAATTATAACATGAAAAGTTAGGAAGAAAATATAACCTTATCCATGTTTGGCACAAGTTCTTGCAGCTTACGTATGCGGTCACTTATCCGAGTTCTCCGAACCTATACAAAAAGGAAAAAAAGTTACACAATATTGACTATAAGCAAACAGAAATCACAACCTAATTTACAATGAAAATTGCATTATTTTGGCAAGTTAAGAAGCTACCCTTTCAGCAATGCTCCTTGGATGTGTAGCATGCCCACGCTTTGCCCGAACTCTGCAGGGTACCGAATCCTCCAAAATCTTCTCTATATCCATGTCGAGTGCTTTACCACTATGCTCAACATTCTATATTTAAAATACTTCAACCATTTATCAATATCAATATCAATTATATGTAACAAAATATATGCCATTAATAAGTCATGAAAAGAGTAGAAAGTTACTCATTCATTAGACTCCATATTTATCTAATCTAAAAACATTTACCCAATTAAGAAATACATTTAAGAGAATGCACACAATGAAAGTTTTCTTGAGGAAAATTGCTGGGGCAGAAAAATGAAAGACTGAATAATATTTTTACGAATGATAGGTGACACAAGACCTGTCTGACTGGATTAGAATTAGCCATGGAAGGAACATCAATATCTTGGGGGCTAACGCTGTAATTGGATTGAACCCCGTACTTAGAAAAGTACCCTGTTTCAGAGGCAACCGTTGAATTCCCAAACAACTCCGCCGGAGAACTATTCTGCCGGGAAAATCCACCTGACGATGAACCGGCATCAAAACCGCCTCCATCAGTAGCCGGCGAATTGAACAACGCCGTATTACTAGACAAGTTATCAGTACCTGCAGCGAGCAGTTGAGTGAAGCACTGTGTGGTATCCAATGGGTCTTCTTCGTCTTCCTCCTTGAGCAGTGCTTCTAACCAAGTGGTCGGAGTTGAATGGAACCGGGAAAGCCCACCGCCACCGCCGCCGCTGCCAGCAGACGTCGGTTCCATCTGTGATAGCTTCAGGAGCTTTCTCTGTTGGCTCTGCTCAAATAATGGAAGAATTTTGATTTGTGTTTTTGGGTTTTTAATTTGAACTTATTTTATTCTTCATTTCATGTTTCCTCTGCTCAAACAATGAAGAACTTTCGGATTTGGGGGTGGGGCTACTGTTAATTATTGTTATTATTATTATAAAATCTGTTCTAGAAAGGTTCTTATATGTTCATCCAAAAAAATAATGGTAAAGACGTCATTACTCTTTTTCAGCCCGAATTTTCGACCGTTCAATGTGTCTGATATTTTTTTTTACGGATATAATTAACGGCGAATGAGGAATGGTGACGCCCGATTGACTGTGGTCCCACGAGCCGCAATCGGCAGTGTAGTGAGTTTTGAAAAAGACACGGAGAGACAAAGGCATCATGTAAAAATTATCTTTGTCGACAAAAGAAAAAAAAAATCACGGAAAAATTATCACAAAAGTTTTGTTGGCAATATTATGATTATTCCTTTTGCAAAAACACATAATTAGAAATATTTGAGTGCGAAAATATTTATTTTTTTTAGAAAACACATGATTAAAGAAAGCATATAATATTAGTGTATTTAAAAGTATTACTTCAATAAATATAGAATACACACAACAGTTAATAAATAGATAGTGATCAACTGATTATTGCAAGAATAAAAGAATATGATTTACTAATTGATAAAAATTCTTAATGCTCTCTTCTCTTTCAATTTGTACTAGAAAAAGAACTCGAGACCCCACATAAGCTATTGCACTAAGGCTTAATCACCCAGATTTACCCGCCTCAATGCTCTTTTTTTAAGTAATATGATTATGATGCGCTTTTCTTTTCTTATTAAAAAAAAAATCTTTTCGAAGGCATAATTCTCAGAGATCAATAAGTCATCGGTGCTATTTTTTTTTTTCAAAATTAATTATTGTGTCAACTAGTAATTTTCTGTTTCGGTGGCTTTCTTTCTTTCTGTCAATTCTATTTTACTAGTGTTTTTACTTGGACCTATTTCGACTAACCCTTGAAGTATTATCTTGGTTTGAGTTATCTTTTTTCATAAAAAATCATGAATTTTAATGAACTCATGTTTAAGTTAAGGTTGTGAAGTTCCAAATGTTACTTTTAATTTCTTGCTTTTCTTTTATTATATTAGATTAGAAGCTTTGAACCTTTGTGGCATTAATAGTTTTGAACCTATGTGACATTAATACGGATATGTGTATCGAATATAGTATGATATGATACGAAAGATATGATAATTTTTAAAATTTTAGGATACGGGTGTAAGAGACATTTAAACAATATAATATTATTTATATAATTATTTATATGTATAATTAATAAGTTTACCTATTAAGATAAGAATAAGTATCAAATATTCTAAAAAGTATAGTATAAATATTAAAATAAATCATAAAATATTCATAATAATTTCAAATAGTCTTATTTTAATATAAAAAATTTAAAGTGATACAGATGGGTACAAAATGATTTGGATGAATACGTATATATAAATACAGTATGAGTATCGTATCGTATATCAAATACGGGTGTGTTTACTTTTTTTGAAGTATCGATGCTTCATAGCTTTGAACCATTAATCATTATGCATACTTTATCAAACCCATATCTTTTTTTCTTTATAAATAATAATCCACACTAAAGTTCAAGGCCGTTATTTTTTTAAATCGTAGAGTAGGGATATAACAATTATCTCTTCATCTTAATGGGACACGAATGACTCTCTCTCCATTTTTAAATTTGAAGGAGGATATATCTTTTTATTTATCTTACCATTTTATTTTAAATTATTTGCCACGTGAATTTGTTGGATTATTTTATAAAAATAATATTGATAAATATGGATTAGTATTAATTAATTAAGAAACAAATTAATTCATTTAAGTAATCAATCATGTATTTTATATTAAGTCCCAAAATAAATTAGATTTTTTATTTAACTTTGTGTGTTATGTGATAATTTAGATTACACACAAAAGCCTATTTATGAAAAGACCCTAATTGCCTATGAAAAGAACCTAATTGACAGCCATTTAATGGTTAGTAGGCCCTATCGTAGGCCTGATTATATGGAGAAAGTGAAAAGAGTTTTATATAATTAATTGATTTATAATTATGGGATTTTATATAAGTGATAAACTATTTTTTGACATATGATTTATTTTCCAATTTGCTGTCACTCCTCTAAAAACCTTAATATAAAATTTCTCATCACTTTCTCTATTTTCATTAAACCTAAGGGGTTAAAGTAAGTTGCAATACTCTTCCACTTATGAAAATGGCAATCAATGCACCACCAGGAATGTGCTCCTCATCTCTTTCTAAAATTCCATATCATAGCTCTTGTAATTGGGATAGTTTTAGCATGAATCCACCTAAGCAGGGACCCACTAATAAATCTTCCCCTCCAAATTAAGTTGGGTGATTTTCAACCAAGTGTACTTTCTTTTTGGATGCAGTATCAACTTAGTTGAGGATAAAATTTTAGTCATCATGCTGACCCATCATCATCAGTATGGATTTTGTTAAATAAAGCAAACATATCTTCATCTCTACCTCATCCAATGTAACACAAACTTCTCTTGCTTACTCAACTCTGGTAAAATTCTAGAGTCGATAAAAGTTCCTTAAAAGCTTCTGTATTGTAGAAGTTTATATACTTAGCTTTTGTGCTGGATATAATTACAAACACTTCTATGATTTCAATTGCCATTAAAGTCGATTTCCTCCTTCAAAAGTCATCAAATACCCAGAAGTAGACTTCCTAGAATTAATATCACTAACCAAATCTGCATCTGTATATCTAGTAGAAGACTTACCAATTTGCTAATGCCTTGTTTGGTTTGACGTAATAAATATTGTAAATGTAGGATTGGAATCAAGATTGCAATGGTTTGCATGTTTTGTTGAAAGTGTAGCTGGAGGATTTTATATTATGGCAATGATCATTCCTTAAGTAATGTGGGAATGTTGAATGCTTCAAGTATATGATGGAACAGGAATGAAAAGTTTAAGATGCCCTTTTCCCCCCTCAAAGCATAATGTTAGAAAACCTTCTCCAAGCATTCAAACTTCAAATTAGGGGTAATATATATATATATATATGTATATTAGGGGTCAATTTCTTTTCATGGCATATTGAACATATATACTAATCTTACTCCATCAAACCTCATCCATTCTCATTTCTATTTTTATTCCTATTTCCATTCACATTTTTTCATAGAAGTATTTCACGATTGAGATGAGTCTTGAGACAATACGAACAACAGAAGATATTAAAGAGAGAACAATCAGTGCATTGATTCATTTATATAAATGCATAAGTCAACTGTTCTAAAATGATAAAGTCAAATGATGAGTCAAAAAATCTATTCTTCTTTTTCTTTTTTAAATAAGTTACCAATTGGTTTTTAGCATAATCTGTTTTCAATGCGTAATATAATAACACTCCAAATAGTAAAAAATAGAAAATCGTTGTTTGTTATATCATACAAACTCCACTACCTCTAAAGTTTCCCATGAACGCATTTGACAGAGAGAACAGGGGAAATAAAGAAGAAAAAGGTAATGCATGATGCATGCAAGAGTACTGAGCTAAATTGAAAATGAAAGCATTGCCTAAATGGATAAGGTGTAGGGTTTTGAAGTGAGGGTGATACAAAATAAAGAACTTGCATGTATGTGGGCTTCTTGTTTTTCCTTTTATCCACTTTATTTTTTTATTAAATGTAATGAATTTGTATTTTAAAAATGATGGTTAGACTTGATATGATTAGTAGGGGTGGGTATTTGGAATATATATATATATATATTGTGTAATAATCAATATATTATATAAAAGTAAAATGAGAAACACTGCTAGATTACTATTGATTGATATCATTGTTGATTTGTTTTATTTTATAAATTATTTTTTTGGACTTGTTGTTTAGAAAAAATCTTAATTTTCATGCAATCTATGTACAATCTTTATACAATTTCCTATTTTTTTTAGCAATTTCCTATAATTGTCCAAAAGTTTAAAGAGATGCTCGATGAGTACAATTCTTATGTTAAGATGTATTCTATTACAGCTGACAGCTTGAAATTCAATCTTCCCAAAAATGTCACGTTACGTTTGCGCCACAAGAGCGACAAAGACAGTTCTAAGGTTGCTTCATTAATTGTAGGTGACTTTGATTCAAGTCATACTACAAGAGACATCATAATTGAAGCATAGTCAGGTGATCTTAAGCGCATGAGTTACATAAATCTTACTTGCCTTTGCAATATCCTTTACTTTTTCCTCGTGGTGAAGATGAACATAGCCTTGATATACCTCATCAATAATCATTTAGATGTTAAAAGAAAGAAAAAAAACAACTACGAAGGTCACACTTCAAGAATTCATGGCATTCAGACTTATGCATAGGAGAAGTGAAATTTCAATTTTATTATGCGCTAGATGTCTTATCCGGCAGTTAATTATGGACGGGTATACCACGATTAAATCAGAACAATTGCCGTTCATTAGAAGAAACCAAAAGCAATTCAGAGTGGAACTTTATAATGGATTATCTGATGCTTTCTGACAAGGGGATAGAGAAGGTTCTTCCAATGTGAAGTGGGTCATTTTTCCTTCAAGCTTCACTGGAAGGGCAAGATATATGCTGCAAAATCACCAAGATGCTATGGAAACTTTTCCATGGGTAGGATATCTTGATATATTCTTAACATTTACATGTTGTCACATCTTAACTTCTATGGATCTTTCCCATGTTTTAAACATCTATTGGGACTATTTAGAAATGATTTGGAAACTTGAACTAACAAAAATCTAAAAACTTTAAAATTCATTTTCGGATTAATATTCATTTAGTAACTAGTTAGTCATCAAGAGAGGTAACTATGTGCCTGTGAAGCTACATGATGATGACACATACAAAGAGAAGCCTAAAGAGGAATGAAATGATGAAGACAAGAGAAGAGTTTTGTTGAACTTCAAAGCAAAAATACTGCTTGGTTAGTGCTCTTAACTATGACGAATTCTACAAAGTTTACCATTGTTCCACAACTAAAGGAATGTGAGACACTATAGAAATTGCACATGAAGGAACCGTTGGAGTAAGAGATAATAAGTTAAATTCTTGCATTGGTAAGTATGAAAGCTTTAGAATGAAGGAAAGAGAGAGTATCAAGAATCTACAGAAGAGGTTCACTCTTATTGTGAACTAACTGAAAGGTCTTGGGAAGGAATACTCTCAACCTAAAAAGGTCAAAAAAATTCTCACAGCCTTACCCATTGAATGACAATCAAAGGTGATAGCTAAAGAAGAAGCCAGAGGAGAATTAATGACCTCTGTCATCGCTCTCTTTGGAAGCCTTAAAGAATATGAAGGGAAGTTAAAGGCTCTTAAGGAATCTTGTTTTTCTAACAAGAAAAAGAAAAGTCTAGCCCTCAAATTAGAATCAGAAGATGATGATGATTCTAAAGAAGATGCAGAGATTAATGAAGAAACGATAGTTATGCTAGTGAGAAGATTCAGGATAATGTATGAAAAGAAGAAATTTAGAAAGTTCATAAAGAAAGATGGAGCCACCAACAGCAAGAAAGAAAATAAAGACTCCATCATATGCTACAAATGCAAGAAACTTGGACACATCAAGTGTGAGTGTCTTCTACTAGCTAAGAAGCAAGCAAGTGATAAGAAGACTGATAAAGGGAAAAAGAAGAAAGCATTCGTATCATCCATTTGGGGAGATAGCTCAGATGAAGAAAATGCAGCAAGAGATGACGAAATTGCCAATCTATACTTAGTGGCTCAACAGGCTGCAGAAGAAGAGAAAAATCATTACGCAAGACAATGATAGTGATTCTGAGATAAATGATTCTAAACCCTCTTATGATGAGCTTCATGATGCATTCAATGATTTAATGTCTAAATTTGTTAAGGTATCTAAGTAGTTGCATCTAGCTAAAAAATGAATCTCATGCGTCCTGCACTGTATCACAACCTTCTCCTTCTACCACTTCTATTTGTACCTCATGCAGTGAGTTAAACGATAAGAATGGTTATCTCCATAAGACTCTAACCAAATTCACTAAAGGGCAAGATATACTGAGAGTGATACTAGGAACACAAATAGTGAGTCAAAGTAAAACTGGTCTAGGATATGACCCATGTATTGTTAAAGAGAAACTAAAACGCAAGAAACAAAGTCTTTATCTAAGAAATTTTGTGCATGCTAATGGCATTAAATCAACATAAAACATAGAGACATTTTCTATACCTAGAAGTCAGAAGGATAGATATTTTCTACATTATTTCAGACCTGGATCTTTTTCTTCTAATCCCTTTTCCACTTGCCACTTCTATAACAAGGGTCACATATCCTCCTCTTGTGTATATAAGAAGGAAGGAAATGTCAATGGATTGAAATGGGTTCTGAAAGGAACTTCAGTGACTAAGGGAGGAATTGACAAGAAAAGACTTACGCAAATATGACTACCTAAAAGAACTAAAAGCTATTTTGCAGGTGTGTCTCAAGGCAAAGAAAAATAACAAATGGTATATGGATAGTGCCTGTTCGAGATAAATGACTGGAGGTAAAGAAAAATTCATTGTGCTGTGAGACAAGAAAGGAGGAAATGTTACCTTTGGTGGTGACTAGTCTGGCAAGATGGCTGGCATTAGGAACATGGAAAGAAACTCAGAAACATTAATAGAAGAGGTACTGAGTGTGAGCTAAACTTGTGACAAAGTCAACCAGGTTTTGTTTGATTCCAAATGCTGCCTGGTTATCAGAAAAAGTGACCATAAAGTCATTCTCAAGGCACAAAGAGATGGTAATTGTCATACAATTGATTTAGATAAATTACCTAGTCTAGACTCAATATACTTAATTAGTAAAAATGATGAGAATAGGCTATGACATAGGAGATTAGCACATGTTAGCATGCATCAATTAAACAAGTTGATTAAGAATGAACTTGTTCTTGGATTACCTAATATCTCTTTTGAAAAGGATAGATAATGTAATGCTTGTCTTAAAGGGAAACACATTGAGTCCTCTTTTAAATCTAAAAATGTTGTCTCTACAACTAAACTACTACAATTGCTTCACATGGATTTGATAAGTCCTAGTAGTGTTAAGAGTATTGGTGGCAACTCATATGTGCTTGTTGTAGTTGATGACAATTCTAGATTTTCTTGAACTTTATTTCTTTCCTCTAAAGATGAGACACTCAAAGTTTTTCTGATCTTACTAAGAAAGTACAAAATGAGAAAGGTTGCTCAATTATGTGTATTAGAATAGATTATGGTGGTGAGTTTAAAAATACTCAATTTGCTGACTACTGTGAAGAGAATGGGATAGAGCACAACATCTTTGCTCCAAGAACATCTCAATAGAATGGAGTTATTGAAAGGAAAAATAGAGTGTTAGAAGAAATGGCTTGTGCAATGCTAAATGAAAATGGACTGCCAAAGTACTTCTGGGCTGGTGCAATAAGCACACATGCTACCTAATGAACAGAGCCTATATCAGACCCATTCTTGGCAAAACCCTTTATGAGCTATACAGGGGAAAGAAGCCCAACCTTTCTCGTCTTCATGTTTTTGGATGCATCCACTACACACACAACAACAACAAAGACAAGTTGAGTAAGTTTGATGTCAAATCAAATGAAGGTATATTTCTTAGCTACTCAAATAAGAGTAAAGCATATAGAGTACTTAATAAAAAGTCTAAGATGATAGAAGAATCTATGCATATAGTATTTATTGAAAATGAAACTATTTCTAAACTTGACTTAAATAAGGATAAGTTAATTTCCAGTTTTAAAAACATGACCTTCTCTAAGGAAAATAAAACTGAACCTCCAAAAATATTAAAATCTACTGCTATAGAGGAAGATATTCAGGAGAAAGATCTAAAATTTAAGGATAATGAGGTAATTTCTCAAGAACTACCTAGAGCTTAGAGATATCAAAGGAGTCATCTTGTTGATCAAGTGATTGAGATGTTCAAGAGAATGTTAAAACCAGAAAATAACTTAGGGATCAAATAAATAACTGTGTATTTATTTCTCAAATTGAACCTAAGTGTACTGAAGAAGCATTAAAAGATGAGTATTGAATAATAGTTATGCAAGAAGAACAAAATCAGTTTAAGAGGAATCAAGTTTATGACCTAATACCTAGGCCCAATGATCACCCTATTATTGGAACCAAATAGGTATTTAAAAACAAACTTAATGAACCTGGAACAATAATCAGAAATAAAGTTAGGTTGGTGGCTAAAAGGTATAATCAAGAAGATATAGATTATGAGGAAACTTTTGCTCCAATTGTAAGATTGGAAGCAATAAGGATCCTCCTAGCATATGCTTGTATAAAATACATTATGTTGTATCAAATGAATGTAAAAAGTGTCTTTTTAAATGGTTATATTATGGAAGAAGTTTATATTGATCAACCTTCAGACTTTGAGGACTCAACAAAACCAAGTTATGTATATAAAAAGCTCTCTATGGATTAAAGCAAAGCACCGAGAGCATGGTATGAAAAATTAAGTAATTTCCTAATCAAAAAAGGATTTAATAGAGGCAAAGTTGATACAACTCTTTTTACTAAAAAGAAAAATAAAGATTTACTTATTGATCAAATTTACATTAATGATATTATATTTAGTACTACTAATGAATCTTTATGCAATGATTTCTTTAAACTAGTGTAGAATGAATTTGAGATGTCAATAATGGGAGAAATCAACTTTTTCCTTGGACTGCAAATCAAATAATGTGATGATAACATCTTCCTGAATCAATCAAAATAGCTACAAGAGTTGCTGAAGAAATTTGGGACAGAAAATGCTAAATCAATGGGAACTCCAATGGCCACTACTACAAAGCTTGATATGGATGAAGGAGGAAAACCATTTGACATAACTCAATACGAAAGGATGATTGTTCCATTATGTACCTAACGGCTGGTAGACCTGATATCATGTTCAGTATCTACATATACACAAGGTTCAAATCATATTCCAAAGAGTCTCATGCAATTGCTGTAATAAGAATATTCAAATATCTAATTGGAACATTACAGATGGGACTTTGGTATCCAAAGGGCAGTGGAGAAAAGCTTGTTGGGTATACTGATGCTAACTTTGCTGGATCCAAGACCAACAGGAAAAGCACAAGTGGTACATGCCAATTTCTTGGAGGATCTCTAGTCTCTTGTTTTAGCAAGAAGTAGAATAGTGTGGCTCTCTCCACAACAAAAGCTGAATACATAGTTGCTAAAAGCTGTTATGCTTAAATCCTTTGGATGAAGTAGCAACTGGAAGATCTTGAAATTGAAATGAAGGAAATACCTATGAGATGTGATAATTAAAGTACCATCAATATCATGAAGAATCCAGTGATGTATTCAAGGACAAAACACATTGAGGTTAGACACCATTTCTTAAAGGATCATGTTCTGAAAAGAGACATTATATTGGAATTTGTCCCCATAGAAGATTAGCTTGCAGACATCTTGACCAAGCCACTTCCAGAGGATAGATATTGTAAAATCAGAAGAGAATTGGGAATGGTAAATACCAATGAATTATAAGCAAGCTTCTGTTTAAATCTATTTACTTTCTAAAGTTAATCTATTAAGTCACACTCTAACTTAAGCATCGGAGTATATTTAAAGTGTTTTGCAGGTACTCCTCATGAGCTTATGTGATAAAGAAATTAATAAAATGGAGTATCTTATACTTACTCAACCAACACCTGCTGAATAAATATGGAAATTTGAATGTTCAGTGTCTGTCTGTAAGTTTAATCCTGTAAAATTCAAACTTTAAGCTTTAACAATCATATTTTAGTGCTTTACATGCTATATCAGTGTTTCAATCTACTTAAAATTCATCTGTTGATTAACTGAAATTTGAATTTTGAATATTAATATATGTGTTTGCCTTGTCTGTGTGGACAACATTCAAATTTTGATAATTTAATATTCACATTTTAGACAATTCTTCATAAAGTCTCAAAATAAGGATTTTGAATCCCAACATCCATCTGTTGGATCTCTTGTATTTGCATGTCTTCAGTAGACGACTTCTAAAATTCAAACTTTGAGAGCACAAAGTTTGTTTGTTGAAATGTCTATTGATGATAAGCCTCTGACAGTCGAATTTCAAGACTGGCAGTCGACTGTTGAAGATATACTTCATATGTTAAGTCTCTAATAGTGAACTTTAAGGCTGAATA